>OZ021730.1:76106482-76713149 GCA_963978545.1 Linyphia triangularis
AACTTGCATTTTTAAAACTTTTCAAGGTACATGAAAATAGTCAATTACAAAATTATGAAACATATTGTTTAAGAAGTAAAATACATATGCCATTGGCTTATTTTTACGCCACAAAATATTTTAGGTATGAGCTATTATTCATTACTAAGCCGGCCTTTAAAACACTTTCTCAAGAATGGTTTTGGTTACAAGCCAGACTATTGGTCACTAATGGCTCATTTTTAGATGTTTCGACACGTAACTGATGGTAAATGTGAACCAACCGTCGGGTATTGTACGCTTTCTATTGAAAGCACTCATGTGCATAAAATGTATTTTCCTACTAAAACGATGCTGCTAGTTTGTAATTGACTAATTTCATGAGACGTAGTTTTTAAAACACCTTTGTAAACTCGTAACAAAATGGCTTTATAAGCACTTTCATCCGATGGACACTAAAGACAATTCACCGAAACATCTGCACTGTCTTCCTTATTTTAGAACCTTACGTGTAAGTACAAAGGGTCCTGGCATTTGACATTCAATGCTGGAATGTCAGAATAGTCGCCGTGTCTAATCAGTTTGAAGCAGAGATTGCAGAATGAAATTGCGGTTTGACCGCGAATCCTTTACCACGCTAGACAAGTATTCTGTCTCTGATGTTAGAGATGAAGCACGCCTCAGAAAGAAAAAAAAAATATTATGTAATATATCGACCTGAAAAGTATTTACTTTCGGTTAACAGAGTAATCCCTACATAAGAAGAAAACCCATCTGTTGGATTGCTGTCTTCCCTTTTACAGATATTGGGTTCTTTTCAGGGGAATACAGGGGTCACTAAGATTTCTTACCTGAACACCTGCGAATTTGCGTGTCTCGTGGGCACTTTTGATGTAGGCCCCAGTTAGCCATGCTTTCTTCCCCATGCAATAAATTTAAAGGTTTCAAAGGAGTTATACTTTGTAGTTCTATAGAAGCAACTAGTTGGTGCCAAGGCGTGTTGGACTTTTTGTGATTTTTGGCAATTTAACACAATGTGTCTGCTCCGAAATTTATAAGTCTACGAATATTTTCGAGGGTAAGGGATTTTAAAATTGCACCCTTCTTCCAATTAAATGTTTGTAGGAGGATCAAAAGTTATCCAGTGAAATTCAAGCACGTGTATTTTTAGGCGGGATTTCTTTGCGATTCGCTAAGTAAGATTTGAATGGAAACCGAGTTTTTAAAAGCCCTTGCACGAGAATTTGAAGGAGAATTCCGAGAGCTAGTTTCAATCTATAAAAATGTAGACCTTGGGGCTCTTTGCCCCGGCGATATGCCGGTGGCTGTATTTGCTTGCTGGGCATTGCAACGGCCCGCAGATTGACGCTTGTACCCCACTAAGTTCCTTCAAATCAATTGGTTTCAATTAATGTGTGGGTTCCACCTAATCATCTAATAGGGTGATACCGCTAGCGCCATTTCAATATCGACCAGATGTAATTTTATGTGCCTTCCTGCGAGTGTAACTCCTTAAGAAGAATTAGTGTATAATTCAAGTGAGTGTGGTGAAAATAATCATGTACGAAATGGATATTAATTCGATGAGTATGAGCCTTCCATGGAGTTTGGGTGAGTCAATATTCTATTATCAGAGAGGAGCAAAGCGAGTATTATTAAATTAAATAAGAACTGATTTGTTACTGTTAAGGCTAACAGTTCATTTTAATTATGCTTGTATTTTTAATAGTAACTCCGATTAAGTTATTTTACTTTAATATTCAATTGCTGTAATATGAAATATGGCGTTTAATAAATTTTGTGTTTGTAAGTTAAAGTGTTGTCCTCTATCAGACCTCAGTCATACTTGGGTTATTGCGGTTATTAAAGAAAGGATTTATTGCATGTCATTCTTAATCATTGCAGAATATTGAATAAGTGTTGTTATCGCATATTTAATAATTATTATGCATACGGGTTAAGCATCGCAAAAGTATATTAAGCTCTTCAGCCACCCAACACATCGCTGGTTTTTATCATCAAAAGTAACTGGAATGATCAATACCTATCTAAAGAAAATTATATTTTACTAAACGAGGTTGCATGTAATTGATATAAAAGCATGTAATGAGTAACTTTGATGAAAAGGACAATTGATTAGTTAAAGAATACGTAAAAATAAACATAGATAAAGTTCATATTGATTATTTTATTAACATTATATTGATGAATAATACTTTCTTGTCTTGTAGGTCGTACAAGATATTTGGTCAGTTTCAAACTCTATGACCAAAATGTGGATTTGGCACACTTGGATACCACAAGATACAATCAACTAAAGAAAGGCATAGAAAATGCAGTGAGTATACCTTTTTCTTAAAAAATAAACTAGTATATAAATGATTAATGGACCAAATGGACCAAACATAAATCCTGCTAGTTTCGAAAACAACACGGAAGTACTTAAACGAACTAGATTCCATATGTAAAAATTAGAAACCTTGTATTAACTTTTAATAAATAATTGTTTAGAAAAAATTAAAGATCGATGCAACTATCGTTGTTTTAAAGGTTCTATGCATATATTTAAAAAAAAAAAAAAAAAAAAAAAAAAAAAAAAAAAAAGTTTTTAAAGATATTCCTTTGAGAGAATCTGAACGATGACAAATGGTTGTTTGAGTAACATATTTTTTTAATATTAGGAAAGTTGAAAGGTCCTCAATTTTATTATGGAGATTAAAGGATTAACATCACAAAAAAGTATATTTTATTTTGATTCAAGAGAAACTCTGGCATTTAAATATGAAAATTAGTTTGCTAATATCCCTTATTTCAAAAATTTTATTTGTTATCTTACACACATCCAACCTTATTGAATTGCATAATGTTCACTTTATGATTTTTTTTATTTCTGTAAAGTAGCACAATCGATTGGTTTCAGTTGAAATATGTTTTTTAAATTTAATAATATAATACTAAATTTTTGAGGAACTAAATGGGAATTAAGTGATGGAAATTTATAAATGTCAAAATGCGTAGTCAAATTTAACATGATCTTCTATTGAGGTGTATAAACAACATGTTATAGTTATTTTTAACCAAGCAGTATATAAGTCGATTTTAAACTATGAGAATGTTCTACAGAACGTATTTTTTTTATTGTTCATTATTATTAAAAAAATAATAATAATGGACTATACAAAAGGAGGTACATGAGATACACCAAGTACGTACAAATAAGTTAATTGAATTTGTTTCTAATTTAAAATAGCTAGGCCATAATAAATGCTGCATGTTGTTAAACAATTCAGTTTTTAGCTATACGCTGACTTTGAACTTGGATGATTTTTATAAAAACAAACTATATTAATTTAAAGAGAATGAGAAACAAAACAAAAAAACAAACAAAAAAATGACACAAAACAACTAGCAATTGATAAAACTCAATTGTTATTTACTAATTTAATATGTTTAACTCAGCATAATAGTTATTCAGTAAGCAGGGGTGTAGTGGAGCGGGAACGCTTGGGAACGGCGATGCTTTACCTTTTTTAGAACGAGGAACGACGTTCCCTCACCTAACATTTAAAAAAAAAAAAAAAAAAAATCTTTACATGTCACTAAACGCAAAGTCAAGTAAGAAAACTAAAAAATTCTTTGGTAAGAACTATGATTTCGATCCGCAACTTTAAAGCTGAGCAGAAAAGTTCAAGTATTAGCAAAACATTTATAAGAGGCGCGGCAACCCGCACATGGCCATTCCATCAAATGTTTACACCTATCTTTGATTCATCCAATGCCATTTATCTTCATCAACAAATAATCTATATTTGTGGATGAATTTCAGATGTCAAATTTGTATGGCTCGTCATAAATACCGATTTAAACTTTCTTGCACAAGTTCACACCAACTATCTTCATTTTTTTAAACAACAAAACTGTGGTCTGGCACATACAGTTCTTAGCGCCCTTTCCTTGAAGTATGTTTCTCCACCTATAAATTTAACTGGAACGCTTTTCGATTTATCTACATAAGTGATGTAACGGGTTTTTTTTTTTTTTTTTTTTTTTTTTTTTTTTTTTAAACTTAATTATATATTTGTAAACTTCGGGCAGTAGTTATGAAAGTAATTCCTTCAAGAGGAAAAAAACAAATGACGATAAAACGTGCGTTTTTTGGACCATCCAAAAAAGCGAAGAAAAACCTGCGAATTTCACGGAATAAACAGATTGGCTCTAAGAATCCAGATGAAAGGTGTAGAATAATGATATTTTGTATTAGTATTTTTAGGAAGAAAAAAAAAAAATGTTGTCTGTAGTCTAGTAGTCCGAGAGGCGACTGCAATTTTTGGACCCCATCGAACATCATTCTGAATTTTTTGTAGAAATTGGAGAAAAGTGAGTAGATTACGAATCCACTGGTCTACCGTGGCAAAAATGGCTGAAACTGATCAAAAATCAACTTGGATTGAGTTGAACTAAAATCCGAATGCCAAATATGTCATAACTTGCCCAAAAGAGAACAAACTTTTTCGTCTGTCAACCCACTGCATTTTGATTTTCAGTGAGAAAAAGCGCAAACGATTTCTGATCTCTGTCTCCGAAAACTTATATCTTTTAAATGTAAGCCAAATTGGCGACATCAGTCTCGTCATAAGTGACGTAATACTTTTTGCCAACTTGGCTCCATTTTAATAGATGCAAGTAGACCGTCGCCAGATATCTGAATCGTCTGCAACCTTCTTAATTAAAAATTAAAGAGTGAGGGTTACCAAATACAAAAATAATGCTCATTATTTGGCAAGTTATGGAGCATTTGGCAATTGGATTTAGTTCAACTTATTGAAAGTAGATTTTCAACCAGTTTCGGCCATTTTTGCCACGGCAGACCAGTGTATTCGTAATCTACTCACTTTTCTCTAATTTGTATAAAAAATTCAAAATGATGTTCGATGGGGTCCAAAACTTGCAGTCGCCTCTCAGTCTATGGGGGAAATCAGGCTTGGAAGACTCTTAAGCTTTTACTGGAAGATCATGAGGGAGGCCTCGGGCCGAATCCTCCTGCTGCTCTCAAGTCTCGCTGTTTAAAACCAGTGGCGCTGCAGTCGATACTGACTCATCTCCACTGTGGATACGACATATATAAATAAAAAAAATCACTGATTATGCATTTATATTGGCCTGCCAATTATTGCAAACTGATATGTTGTTTGAACACGACAAACTATATTCAAAACAGTATTGATTTATAAACTCTTACTTACTTCCCTTGCTAATGAATTGTTGATGTTTCCCAAAAAGTCAAAGCATTCACATTTGTTGAAGTTATATATTTCACTTTCCTTAATATAAAACTGATAATGGTTTTGTAAATATATGTATGGTTTATATGGTTTACATCGACATCGGGCTGTGAAATTGTAGGAAAGCGATTCAAATGTATTTTAAAATACAAAACTAAATTGCTTTTCGATGTGAGAATGGGAAAGCTTACGTTTACAGTTGTTTCAGAATTTATTCCAAAAATATAGCAGTAGATCTTAAAAAAATCTTTTTCCCCAAGTTTAAAAAAAAAAAAAAAAAAAAAAAAAAAAAAACACAATATTAAATATATTGTCTGCGATAAGGGAAGGAAATTGTCCCCGATCTTTTTTAAAATCTAGTGATTTTGATGACAATACCGTACAAATTTTTCAGTTTGCTTTCCCTTCCGATTCATACCCACTTGTGAGGATTGTCACCTTAATCGTCACCACTGTCGAAATGACAAACTGAACTGAATAAGATTATAAAGACCAGGAATGTTAAAAGCAAATCTATATACGTTTGACAAGTGAGGAGTCTACATTTGTATATCCCTCTTAAAATTAGACATGATTGAGATGGTACACAAATTAATATTTTATCAAGACATTTTAAATCGACAGTTGTTTTTTAACTTTCCAATTGATATTCCTCTAGTTGTTAATTTCATTTTATTAATGAGGCAACTCTTGAAAAGAAAAGTAAGGATCTATAAGAGAAAGGAACTTCTCTACTTTTTCATCCCGAAAAGGAGTAAAACCCTAAAAATCTCAAACGACATCTCCAATAATCGCAATCTTTTTAATACATTTGAAAACAAATTTCGAGGAGCTACAGAATTTGGGTTCTGTTGCTCGTAGCAATTATCCAAACCCATTGCTTGTAAAGCATCTCTGAAAATCTGGAAGTCAGATGATTATGTTATAGCTAGGCTCCGTAAACCCATGACCCTATTAGGATGCGCTCTAAGTCAAACGTATCTGAATCGAAACTCGATCTCTTATGGAAATTTTTCTGAATGAAAAAAGTTAAAAAAAAAAATCATGTTAATAATCTGTTTAAAATGTGCTGCAGATAATCTGTTTAAAAAGTGCTGTATAAAAATCTGTTTAAAAATTTGTATCACTAATATGTTTGAAAATGTCTTATAATCAATTTACAAAGTGTCAAACAATCTCTTGAAACACGTTGTGCAAAACAAATTGTCTTTAATTTCATATAACCAGTTTAAAAAAAAAAAAATTTAAATAAAAAAAAGTTTAAACAGACATTTTTTTTTCTTTTTCATTTTTGAGGTGCTCATGATCTGTTTTGAGATTATTAAAGTAATACTAATAAAGGGTTATTTATTCTTAGTTGCTATTTTCACTCTCCCCCCTCCCTTGTCCGCTCCCTCCCCAAAAAAGTATACGTTTGTAACGACGTTCCCATACCTTTTTATTTTACACTACACCACTGTCAGTAAGTACCAATTTTAAATATTCATAAAAATAACAGTTTAACTGTAATCAATTATATGTTTGGGAAAAGTACCGAATGGTCCACAACTAATTCTATAAAATATTAAAAAAGAAAGGAATCTCAAATGAGATAAAAATCGTATAACTCCTTCTTGTGGTTTTATGCACAATTTTAAAACAATTCAAACTCGACTTCTAACTGCCATATTGACCTTTGCAAACCCTCTCAAGCTGCTTTTTTTGTTGCTGTTGAATTCACTTCTTTTCAGTTACACCTAGAACAGCTCTATCCTTCCCAATAAAATAAACAAACAAAAAAAATCACCAGAAACATTATCCTCAGTTGCATTAACGTCTTCCACCGCGTTTTCCCCAGAATTTCATTGCTTGTTATAGTTTTTCTCGCAGATTTCGCAAACACAAACTGGCAACGCTAGCGCCAGAGTGAACGACCAAGAACTTCCATATCCAGTCTTTTGTAGCGCGTTATTCGTATATCAATAATATGGTTTCGTTTTTCTCCCATATGAGCAGTAAAATGAAGATAAAAAAAATAAAAAATAACGTTTTCATCCTTTTCCCTAGTGAACTTCCGCTGGGAAAATACAAAAAAAAATATAACTTCTTTTATGATGAGATCGTTACCAAAAGTCTATAGCAGGCGCGATACACTGCTGCATCTGTTTCTTCATTTATATCACGTTTCGAGCTGAGAAATTGAGAGAGATATTTTGGAGTAAGTCGTTTAGAGAAAACGCTTTCTCGCTTAATTTTTAGAAATATTGTTCTAAAAATAGCTATTGCTTTCTCTTGGGAATTATTTTTAAAGGCAATGCTTGGGTATTGACTGCCTTTAGAAAAGAGAATTGAATTAATTTTTACTGCTAATAAAAATCGCTTTTAAATAATATAACCTATAAAAACAAAGTTTTTAATAGCTAATCAACCCACTTGGCATCATCCAATCAAGTTGAAACTTCACAGATAGATCCGTTATCGATGAAAATGCAATCTATAAAGTTTTTGTGGTAGTCACTAAAAGACCGCTTTTACATACGCTGCGCATTTATAACCGTTTCGGATAACTAAACAACCCATTAGCCGTCATCCAATTGAATTGAAACTTACCAGATGTACTCGTTGTCAATGACAATGCATTCTATCAACCTTTCGAGGCTGTCTCTAAAATGTCGTTGTATTAACGTACTTCAGATTCAGATACCAAGTCATATTTAAGCATGACCAATTGGGCAATATTTAATGACTAAAATATTCATCTGCTAAGGTTCATGACAAACAGAAAGGAAAAAAAATCCTTTTGGAGGCTTTTAAATCCTTTATATTAACTTCAATTTAGTTGATGAAGGCAAAATTTTTGGAGTAGTTCCATTTGCTGTCATCCAAACGGGACGAAACTTGGCAAGTCGCTGTCGAGATTCAAGACCATTTTTGTAAATTCTATCAAGATTTGGGACAAAAACGGTTTAAAATGGACGTCTTCTATGTAGTGGTCAAACACTATAAAGACTGGATCTGACCTCAAAATAGCTAAAATGAGTGGCATTTAAAAACATAAAAGTTGACAAAAAGGATTTATACGAAACTTTGTTTTGTTTTTTATGTTACTTTCTTTTTTTTTTTTAGGAACGTTGCTTCGAAAAGTGGTGATTTTTAGTAATTGTATAAAGTCAAATGTTTTTACACGCAGCTTACGGTAGACTAATATGTGTACAAAATGGTTATTTTTTATAATTGGGAAAATGTCAAATGTTTTCACTCGGAGATCATGGTAGACCAATATTTGTGCCCCAGAGGTCTCAATAGCTGTTGGTAAATAAAAGTTCAGGCCATGACAATAAAAAAAAAATAAAAAAAAAAAAAATAAAAAAAAAAAAAAAAAAAAATTTGATTGGGTACTCTTTATAACAGTGATTCTCAACCTTTTTTTTGTCGCGGCACACTTTTAACGATTTCAAAATTTGGCAGCACACAAAGAAAAAGATAAGTTTAAAAGTTGTTTACTTACCTATAATACACTGTGTGAAATAGTTTATGATAATAATTTGGAATGTAAAATAATATAATATGTACTACAAAAACAACAGTACGTTTATTAAGGAATTAATTACAAATGAATAATAAGAATACTTTTAATGAGAAATTTGAGCTTGATGTTTTTTGATAATTTCATTTATATGTGGTCGTAAAAATGACAATGCTACTCACATAACGTCTTCTACATTTAACAGTCTCGATCTTTTTTCGTTTTTACGTTGGTTAATACTGAAAATCCGAATTCACACAAATCAGATGTAGAAAATTGTAATAATATTTTTAAAGCTTATTTGGCTATCATGAGATAATCGCATCTAATGTTAATCCAAAATGAATTAATTGATTCTTCTGAATATTTTAAAATTAAATCTCGATTATTAGAAAGTGAAATTAGTTCTTCCTCTTCATTCAAAGTTAATTCAAATACAGAAGTATTCGTTATCACAAATGGATTATGAACCCAATCAAATTTTTTTATATCTAAATTTGGGAAATAATGAATAATTCTCTCCTCTAATATTGTCAAATGGTCAATAAGAATTTTGCGTAGAAATCTAATTCGAAAGTGGCGAAGTGATCTTTGAAATCGCCCGCGGAATTCGTGGGAAACAAAGTCTCAACAAATGTGATTTCCAAACATCAGACAACAAGACGCACACTCACACACTTGCAGGGGGTCTTATCTAAAAAACTAGAGTAAAAAATAGATAAAAAACGAGACACAGAGAAATATGTAACGAAACGGTGAAAGTGAAAAATCTTCGTTACAATATTCATATATATATATAATAGTACAGGAGATATAGGCAAAAAATAGGCTATAGGTGGAACTAATTCCACACAGAAGTGGCGATTGAATTTTTTAGCTCGTGGATGATATCTTTTTGACATACTAAAAGTCTAGAAAAATCTGAACGCGCAAAATGCGTTTTTTGGCCGCCATCTTGGATTTTTTTTAAAAAAATCATAAAAAGTCATGTGTGGTATCAAATTATAGAAAATTTTATGCTGAAAAAGATTATCATTTTGGTTTTAAAAAGTACAAATAATTAGCAAAATAGTGACCAAAAAACTAAAAGCTTATGCAGTGTTAAAAATCCTTTTTATTAATAAATAATAAAATAGTTTTATAATACGAATGCATCATGCATTTGGTCAATATCTTTCATTTTACATAAGAAAAAAGCTATATCTATTACTATTCTTTTGAAATACTTTCTTTCAGTGCACTATTTGTGCAATCTCTTCCAGAACAGTTACAACCTATCTCGGTATATTCCAAACCATAACGTCGACACATACCACTACCACACGGTTCATTTGTATCCGGTGCAGCGGACCTTGTTCAACAATAACTCTGGTGAACAGGGCTCATTTCACACGTTATGGGCTGTAGTTGAACTCCTACTTTTTCCAACCCCACACTTGACAATATTAGTGTTCATAGTTTTCCAACAATAACATTGTAAATGTAAGCGGAGAAGATGATAAACAGCAGCATCTTCTGTAGGTTGCAGTCTTACCATATTAAATTCACTTCCACCGTACAATGATATCATTGCTTTAGTACCAATATCTGTAAGTTCTTTTCTAATCCAAACAGAGTAGCACAAATATTAAATTCCTTACAATTCTAAAAATGTATATGTGCTGCCTATTTACTTTTACCAAATAAAGAGCTTGTGATATATCATCTAGTTAAAGCATGTGAAAAGAGAATAATTTTGTATCCCTTATCCCAAGCACATGTAGCACCTTTAATGTTACGTTTTTTTATCGCCGGAAGTAGGAGACAAACAAATATTTTGTGTATTATGGTAAATCAAAAGTACAAAGATATCGCGGTCCTCAGCAACTAGTGTTACACGCATTTTTTCTGCTAAGGTCAGTGCTGTTTTCACTATAACTGTATCATCTGTAGCATGAATCACAGTGTGATCATTCTCTTCCAAGTGTTTTCCAAGCCTTGTAATAAATCACTGTTTACTTTTTTTATTAGAAAAACAAGGGTCCTTTGCCAAATAGAAGTGGATAGCTCTCAGTAAATTTCACTGTTACTGATGATTGTTTTATGCGTATCTGATGCTCTACATCCTTTGTAATGGATATGATATAGCCACCAAATACTATTGTCACAACTTGATATTGCTTATAGCAAAATGACTGCTATATAGTTGTAATACATTTGAACCCAGTTTTTGGCCATGGTTCAGTGAAATTAACTGAGAGCTCTCCACTTCTTACTGGCAAAGGACCCTTTCTTTCCAATAAAAAATATACAGTCCTTTATAACCATGCTTGGAAAACGCTTGGAAGAGAATGGCCACATTATGATTCATGCTACAGATGATACTGACACAGTTATAGTGAAAATAGCACTGACCTTAGCATAACAAAATACATGTAACAGTTGTTGCTGAATACACCTATGTCTTTGTACTTTTGATTTACCATAATAATTTTGCAGTCTTCTACTTCCAGCGATAAAAAACGTAATATTAAATCGGTGCAACATGTGCTTGGCGATAAGGGATGCAAAATTATTCTCTTTTCATATGCTTTAAACGGATGCGATACCACAAGCTCTTTATTTAGTAAAAGTAAATCGACAGCATATAGACATTTCTGAAAATGTAAAGAATTTAATATTTGTGCTACTCTGTTTGGATCAGAAAATGCTAACAGAAACGAACTCACAGATATTGGTATCATTGTACTTTGGAAATCCAAAGACTGAGAATCTCAACCTACTACGATAAAATATCTACTTGAAAAAAATCACAACTGCCAAAAGTGAATTTAATATTGCAAGATTGCCACCAACAGAAGATGCTGCTGTTTACCATCTTCTCCGTGTCCTTTTAACAATGTTATTGTTGAAAAACTGAACATTAATATTGTCAAGTGTGGGGTTGGAAAAGTAGGAGTTCAACTACAGCCCATAACGTGTGAAATGAGCCCTGTTCACCAGAGTTATTGTTGAACAAGGTCCGCTGCACCGGATACAAATGAACCGTGTGGTAGTGGTAGATGTATGTGTCGACGTTATGGTTTGGAATATACCGAGATAGGTTGTAACTGTTCTGGTAGAGATTGCACAAATAGTGCACTGAAAGAAAGTATTTCAGAAGAATAGTAATAGATATAGCTTTTTTCTTATGTAAAATGAAAGATATTGACCAAATGCATGATGCATTCGTATTATAAAACTATTTTATTATTTATTAATAAAAAGGATTTTTAACACTGCATAAGCTTTTAGTTTTTTGGTCACTATTTTGCTAATTATTTGTACTTTTTAAAACCAAAATGATAATCTTTTTCAGCATAAAATTTTCTGTAATTTGATACCACACATGACTTTTTATGATTTCTACAAAAAAAATCCAAGATGGCGGCCAAAAAACGCATTTTGCACGCTCAGATTTTTCTAGACTTTTAGTATGTCAAAAAGATATCCTCCACGAGCTAAAAAATTCAATCGCCGCTTCTGTGGGAATTAGTTCCACCCAAAAACCTATATCTCCTGTACTATAAGTACTTTTCTTTAATTTAAACTTTACTCGTAATAAAAAAAAGCATTATAATTTTTACTATATACATTTCTAAAATTTGGCGGCACACAAAAGTGCCACGGCACATTGGTTGAGAATCACTGCTTTATAACACGTAACAGTACTAAGCTTTATTGATACTTTGCATCTAAGTATACTTCTTCTGATAACCTTTTGTTACAAAAAATAGCTAATAATCTCCCAAATAGCCCCATAAAACCTTTAATCTTTCTGCTGCCAATAATATATATATTATTAATAAATAAAATATTTCAGACAGCAATAACATTATCCTAATGTATTTGGTAGTTATTTGACATATAAATGATATTTTAATATATTTATATCCTGACGAGGTCATTCAGAGTAAAAAAAAAAAAAATTACACATCAGCAACATTTGTAAATACAGCATAAAACGACCACTCGAAGCTTTTCAGATGATTACTGAAATGGACTAGGAAAAGTACTAAAAGCATGCGAAAGGTTGAGATATCGGATGGCAAATATTGACTGCAACAGAGCAATATCTGTAAAGATTTTTATTGTAAGAGTTATTTGTTTTCGAAACTTTGGAATTCATACATGTACAGCTCGATTGGCCCTAGTGTTGCCCCTACGCCAGGCAATCCAATCCAATTCAACCAACCGTAAATGAACATAGTTGGTTGTTTTTTACATTTCCTAAGTACTATATATATGTTCATAATTATTTATCTCTCTAACTTATATTAATTCTAAGAGTATAAGCTTCATATTTTTTTTTTTTTTTTAATTTAAATTTATTTCTTAATTTACTTGCATTACTTTAACTTTTTAATAAAAATACATATTTTTTCAAAATTTTAAGTTAAATATTTTTGTCAAAATTGGGATGATTTTTTAATTAACAGCTATTGGAAAAAATACATAAAATCCGGTATCGAAGAATTCAAATTAACTTGTAAAATTTCATGCGTTTATAGTGTTTGGATCATTAAAATATGTACCTAAACTTGTCTTGTTTGTCTTGTTGAGCCTCTACGGACGGACCAGACCTACTTAAAGTTGGAGTAATTTGTAAATTAATAAAATAATTAAATGTTCGAATGTTTTCAGGCATTTTGAAATGGGTTTAAATCTTCAAATAATTCTAGGTATTTTAAAATGGATTTGAATGTTCTAATGATTTCAAGCATTTTAAAATGGTTTTAAATGCTAGAATTGCTCCAGGCATTTTAAAATGGGTTTAAATATTCGAATAGTTCCAGGCATTTTAAAAGGCATGTAATGTTCGAATGCGTCGAGTAATTTTAAAATGGGTTTAAAAGTTTTAATAGTTCCACTCATTTTAACAATGGATGAGAAGACAAGGTTCGACAACAAATGAATCTTCTACGTTCTGACAATCATTCTGAAAATGGTGATACGCATTGACGTGATAACAGTGGCGGCTCGTGCACTACAGCCAGTCTTTACCATCGAAATTTCTTAGTTCAAAACTAAAATTATACATTTTACGATTTTCTAAAATAAGGATCCTATTTCTACAGTAAGTGTTAAAAAATCCGATGAACAGAAAACTTCTTGCCTCAATATACAATTCACGCGAAAAGAAACCGTTTTCAATCAAGGTGACCTTCTCCCGAACGAAAGCCATGTGTTCCTGAAACGCGTTTCGGCTGAGACGTTGCCGCGCGTTGCCATGGTAGCCAATATAATCCACTAGAGGCTCTTTCCTCCAAGTAATGTGTAGCGAGGCAGCCAGATCAGCGATTTTTCGACTTCGGCTGACCTTGAGAATTTCTTCTTTAAAAATAATCTCTAGGTGGAATTTTTGGCAAAATAATGGTATTATCTGAATTCTAGAGTTATTTTATTAGTTTGCAGTATACTATTTTGGTTCTGAAAATAAATTTGAATATTTTAAACTCATTATCAAAAAATCGTATTTTTGGCAAGTGAAACTTCATTTAAACAGTGATAATTGAAGTTTGATATAATCTTCTTGAAAATGCGTGAGAGTTCAAATCTGCACTAACTATTAGATGTTTTGAACTTCAGTCAAACTGATTGGAAAAGAAAATTAGTTTTGCAAGATTTTTAAATGCAAAAGTTATTAGAGAAATTTTATTTAAAAAAAAAACCTAAATATTCTAGGAGGTTAGTAACATTAAGAATGATATTACAAACAATTTCCAACCTTATTATTTTTTTCTTGGCCCCATAAAACTCGAGTAATAACTGTTAAAAAATTTGCTAATTATAACGATTTAAATTTTAATTATTTAATTAATTTTTGAATAAAACTGAAATTTTTTTCATGTAAACATCATTACTAATTATGTAAATGATATTTAAAAAAAAAAAAAAAAAAAAAAAGATCAAGTGTGATGATTGTGGAAAGTGTGTGTGTGGTTGGGGAAGTTTGGGGGGGGGGGCGGTGTTAGGTGATAACCTGAGAAAAGAATATGTAAGAAGGCGAAGGCTAAGCTGAAACTCGTGCTAAAGTAGAGTGTAAGGGAGCATATTAGAAGATGGGGCTGTGACACTAGTAAAAGAAATGTAGAAGTTCTAATCAGATTTAAAAAACAGAATTCTATAACAGAAAAAACATAATTCATTTTTTTATACTCTTCAAAGTAGGTAAAAGTCAATATAAATGAAAGAGAAGAGCAATTATGAAAATTTAATGTGTTGTCGAGTGTGTTAATCATAATAAATCACCATGATGTATCATGACAAATTGGCTTGAGTACTATCGGATCGCAGAGTCGCTGATACCCCCTCCCCCCGAAAAAAAAAATGGGGTTATTTATAAAATTTAGTATCAAAATAATAATTGGTGATCTTTTTTTTAAACTAAATATAAAAAACATGTAAGGATCACTGGTGACAAGGTATGGAATTATTATATTCTTTTCCCCATCAACTAATCCCTTCAGATCAGAGAAAGCAACTTACAACTTTCTTCCTACATACATCCACTAAAGGCCAACTGAAAGGTTAGTTCAGTAGAAGAAAATTTATTGCTAATGGCTGAAAGGTGACAAGAAAAAAAAAAGTTTGTAGAGATCTGTTGGTCATTTAGGTGTTAATTGGTCGAAAGCCGATTATCGAAGTCAGTTCCCAAATAGCCTGAAAGATTTTCTAATGGGGTGACGATCCAATCTTTTTAAATTTAGGCTTGTGTATTTCAATTGAGGACTTCAAAGTTAAAATTTTGAAAAGAAATATGTAACTTCATGGCTAACCTTTTGTAACGGTGTATAAATTTCGTGTGTCATCCACTCCCTTTGGTGCTAAAAAAGACTGAAAAAATAGAACCATTTATAGGAATTGAAAGTTTAATGCCATGTGTTGTACACTTTAAGATATTTACTATTGAGATTTCTTGTTCTTCTGTTGTATATCGGACGTTTACTCTAAACTTTAATTTCAGAAGTGTTAAATTCCTAATTCTAATGAATTATTATAAGCCACAAATCGATCCAATTATAACATAAACTAGTTTCTTAGGAAATATGAATCTGGGATAAAAAATTTGGCTTACAGTGTGTTTTAAAAATATGTTTACCGATATCTACTCTTATTATAAGTTCCCCTATTCAAAGACTTTTAGGGTTGTAGTAATTCAAAGAGCATTATATAAGTACTAGTAATATTATGGAAAAACGATATCTGAAGTAAAAAACAATAAAGTAGTTCAAAATTTCACATAATACAGGAAATACAGCACTTTAAGA
Source organism: Linyphia triangularis (assembly GCA_963978545.1). Lineage (NCBI taxonomy): Eukaryota > Metazoa > Arthropoda > Arachnida > Araneae > Linyphiidae > Linyphia > Linyphia triangularis. Next base: position 76,122,538 of record OZ021730.1, read on the forward strand.
GCTTGCATGGAAATGGACTTTGCTGCCTGAATTTTATTGCATTAGTTGTAAATGCAACGTTAAAAAAAAAAAAAAAAAAAAAAAAAAAACCTAATACACTTTTCAATTACTGTCCTTATAGATATTTTCTTTGAATTATTTTTACTTTATAGAAGTTTGTGCTTAAATACTTTATAAATATATTCTCCGTTAATATAGTGGTGACTTTATACATATTTTTTTTTATAAATATTGATGATTACTATAAATTAAGAGCGACGACATGAAAAAAATTTAATTATGAATACCCTCTGTAGGCCTTACTCTTGAAGCTAAAGTCAACCCCAGAGAAGTTACACGTTAAGTGCCATTATTAAAAAAAAACGTTCATAACCAAGAAACATACACCAATCACAATCTAATATCACCCTTCACAACTTTTGTGTTTCAAAGATACAAACCCCGTTAACACGATGTCGATGTGGCCGCCGAAATTTTTCGCGTAAACCGAATTTCGTGTTAACCGACTAAAAACTTTTACATTTAGCTAAGGCAGATTTAAACTGCTAGCTATATGTGTGTTTAATATTACTGATTTTAGAACATTTACATTGCAAGACTTATAGTTAGTAGTGCGATAGTTTAACAGAATATACATTAAGAACAACAACAACAAAAAAAGTAAGTATATTTTCCAGTAAAATAGTCTGTTACTGATTTTTTATTTAAATTTTTGGTAAAACTGTTATAAAATATGAATGCCTCTTCAAAATTATTTAAAGTACATGATGCCTTGTCCTGCAAGATTTCATTAAAAAAAAGTAGTTTAAAGAACAAAAGTTTTTTCGTCTTAAGCGGGATTTCATTACGTGAGATTTCGTGTTAAACGAGTAAATAAACCCTAAGTTTAAGCTTTATCTAACGAAATACTGCTTCTACTTCGCGCTAAACGGGATTTCATTTAAGGCGATTTCAAGTTAACGTTGTTTGACTCTATTCGCAGTGCAAGAACGGAGAACTTCAAACCATATTAATCAGACCCTTTGTTGCTTAAACTCTGCCGGCTTTTATCTTCAAGCTGAAGTAATTAATGCGTCATTAGCGACGTGAGCGAAGAAAGACAGGTAATTAAAGACAACTGTTCTCCATTTATCATCAACCTTAGTCTCTACCTTTACCCACGGACGCAGAACTTGTAAACCCGGTTTCGTGTTTTAAGCAACAATGACTAATTAAAACATTGAAGTCTGTAAAAAAAAGGCTTTTTTTTTACTTCGTCTTAAAGGGTTAGTTTGGTTTGTTATATTAGAAAATTTTATGAGATTTTAATGTTCCTGGTTGAGGTTTTTCTTCTGCGGAGAAATAGAAATATTTTTTTTTTATAGACATGCCAACGAAAAAATATATAAAGCCATTAATCCTCATTTGCTGTTAAGATCGCACAGTTTTCTAATCGCAAATTCTGCTTTTTTTTTTCTTCTTTTTTTTTCCCCTTTTTTTTGTGATAAAAGTTAAATAGTGTGATAAAAGTTAGTTAAGTGGAATTCTTAGGTCAATAATTGACGTATTTTAATTCCCTATGGAGGAACGTATTTGTTAAGTGCTTAACTGCAACAAGGGGTATTTTGAAATACCGAAAGTGAGAAGTTAAGAAAATAAGAGTTCTTTTGAGTTAAGATAATAATGCAGCCTAATTTATTACATACTGTTGAACATAATTAGACCTACAATTAAAAACCATTTATATTTTATTATTCAATTGCCATTTTATCTTAGATTTACATCTATGTTATTTTTTAATAATATTAATATTCATGCTAAATAGCTAGAGATTGGAAAAATCGATAAAAAAATGTCTATAATGTTGCGAATTTTCCACAGAGGCAATGACGGCCCAATTTTTTATTAGATAAAAACTATTATCCATTCGCTCTTCAAAGTCACACAAAATTTAATCGAAGAACAGTGCAATCACTATCAAGCTTCAACACAAGCCTCAATAACAAACAACTTCGAATTCAACGATAATTCAGGTCAGGCACACTCAAAGAGTTCAGCTTTCATCGAGTTAAAAAGTCAAACTGTCTGTCGGTTTTAGCTGCAGTCTAATTTATAGAGGCGCTTGAGAACCTTCTCGATAAAACCAGTCAACTGGTCAAATAAAAGAAACATCTCGAAATTTCCCGATTGCTTTAGGTGTTGCTACCTTTTTTTCTAGCCTGTATTATCGCTGATCCCGTCTTAATTTTATGTCTCATTTGATAGAATATTTGTTTGTTGTAAAGACAATTTTCAAGGGGTTTAGATATAAGTTATTGTTTTATTTATCTAGGAGATCCATCCCCTGCTCGCTAACGCTCTCCAACACCTTTGAGATTGCTACGCATACCAGGGAGATTGCTTCGATACTTTCAAGTAACCTAGTCAGAAAACCTCGCCAAACCCCAAACTCCGATTGCTACTAACGAGGTTGCGAGTTCGAGTCCCGTGTTGGCATGGGTGTTTGTAAATGTATGTTGGCTTGTCTAATGACGAATGTTTCGGTGCATTATAGCCCTAGTGTTGCTGACGGCGCCAGATAATCTGAATACAACCAACCGATTGCTACTAAATATTCATAATACCTTAAACCAGTCAGTGAAAGTTTTATGTTGTGATCCTCGCATTCAATACATTAAGGGGGTCTAGGACTCACAATTCTAAAATCTTTATTTTTAGAATTATTTTTCTGAAATGTTTTATGCAGTGATGTATAATACTTCGAAACTTAAACTATTTTAAATTTAGAAATTTCAAAAGTTTTTTTTTTTTTTTTTTTTTTTTTTTTTTTTTTTTTTTTTTTTTTTTTTTTTTTTTTTTTTTTTTTTTTTTTTTTTTTTTTTTTTTTTTTTTTTTTTTTTTTTTTTTAAATTAAAATACTTCCAAAGTTTGATATTTCCTAAATTTGATATATCTTAAAATTTAAAAAAAAAAAAAAAAAAAAAATCACTTAATTTTTGCATAAAATTACTTCTTGTAATTCATACAAAAATTGTCTTCGCGATTTTTCAATAAAATTAAAAAAATATTTTGTGAAAAAACTGTATAAAATCCATAGTATGCTAAACTCCACAAATAAATAAATAAAAAAAAAAAAAATAAAAAAAAAAAGAATTCCTGAAGGCAAATTAAAGAAATATATATGGAAAATAATTGTGGAAAGTTTCATAGATTTACAACAAGAAATTTTTAAGTTATATCAATTTAAACTAAAAAAAGAGACAAAAAGCCATCACCGAGAAAAACCGTTTCAAAGTTTCAAGGTAAAAAAAAAATATTTGTATTACTAACTTTTGTATTAAATAAAATATGTTAAGAAAATTTTGAATAATAAAAAAAATATCACACGAGTACCTCAATTTTGAAGAGAAATTGGATTAATGTTTATGATTTTTTGGTATTCCTCAAAATCAAGTTTATAAAACAATCAACCTGTCTTCAAGAAGAAAATGTTCATTTTATCGACTGTGACAATTTAGCTTTCTAAACTACTGTTAACAGCCATATCATAGGTTATAATGTTATAATCATTAGTTAATTAAAAGCTGCATTTTTAAACTATTATTACGTGTAACTATATCATGCTAAGTTTTATTTTTAAAATAAATTCATATAAAATGTTATAAACATTCAGATTTATGTAAAATAACATGATTTCTTAATTCTTATTTTATGTTTGCGAACCAATTTCAGAAAGTTAAATATGCATTACTTTTCCTTATATATTTATAACTATATAATGTAATAAATAACTGCATGAAAATTATATACATTCCAAATTATTAATCCTTATTTAAAAAAATTAATTTTCATTTTTTTTTTAGTTGTTGCAGTTATTTCAACCCAGGTTATACAAGACGGAGAATATGACAGTACTAAGTTTCCAGTAAGTAATTTAGTATTGGAACAAATTACAGTATTAAGTTATGTTATATTTAAGAAAAATTATAAGAGTACATCGAAAATAAAACTGGAATGAAATTGTTATGGAACAGAAAGTAAATATTATTTCCAGACTGACCAATTCGTAAATTAAAACCAGAAATTTATACAACTGCATAAGAATTATTGATTTAGAATATTTGTTTTAAACATATTATTTTAACATAACATAACATGTTTTAAACATATTATTTGTTGAGTAAAAATTAAAAGTTTAAAATAATACCAGCAATCACACGTTAACGTGTTGTGTTACCATCATTAAGCATCTTTTTTACTATGCATACAAATCTAATTTAAGAATCCTCTTAATTACCAAACGTGTCTGCAGGGATTTTACTATTCTTTTTTGTAGAAAAAGTCTTGGTTAATTGTTTAAATGTTGCACATGAAAAGCATTTATATTTAAAGAAAATTATAACTAGTAGTAGTTAAAAAAAATAACTAGTAGTATCGTTAAGATAGCAGCGCGTAAATTCAGCCAAACTAACTGCACACTGAAACAAAAATTGCAGAATTTTCGGAAAGTTATATTAATTACGTTAACTTTTTTAGAACATCTCAGAATCAAATGTTTTGTAAAAAGAATGTTCTGCTAATTAATGCTTCAAAATGGATTGTTATGAAGCTCTTCTTTTTGCATTACACCTTCAGATAGCGGCGTACGTTTGATTTAACAATAAATAGGATAAACTACAATAATTTCCAAAATAAATCCTTACCTCTCGGATTTTTTTAAGAAACCGCACAAAAGTAAATGAAATACCAAACGAGGGAATGTAAAATCTAATTTAACAAATTGACACATTTCTAACTGTATTGACTGTCACCTTACAGAGTTAAAGGTTAATGTAAATACTTGTATCACTTTAATTAAAAACAAGTTATAAGAAATGAAAGGAATGTAATAGTTTGTGGCGTTCTGGTTGTCAACATCGTCGCCATTGCCAGGTAACAAAAAAACAGAACTCTAAAATGTAAACTAACTTTTTTCCAGTAACCTTTTTTTCTGTCACTTAGCGATGTTGTATTTTACAGCGGTCCAAATTAAAATGAGATATTTTTAAGTATTTAAGTGTGCAGTCCCCTGTATAATCAGTTATTCATCAATAACCACAGATCTGCACAAGTTTATATAAAAGGCTGATTAATTATTTTCACCACTATTTAACGTATTTTTATTTGTTATATAAAAGCTATTAAATTAAATTCTTTTATTTAAGTGTATGTAACCGTAAAATTTAAATAACACTTGGAAAACTGACAATTCATATGGTGTTTTAAAGAGTTCGTAGTTGTTTCCGCAGAAATTCTCAAAAAAATTTGGAACTTCTCTCGTCAGTTTTTTTTTTATTTTATAAACAGTTTTTCCAACTAATGATTACGGGTATCATCGAAATTTTGCATTTTGACCTTCTTCTCCCATATTTGGCTCGCAATCGCCGTTATTGAATGCATTTTACTCTTCCAACTAAAAAACGAGAATTTTCTAGACACAATACACTATATCAAATTAACATAGAATACACAACAACTATCGCTAATACAAGACGCATTCTTATTGCCATTTCAAAAAGATACAAGGTTCAATAGCACATCAATCAAATATTCCAATATTCATTGAAAGACTGTCTCATGCATAGAGATATAGCACCGGTCCCATTCAAAGCATGTGAACAGAATACTCAATCCTTCTGATAGAGTGAGTGCTTTCTCATGTATTATTCAAATACGAGCAATGTAAGTAATAGGGGTGTTGAATTATTTGTATGCACATGTCACACCTGCGACAAATATAGCTCGTGCAGAAGGATAGGATATTTTCTGTGTATCCTGGATTTCTTAGCGTTGGGATTTTGGCTTAAACTAGTACAACAGTTGTAAGATATAGGTTTATCAAAACAAACTGAAGGTTTTCCAAAATGACTAAAAAAATCCCAGAAAACTTTAGAAATGTACTATTTCCTGCATTCTACCTGGGAAACTAAAGATATTAATCGCATCAATTTTTCCAAAATGGTAACAAAGCTCAACAACAGATTGCGCTGTTTATCTAAAAACCTTTACAAAAGAAATCTGAAAATTGTGCACAAACTACTAAACGATGTTTATAAAACTGAACCACTTTACCAGCAACAACATGGCACAATTGAATCATCGTTTTGTAGTTTTTGCAACATGTCCTGACCATTTTTTATAAACATTTCATTTAAAACAGCTTCATCTTAATGATTTGTGCTACTAATTTTGAAAATTGTAGTTTAGATAAAGTTTGATCGTTGATAAAACGTGATGACGAATTATTTTTGGATATACTTGCTTGTTAGAAATGAACCAATTTTAAAATATACGCTTCAAATGTATTTTAAAGTAGCTTCAAAATATTTTTAAAGAGTTCAGTGCAATATTTCACTATCTAAAAAATACGTTCATTAACATTTTATTTATTAAATAGTAAATTGAATTTTATAAAATATGTATAGGAAGATTTTGTAAAAAAAAATCCAAAGTACTTGATAAAATATTTCATTACAAATCTAAAATATTATTGCTTAGAAGGCGTTATGGAATAGAAATGAAAAAATTGAGAGATAATTCGCAAATGATCTCAGCAAGAGACTATTTATCAGAACCAAAATGGTAACAAAGCTCAACAACAGATGGCGCTACTTATCTAAAACTAAAACATTGATACTTTTGAGAAACTTACAAGAACAACTTAACAAATTTAAATACATTTGATGGACACTTACTAGAGAGTTCAAGAAACAACGTTACATATAAGAAGCGTATAAAGAAAACTTCCGAGATTGGGTTTGGTAGGTTCGACCTCACAATCATGTGTTTGGCAGTCCGATACAATATTGTTGCGTTGATGGGTTCAAAAGACTTGAAGCCAAAGCAGATCAAAACTTGCAGAAATTTATTCCAATACAACTCTTCCCAGATTCCTTTACAACTCCAGAACTTCTCGTTCTAGTAGACTCAATACAGCTCTATACACAACAATAGAGCACAAAACAGCAGTTAAAAACTTGACAACACAACTGCTATTTCGCCGCAAAAGACAATGCAATACAGTTCGCTTTAGAACTACTCGGAATGTTCACTGAGACTCAGTAACCCAACTCGTAATTCCAGTCGCCTAACTCCCCGCTCACTTGGCCGGTCTTATATAGGAGTCAAACCTTCTTGAAATTTCTAGAGGTATATATTTGGAGAACTTTCCAGATCGTAGTCGAAAAGTCCTATACATATGCATTGGGACCGAAAATGTCGCCAAATGGTCGCCAAATTTGGCGACAAAAATTAGTCACCAAAACCGTCGCCAACTTGGCTCTATCTCGCCAATTTGGCGAGATTGCCATTACCATAATGTTAAATCCACTGCTCCTTGTAACACTCGCTTCCCAGCGTTACCTCTGTAAAACCCGTTATCAAGCATCAAGAGACTCATTGCAGGGAAACAAACTATTGCATTGCCTTATGCGAAATGTACATAAATTTTACTATTTACAAAATTAACACTACGAAATATTTACAAATATACAAAAATTCGTAACAATATTATTATGCAAAACTTTAAAACACGAAATTAATCACATTAAAGTATACGGGCGCTGCCAAGGGGATGCACTTGCATTCCAATGTACTTTGAAAATTAAAAATAATATGAAGAAAAGAGGTACGATTCACTGAAAACAGAAGTATAATATAGGTTTCAAAATGTTCAATAGTTAAGAAATTCAATACACATCTATTAATTTAAATTTCATTAAAATACCTCGTGAGACAATTTTTTGCCGACCAAACGGTATAGTGGTTAGCGTGCTAGCTTCCAGACCACGAGGTTGAGGATTCGAGTCCCGTGTTAGGCATGGGTGTATGTAAATGTATGGTGGCTTGTCTAATGACGAATGTTTCGGCGCATTATAGCCCTCGTGTTGCTGACGGCGCCAGATAATCTGAAAACAGCCAAATTTCATTAAAATAACCAATTAAAATAAAGGTAAAACGGAAAGTTAACCGTCCCTTTGCGTGCCATCTCCAGCCCCCTGAAAGTAATTCTACAGTCGCTCAAGTTATAGGTGTATGATTTTGTCCTCTATGACAACTAGGGAGAAGGGGTCGAATCAGTAATTTTGAAATTTTCGAATAATTTTCGCTCACTCATGTGTTTGCTTCTTAAACAAAATTTACAAAATTATCTTATTCTAAATAAAATAGAAAATTGTCGCCCTGCTTACAACCTCATTCAAACCAATTTACGTGACTAAGTATAGTCACAAAAAAACGCATGTAATTGTAGTGCAATTATGTTTAGACACCCGTTTACAACTTTCAATGTATGGCTATGAGAAATGGTGCTTATGTTATGAAAGCAAACTGAACCTCGCAATAAAATTATATTATTAGGGTGCTCTAAATGAAAAGTGGACACTTGCAGCGCCACCACTACCTCTACTACGAACAGTTCGTGGTAGAGGTAGTCGTGGTGCTAATTGAATGTATTTTTGTTTTATCAATTTATATTTTCCTTAAGACATAGGCTATGCAAGTTTGTAACCTGTGTATTTTTGTTTTTAAAATGTACTTATTTTTAAAAATTTAATTTATTGTCACAGCTTTGACAAACATGCCATATCCTCTTATGTGTTCCACGTACTCTACTTCAGTACGAGCATTTGCCAAGCCTGCTCCCTCCCTTCCCCTATTTGTTCTTTGATCTGGCAAGCGCTCAGAGCTTTATTCTCTATTATTCCCCACTGGGAACTACCCGAGATGAGGTAGTAATGGCCAACCCATCACGTAAGGTCTACAGAATTTATTCATAATCAAAAATATATAATTGCCCGATATATTAAAACCATTTCTAAGTTTCTCGTGTGTTTAATCCAAACGTCTCAAAATACGTGACTTAAAGTTTAGTTTGGGATAAAAAAATATTCCAGTTCTACAGCTACACATACTATGAAAAGGAAAAATCTCAGGGCTTTTTTTAACTGTGTCATTTTTCTTTATCTGTAATATCCATATAAATAATCTTTCCATAACATAAAAGGAAACTTATGAACTATCTACAGTTCAAACTTAGGCAAAAATATAAAAATAAAATAAAATGTTTGTGCGTACCTTCAGAAGATACCACTGCTTTTTTGCATATCTAATCATTCCTTCCGAAAAAATAGTAACCATTCCACAATTTTTACGAACCCCTTCATTCCTTTTAAACGCAAACTATATGAATATGGCTTGAAAACCGTTTACCCTATTTCAAAAAATTTCCCTACGTTTAAGTTTTCACGAAAGGCATAATTTTCCCTACGAAAACCTTTATTCTATTCCGCGTTTTCCTTTAAAACAAAAATCGCAGATACGGTTTTTCTGCCGTTGAAAAATACGACGCATTTTAAATGGAATCCTTCCCCTCTGTCTTAGAGGAATGAAGTATTCTTAAGAAAGATGCCATATTTTCTTAACTCGTGCGGGATTTGGAATTTCCTCCCTTTCCACCATCTATAAAGAACCGGAGAAGTTTTCATTTCTTTGGGATGTCTTAGAGCGGAAAGGCTTGAGTTATAGACGCCTTGGTAGCAGGGGTTATCATAACTGCCCACTGTTTTCTAAAAGTGAACATCTATCCTGCCCTTAAGTTGTTTCACAGGCTGAAGTAAAACTTCAAAGTGAGCAGTTTTGTATCAACGTGATAGTATTTTCAACAGTTGTTGCTCTTCTTTGTCTTAGTAGTCAAGATATTTTTCTGAATACCTCACGAATGTTATCTGATGCAGCTGTTGAATCTTTTTACCACACAAATTGCTTTCGTGGCTAAGAAGTGAAATGTGTGAATCGAATTATCCTAATTTTAATTATTTTTTTTCTTAAATGCTGCTGTCGGTGTTTATGTAACAGATAGAACCACTTATAAAACCTTTGCTTTACTAACATAGTTATATATAGCGTACAAAAACTCTAATTAAATAAATTAATGGAAAATCAATTAATTATTGTATGAGAGTGCAGTTTTCAGTAAAATGACGATGGTGAATTACGGGATTTTTAAATATATATAACTGAATTTAGTTCCGATTTTCTCACTTTTATTACGCTAGCTGAAATTTATCATGCATATGGATTGTTTATATTTTTCTTATCTATCGAACTTACATAATTTAGCCTTTTTCATTTCAATTTACCTCCTCTTGTTTTCTTATCATTTACAAAAATACATAATACATTTTAAAATTCTTGGAATTGTTGTAAGCGCCATCTGGATGTGAACCTTGATCTGTATTTTTGTAATACCAATTAAAAATCAAGTACATATTACTGCAATTCGTACTTTCTTATACTCTAGTTCATTAATTTTAAATGCGCCAATGATGTTCGTTCTATACATTATACCATGTTTAAACCACAATATTATCAGTTCCAATTTAAGAGTTGGCATCGTTAAAAACATTAAAAAAAAAAAAAAAAATGCTTACCTATATAACATTAGATATTAAAACTCTTCCCTAACATTAGAATATAAGTTGGGAATTAAAATTATAGTAAAAGCTTAGAAGGAGAATGTATCACAGTGATCTCTCGGATATTTTTCTTGTAGATATTGGAAAAGCAAGATTTTCTGGATCTCTGTTTGATAAGTGCGAAATAAAAAAGGGAGACCTTTGTTAGATTCTATAACAAGCCTGTTTCAGCATTTTGTGAAGTTATTAAAATGCTATTCATAAACATTTATATCCATTTATAATAATAGTTATTTAGCAAAACAAACCATTTTTTTTTTATCAATGGCATCTATATCAAAATTGTCATTGCTAGAAACAGTTTTTCCGAAAAGAAATACAAGTTTTTACATCAGAATTACTATCTCAAAAACAGTTTAAAAACCTAATGTTTGTCTTTGCTAGTTTCATTCAATCGGATTTTTTCCATTAACTGTTATATTCCATCGTAAACTAGGCATTTTTATTGTTAATAAAAAAATAAAAATAAAAAAGTTACCGACTGCAGAACAAAATGATTTTGCATCTGTTTTACTCGAATTCATTTATCTATAAACAAGTTGTAAGATTCAAGAGTTTTCGGGAAAATAACGGATCCAGATTTTTTTTTTTTTTTTTTTTTTTTTTTTTTTTTTTTTACAGAGGGTGCGATTACAGGAAACATATCAAACCAGAAACTACCCTTTGCGATTTACTAGATTAGTATTTCATAAACATTTGCCGACTTAGGCGATGCATTTATATTTGTGGTAAAATAGTTCAACCACAACTGCGAGTTATTTATTTACTTAACCATTGTCGCAAAATCACAGCACGCTATATCATTTAAAATAAATTGTATCGAAGCGCTTTAAGGAACAAGACGCTTTTAAAAATTAAAAATTAAGTGGAGAAAAGTGGTGATATTTGAAGAGGGAAAAATCCATTTATCCCCATTCGTAAGATCCGCAACTCCCTGAAAAGATTTCGTCGTTGCGTCTATATTTGTAGTCTGTAGACAATCTGAATTTCAAAATTCTTCTGGCTTCGAAATATTAAATTTGAAAATACGCTTTCCTCTTTCGTTTAAAGGCGTTATTTAACAACTTCGCTTTCGGAAATATATGTGTTCTCCAAATGGACTTTAGTCTGTCGAAATTCCAGCATTCTACATCTCATGGACTTCAAATTAGAACTTTGGGATCTCGCGTTCTTTTGACATTCGCGGGGCATTGTGTTTTTACATTGATACTTTTTTGAAATTTACGATCAAATACAAAGGAATGAATAAAGAAAAGCAAATTTAGTATTTGTCAGGTATACAAGAAAAAAAAAGTTAAAGGGTTTTTAGTGTATGAAGCCTTATGCAAGTAACTTGTAAGTTAAAGGAGAAAATTTACTGTCCGTAAAACTCCCTTAATTTTAGAATCATATCTTTATTCAATTCGCCTTCTCGTTATTCTTTTCAAAGTTTTTTTTCTCACGTAAAATCTTAAACAGAGAATAAAATAATCAATTTGCAGTTTCTGAATCGTGTCTTGCTTTTTGGTGTCTTAGTGCTGTAATTCAGATAACGAAATGCGACCTAAGACTTTGCAATTACCAGATGAGAATTTATCATAGTGTTTAAAGTAACAGTGATTATACAAGTTCTGAAATCATATACCTCCAAATTAGTATCAACTTATAAATGAGTTGACAATATTTGTAATTAGGCTTGATAAAAAAGTTTTAGCTTTCGTGAATTCTATGATTCAGTGTACTAAATTTCACTATAACTCAGCTACTCTAAAAAAGAAATACTAACTGTATTTGAAATGAATGCTGTATGTAATGGCAGTATTGACCCATTACCTTTTATTATTATTATTATTATTATTATTATTATTATTATTATTATTATTATTATTATTATTATTATTATTATTATTATTATTATTATTATTATTATTATTATTATTATTATTATTATTATTATTATTATTATTATTATTATTATTATTATTATTATTATTATTATTATTATTATTATTATTATTATTATTATTATTATTATTATTATTATTATTATTATTATTATTATTATTATTATTATTATTATTATTATTATTATTATTATTATTATTATTATTATTATTATTATTATTATTATTATTATTATTATTATTATTATTATTATTATTATTATTATTATTATTATTATTATTATTATTATTATTATTATTATTATTATTATTATTATTATTATTATTATTATTATTATTATTATTATTATTATTATTATTATTATTATTATTATTATTATTATTATTATTATTATTATTATTATTATTATTATTATTATTATTATTATTATTATTATTATTATTATTATTATTATTATTATTATTATTATTATTATTATTATTATTATTATTATTATTATTATTATTATTATTATTATTATTATTATTATTATTATTATTATTATTATTATTATTATTATTATTATTATTATTATTATTATTATTATTATTATTATTATTATTATTATTATTATTATTATTATTATTATTATTATTATTATTATTATTATTATTATTATTATTATTATTATTATTATTATTATTATTATTATTATTATTATTATTATTATTATTATTATTATTATTATTATTATTATTATTATTATTATTATTATTATTATTATTATTATTATTATTATTATTATTATTATTATTATTATTATTATTATTATTATTATTATTATTATTATTATTATTATTATTATTATTATTATTATTATTATTATTATTATTATTATTATTATTATTATTATTATTATTATTATTATTATTATTATTATTATTATTATTATTATTATTATTATTATTATTATTATTATTATTATTATTATTATTATTATTATTATTATTATTATTATTATTATTATTATTATTATTATTATTATTATTATTATTATTATTATTATTATTATTATTATTATTATTATTATTATTATTATTATTATTATTATTATTATTATTATTATTATTATTATTATTATTATTATTATTATTATTATTATTATTATTATTATTATTATTATTATTATTATTATTATTATTATTATTATTATTATTATTATTATTATTATTATTATTATTATTATTATTATTATTATTATTATTATTATTATTATTATTATTATTATTATTATTATTATTATTATTATTATTATTATTATTATTATTATTATTATTATTATTATTATTATTATTATCTGATGAACAGTGTGTCATCAGCCCGGAGTCAATTTGCCACTTATCTAAGAACCACCCTCGGACACTATTGGTGTACTATTGAAATGGGTACATTGTAAAACAGTAAAAACTAGGAGTGCGGAACATCGCACAACTTTCAATTACACTATAATATTGGTCATTTCATTAAAATTTACGGTATTGTTTACCGTTTTCATATTTTCTCTCATTTAAATAAAAAAAGGCCAGTTTGGATATATTTTGGTAATAAATTTTACATGGGCAAACAAAACCCACCAAGATGGTGAAATTGGAGATGTTATTCGATATATATTTTATTGCCCTTTCTTGTGCTTGAAACAGAAAAAGAATAATCGTTGATGGTCGATGCTCAAGGATAGAGAGCTCTGTGTTGAAAACACTCGTATTTGACCTTTGTACGCTTTTATCACATTTTTTCGGGAATTTCGGAGGTGTGTATGTTTAGAACACCTCAAATGGCATTATCGCAGCGATTTTGATCAAAATTGTTCGAGCCGTTATTTAGCGATAATTGAAAAACATTAATTTTTTCTTTCAAAGTTATTATGAAAGTTCAGGGAGAGATGGTAGTGAAGGATAACGATTCCGGTTTAAACGCTCTAAAATAGACCATAACGGTATGATTGTATTAAGGTCGGGGGACTCTAGAATACCTCTGTACAAAAATATAAATTTTTTATTTAAAAAAAAAACTGGTAGATAATATTATATTTTAGTGTAGGGAAACATATTTTTAAATGTCACTTTTATTCACATGTGTTTCTATTAGTTTGATAACCACTTGTAGATTATGTAGCTTTAATTGAAACAACTCTAATTGTTACCTATGCATAACTACTATCTTCCTATTTAACCATGTGACTGGGTAAACTTGAAAATAAGACTTAAAAAATTCATGGCTGACAAAGCCTAAAAAAAATTCAATAACTTTAAAAAATAAAAAATAAAAATAAAAACATACAAGAAGTTTTATTCTAAATCGCCAATTGCAAAAATGCTGTCAAGTCGCCTGGAATATTCTGTTTTTAGACATAAAAGGGAAGGAAATTAAGGATAGCATTCTAGAAAATTCTTTCAAAGACTTGGGGACTCAGAGGGATTGTAGAACAGTAAAAAAAAAAAAAAAAAAAAAAAAAAAAAAATTGAACATTTCTGCCAAAATTCTTTGTGAGGAAAACAGTTTCGACATTTGGAATCGAGAAGAAAGTCAAAAGAGTTATTTGTCTTATCTGTCAACGAATGGATTTTGCTGGAAACTCCTCGAAGAGTGCTTTCTAGAAATATAGAAAGAAACCTTCAAATAGAGAGAAATGTGTTTGCAAGGATTGATTTGTTTGGAAATGGAAATGATAGATTACGCCAAATAGTGCTTAAGTCATATTTTTTTTAAATATAATTTTCATGTATCAATGAAAGAAGCATGATTTATGAAAACACGTTATTAAAACTGTAATGATAATTATAGAACTTGTTTTGTAGTTTTCACCACTAATTCTTATAAAGCATATATTTTTATTTTTCATTTTAGAGGAGCAATGTGTGTAATAAGTGTATTCAATAATTGAGGACTAGAAATGAAAAACGACCTAAGTCCAAAAAAGAAAAAAATTCAGTTCAGCAGAAAAATGATCGCATCTGGTACTTAAGGCAATGGTTAAGTACACACTTCAGATTGTATTTAAACTATTGCTACTGGAGTTCGCACTTTGTTTAGCTTGGTCTTTAGGACATTTTTCTTTAAAAAAAAAAAAATCTATTTTTTGGTGTTAATTCGTTTTCCATTTTTTGTCCTAAATTACTTTCCAAGATATTTATGTTTTGTTTTCTCAACTTATGCTTTGCAGGATAAGGAATTTTGCGTTGAACTTTTATCCCAGATATCTGTGTGTGTCCATTTTTTTTTTTTTTTTTTTTTTGAATTTTAGTTGGAGTTTCTTCACATTTTTAATAACATAGACAAGCATTAGCTCAGATGTCGATCCTATTTTATCTTCTTAATCTTAGTGCAAAGGGATACACTCCCTATTATATCGTATTGAAAATTGGAGGTATCTCCATTTTGAAAGTAATTTTTTTTTTATATACCAACTCTCTAGTGTGTTTCCATCTACGATATAGGAAGTTCTTGAAATGCTTCTTTCCTTCAATGGTATTCCCTGTCTTAAAAGACAATATTTGATCATACGGCTACTTTTAATTCGAAATCAACTAGTCTAAGAAAAAACATCAACATAAAAAAATATATATTGTTGCGTGTATGGTTTCGAAAGATTTGAAGCCAAAGCAGATCAAAACTTGCAGAAATTTATTCCAGTATAACTCTTCACAGATTCCTTTACAACTGCAGAACTGCTCGTTCTAGTATACTCAAAACAGCTCTATACACAACAATAGGGCACAAACAGCAGTTAAACTTGACACACAACTGCTAAATCGCCGCGAAAGACAATGCAATACAGTTCGCTTTCAGAACTCTCTGAATGCTCGCTAACAGACAACCAAGTCAGTAACTCCAGTCAATATCTCAGCTAACTAACTCCAGTCAACTAACTGACTAACCAACCAACTCCACTCACGGCCGGTCTTATATAGGAGTCAATACTTCGTGAATCTTCTAGAGATAAATTTTTGGAGAACTTTTCAGATCGTAGTCGAAAAGTCCTATACATGTACATGGGGACCGAAATGTCACCAAATGGTCGCGAAGTTTGGCGACATTTGGCGACAAAAATTAGTCGCCAAAACCGTCGCCAACTTGACGAGATTGCCATTACCATAATGTTAAAAATGCTCCTTGTAAAACTCGCTTCCCAGCGTTACCTCTGTAAAACTCGTTATCAAGCATTAAGACCCATATTGCATTGAAGCCAACTTAAGACGAACTATTGCACTACCTTATGCGAAATGTACATAGATGTTCCTATTTACAAAATTAACACTACGAAATATTTACAAATATACAAAAATTCGTAACAATATGTATGGTATTCATCATAATTGATAGACAACGTACTTAGTGTGGATTTTTTGAAGAAAAATAATGTTTATGTGAGTTGTCTCAATATAAATTAATTTGATTGCCATTCTCGAAAAATGTAAAGAAACCTAGTTTCCAAACAGAAAATCAAGTTCAGAGTATCATATTTCAATTCGGTGCCAGTTTTACTTTTCAAACTCATTCCAAATCGAATTTTCCTCCAAAAATTCACCGAATCAAGTTCTCTTTCCATCTAACTCTCTTATCTTTTTTTCACTTCAGTCTTGAATCCCTTGGACCATACCAAAGTGATAAAATATATTCCCCTTCCTATATATTCCTTTATTGTCGCTGATACTATCAGCTTCAACAATTCTGGAATGGATTTTTTTTTTCCCTCCATCTTTAAGAAATATATTTTTTTAAATAAATGTTGAGGGAAAAGAAATTATAGCATATATGAATGTTTCTGCGGAAGAATTATCAGACCGAATACCTCTAATCAGATCCTGATGATTCTTCCTGGCAACTGTGTTGGCCTGATTATTTTGTCTATTCAGGTGATGTCCATTTTTTTTTTTTTTTTTTTTTTTTTTTTCTTTCTTTCTTTTAGCGCAGCAATTTCTGTAAGCGATTTTTACTTATTTATAGAAGAAAATCTACTACGATAGTTATTAAATAATAAAAGTTTTAGGCAAAATATTATTAAATATGTAATCAGAATCCACGATTAGGAATGCTTTTAGTCGAAGATCTGATTAGCGAAATATTGAAAAATTATCAAAAATTGTGTTGTTTTATCCTCACCTATGATTTTTTCCCTGTCTGCTAAATACTTAATTTTAAAAGACAAGTTAGTTATGGTTTAATTGCGAAATATATGGGGATTTGATATAATTTTTAAAATGCTTCATATGACGCAATGGAAGAGTTTCAGTAGTGCATTATTTTTTTTAAGGGTACTTACGTATATTATTCCTTCAACCAATGAGCGAGACAGGCATTTCGCAAAACGGATTCCCTGAATCCGTTGAAACTATCAGTCTAGATGCTAGACCGTCAGAGACAACTGCGCTTTGAACGATCTGATGGAAAAAGAAAGAACTCGTGTTTTTAATTGTTTAATGGAATTTGGAAACTTGAATTTATTTGTAAAAGTATTTTAGAGGTTGGATATAAGTTTTGGCAGACAATAAAATACCAATAAAAAACTCATGCTTACAGTATATATACCTGCTTATCTTTTACCAACCACTCAAGTAAGCTCTACATAGTTTTTAATTCAGATCTGCATTCTCAGGAAAGTATTAAAAAATTAATAATGATATTTTGTATTTTTATAAAAGAACAGTCGATGACAAAGTTCAGTTTAAACCAAAGTGTCCCAAACTGAAGATCGCATGTAAGTTTTTGATGAGTCGTTTTAATAAGTAATTTAATAATTAATGTTTTTTCTCCGCAAAAATAACACTTCTTCAACCATAAAACTACTTTCGGAAAGAACGTGTGCTCATCGTCTCTTAAAAAATTCAAGGGACCGAGGAAGAAAAGAACCGTCATAAATTTGGTTTCTAAAAATTGGGACGCAATGTTTAACAGTTTGGAACCCCTGGTCTAATTGTTCCTTGACATTTTTTTTAAAATTAATTTTACAATATTAGAAATAGTAAAAGCTGCTATTAAATGAGGAATCTTGGAAAGTTATAACTATCGACAGTAAGGAATCTTGCCTTTTTCCAGTGGAATATTTTACCAAACAGAAAAAAAATCTTTATTGAATGCTCTCTTTTCGAACTAAAAATGTCGTTCATATACTCAAAACAAGTGCGTTCAGAAGTAAAATGACTAAAAAAGGGAGTGTTCGATTAAGAGGGGGAAGAAGAAGAAATGAGCCAAATCCTGTTTCCGACATATTGATGGATGGCGGAAATTTATGACGTTTGTTATTGATAGCAAGGCTCGTTTCCCTGCCAAACTCTGAGAAGGGTTTTTCTTCGTTTGCGGGATAAGATGAGTTCTCAAGACTGTGTTTCAGTCCGTGACAATGTTGTATTAATTTGATGGAGTGCAACTTCCGCTGAATTAGCGTTGAGTTTTAGCAATGGTGCACATCGGCTTCAGTACAAGTGAACGAAATCTAATGAGCCGATCTTGCTTCAGAAGAAAGCATAAACTACCACGATATTTTACAAATTAATTCCCTTTCACGTCCCTCAATTTTTTTTTCAAGTAAAGCATTTTCTACCCCGTTTTCTTAAGACAATTCGTGTCACATATAGTTTGTTTAATATCCAATTAGAGAAAACCAACTATAGCACACCAACTATCAGGTTTTAGAAAAGCAGATGAAAGTTAATGATCTCATAAAAATTGCGCTTTTCTTCTTGCTAATTGCATGAGGCCTAACATAGTGTTTTGCGCAGAATATGATAACATATCGTAAAAATTAACCTTGTGGGTGACAAGAAAATTAGAAATGAAATTAATTCTCCCCTGGACATCTTAAATTATGTACATCTATTAATTTTTATAATCATAGAATTTTTGATTATGTATAATAAAACAATATACTTATCTAAAAGTAATTAGTACAGATATAAAATCAGTTATATATCTATTAAGAGCAAGATTCTGAGAAGTTGAACCACTCCTGATTCACACCACCATCTCCGATTTTCCTCCAAAAATTACCAATTGCTACTGCCCTTATTAGTTGATAAAATCTGAAATTATTTGTTCCGTAGTTGTACCATTGAAATTGTATGACTTGTCAAAGATCACTTTTAAAATGAAATTTTTTTTTGTTTTTGTGACACATGAAAATTATTTTTATCCGTATAAAACTTCGCAAACAATTTGCCGCCTGCCTTTCTTCTGTTATGGAATGTACTAGAATAGATCTTTATGAAACATATAAAAAGTTCACGAGAAGTCAATTGCGCAAGGTCATTCAAGGTCACGAAATGACCAGGTTTCCGTGTTTTTTGCCATTTTCAAGCCTGAATTATATTTTGCGCGTTTGATTTTCCATTGGATAGAGCTATATTACTATTATATATTAACACATAAAACATTGAGGCAAGTTGAACTTATTTGGTGCCAAAATTGAAAAATCTCCGAATTTGACACAAATTTGAGCTCGTATATCTTGCTGCGGGAATAATATATTGACACAACGCTGAAACTATTTAAACACTCTTTTATTATATTTAATGAGAAATTAAGCTTTATTGAGGCAAGTTAAAGACAAAAAAAATTAATGATCCCCCCCCCCCCCCCCAATCTTCCCACATGCATTTCTGTTTTTATTCATGTTTTCAAAAATTAATCTGTTTTCACTTCACTCTTCCTCATGTTTATAACAATTGCTTGTAGTATGTCTTTTAAGCTAAGAACTTTGAATGAATCGACTCCAGAAAGTTTCAAAGGACCAAATCAAACCGAGCTTCGGTGTACTGTGTCGATATCTTCAGGAAATGGCCACTCATCAGCTCCTCTCTGATGAAGAAATTTAATTTTAAACACGTTATCCCCACAATCTTCCAGCCGTTTACCAATGTAAAACCGTTTATCGTACAGGACTGCGTAAATAGAATGGGGATTAATTTCATACCCGCAGTCCTGATCAGCAATTAGCTGTATCTCTTTTATGATATTCTCCATTTGGTGGGGGACAGTAATTTGGATTTCAACACTGTATTCACCGTTACCCATGCAATCAGTTCCAAACCCTAAAGACGAAGATAATATCACTTCGCCGAAAATTTATAACTCTGATATTTTGCCTAGAAGAAAATTACACATCCACGTTTGACACTGCAGGATATTTGACCCTGCATATTGCTAGAGGAGAACATCAAATTTCTAAAATAATCACAGGTCAAGACAAATCCAGGAGTGCATTTGCAAAAAAACGGAAGCAATGACTAAAAAGACCTATTGGGAAATTACTGTAGATTTTGAAGAACTCTCTACAGAGAATAGAAATTACATCTATTCAAGACATCAAACATACCTGATTGTCTCCAATGACACTAAGCTAAAGTTCGTCATCTTGTTCAATGACTTTATCTTCAACAACGCAGCATATTTCAATCGTGCCTTTCATTCTGAGGAAATGTGGCATAACATGTTCCCGTGCCAAACATTCATTTGAACAAAATTTCTTCTTTCCATCAACTGTGAGATTTCTTATCATATTTACAACAGTTTGGGGTTTCAATTTACTTCCTGTTTTATTTCCTTTGTTGAAGCAATCTAAACTGTTTTTGATTTTATGTCAAAACGTGTAACTTTCCTTCAGGGTTTCAGTGCCCATCCTTCTTTGCGCACAAGACTTGAATGGATGTAATTTTCATAATTTTTTTCAAATCAAGACACAAACTTTAATTGAAATTCCTTTTAAAATTTCAACATCACATATTATTACAACAGTAATAATTGAAATATTCATATTTGTGTTTAAAGGAAGTGCTAGGGATGATAATTCACTATACTCGCTATATGTTACAATATTCTAACCCAGCGCATTTAGGAACAATTTTGTATAAAACCTTGAAATTTGGTGAGTAAGTGCGAAAATGATCACTTAATGAAATGATATAGATTAAAAACTTGAAAATAACGTACGATAGATTTTATTTTATATTTGAAATCCTTACGTCAATGCAAATACGCAGTGGCTCCACCTGGTTTTGTCTTTTGCTATTTTAATTTTCATTCATAATAGATCGACATTAAAGGAAGGCAATTTATGTCATTTCATTAAGTTATCGTTTTTGTACCTACTCACCAAATTTCAAGGTTTTTTTTTTTTTTTAAATTAGTTTCTAAATGCGCAGGACTAGAAAATTGTAACAGAGCGAATATAGGGAATTATTCTTACTAGGACCTCCTTTTAACTATACAATGTGTGTGTGTGTGTTTTAAGTGTTGGTTTAGACCGGTTTAGTACAAAACAATGCACTTCATTATAACAAATCGATAAAATAGTTCATCATTAGTGCTAAAATTGACCACAAATTAATTGAATTACATATTAGTTCTCAAACCTTCATTTGAGACGAATTATCAGTCTGTCCTTTATCCTTAGACAAGATGCTTCATATTTACTATCTAATAAAGTATTGTTTTTAAATCTAATTAAAAAGGTACTCAATACCTCCTATACCCATTATGTGAAATTGCCTTATTTTTTTATGTACCTTTTCTTAAAAAAAATTTTAAAAATTAGTTTAAATTTTTTTTTTATATAAGTTAAGTATGTATTATGCAAGGTACTGAGGTTATTGTTTGGTGAAAAATATCGACATAATTTTCCTTTGTAAATTTTAATCAATCTTGCATTGTTTTAAAATCCTCTTTTTAAACAAAAATTCGATACTCTAAAAAATAAGCTATGAGAACAAGCGGAAAAGGCTTTAACCTCAATTTAACATGTAGGTTTTGTACTTCAATTTTGTAAAAAAATATGTATATATATCTGTTAGTTAGTTGGAAACTGTACATTTAATTGAAGATATCATGTTTATAGAAATCTTAATTAAAAGTCAAAGTCATTTAGTTAAAAATTTATACTAGCATACTTCTAATTACAATAGAAACAAAATATTACATCCATTGAAAGGCGAAAAAAAATCTATGTGTAATCCAACATGAAATAAAAATCGCAAAATCGATTATTTTTATTACTTTAAAGTTACGGAACTGCCTTTAGTTTTAAAAATACAAAAATACATTAATATATATATATATATATATATATATATATATATATATATGTGTGTGTGTGTGTGAAGAAAAGCCAATCTTTATATTACACTTAAATTTCTGTTAATGTATTTTTATTTTTGTTTCATTAAAAGTTGGCCGATAAAAAAACTTTTTAAATTGTGCTATAAACATCTATTCCTCTTTTTTCTTTAAATTATGTTAATGAGATAATACTATTGCTGATGCACCTGGTACAATGGTACGGCCAAGTACAATTGTATAAAAATTCGGTTATTTCAAAACAATAGTTGGTCTTATAGTGTGTTAAAAAAAAATTAAACTCTAAGTCCAAGTAATATCGAGATAGCTCGAGTATGACTTGTAGTTAAAAATTGACAAATACTTGATAAAGAGATTTTTTATTTATTGAAATCATGATTTTATATCTAAGAGCAAATAATTTTCATTGGAGCATCAAAAGGTCCGTTTATAACATAAATAAAAAGTAATCGTTATTTTTAAAGATTTTTTCTAAAATATTTTCAATATAAGCTTTTGAGGTCTGAAAGAAAAAATTAATAACATTTTATTTCTCCATATTCTGAAACGTAAACTCTAAATGAATATGGTTAGTTACTGCTACTTTTAAACAAGTGATCACAACTAAAGACATTCATTTTTATATTTGACTTTCAACCAAAGTGAAAATACTCCCATTTTTTTTTTTTTTTTTTTTTTTATAATTTATCTCAAGACATCCAATAATTAACATCAAACTTTGAACTATAGTAAGAAAAACCCACTGTGAAATAATAATGCTAATTTAAACCAAAAAGGAAATACTCATTTATTATTATAGAAACAATCCTATACCTACTATAAATAAAAAATAGCAACCATCAAATCCCTTGAGGGAAAAACAAAAATACCATCAGCGGCAAACATTTAAAAAAAAAAAAAAATCGAGTATATATTTATCATTTAAAATGTATTCGATTCCTTATAAATGCTTGAATTTCAAAATGTACTCGGTGCATAAAAAATATCTTGGTTCTAGCTAACATGTATCTTTTAGAAGTGTAAATTTGCATATCTTCGCATACTGTGAATACAAATCCTAAGAATTTGGAGCGGGGTTTAAAGTAGAAAATATATTCAGTGTGTTACTTTGGGAGCACTTTAAATGTAATACCTTGCCTTAAAGTATTTATTTAAACAAGAAAATATGTTGTAAAGGGCTTCAAGGAAAGATGAATAGCCGATTGGAAGATCATGTTTGGAAAAAAAAAGATTTTTTCAAACATAAACAATGAATTTTCAAAACACTTGATATAATAAAAGAGGTATAATGTAAATACTTTAGGTGAAAAATGGCAAAATGTCCATCAGGAAATTGAAAAAAAATGTATGGTATGAATATTAAAAATGCTTAATTTACGAGAATGTTTCAAGTTTTGTTAAGTTTGAAATCAATTATCATTTGTATGGTAAGTTTGTATAGGGAGAGAAGGGGATGGAAGGGGGGGGGGGTAGAGAATATAATTCGCAGATGAGTTCAACGTTGCTAAATTTTCTGTTTCGATATTGATTTTTCTAGAATATTAACTGAATATTTTAGAGAAATGTTAATAAATTGTAATGACTGAATTTTCTTTTCAAATGGATTATTTAAACCTATATTAAAGGACTTATATTTTTTCTTCTGGGATACCTGTATCTTCTCACAACTATGTTTTTATTTTTTAAAAGTCAGGCGGGAGAAAATCAATTAGAGAACGAATCATTATTAAAATTCTATTACAATTGATTTTATATCAATTGATAGTTTTCCAAAATCATACCATTGCGAATGAAGTTTTGTAGATAAAGTGTTTAACCTTAAGCGAGTAATGACCAATGGCATGATCCAAATTTGTAACTTCATATTCAATATTTTTTTATTTGGAACTGCAAACGTTGTTCAATCAAGATTTGGAAAAAAAAAAAAAAAAAAAAAAAAAAAGGAAGGAAAAAAAAACGTGCCTCATAATATTTTCAAGGATATACCAGTTTTAATTAATTATTTTTATTATACATTAGACACCACTATTTTTTACTACACCATTAGTTGAAAATAATAATCGTAATTATCGAAGTAATTATATTAAAGCTAAAAAAAAAACCGTTCAGTTCTCGATATGAAACTGCAACTATCAACATATTTGCTACTCAAAAGCTTAAACAGGTACCCATCATTGTGTATGTACGTAGCAATTTATAGATAAAAAATTAGTTATATTTCTTTTTAAATATTTAGTGTGATTATCGTCCTCAAATTGTCCACTATTGTTAACTAATCGTCGGCCGCCACACCTAAAGCATAACAATTAAACCGGTTGTTTAAGTCTTCACAATTAAATACTTTAAGTAACCTGAATTGGAATAAATCTGCTTCTATTGTTTAATTAAAAATAAGTTGGGAAAACCCAACGTATTTTTTTCTTGACAAGAAAAACATCAAAACACAGTACCAGAAACAATTTATAAAAACTAAATTCATATTCAAAATGTTTTTTTTTATAATAAGTGGTGAAATAAGTGGTTATTAAGAAAGGTTAGAATTTAAAAATTTATATTAGAAAATTAAATGATAATAACTTCATTCTCATATAATGACGTACCTTATACAATAACTATGGGATTTCAATCTTGGTGAACCTTTTCTGTAATTTGAAACATTTTTTACTGTAATTGAACTAGATTTAAAATAAGCGAAGCTTACCTTATTTCCCCGAATTTTCCTTTGTATATAGGCAATATTTGAGGAGCAATGTGTTCAACATATGTTTGGATATGGCCAGTCCACAATACAAATTTTTTTTAAAAATACCGTTAGCCATATTTATAAAATTTTACCGTTAAATGTGTGTGTTCACTTATTTATCAGTATAACCAAATTGGAGAATAAATACCAAACTTTTGTAATTTATCGAAACTAACTGCATAGAGGCGTAGCCAGAGATTTTTTTGGAAGGGGAAGTTATAAGTCAACAAACGTAACAATAAAATTTAAAGTTACAATTTTAAATTTAACACTAAACTTCAATGTAACAGTTTGAAACAAAACAAATCTTTTATATTTTATGTCCTAAACAGAAAAATTCGAGAAGGGGATATAAAACGGTTATATCCCAAATTTTCCCGCCTTCCGGTCATGCATCTACAAGGAACTAGAACAGGAAATAATTTTTTTAAAAAAAAAGTAATATTTAGATCACCACTAGAGTTTTATGATTCTTTTAATTTCGGTTATTAATTGTAATATTTCAAATTACTTATTTATTCTAGTGTAATCTTTTTTAAAAATGTCTTCTATTCTTTCTGCATAGTTATATAAACAAAAATTATATAACTAAACTTCAACTTAACTAGACATCACTTAGACGATAGATCGTCACAGTGCTCATATGTATTTAATCCATTTTGGCGGAGTGAAGACATAATTCTCGCCAAACCTTATAGCCTTTTGTTCTCTACAGGGTTGTGGTTTGGCGAACATTATGCTTTCACGCCGCCAAAATGGATTAAATACCTATGAGCACTGTGACGATCTACCGTCTAAGTGATGTCTAGTTAAGTTAAAGTTTAGTATATACATACACACGTAACGATAATCTGAAAATAAAAGGGTATTTGAAAAATCTATAATTCACGAACATTTGAGAAAAGAAGTATGCTGGTTTCAGCAACATTCTCAGAAATATTCTGAAATATGCTTTTTGGAGGGAAAAAAAAATTGTTTTTTTTCTCCAAGATAACAATTGAGGTTGAAGTGCGCAGCTGCTTAGTTTTATTAAAGAAGTCTTCAAGCTGCTAATAACATTTTAATATTAAACTCAATAAAAAATTTATTTTCTATGCATTCATATAAAATCTTCATTATCCTCTTTTAATATCTTCGTGAATTATAATTTTTTTTTAAAGTCCTGTTGTTCTCGGATCAACCTGAATTCAATCGATTGTTTTTTCAACATTATCCTTAAGTTAAGTGGGGTTTTTTTTGTACAAGTTCTAAGGGCCTGGGTAGTACGCAGGGAGAGGTTTGTAGGATTCTAGACACTCCCTCCCTCCTCCCGAAATATTTTCCATTATATATTATATATAAAACTACTTAACTACTTGGCGATATAATTTTGATTTTTTTTACAAAAAAGAATGGGAATGGACTGGTTAGTTTTTACGATTTTTTTTCGTGAAGATGGATAAAGATTATTTATACTCCTTCCTTACTTCCCTTCCCGATATAAATGTCCAGATATAGCATTTTAAGGTGGTTACATCGACTGCAATTGAAAACTGACTTTTGTGTTTCAGAGATTTGGTAGCCTTGTAAATTTTCCATTTGAATTTAGAAAAGTGTTTTTTTAATTTTTTTTTTAATTATTATTTTTATTCCCCAGCAAAATTTTGATTCTATCAAAATTTTATATTTAACATCAAGCGATTCATATGTACACAGGAGAGCTCGCATATATATACACAAGCAGGCATGTATATACATGTAGACACATAAATGTGGCTCGTATCTTCTAAGCAAAAGTCCACCAAAAATTTAAAAAAAAAAAAAAAAAAAAAAAGCATTAGAAAAACTAACCGCCATCTCAAAAAAAAAAAGTTTGCACATATCTATAGATTTCTCTTTCAATTTGGAACGTTTCCCAATAGAGCTCTCACATTTGTTATTTTACACTCCAACGAACGCGGGGGGGGGGGGGGTCCATTTTATGGCCAAGAAAAACGACCATGACCCCGGACTGCCCACTGGCCGGTCCCTCATATGAGTGAGTTGATCTCTCCTTCCCCCCCCCCCCCCATCCCCTTTAGAACGTTACGATGTGTCCAAAGAAGTTAAATGCCGACGGAAAGAATTGTGGTAAGAAAAAAGTCGTTTTGAAGAAAAAAAAAGTGCTTCTTAAAGAAACGTGTCTATGATGTGATCGCCCTTCACTTTTTAACGTCGAAAGTTTCTTCGCGTTTCTCTTTTCTAAAGATGAGTTCTTTTTCTTCGTTTTTGCGCCATTTTCGGTTTGGAATAGCTTTCCAATTCCGAGAAGTTAATTTCTATGGGGATATCTGTTAGAAAATCAGAAAGGATACTTTGATGACTGGTTGTGATAGTTTGTTGCTGTTGTTGTTGGATTGCCTGTTTCCAGGGCCGTTTAAGAGGCAAAGAGGATTCACTAATTGAATTCCTCTTGTTTTTCAATTCACCCTGTATCTTGATAGTTAGAAGTGCGAACAGTTTTTGAAGTGTTTGTTGAAATCGTCTGCTAAAAACATTTTGTTTTTGGAAAATATCCTTTTGAAGAAAAGCCTCTTGAAAAATGGGTATTTGACGTAATCACAAAATGCCATTCACAATTCGATATCAAATGTTACTTTTCATTCTCCTTTTCTTTCTAAAGTTTGTGGCATTTTCAATTTGGAATTGGTTTCTTCTTCCTAGAGTAACTTTTATGGGACATGTTCGAAAATTGGAAATTCCTTTAAGTTTTTATCGAAAAAATATTCTTTTTATCTTTGACTACAGATCTTTAGATAATGTTTTTTGACAGATGTTAGTCGTTCAGTAAGAACTTGGGTTATCTTTTTACTCTAGTATGTTTTGAAGATTAGATTCACTAAAAGCAAATTCCCTAAAATTGAGCTTTAAAGGTACACTACAAAGTACTCAAAAAATAGTGTGCCTTAAAACAAAATTATCGAGGATCCATTTGAAAAGTTTCAATAGTTTGGCTTAGAACTCTGAAACAAAGATGGCCCCATTTGATTGGCTATTAGAAAAGACAAACTACGAATATGCGTGAACGTCATCCTGCGCATTTCGGCCATCCAATAAGAGATTTTGGATTCATTCGCAGTCATTTTTCATGATACCCCATGCAGCACAGTCTACGTATTGCTCTCTTTTCAGGATAGCAAGTTTGGCACAGCATGGCCCTAGTGAAGGCCTTGCGTCATAAAACCTCAATCAACCTACCAGGATAGCAAGTTCACAGTTTTCTTTGGTTAAAATTGGTGAATTATTTAGCGTAGACCTTTGGTAGGAAAACTCAAAAGAGCCAAAGACCAGCAATACAACGATTTAGATTTATTTTAAAAGCCAAATTTCTTATCAAAAGACCACTATTTTTTGGAGTCGGTTAAAATTAATTACTAAAGTTAAAAAAAAAACCAGATAACATAATAATTATCTTATTGATATGCAATTTTTTTTCTACAATTATAATAAAAATATAAGTAACACACCTTTAATCATTTAGGCAAAACGTAACTTCTACCGTGAAATAAAACTTTTGGATCCAATGTTAGGTACGTCCATTACTTTCCTACTACGGAATTGCAGTTATATTTTTCTTGAATAAAGCAATTAATGTACTAAACTAATTAATAAAAAGGTGCTGAATAATTATTAATAAGCTATATCTAAATATTTCAATGAGAATAGTTTTAATTTCGAAGAGACCAACACTTTTCTAATTATTTTTTAGTTATATTTAAAAATCTGAGTAAAATTCTTTTTCAAATTATTTGTTTTGTAAATTATAAATTTAATTTATTATAAATGGAAAAGGTTTACTTCAAAAAGGTATTAGTTATAAACAATAACTGTTTCAAGCATTCACAATATTAAAATGTCATTCCAGGAACATTTATAAATAATACTGTGTTGAAATATACACTATTTCAACACAGGATAAATTTCAGCGAGATATATTGAATACAAATATGAATAAAGTTTCTCAAAAATATTATTCTTTTAATGCTATCTTTTATCTTCTTTCAAAAAGGTATTCAACATGCAGTGTATTTCTGTGATTTGCTGCTGTATATATTTTCACTTTTTTACTGTTATTTTATAGATTACTGTATTTAATACGCATTTTTGATTTTTAAATATGTTTAAAGTAGGATGAGAGGAAATTGATAAATACGAATCGCAATAATACTATTTATTTAGACTATGCTCAAAGATTTTCCTTTTTAATTAAAAATGCATTTTAAAAATGAAAGATGAAAAGATACTGCTCTATTGGGAAATTAGTTACTGTATGAAACTACAACATTCTTTAAAAATACGGGTTGGTTGTTGTTTAGCGTAGCAAAAATGTATTCGTCAAAGTAGCGGATAGTATTAATTTAAAAATAATCGTTATATTTTCGAAGTATAGTTATAGTTTAAATTAATTTAAGTATAAATTTAAATTTATATAAGTTAATTAAAATCAATTATATTTTAAAAAATATTTTAAAACAATGTGTTTTCGAATTAACATTTGGATTATGCTGACTTTTGCCCTTAAGTGCATATTGTTGCCAATTCTCTACATCATTCCTTAACTGCATAGCGATGTAGATCTGCATCACATGTTTAAAACCTCATATCTCTTTATGTATCAACCTTTAGAAAGTTTTTTTTTTTTTTTAATTTTAATTTTGCGAAAACTGTTTTATAGTTTCTAAATGCAACTAGAATCTTTGACAGTTTATTTCTTTATCTGTGTGGAGAAACTACATGACGTCAGACTGTGAAATTTATAGTTTCTTTTCTTTAAAAAGGATTATTTGCCGACATAGATAAAAGATCGTTTGGCAAAATGGAAAAAAGTAATTTGGAATTTCTTGTAAATAAAACATACGTTTCTTCTATACGCTACGTTTTAATGTGTGTTATATATAATTAATAGGAATTATACGTTAAATTAATAAGTTTTATATATTGAACACACCACAATCTGTGACCATTTTCATTGTTGGGGGCGCTGTTGGCTGAGTACAATTTCATTTCGGCGGGTGTTACGAATTACGATAATTTCTATAAAAAGTAATAAAAACACACAGGAAATATTATTTTCGGATAGAAACAAGGTAAATGCATATTATTTATATTTTTACATTTACTGATAAGTTTATGCAAGAGAAATGTAGCTTTTTTGGAGATGTCAAAATACATCAATATGCAAAGTTCTTATGTGTTTCTCTCTCATTTTTTTTTTTTTTTTTTTTTTTAATTATTTTACTCATCAGTAACAGTTCTTTTAACCCGAAATGTTTCTTTCTAATTATATCGGATCTTCTGAAAAGTATTGCCTCTAACTAAAGGCTAAAAAATGTTTTGTTAATCAGAATAGATGATACAATTTTTTTTTATTTTTTTTTTCGAGAACTGGCACTCTGAGTTCATAGTTCTCTTACAACGAAATTGACAGGAATTTTGTTACAAATGTTGCACTGAAATTTAAACATTACGCATTTGTTTAGTATGATACTCCGTAATTTAATAAAAAATATGTTTCATTTATTAGGGAATGTCCAACAGCAGAACCTTTATTTCATTTTTACTCTAGAAATGACACATATAACAACAGAAAGAACCCTGGGTTCTAGAGTAGAGGACAAGGGTAGAAAAAATTACTTGAATTTGCTTTTATTACAAACCTGTCAGTTAGACTAAATATAGGAAATGTAATTTTGTTTATTCATTGACTTATTAATAATTTGTACTATTTTGTTGATTGATAAATTAATATATAAAGCTATATTTAAAACAAACATAATCTTTTAATATTGGACTTTTCCCCAAAATTAATGTTAAAATTTTGATGTTTTGTTTCCAAAGGATAAAAAAATTCTTGTTGCGTAAGAATGACGAATTCTTTTACATATTATCTTAATTTTAGAATTAGGTGGGCAACTGAACTGAACTCTGAGAACTGAAACCACTATATCTTTGGTTGGTTGTTTTCAGATTATCTGGTGCGTCAGCAACACGAAGGCTATAATGCACTGAAACATTCGTCATTTGATAAGCTCACATACATTTACAAACATCCATGCCTAACACGAGACTCGAACCCGCAACCTCGTGGTCTAGAAGCTAGCAAGCTAAACCACTATATCTAAAAAAAAAAAAAAAAAAAAAAAAATCCTTAAAACCCTTTCACTCCCAGTGATGCCAATTGGAATCACAACATTTACAATTTTTTTTTTCTTCTCACCTAATACTCCCAGTGAATTCGAATCAACGTTTTTACAATCATCAAACTATTCTCTGCCCAAATATATTTTTCTTTTTCACCAATATATGGCTGCACGGGTTCTGTTGCTGAATGAAATGAGGCTTTTTTATGTTTTCTCAATTCCGAAAAAGATGCCGAAATTAATTTCATTTTTTAAGTAATTTAAATTAAATAACTTTTTTAAATATGTTCGTATTATTTTATTTAATATTTAAAAATTGTATATTAACCATTTTTAACGAATAAATATTTTAAAATTTTAACATTTGCAACGATTGAAAAGTGATGATTCCATTTGGCATCAGTGGGAGTCAAGTACAACTCAACACCTTTTCCCGGCTGTATTATTTATTTTAGATTCGAACTGTTATTACCACGTTATTGCTATTTTTTTCTAGCAGTGTTCACTACGTTAAGATATATTTACGACTAAATAGAAGATTTCAAATTTTATTTGATTTATTTAGAAATCCCGAAGCGAAATAGCTTTAGACTTGTCCTATACCTAATGCCCAATGATGCCATTTGGAACCATTTTTAATTTTAATTAAAAAATTAAACAAAAAAAAATTGCTTTCAACCCTATTATTCTGGATATCAAATGAGTATATTTTATAAATTTCAGATTTTTAAAATGAAAAATAAATAATTGGGACTGAAAGGGTTTTAAAGAATGCAAAATAACAAACAAATTATATGCCCAAAATATCATAAAGAATGATTTAAATTAGGTATAATATAAAATGGTTTTGTAGTTGGATGATAGGTCGTGAATATGCTATTTTGGGATATTTCATATTTTGAAACTTTCAATGAGCTAATTTTCTGTATGAAATAAAATTTTAGTATAAATGTTTACAATTATAAACTATGAGACACAAAACGTAAGCAGATATGGTATAAAAATTTGTATTTGCAATACTTCCAAATCCACAATGATTTTTCCCTCGCTTGTTCAGATGCAAACGTGTTAAAAAAATCATTTATTTATCAAGAAATCTACATTAAACAAAAATACAAAAAAAAAAAGCAACAGCAAAATACTTGCATTAGACTTTCAACTTAAACTTTGTTGTAATTGTCACATTATCAGCATGATACAATTTTTAAAAATCATTTATCGTTGACAACGCATTGAAAGTTCCATTCATAAAAATTCCTAATTGATAGCAAAGCTGAACACGAATGAAATTGTAGGAAAAAATGCTTCTTAAGATACCAATTATTTCGTTCTGAAACTTCCTCAACTACTCGGAGATCAGAATCACCTGGAGTTAAATTCCCTTTCTCATTAATAAAATAGAATTGGCTCGCCGACGTTCATTAATTCACACCTCTAGCGCGTAGAAAATGTTTGAGGGAAAAAACCTGAGATATATCTTAAAAAAAAGGAAAGTTATTAAATGAAATAACTATGGAACCCTTGTAGATTTTAATAACACTCCTTAATTAGTTCTTGGTAGAACTGAATCGTGTTGGATTCGAAATTCGACCGAAACTTTTCAGATTCGTTCCGAAGTTTTTTTTTTCTCGTTCGCATCTTCAGGGCGAATACGAGTTTTTTAAAAAATCAGTCTGAAACCAATTAAATATTTATGCGACTTGAAAAGGAATGGAACAGAAAGTTCAAACGAATTTTAATTTCCATTTTCAATGCGGTTAAACAGGCTCGTACTTAAAAAAAAAACAAAAAAAAAAAACATTTGAGATGCAAAAACTAAATAGGATGTTTTCCTGCCAGCAGAATGGAATGTCTGCATTTGAATGGATGATATCATCAAAAGTAAAAAACATATATATTTAAATTAAATAATAATTGATTAAGATAAGTTAAATATTTAAAGATTTTTGTTGCCCTACTTCTGAACAAAGGATTGTGATTATTACAGAGTATAACAAAAATAACAACTTCATAATAAAAAAATAAATATTGAACACAGAAAGAAGTCATTAAAAGAGGAAATATTTGCCAAGTACCCTTTATTAAAAAAATATTTGTTTTCAATATACTCAATGGATTGGATTTCAACCTAATTAAAAATTCTGCAATTATAAGAAGGAAAAAAAAATATCTAATACCTCTTTAATTATTTCTAGACTACTCAATACTAAAAATAAAATAAAGAATAAAAATAAAATATAAATTCTTCGTATTAATATCTCGACTAACAACATGCGACGTAAACAATCAATAAGCTAAAGAACTGTATTTCTAACTTTTAATTTATTATAATATTTGACAAAGAGGCCAATTGATTATTGTGATAATAATATTACTAGCTATTTTTAAATATCAGTTTTGTAGCGACATCTGTAGGTAAACTTTTTAACTAACCTTTTGTAAACAATCCACCATAATAAGGTGTCCACTACAAGTTGCACAGTCTGCACCAATCATAAATTGTGTGCAATGATTTCAAATAAGTTATGTCTTCATCTCATTTTCGAGCAACAATTTCATTTATATTCTATCAATGTAAGGATTCATTCAAGAAATGAAATCTTTTTGTAGCTAAAATGGAAGGCTTTTCGTGATCCGATATAACGCATCATAGCTTCCAATTAACACTAGCTGCGTGGCACTGCGTTTCGGAGACTAAGGTTACTTTTGTAAATAATGTAATTAGAAGGCAAAAACTACTTACATTGAAAATTTCATAGCTGTACAAGAAATCGCTTTGTAATAAATTTAATTAAAATTTTAACATTATGTTTTTCAAGAGTCAAATTAGAAGGCCAAAACTACTTATGTATAAAATTTCAGAGCTGTAGAGCTATTTGAATTCGTTTCGTAATTTTTTTTTTTATTATTAATTAAAAAAAATACCTAAAAACTAATTAAAATGTTAACATTATGTTTTTCAAAAGTTACATTAGAAGTTCAAAGCTATTTATATTGAAATCTTCAAAGCTGTACTCCTATTTTAAGTAGCTTTCTATAGAGGACAGACATAATCTTTGCATTATTATTATTATAGATTTAAAACTTGCCCTTATTAACGTATAAGTTGTACTTGAAATAAGAGTCATTTGAATCGTGTGGGTAACTTTTTAAGGAACTTTTTTTAATGAATAATTGTTAGATTAAAATATAAAAAGGAAATGTCCACTGACCATTACGAAAAGCCGAATACGTTGTTTTGCTCATACAGAAAACAGTACATAGTTTTCAAAAGGCTTAAGGTATACATATTCATTAGAAATTTCAAAATTTGATTCAAGTCTGCATTTTGGTTTTTTGGTTTTAAAATATTTCCGAATTCATTTAATTTAAAATAATACCATTTTCTTTCTGAGACTCAATTTACTTTTTAAATTACAGTGAGTTTTGTGAACCTGTTTTGTATCACGTTCATTAGTGTAGTAAACTTTAAACGCGTTTTCTGAAGAATGACATTTTGGTGTTATATGACTTTACGCCAACGGTTATAGCTTCATAATAAATTGTCCGATTTACAAAATTCTAATTTTGTTCTGAAGACATAAGTAGTGAACGTGTTTTCTAAGGAGAATCTAACGTATATTGTTATAAACAAATTTTTTATGAATATTTTAATCGTATTTTTTTGTTAAAACTTATGTATTTTTTTAAACTTCTTATTTAAATTTTATAATTAAATAAATATTGCAGCCAAATTCAAAATTCTCCATAGGAACATGCATCAGTATAATATCTTTTATTTGCAGTAAAAATCATACCTCTAAATTAATTACAAGTTTATTTATGTATGTTCTAATAATGTCCTAATTAGTCACTTGAATTGCAATTAGCTGATTAAAAATTTGACGTAAAAAAAAAAGTTTCTAATTATAAATGCATCATTTTTAATTCTGATACACTGCCAAAAAGTTTGAAATTATTACTTAAAAATTGAAGAAAATCATCTCAATTGTATATGTATACCTTAAGGTTACGTTAGACCCATCCTTTTTCTTTATATAAAAATTTACTAATCAGATTACTAGTATGACCCATAAAAACAAAGTTTTTAATCTAAATCCTTTATATGCATTGCAAATTGTTATATTCATTAACATAGCGCCGATTCTGTTGTCGCGTGCGCTTGGTGTTTACATATAATAATAAATATTAAAAACATCACTAAGAGAAAAATATGCAAAAAACTTCTTTCCAAAATTTATTTATTAAAATTGAAAGGGAATTTATTCATTCACATCTAAATATCTTTTATTTATTATGATGAAAATAATTTTGACAACAGGAGAGAGTTTCAACAATTAAGGGTAAAAATTCTTTCACAGTGTTACTACGACACACGACGTCGAATTAACTGGACTAAATTCCATGATAAATGTATGCATTCACGCCCAATTGTCTTTTATTTATTTTGATAAAAACAATTTTGGCAATAAGAAAGGGTTTAAAAAAATAATTGGTTAATTTATTAGTATTTCAAACCGATTATAGAAACGTGTGTTAAAGCGACCTTTTAGTGACAATGACAGCCCGCAAAACTTGACACAATGCATTGTTATCGACATCGAATCTATCTGCCAAGTTTCAAATCGATGAAATGAAGGAAAATGGTTTAATTAGGCTTTCGCAGATTTCCCCGGAAGTCACACACAAACCAAAAAAATCGAAGTTAATATAAAGTATTTAAAAATGTTATATAATTCAAATTATCTTCATTCTATATTTATATAAATATAAAATAATAATATTAATTATGAAATGTAACATGTTCGGTTGATTGGTTGCTTTTCTGGAGAAAGGGCATCTCCTGAGCTAAACTGTGCCGTTGTAATATGTCAGGAAATTCCACATTCGATTAACACATTTTCCTTTGTTCCAATTGCATTATGGTTTAAGTATTCTAGTTTTCCTTTGATGTACTTAGTCATTCTAAATTTCTAAACTTTGAAATAATTTCATTACCCACGAAATATTTTAAAATTGTTGTTTTCAATGGAATACATTTTAAACTTGATACATTTACTCCTTCCAATTATTGCCTTTTATTTTATTTTTTTAAGTTATTGCCATTTATAAAATTAAATTTTATGTTTTAATAAAAGATTTAATACAACATACTTGAGGTTTAAAAAAAAAAAAAAAAAAAAAAAAAAAAAAAAAAATCTGACTCCTTCAAAAAGAATTTTTTTTTCAAATTTTATTCAAATATGTTTTCTTAAAGACGAAATTCGGAAAGCTAACATAATTTAATTGTGCTTGAAAAAAAAATAATAATCTTTGAAAGTGTTTAGTACATTTTTTGTACTGAAACCAGAAAATACTATGTCATTTTTGGATTCTCAAAATATTTTCGCTGTTATGTAGGACACCAAATGAATAACATATACGACATTTTATCTAACTTTTAAAATGACACAGATAACTTAAAATTACATAACATAATTTTTTAAATAATGCCATATTTCTCCAAAATATGTAAAGAAAAAATTGTTTGGAATTTAAAATTTAATGCATGCCAATAACAGCTCTTTTGTTATTCCATTATGAATATTTTCTTTCTTTTAAAAATGTTTCCTCAATATTTTCAAAAGAATTTCACCTTCCAAAACAAATTACGCTGACATCTTTTTTTATTTTGCGGTTTTAAAACAGTCTTTGGAGCGAAGTTTCACACTAAATATTCATTCATGTTTTTCTTTCGGGAAAATATTTCGTTTCATAATCTATGTTGGATTAAATGGCTCAAATACTTAAAAAAAAAAAATCCACGTCAAGTCTTTGCATGATAGATGCATTCCGGAATTGACTTACGGGCTGAATTTATCTTCTTCAGTGTTTATCAGCTAAAATGGATATAGTATTTTCTCAAAAATTTAAAATTCTATTTTAAAAATTGTTTTGACTATTCCACAATCCATCATCAAATTTCAATATAATTAAGCTGTAAACTAAATGAACCTATTGAATTCAATAAAATTAGTAATTCATTGAATGGGGTCCATAACGGACATACGTCTTTTTAAATCATGTATTTCTTTTAATATCTCTTCACATTTTATTTTTTTATTATATTTATATCTTCCAATCAATGAATTTGGAAATAAAGATAAAATGGTTTAGTTCAGGAAACCCACTAAATCTGTTTCACGTATAATTAAAAATAATAATAAAATGTTTTTCTTGATCCCAAAATAATAGACTAAGGAATTTTAAAAATTGTTAAAATAGTGTATATTTTGAACGAATTTTTCAATCTAAAAAAATACGAAATTTTAGAAAATACTTCAAATTATTATAAAATGTCGTTTTAAATAACTTCTGCACAGTAAATGTAAAGATAAAATTAGGATTGTTTGGTGACTTTCGAAAACTTAAAATTTTACGATTAATTTAAAGGAATTAATTTTAAGTACATAAAACTACAGCTTGTCTAAATTGATTATTAAAAAAAATTAATAAACGCCCAGTACTTAAATAAACTAGGGATGTGGTACATCGGGCAACTTTCGATTACACTATAATACTGATGTCAATTTGTGTCAATTACCGTTTCAGCATTCATTTAGAAAAAATGCCAGTTTGACGATATTTTTTGGCGATAATTCTTACATGGGTCTTCTTCCCCCCCCCCCCCCCAAAGAATGAGAAAAAAGAACAAAAAAAAAAAAAACTTCATCAAATTACTTCCCGAAAGTTAAATCCCGAAGTTGATTTTATTTTTAAATAGAAGTAGAGATAAAATCATGAAAAACAATACCATTCTTTCAAAAATTTGAGCTCGAATAGATAGTTAAAAAAATATTTAGTTTTTTACTTTGCGATTTGGCGCGAAAAAGCTACTTTTGCGTGGGACGTCAATGCGCAGATGATGAACCAGTCTAAAACCTGCGTTTACTCCTTTGATTTTCGACGGAATCTAAGCGTAACTACTTCACGGTTTTTTATGCGTTTCTGGTCACGAGACTTTTGCTTTGATTTCAAATTTGATTTTTGATTAATTGAAAGCATACAGTTAACAAATAATTGCGCTGCTCAAGTATATTCGTTGGATAACACTAGGAAATACTAAAAATATTCCTTTTCCTCACTTGTGCAAGTTCCTCATTCCGAAAATTGAAATTAAGTTAAAACATTTCCCCAGTTTTTGTAAAAACAACCAATGTTTTAATATCACCTAATTTCACATTTATTCCGTGGCGACCCTCGCCACGAAGCCACTTCAATCTAATAAACCTGTTATCCCTGTAATTTAAAAGCGCTTTTATACAAATGTCGCTTCTCAAGCTTCATCGCAATCAGGTCCCAAAATCGTTGTCAACTCGGCGACATATATAAACTTTCAAACCACTGATATCCCAGAACCAACATGGAGACTGATTCTACACCTGGTACGGGGAACGATGTTTCAGTTCAAACATCTGACGTTTTGATTATGCCAACCAACCTTATCTCTTTCAAACATTCTGCTACTCAAACTAATAGACTGAGAGGCGACTGCAATTTTTGGACCCCATCGAACATCATTCTGGATTTTTTTATTGAAATTAGAGAAAAGTGAGTAGATTACGAATCCACTGGTCTGCGTGGCAAAAATGGCCGAAACTGGTCAAAAATCGACTTTTAATAAGTTGAACTAAATCTAGTTGCCAAATGAGCCATTACTTGCCAAATAATGAGCATTTTTTTTTAATTTGGCAACCCTCACTCTTTAATTTTCAATTAAGAAGGTTGCAGACGATTCAGATATCTGGCGACGGTCTACTTGCATCTTTTAAAAGGGAGCCAAGTTGGCAATAAATATTACGTTGCTGATGACGTAGCTGATGTCGCCAATTTGACTTACTTTTAAAAGATTCAAATTTTCCGAGCCAGAGATCAGAAATCGTTTGCGCTTTTTCTCATTGAAAATCAAAAGGCAGGGTTGCCAGACGAAAAAGTTTGTTCTCTTTTTGGCAAGTTATGAATATTTGGCAATCGGATTTTAGTTCAACTCATTCCAAGTCGATTTTTGATCAGTTTCGGCCATTTTTTCCACGGCAGACCAGTGGATTCGTAATCTACTAACTTTTCTCCAATTTTTATAAAAAAATTCAGAATGATGTTCGATGGGATCCAAAAATTGCAGTCACCTCTCGGACTATTATCTCTTTCAAGCATTCTGCTACCCAAACTAATGAAAGTTTGATTTTCGAACAATTGCCAGCAATGCTACATCCGCCCATGTTTACAGTCATCCAATAGCCCAAGTCGTTTTGCTGAAATGGCTGAAAAATTTAGCTCAAAGACCTGATTCGCTATCAAATGAATAGCTCCAATTCAGTCAGTCAGTCAGTCACATTTCGTTTCTATTTTTCGAAATCCTAATTCTAAGTAGCATGGAGAGACTTGTCTCCAATGTTGTTCTTTCAGAACTTAGGAAATTTTACGGAAAACAAACTGATTTTCCCTTTCATAATATTAAAATACCTCGCCCCGAAACGATTTGAAAATACTGTAATGTAACCGGGGGAAAGAGAACTGCTCTGATCTTTTGGATTTCTTCCAATTTGTTAAAAGGGACATTCCCTATTGGACATATACAAGTGAAGTGACCTGTTTCCTTTGCAGCTTATTTCTTGTTTTTATATGAGGAACTAAGAAGCGAAGTGGTCCAAGTGACTTCTCTTAACTTTTGAGAGAATACATCACTTTAAAGTTTCTTATTTATATGAATTTCTATGAAAACTAGTGATATCTTCATCCCAGAGGTTAGTATTTGAACAACAAATAATGTTCATACAAACTTAATATAAATAAGTAAACTTCAAAAAGTTAAGAAAAGTCACTTGGACCCCACTGCTCCCAAGGATCTCATATAAAATCGGATTTAATATAGTTTTCGTTGTGTTTTTAAGAAAATACCCACACTTGTATCAATACCAGAGGATGTGTCTGATATTTTGCAAACAAAGCAATCACTGGAAATCCTGTTAAAACCACATATCTTTCTGCCCTACCCCATCGTTATATAAATGTTTAAATAAACCTTTTGCTAGAAATGCTGCAACTTCACGGAATTTACTTTGTTGATAAACATCGCAAAAGTTTCAAAATGTAATACATATCGATACCATTTGTATCACTTAATTATTAATCTTACACTGTGTACAACGTATATCCTAAGCCATTCCTTGCAAATAGGCCAATTTTTCCAAAATAGTGTAGAAGTGTTTTTCATGCTTAATGTTAATAGTAGGAAAATATGTAGTAAACATATTGTATTTCTTTTCATTTGCGTTTCAATTTTTATTACTTCAAATGAAAATTTCGCAACGCCACTTGAAGGAAATGTTGATGTTTTGAGACAAGTTACAGCGCATATGAAGACAATTTTATTGAATTCCTAAAACAGTTTACTAGAAGCATGGGAGCAGCATTGGGGCTGCACTTGCATCTCCCCTGAATTCGAAAATTATATTTAAAATGAAGTCAAATGAACATAAATTTATTACATAACTATATTTTAACACTTCATTAAGAAATCCGATTAAAAAAAATCAAGATTTGAAAATTTTACAAATTACCCTTGCACTCCCTAGTGTGCAATTTGCACTTCAAGGTGCCCCCCTCCCTAAAAGTTATCATTGACGGTGTCCATAACTAAAACCCTCTCTTGTCTAAACAAAAGCCCACATTTCCCTTAGGTGCAGCAACACTGGGCCATGCAGCTGACAAAATTTTAATTTTCACTTATCATTTACAATGATTAAAACAGAAAATTGATATTACAGCATTTTGTTTTAAAGGTATAAATTGAGTATTAAACTGTGAACACAATATTTTCAATAAGCCATATTGTAGCTATACATATATCATATTAACTCGACTATGCAAAAAGAATTAAAACTGAATGTTTAATCCTCAGTAAGTGAAGCTGAGAAGTTAACGCAAACCAAAGATTAAAAATCATAAAAAACATTTAAAAAAAAAAAATCATATTACAGATATCATGCAGCTATGCAATCGTCATTTTTTTTTTAATATATACATATATAAATTTTGATTAAATATCTTGACAAAGGAAGAACTATTATATTGCGTGCCCTTATCAGACGATTTTTAATCAGGAGTACCGAACAAGAAGTCGACGAGTAGGTTTTCATCCGTTCATTATGGCCATCAACGCTAATGTTGAAAGAAAATGAGGCTCGGTATTCTGCCTTCTTTTTTTTTACTTCCTTTTTCTTTTCTTTTTATTTTTGAGTAGGAACCATTGCATTTCCTTAAAAAAAGGAAATGGCTCTATGCCAGAGAGAATTTCTCCCCAAACGCGTGTGCGCCAAATCGATTGAGCAAAATTTGTCCCTTAGAATCTTACGTTCTGGCTAAGAAGTGTTCTATTTTTAGCTGTTGGGGTGTTAGTATTCTTGAAGTTTAGTGATGGGAAATTTACGTGGAATTCCTAATCTGGATTTGATTACGTAAAAACTTTATTGCTATCAGAATGCGTGTTATACGTTTATTTCAAAATAAAGTATTCAAGACGGTTTGCACTTTATATGCCTTCCTAATTTTGCAGCTAATATAGTGTTCTGAAAACGATTTAATTTTCCTGCTTTATCGATGATCAAATGCTATTCTGAATTATATAAATTTGGAAGAGTTCTAAAAGTACAAATTTATGTTCTCGGTATTTAATTAACCTCCATGCTCCATTCGGATAATCTCGACTTGGTATATTCTGAAACGATGTTCTGAAAAGGTTCAAAAGTATTTCAAAACGTAAAAGTAATCAAAAGGAAATTGTAATCCTTCTTCGAATTGAAATTACTCCATTTTCTAGGTTGAGAACCATAACAGGCAACAATGAGTAGTTTCTTAAAGGACACCTGATTTATGCTGTTTGGTTATTTGAAGTAATGTTTCAATAATTTGATTTTCAGAAATAAATAGAAAACAGTTTTTTTTTTTTTTTTTTTTTTTTTTTTTTTTTTTTAAACATGCTGGGAAAATATCGATATCTCTTATATATTACATATAAGTCTGATGCTATTAAGCTTGACTTACTAAGTGCGATAAGTAATTTAATTAAAATAATAACTTTATTGCTCCTTTTAGTTGGTTGGTTGTTTTCAGATTATCTGGCGCCGTCAGCAACACAAGGACTATGCGCCGAAACTTTAGTCATTAGACAGACCAACATACATTTACAAACACCCACGCCTAACACGGGACTCGAACCCGCAACCTCGCGGTCCAGAAGCTAGCACGCTAACCACTATACCGTTTGGTAGGCTATTGCTCATTTTAAGGACTCCTAATTCAATTGTCTGTCTTTGATGTATACTAGTCAAAAGTCATTTCAATATATGCTCAATTATTGAAAATGCATATTTTTGTATTCAGATAGACGAACACGCAAGATTTTTTTTCACAGTATATATTTCTAATCTTTTGGGATATGAAAAACTGAAAAGTCGTCAAATATATATATAAAAAAAAAAAAAAAAAAAACTTTAAAATAATGATTGTAAGCTATACATTATTCTCTAGCTATACATTATACAATATCTTCTATTCTGTAACTATTGATTGAAAATATCTCGCCTCGGCCGTTAGAGATACATTGCATTACTTATCGTATTTCACAAACACGTCACATAAAGTAAAGTTTATTCTATTTAGGTCAATTCTTTTGATCTAAATTCTACAAATGTATCATTTTTCAAGTCAGTAGCAGTGTGGAAAATCTAATTTAAGAGACTAACACAAGTTTGTGTCGTATTTGTTGCAAAGATATTCTTTTTTGTTACATATACCTATTTTTAAATTCACGCGAGATACAAACTTAAAATAGTGGTGAAAATATCAATGCGATTTTCTATAAAAATGTGGAGCCGTATTTAATTTACAAGTGGCGAAGGTACAGATGGACTGTTCTTACAGTTTGAAAACATAAATTCGGTGAAAAATGAAGGATATCTTATGCAGCGTCGCTTCTTTTTTAATACCTCCTCTTCAATGTAATTTCCTGCTAGTTTTAAGTTTTTATTTTTCATATAAGTTTGGTTATTTTTATTCTTTGTATTGTAGTTTTGTGCCCAATTAGATGTTCGCCAATCTTAAATGCAACTAAATCATTTGAATGAAAAAAAAGAAAGAAAAAAAAAAAAACATTTGAAATCTTGGAAGTTTATAGAAGTAAGACAGGTGCTCTTATTAGAATATCAGTAGAGCTAGTTGTCTAATAG
This sequence comes from Linyphia triangularis, assembly GCA_963978545.1. Lineage (NCBI taxonomy): Eukaryota > Metazoa > Arthropoda > Arachnida > Araneae > Linyphiidae > Linyphia > Linyphia triangularis. The sequence continues at coordinate 76,166,189 of OZ021730.1, forward strand.
CAGCTTTTGAATCTGTTTCCAGGGCCATCTGCTGTAGTTAATGTTAACAACGGCGTTACAATGGGCTAAAGTCTTTTGTGAATCTCTGACGTTCTAACCTAAAGATCAGAGGAACTAATTTTGTTTATAATTGTTTTTTGTTTATATTTTGTTTTTTTTTGTTGCCAATAGTGAAATTCGTTTGATTGGCACATTTTCTAATTTACTATAAAATATTGTAGTGTAGATGCTAAAAAAAAAAAAAAAAAAACTCCATTTTTTTTAAAAATTTATTTTTTATTTTTTTATTAAAGTAAAATACGATTCGGCGGAATAATTTAAAATACCTAATGAAAATAAAAAAAATTCTGGAAAATAACTTTGATTTCTGCCATTTATAATAAACGAAGTCTTTATGCAAAAGCCATTTTCAAAAATTGAATTAAATTAATTCATATTTTAGAGTAATGGATGGTTGTATTGATTATGCTAGAACTACAACACGACTACATAGTGCCGAATGTAGCTAGATGAAGATCTCGCAAGGGAGAAGAAATCCTTAAGGTTGATCACAACAAGGTTGATCACATCAAGGTTGATCACATCAAGGTTGATCTACAAGGTTGATCCAAAACACCCCCGCGTATTCTTCACGATACAAAGAAGCCTCGGAAAACTCTCCAATGACAGAAGAACTTTCAACACAAGATTTCCCGTCACAATGTTGCCGATCAAACGGTATAGTGGTTAGCGTGTTAACTTCTAGACCGCGAGGTTGTGGGTTCGAGTCCCGTGTAAGGCATGGGTGTTTGTAAATGTATTTTGGCTTGCCTAATGACGAATGTTTCGGCGCATTATAGCCCTCGTGTTGCTGACGGCGCCAGATAATCTGAATACAACCAATCCGTCAAAATATCCTTTGTGTCTCATTACATTAAAGAAAGCAGTAAAACTTCCACCAGAGGGCCTCACAATCGACTATAAAAAAATATTTCTAAAGGGTCTGTTCAGTTAGAAAATTAGTGTTACATAAGTATTTTTTCTTGAAAATTATACCAAGTATCTCTTGGTACTTAATTGATGCCAACCAAAAGAAATTCACACTTTAACTCTTGTGATAAACTTTTAATATTGCATTGAAATAAATATACAAATGCACTTGATTGGAAATTATTCATGGTATAAAGATTAAAATTTAAAAAAATTCCTCTTGATACTTCATTCCAGTAGGATGAAAAAAGATACATTCTTCATAATATAAAAACACACATATATCACTCTCTGTAACTTTTAACAACAGATAGACAAACAAAAGCAGATATTTCTTGCTTCACAGCAATTTTCAGAAGGGAATTCCGTAGATAATTACTGCCAAAAAGCCTTCTTTGAGATTTCTATGATTTCAAAGACTAAAAAAAAAAAAAAAAAACATGCAGCGTCGTGAAAGAAAAACTTTGAAGCCTTAAAAAGAATTCCCACTGCATAGCCTGGAGGGAAACGGAAGAAAATGAAGAGTTTATAACTTTCTTCTCCACTCATCATGTATAAAGTACCCAAGTTGTAACGGCGACGCTTAACAGCACCTCAAAAGTTAATAAAAATCGCAAAGTAATGATTGCTCATTTTCTTTTTAATCACGCCTTTTGTCCCAAGATATAATTTATTTCTTACATTATTTATTTTGAATACCGACTTTTATATCTTTAATATAAGAAGGTATTACTTAGTACAGTCACCGAGCTACAATTTCAATTTTTTCGACTGAAATAATAATTATGGCCTCCTTTGTGAATATAATTTCTTCTGTATCACCCCCCCCCCCCCCCGAAAAAAATCAGAAATGTAAATTACTCTGTTTTGCGGGAGAAGAATCACTTTCTCAAAATATACTTTTGATTCTGATTCACTTGTATGAAAGTGTTCTTACTTGTGTTATTGAATTAAATGCAAAGGCGTCTTTTTTATAATGGTTTATTTTGCAATATTTCAATTTTAAAAGGAATGAGCATAATTCTCGTTTTTTGTGAACGTACTACGTTTTTAATTTATATAATTCAATAAAATATTAATGTAAGTGTCAGTTTTTTTCGTCTATAAATATCCACTCTGTGTTACGGGCTTCTCGTCGTATTTATGTATTTATTCAATGCTTTTTCAAAGGGTAAAATAATAAAGTAGGTTTTTTTTTGTTTTTTTTTTTACAATTGGGAATTAAGGTTATCTAATAAAATGTATATGGATAACAACTGTTAAAAAGTTTAAAAAAAAACTCCTAAAAGTTTAAAAAGTCCTTTAATTCAAATATTTAGGGGGACATTTTTGATATTTAATTATATTTTAAACTTCTAGATGATAAGCGAAAACTCATAATTAATAGAAGGTTATAAATATTTCGCTGAATTTTTAGAAGTTCCACGAGTAGGTAAGACAGGTCGAGCTTTTTTGTTTTACAGAAATGAAGTATGCAGACTGCGTTCGGCCGACCAAATGGTATAGTGGTTAGCGTGCTTGCTTCTAGACCGCGAGGTTGCGGGTTCGAGCCTCGTGTTAGGCATGGATGCTTGTAAATGTATGTTGGCTTGACTAATGACGAATGTTTCGGCGCATTATAGCCCTCGTGTTGCTGACGGCGCCAGATAATCTGAAAACAACCAACCAAGCAGACTGCGTTCGGCATTTAACATTTAAATATTTTTTTTTATTCCTATTTCAAGCGCAATAATTTCAAATAAAACATCTCTCCCTTGAACATTTTAGAGCATCTTTTATTTACAACTTTTTTCCTACTTATTGAAAATGAAGATATCACTGTTAAAAATAGAAAAAAAGTCCGTTATATTTGAAAAGTCACCAGGTGTTTTTATAAAAGTTTTTTTTTTATCAAAATATTATTATTATTTTTTTTTTTTTCATTTTATATTTTTGTGTCCAATTTGATATAATCAATCTTAAATATAACTCGCATCATATATTTCATGACCTAGGACTGGCACCCACTACTCAACAAATTTTTTTTAAGTAATATGGAAATAAGAAGTTACCAATGTATCATACCATGTTCCATAGATTTAGATGCTAAGTAGAGTCATAAACCTTTCTTGCCCAGCTTCTAAGAAAGCGTCCAACGATGCAAATTCTTAAAAAAAGAAAATATGCATAAAATTTATGGTTTTTTGCCAACTGGCAAAGGCAGTTTTAAAGCAGTGTATTTTAAAAGAGGATCTTAACAAATACCCCTTTCATTTTCGAGTTTTACTGCCGCGGTCATAATTTATCACGAGGTTCTTTTTGTGTCACTTTATTGCCATGTAGTTATTTCACTTAAAAATAGTGGAGTTTAATGCTGGTATAAAATACACGCCTTAATGACCGTACGTCATTCTAAGTGGAAAGATGTCTCTGAAAAGAATTAATAATGTTGAAATTATTCACTCAGACTATAAAAAACAAAGCTTGGGACTTGCATAAATAAATTTTAAAAGTATTTTAGGAACTATGCTGTCTTCTAAGAAAAGAAGGTACAAAGAGTATAACTCTAAAGGAAATTATCGACATCAAAAATTTATAATGCATAGTATGTCGTGTAATTATATGGTGTGATTTTTTACAAAAAATAAAATTAATATAGAACTTAAATTTTAGTGTAAATAGAGGTAAGCCATATTTGCATAAAATATTTCTTCTATAATATTTTTTGCAATCATTTAAACCTTTAACAGTTTCTGTCCGACGCCGCTAGGGCATCTTATTTTTCTACCCCAGTCCAATGATTTGCCAGACTTTTTAAATTTTTGATAAGCAATGTGTCTAATAGACATAATTTTTGTTTCGCTGTAAAAAAATTAAAATGGATTAAGTAATCCAATACTTAAACAGTTTCGAATAGCTATTTGAATTTAAATAATAGAATTGAATACAACTTTTTTTTTATGAAGAATTTGTTTATTTTTTTATTAACACAGTATGACCGTGAAAAAAAGAAGCTATTAAGGTGTTAAATTGATGTCTTTATCATAAACCTTTCATTTAATTTCTTTTTTCTGTTTATGACTTAATATATTTAGTTTCGAAAAAGGATGGAATTCTATTTCATCAATGCTCCTCCTGAAGCTTACCTAAATGTGTATTTTCGATGTTGCACAAGGAAGTTAGAAGTTAATAAATAGATTATTCAAAATAAGGTTTTGTTTTAAAAACGAATTTTCATCGTGCGAAAGCTTTTGAAAATGCAAATTGTGGTTGTTTACTTCTCAGTGAAATCTATACAAAACGACGACATGTATTGTATATATGCAGGAGAATAGCTCACGTCAGATGGCGGTTGCAATTGAAACAAGACTCGTCGATCTAGAATAGGGGTATGCATGCAGGGAAATTGGCGTTTAAAACCTATTAAGAGGTGTCTTTCTCTTGAAATCCCCTCTGGAAAATGGGTCTTGTCTTGTTACCATGACAACAAACAACGCTAGGCAAACTCTCCGGGGCTGTTCTTGACATACTCCACGCCAAGTAAATTGAATTTCTGTCTATCATACTGAAAAAAACGGCCTATTAAATTATTTCAATGATTTCTTGAAATCCTTTGAAGAGTTCGTTGAAATATTTCATCGATATCGTTCTATCCTTCAACAACTTTATTTAATTATCTCATTGGTTTAATGAATTATTTATCTAAAAAAAAAAACGGAAATGTATTGTTACGAATTTTAGTATATTTGTTAATATTTCGTAGCTTTAATTTTGTAAATAGGAAAATTTATATACATTTCGCATAAGACAGTGCAATAGTTCGCCTTAACTTGGCTTCCCTGCAGTGTGTCTATTAAGGCTTGATAACGAGTTTTACAGAGATAACGCTGGGAAGCGAGTTTTACAAGGAGCAGGGCATTTAACATTATGGTAATGGCAATCTTGCCAAATTGGCGAGATAGAGCCAAGTTGGCGACGGTTTTGGCGACTAATTTTTGTCGCCAAATTTGGCGAGAAATCACAAAATGTCGCCAAACTTGGCGACCATTTGGCGACATTTTCGGTCCCCATGTACATGTATAGAACTTTTCGACTACGATCTGGAAAGTTCTCCAAATGTCTATCTCTGGAAATTTCACGAAGGCTCGCCACTCCTATATAAGACCGGCCGTGAGTGGAGTTGGTTGGTTAGTCAGTTAGTTGACTGAAGTCAGTTAGTTGACTGAAGTCAGTTAGTTGAGTCAGTGAGTTGACTGAAATTACCTAGTTAGTTAGTCAGTGGAGTTACTGACTGAGTGGAGCTGTCTCTCAGCGAGCATTCAGAGAGTTCCGAAAGCGAACTGCATTGCATTGTCTTTTGCGTTGATTTTAGCAGTTGTTTATTTAGTTTTTAACTGCTGTTTTGTGCTCTATTGCTCTGTAAAGATCTGTATTGAGTCTACTAGAACGAGAAGTTCTGAAGTTTTGTAAGGAATCTGCGAAGAGTTATATTGGAATAAATTTCTGCAAGTGTTGATCTGCTTTGGCTTCAAATCTTTCGAACCCGTCCACGCAACAGTATGTTTGGGCTCTATGGGTTGTTTAGGTCTTCAGGGTAGGCCCTATTTGAAGCAACTAACCTAATAATAAAAGTTGTAATTATTATTTCAGACCTGGAGCAGTGGTTCAGTTCCATTTCTTTGGCGAGAAAGAAGACAGTCACCAAGCCAAGAGCATCATGGAGGAAGCACTTAAGAGTCGATCCATTGGAAAGTATGCGGTGGACAGAAACTACATCAGCTTCGAATGGGAACCAGGTAAGAAGATAAATATTTACTTTGAGTAACTTTTTAAAAAACATTGAAACGTTGTTATTCGGAATCAACACTGAATAAATGCAGCGAAAGCTATTGATTATTTAAACATTCACAAGTAAGTGTCCGATACTTGTATTCTCCAATAGCTATTCTTCACTTGAAGTCAAGTAAGAGATCGGAGGAAAAGTCTTACGTGTAGAATAAGTATGCCTTCAGCAAGTTAAATCCACCTTAGCCTCAATGACCTTAATTTGATGTCATGTGGAGAATAAAGTGTCGATCTCATCGTCGGACTTATTAATAAAACTAGTAGGTGTTGGTTGGTTGGTTGGTTGGTTGGTTGGTTGGTTGGTTGGTTGGTTGGTTGGTTGGTTGGTTGGTTGGTTGGTTGGTTGGTTGGTTGGTTGGATTAAGGCGTCCAGTACCGAAATTTCTTCAAAAATCCCAATTTTTTTTTCTGATTTTAAAAAATAGTTCATACATTCCTGAAGAAAATGATGTTTTTATCTTATTCCTCCGGTGATTAGAACGCCACAAAATTACCTGTGATTTAAACACCACTAATGGGCGTAACACCTTGAAGCGTCTGCTTAAAGTGTGTTTTTCGAACACTAGTGTTTTTCATAGATGTTGCATATTCAAATAGATATATCTCCAGAACCATTAACAATTGGCTATTAAAATTTTTGGAGCATTTAATTTATACAGTTTTAAATATTTTGTCTTCACAGAATTTTATTTTTTAATTTCTATTTTAAAATATAACATATAGCGTAAAAGATAACATAAAAAAAAGCAAAAATTTCAATATTTTAACTTTGAGAATTTTTAAAATTTTTTTTAATTCACCTATCAAAATTCTGCGAAGACAAAATTTTCTTTATATAATTATGTATTACAGAAAGCTTTCACTTTGAAAAAATTTTTTTTTTTTCTTGACTTATATCAAAATATGCAAACATCAATTATGGATTTTTCTTGGTTTTTAAATTTTTTTAAAATAACTAAACACAATATTTAAAAAAACATTTTCTCAAAGATATATAAATAGTATCTCATACATAAAATAAATTTTTGACATAAAAATGTACATAAATTAAGTTTTTTTTTATTTTCGGTACCGGACCCTCTTAAGTATAACGGCGCAAGGGCATCACGAGGGCCATACTGCGCCAAAACTAATAGGTGTATTGGGCTGTTTAATGTGATTGATCAATCCAGGTGGATCGGTGCATTTAAGAGATGGCATAGTTGGCCACTGAACTATTTTTATCAACTGTTATTGCAAGCATGAAACTAAAAGTTGCCAAATATTGTCCTCGTTTTAGGGTTTTTGGGAACTGATTTAATTTTTTTTTTTTTTTTTTAATTATGATTTTTTTTTTTATGAATAGTTTTTTGACGCTGTGTCTCGTGTTTGGCAGTTACAGTGACTTCAAATTAAGAAATATAAAACTCAATATCCTTGGTGATAATAATTCAGAATTCGAAGGCTTCGAACTTTTAATCCTTCACCCTTATTCAGCGTCGAAGTTTAAGCGTTTTTGTCTGGCCTAAAACAGACTATTTCTGAAATTATAATATTGATGAAACAATGCAAAAAAAGAGTCTTAAAAACATATAATTCAGAGAAATTATTGCCCCCATGACCGAACTTACCCTATTTAAACCTAATTATTAACAATATCGTCAGCATACTAATATCATTGAAATTCTTGAACAACAACGTTGAAAACGTAATTTCAAAGTTATTCCGTGCATACAGATAAGTTAATTTGAAAAGCAAATTTTCACGAAGTATTTACTAGATCATGACCATACCTTTGAAGATTTACGAGGACTGTTGAATAATGTATTGAATGTAAATTGAAAAAATAGAGCAATTTTCTAAACAACCTTCTATAAATAGTTTTCAATTCAAACCTACCTGATTTTCGAAATAATCTCTATTCAATTTGCAGTTCTCTAAAAAATAACAAAAAAACACTCAAATAAAATATTAATACCGAAATCCTTTCGTTAAATATTCACAAAACCCCGCTCACTAACCCTCCGTTTAAATTGAAAAATATCCACTCCGAAAGAAATTAGGATACTTTCTAAATTTTTGTTTCCTAATCCCTTTATCAGCTAACCTCATCAGTTGAGCTATAATTGGATCTCTTACTTAAATCTCAAAGCCTTGCCTCCTTATTAAGTAAAAAGATACTCTCGAAAAGCAATTACTATCCTCAAAAGGAGAGAAGCACCTACGAAAAATATTATCTGGAAAAAAGAAGAATAAAAAAGCAGCAGAGGATGGCGAGAAAAAACCCAGATGAATCCGGCAATCATTAAAAAAAATCAATAACACCACAAATTGTTTTGTGCGTCATCAATCTCTTGAGTGAGTTGCAAAAATTGTTCACAGTCCAATAATCGAAAGCATATTACCTAAGCTAACTGGGCCATTTATTCGAAGATGGAAATAAGAGTATTTTGTCTGAAGTTTTTCCTTCTGGAATGGCCTCTTCTCGGTTTTTTGTTTTGTTTTTCCTACTCCTTTGGTCATTAGACCTGGATTCTAGGCATCAAATTTTCCACGGAGATAGTGATAGAGACTGGGAAGATCAAGGTATACGTAAAGTGACGTAACTCCAACTCAACGTATAAAGTATTCTATTTACTTGAACTTCCTGCTGCACTAACATTTTTGACCACGGGCCACCACTGCTTTAATGATTAAAGCTTGGCGTCCACTATCGCTAAACAGAGCAGATCAGAGCGGAGTGGCTTAGAGCCAATTACAAGGCTGCCAATATCTACTATAGCACGAGCCTCGAGCTACAATGGACGTTGACAGCCTTGTAAATGACTCTAATCCACTCCGCTCTGATCTGCTCTGCTCTGCTCTACTTAGCGATAGTGGACGCCAAGCTTTAGTGACTCTTGAATGAAGCTAATTTTAAACAAACTATAATACTGGTGAGTGTTTGAAATTCGAAATAAATTTCCCATATATTGTCGAAATATTTTTATTTTCCCGATTTTTTTTAATTTTTTTTTTTAGAAAAAAAATTACTTAGGTGAATTTTCCCCTAAATTTCTTCAAGTTGTCAACCTTGACGGCATTTCTGACCCCCAGTCGTCCCGACAGATGCCAGTTTTGTAAAAGCTCATCGATAAATGTAATACAAACACACAATTTAAAATGTTTTATTTGTATACATATTAACAGTATAATTTAAGACTTATTACAGATACCCGTGAATCTTTCCATTAATTTCGGTTTACTTAACTCTTCAATGTTTTGGATATGTAAAGACGAATGAATGGCTGTATAAAAGACGGTTTTCCAAAATTATGCGGCGTACTTTATTATTATTATTATTATTTTGGCACGCCTGTAGGACATTTTTACTTGAATTTCGATGATGGGATGTTGAAAACACATAAAGGTGCAAGACCGAGAACAAAGAAAGTAGGGATTTTTTAGCGAAATCTTACATTTCGGAAATTGTTACGAAATCAAAATTTGTGATTAGCAGGTACCTTCTGCGATTATGACGAAAACTTTTTTGCAATCTCATATTAATTCTGACCCGTACTACGGTAATAAACATTGTAGCATGAACCATTGTGGAGTTTTACGGTCCACGGACATGCAGTGAGATAGACATACAGACAATTGAGATAGACATACAGACAATTGAGATAGACATACAACACTAATCCTTTTGATTCAGAACCTTTCAAAACGTAGGGATTGCACGGCAAATTTACATCGATTCTTTCTCCCAAAACAATACTTTAATTATTCTATATTACATCAATAGTAATGAAACAAAGAGTCTGTATGTGGGTCTTGTCTGAAGTTATTTTCCTTATGGCTTCATGGAATATAGAAAGTAACTTCCGGTATTCGTAGACTATGAAATTTTAAACGTAAGTAATTTTGACCTTGAAATTGTATTTTTGACAAACATAATGTTAAAAATTTAATTAGGTTTTTTTTTTTTTTTTTTTTCAAATTAATTTTTTAAGTGACTTCCATTAGACATAGAGCTCTGAATTTTTTGAACAAGAGTAGGTTTGAATTATTATTTTTGATTTTTCAAACATAATGTTAAAATTTTTGTAGTCTCTTTTGATTCCCTTTTATTAATTTTTAAGTTTTTTTGCAAAACAAACTCTAACATGAATAGACCTCTGAAACTTTCAACATAAGTGGTTATGGCTTTCGTATTGTACTTTTGACAAACAGAAAGTCAAGTTGTTACCATTTTTTTTATTTCCTAAAGTTTTTTTTAAAGCGACTTCTAATAGGAGTAGCAGTCTGAAATTTTTAACATAAGTAGTTCTAGCCAGTAGTGGCTCGTGGGGTACAGCAAATGCATCCAATTTCAAAGGAAAGCCAAGAAAGTGTACATTTATTTATAGACGCCATTTTTAATATACCGAAATTAAGGATAAAATTGTTAATTTGTTCAAAACACCTTCCAGAGGATTTTGCTGCTGGCATCACAGTGTGGAAACCTGCTGAAACCCTCCCTAACATATACCCTCAATTTTCGTTCCTACTCACAACACAAAACTGCCAACTCATCAAAGGCTTTCTTTTCCTCCACTAGCATCGCCAAAAACTAGTGATAATCAAGTCTTCAAGATAGACAGCACCCTTCCTAGCTAAATAAGTTTTTAATTCACAACACGCGAGATTATTTAATTAGATTTACCCGTTATTCCAGGGCAAACCTTAATACCCTCGAACCACAGCCAACGACAGGCACTCTTGCTTTTAATGGTCGGTTAGTTTGGTTTCTTTTCCCTTTGCATCTTTCCTTTTATTGTGCTGTTTTGCCCATCTCTGAGTAACATGTGGAGGGGTCTTTAGTAAGTGGATGGTGTTTAAACGAAAGGAAACTAGGGAGCTGGAAATAGGGTTAAGGATCCAAAATGTTTGGTGGTGTGCGTAGTAATGTAATGGAATGGGTTTCTGAAGCAGCGGTGCCGTTGATTTCATTTAAATAGGCGGGGCAAAATTTGAAAGGTGGAGGGCTTTCTTATTTCGTTTTAGATTGCATCGCGTGGAAAAAGATGCAATTATGCTAAATTTGTGAGAAGTTTTTTGCCAAAGAATATATTTAGCTTGTATGACGAAGAAATGTAGCCGAGTTTTTGTAATACGAGGACGTTGTTGTGTAGTGTTAGTGCTTGCACTAATTTGGATTTGGTTTTAAAAGAGATTTGGCGCGGACTTTAATCTGCAATTTTAAATCAGCGTAAAAATAATATGCTCGGCTTTCAAAATTTATAGCCATTTTTATTAAACTTTGCTACTAAAGAAGTAAATAGGAACTGAGACATTCATGTAAAAACATGAGTATTTTTAACTCACATTATTCAAATAGTGTCTTATTCTGTTTTATTACTGCTTATTATTGTGTGCCTAAATTACTGTTTTCATGGAATTGCGTATCAAGAATGTTTAGTACTTTTATAATAAAACCATGACTGGAACAAATGTCTCAGCTTTAACTATTCCAATTTAGAGAAATACATAATCAATTTACATTAAATCAATGAAATTCATTGTTTCATTAAAATTACTCTTCAAATAAACAGTAAAGAATAAACAGATCTTCGCATTCGTAAGGGAGAGGTTAAGGCGCTAAAAACCTTTCAAACAAACACATGGATATTCCGCTGCTTCGAATTATACTAAGAAATCCGATATACTTTCGATATTCAAATATCTCGGGATATCCCTAAGAAAAACACCATTTGTTTTTCCACCCTTCTTCGTTCGGCCGCGCCCAAACAATCTCTCACACACGCAGCAATGCAAGCAAACCATTCTTCTTGCCTAAGAGAAATAGAGCACTAACTAAAACATGTCACACAACTGAGTACCCTTCGCCACCGCTAAGATGTCTTCAGTCTCGTTGGCGATCTGGAAATTGATCGCCAAACCAAGACTGAAATATAAAACTAGATTGGAGTTAGATTGGTTTAAGGTTAGATGGGAAGGTAGTAGTACGCCTCATACCTTATCGCGCATGACGTCAATAGCAATGGAAGCAATGTCCAATGGAAACAATCTAACCTTGAATCATTACTTATATTGGAAAGTTACAATTAATCTTGAAGCTTGCTTTTCTTTAAGTGAGAGGCCGACCAAACGGTATAGTGGTTAGCTTGCTGGCTTCTAGATCTCGAGGTTGCGGGTTCGAGTCCCGCGTTAGGCATGGGTGTTTGTAAATGTATGTTGGCTTGTCAAATGACGAATGTTTCGGAGCACGAACCCCTCGTGTTGCTGACGGCGCCAGGTAATCTGAAAACAACCAATCCATACTTACCATCAACTCACCTTCAGTAAGCATGACGCGGCCGACTTATGACGTCAGTCTCAACAGGAAATTTATAAGACCCAATTCTCTTATACCTTGGTCACGATCATGAAAATCCCTTTTGGACAATAGCATAGGGAAAATCGATAGGGGAATATAGCAGATGGTCAACGATTCCAGATGGCCCAGGAGGAATATTGTGGAGACCATGGTTATTATTCAATTTTGTAGATGGAAATGAAATCCTCCCAACTTTTTTTCCCTTCATTTTTATTATTATTATTCAACTTCGTCTCCGAAAAGAGGGGAAAAAAATATTTCTACAGAAATAGTTCGATTCGATTTTGCTTTAAAATTTCATGGTATGCAGGCCAGATCTACTTAATATTCGAAATACCTTCTATTGAAAGAAACTTATGAATGAATAGAACTTTTTTTTTTTTTAAAGGAAAGTTTCGGGAAAAGGTTCTTTGCAGTTTGAAAAGGGACTTTATGGATATGAGCTAGGAATTTTGAAAGAATCTTAAATTTATTTTTATATCTTTCCTACCATTTTGAGTTTTGGTATTGACGTTTAATGAAAAATAACAACTTTCGGAAGTTTGTGTAGATAATCTTGTTTCGACTTGAACATGAACTTAGTTATTAAAATGTAACGATAAAAGATAAAGATTTGATTTTGATGCGCATAATTTACATATATTACTAAAATAAAGTCTCTGGAGTTGTTTTGAAGAGATTTTACTTATTTATGTAAAAAAAAAAAATATCTATAATTCAGGAACAGAAAGTTGCTTGATCAGAAGGACTAGGGATAAATGAATCTTAAGGCATCTTGGGGCATAAAATTATGTTATCGATACTGTTTTTTTTTTCAATACCAAGTACTCTAATACAGATTCCAGGTATTAGATACCAGAACTTATATAGATAATAGATACCAGAAGTTGGGTACCGAAAAGAATAAAAATCTTAAACGATTTCTTTTTGTATCTTAGGGAAAAAAATGTACCTTGGAGGGGGGGGGAGGAGGGGGGGGGGAGCGTAATGTGACAATAATTTAAGTTTTAACATTTTGAGTGTTATGTAGCCTTTTGTTGGTAGCGATTAACATATGTTGGAATTCTCATAGCTTTCCTTTACTGTTAGTGCTAAGCTTTTGCTGTAAGTTGCTGTGTAATGTATTTTTCAGTTTCGACATTTAGTTTTAGTCTTTTATGTATAATAAAAAAAAAAAATTAAAATTTAAAAAAAAAAAAAAAAAAAAAAAAAAAAAAAAAAAAAAAACATAAACTTAAAATAAGGTTATTTATTGTTTTTTTTTCTTTTCTTTTTTTCCAATGATATATGTAAATTAGTTCTTTATAATAATGATAGTAGTAATTTTGTTATTAATATTACCATGCTTTTTTTTTTACTTAAAAATAATTTTTATGATGATCTTTTTACTCAGCAATTCTTGAACGTTTTAATCATTGTATACTTTGCGCTAAATTTAAGCATATGGGTGCAACAATTTTTGCAAGTATCAATTTCTCTAGTTTGATAAATATTGATAATTTGATCGATTCTTTTTCAAAAATAATACTGGTGTGCTGATTAAATGATTGAATTAAAATTTAAAAAGAACTTGTAATGTTCTACATTTTTTATAAAATTTCAAATCATTATAAATACTTGACGGCATAAAATTTCGAACAAAATGAAAAACAAACAGTCTTAATAAGAAACATTAACATTAGTAACTTTAAAACTACACATTTCTTCTTATAAGCTTTCACTTTTCTTTTAAAGTGTACGTACACAGTTGAACTTTTTTTTCTTTTTTTTTATTATCATCATTTTAAAAATCTAATTTTTTTTTTCACCTTAAATTATATAATTAGTAATGAGGTTTGCATTAAAAAAAAGGAAAGTTTTATTCCAAAATTAATTAGCTAATTAACATTTAACTTGTTAATTAGCATATTTTTGGCAGTTATAAAATTTAATAAAGCCGATATAAAATTATGGTTGGAAAATGTTCGTAATAGCATTGTTAATGTTTTTACCCTCCATTCAATTTTCTAGATTATTAAGTTTTTTTTTTTTTTTTTTTTTTTTTTTTTTTTTTTTTTAATTACCCATACGAATTATACATAGGGTAATAAAAGTATAGCATTCGGTCAAAAAAAAATTTTTTTTTTTTTTCTCCCCGCATTCCTCCACGTTTTGGAACAAACTGATTTCGAAAAAGTGACATAGAAAAAATGTATGTCTGCGGTCAGCATAACTCCCGAAAAAATTGACCTACGATGTTTAAATTTGGTATCCGGGTTGCTGACGGCCATGGAACCTACCATTAAGGTTTTCGTCAAAAATCGCGCATGCGTATAAGGTAGCTGCCATTCAAAAAATCATGTTTTTCAATGATTGTTAAAAACCTGCTCTAAAGATTTTGATAAAATTCGTTGTGCTAATGCCTCTTAAGGTGTTCTAACATCCCCTCCTCCGAAATTCCTGTAAAAATGCTGTAATGGTGCAAAAAGTTGAAAGAGGGAAGCCTCCAACACAGCCAGTGTTATAGTGTAATTGAAAGTTATGCGATGTTCCACACCCCTATTTAAATTTTGAATGTAGAAAAATCACAATTTTTCTAAAAAATTGCGTTTTTAAAATCTGGCTAAATATGTCAATCAATTTTAATTGAGGATAAAAGCATCTTACAATTAATGCAAATCTTAATTCTAGAATAATTTTTTTTTTTAAATTGTATCAAACTTTAGTTATCACTGTTTAAAAGAATCTAAATACACGATTCTTAAGATAATGGCCAACCAAACGGTATAGTGGTTAGCGTGCTAGCTTCTAGACCGCGAGGTTGCGGGTTCGAGTCCCGTGTTAGGCATGGGTGTTTGTAAATGTATGTTGGCTTGTCTAATAACGAATGTTTCGGCGCATTATAGCCCTCGTGTTGCTGACGGCGCCAGATAATCTGAAAACAATCTACCAACCAACTTAAGATAATGAGTTTACAATTTTTAAATTTATTTTCAGGATAAAATAGTACTTTAAACAAATAAAATAACTCACAAGCTTTAAAATTATTATACTATTATCTTGAAAAAATTTAATCTAGAAATTATTTTAAATCAAAGAAACTAAAATCCTATTTTGGACTATACTTTGGAGTGCGTACATACCTTAAAATACTGAAATGCGGTAAAATCAGAGAATGTTCATCTAATACTTCCTATCAATTCCTAATTATAACGTCATTTTAAATGCTACAAGCACTTTAATTATCTATAAATGTGGCATCCTATATGATTTAGTGGACGCTTTTAACTTAATCCCCTAGCGGCGACTTCATCGCCGACGGAAGGGTATGGTTGGTTGTTTTCAGATTATCTGGCGCCGTCAGCAACACGAGGGCTATAATGCGCCGAAACATTCGTCATTAGACAAGCCAACATACATTTACAAACACCCATGCCAAACACGGGACTCGAACCCGCAACCTCGCCGTCTAGAAGCTAGCACGCTAACCACTATACCGTTTGGTGGGAGACGGAGGAGTATGGTTGGTTGGATTTCTAGCTCAAGGGATTCACGTGGGCCATACTGCACCGAACAATTTGATTGCTGTTAACCAATGTTAAAATAAGTTAATAAAAACATGACGGTCGGAGAAGTATGATTTAGATTTAGGGAGTGAAGATGAACGGATATTAAAGTAACTTCTTCTAGTTTAGGGTTTAAGAACCAAATTATTACCAATCGAACGAATAAATCTGCTGTTTATCTAAAGTGCCTCTTCATTTTTACCTCTTCATCATACAACATGGGAGCTCGCCGTGCTTTTTACCCCGAGAATATGAGGGAAAAAATAATTTTTAAAAACGAAATGAAACTTCTGAATTTTCATTAGCAAATAAGAACTGAACTTTCTCGCCATCCAGAGGTCAAACCAAAATCCTCTTCACGAAACAAAAACTGCACTTTCACGCTTCCAGAGGTCAAATTCTCTTTACGAATTACCGCAGTAATCAGCGACCACCAGTGGAATCTACAAATAAAAGGCAAACTCATCAACCAGCGTCGTCATTCTACAACTGCACAACACTCGCTTCGCCGAACAAGTCCCACTTCAGCCGTCAAGCAGAAATTCAACGAAGCTAGCACCGTTATTCCACATAGCCAGCAAGGATCCAGTATCCCGAGTCAAATTAAATCTGCAACTACATCACACTCGCTTCGCCGAACAAGTCCCACTTCAGCCGTCAAGCAGAAATTCAACGAAGCTAGTACCTTTATTCCACATAGCCATCAAGGATCCAGTATCCTGAGTCAAATCAAATCTGCAACTACAACACTCTCGCTTTGCCGAACATGTCCCACTTCAGCCGTCAAGCAGAAATTCAACGAAGCTAGCACCGTTATTCCACATAGCCAGCAAGGATCCAGTATCCTGAGTCAAATCAAATCTGCAACTACATCACACTCGCTTCGCCGAACAAGTCCCACTTCAGCCGTCAAGTTGAAATTCAACGAAGCTAGCACCGTTATTCCACATCGACCACATAGCCAGCAAGGATCCAGTATCCTGAGCCAAATCGAACCTGCAACTACAACACTCTCGCTTCGCCGAACAAGTCTCACTTCAGCCGTCAAGCAGAAGTTCAACGAAATTGAAATGTAAACATCAAAATACAGTAGATCTAATGGGCAAGTTTGGAAAATCTGGAGCTTCTCTTTGACCACATTTGGACATAATAAGGATCTAGAAGATTAGGCCAGGCCTTGAAATTGCTAATGATGGAAGCCAAGAATTCTTGGTTTTGGCAATGAGCCTCGAACATTGCCTGATGAACCTCGATGATGATGCCTGATGCAGAGCCTCGATGAACATTTGCTAAGCAATTTTTGGGGGCCCTGAAACTATTTCAAAGTCGTATTTAATGGTTTAACCTTTTGCACTCCAGAGGTGAATCTAACTCGCCACATGATTTGTTCCCTCGACTCGAGAGGACCACTAGGTTTAATGCGAAAATTATATGCAAGGCCTATGACTGTGTTAACTTTCTTTGATGCGGATCTGTGACCGCGAACCAACCAAAAAAGGTGGGAAACGTCCCGAGTTGCTGGTTCCTCCGTGAGAAAAAGGCCTGGAGTGCAAAAGGATTAAGGTTTGTTGTATTCAGATTATCTGGAGCCGTCAGCAACACGAGGGCTATAATGCGCCGAAACATTCGTCATTAGACAAGCCAACATACATTTACAAACACCCATGCCTAACATGGGACTCGAACCTTCAATCCCGCGGTCTAGAAGCTAGCACGCTTACCACTTTACCGTTTGGTCAGCGCAAAAGGATTAAGACACTGCGAAACAGAAAGAGATCCGTGGCATGTTGAATAGACAATTATGAAACTCTGAATACACTGGTTTGCAATAGTGATCTAAATTTAATATCGGTTGCATATGGTTTACCGATGAGGCCTATTTTCATTAGGACGTATTTGTCAATCAACAAAAATGGGGAATATGGGGTACTGAAAACCCGTCTGCGTCTTGCAAAACCACTGCATTCTGAAAAACTACTTATTTCGAGCTACACTATCCAGTTTAGGGATCATAACCTATATAGCACATATTCCCCAGGGAGATCCCCAAGAAGTCCCAGTTATCCTTGGGACTTTGAATGACTTCCTATGGACTTCCCCGGGAGAATGTGTGCTATATGGGAAGGCACATGTTCATGAGAGAACGTTAACTCATTACTCCATACTCAGATTTCAATACAACTTGTTAGCATATTTCAATATTGTGACTTAATTTGAAAATGGGTGAACTTAAAATATCTATACCTGTTCACATCCCGTATACCATTTATCTTTTTTTTTTCTGCATCTCAATATTTCGCTGTTATATCGTTTCAAAGTTAGGATGTATTTTCTTAAAGATCTTGTATATCATCTCCATTCTTTTTCCCCATGCATAAATTATAAACATTGAGCTTGGACGGCAAGAAATTTTATTTGCAGAATCTCAAATTCGTTGTTTTACTAAACTATGTGCCTTTAATTCTTACTCCACTGCTGAAACTCATTTGTACAATAAACCTTTAACTGCTGGTTTGAGGTTTTAGTCGCAAGAGCTACACATGGTCCATACCTTACATCCATACTGCGCCAAGCAAATTAGTGAACATCAGTTTTAAGTTTAAGAAACACAGTATCAGAAAAATTAATATAAAAGTCAAAGATGCGATATTTTAGGGGGTAGTAGCATTCCACAAAAAATGTTTCGCGGTCTGTCAGACCGCTTACAGCAGTTAGAAGCTAACTAAAGAAAAAACATTTATTTTTATTAACTATAAAGAAAATTTCTGCTGTTTTTAAAAATTTTATTTACCTGTTGACACATTCAATGTCTGAAAAAACCTATTTTTGACTCTAAATTGTTTTGAATCTGGTTTGTTCTTCAATATAATTTTTCTTCTTGCTACTGGTTACAAATTAAAGAACTTTCGCATTTATTTCCCCCAATTGAAACATAATCTCATTTAATTCTGAAGTACAAATATAAGTTGGTTGTTTTCAGATTAGCTGGCGCCGTCAGCAACATGAGGGCTATAATGTGCCGAAACATTCGTCATTAGACAAGCCAACATACATTTACAAACACCCATGCCTAACACGGGACTCGAACTCGCAGTCTAGAAGCTAGCACGCTAACCACTATATCGTTTGGTGGGCACAAATATAAGAATGAAATATGTTTATACCTCGTACACATTGTGACTTAACCTTGTTTGGTTCTGAGGTACACATTTAAGATTAAATTCGGTTTTTTATCTTGTGCATAGTCTTTACTTCTTGTACCCATTGTGATTTAGGTTCGATTGATTCGGAGACAAAACAGTAAGAATGAAGCGTGTTCATATTTACCTGCCTAGCTATCTACTTCAAAAAATGTGCCTCCCTTTTTCATGCAACACGTATTTACACTGAGTTTGTGTATGTTCCAGCCCTCAGCATCCAAAGCATCGACGCTTCCGAGAAGATGCCGGTGGTGGCCGGTACTGAGCTCAGCCTCGCGTGCATCACCCAGGGCTCCAGTGCCATGAGTGTGACGTGGTTCAAGGACGGGGCGGCCATCAACGTCCAGACTTCCTACAGATCCATGTGGACCACCCTGGTACCCAAGAATTCCAAAGACCAGTACACGGCGATACTGGGCTTCGAAAAAGCGCACGTCCTTGATTCAGGTGAGAGTTTTATCCACTCCCTAGGGTCAGAAAGTGTTTTATTAACGTTTGTAAACAATGACGTTTTCCCGTTGGCATTAAAATGTTGTAACCATGTCTCTATAAACAAATATAAAGATTTCGTGAAATCCTGTAATCCAAGTTATACATAAGTCGTTGTACTAATATCTAATAAATGTTTTCCCGAAAACGCAAAGTAAATTTCTCTAAGACCAACTTCTACAAGCCTCGGTGGTCCCATAAATGTTAACCCTTCTCACTGGAACACTTCTAAGAAGAAATTACAAAGGTAATTGCAATTATCTTATTATAGCTCCTATAGGAATATTCCAACCAAAGCAGCATATGCTCGTCGAAAATATTTCCGGAAAATGTTCAACTTAATGAAAGAATGTTACCAGTTACATTTCAATGTTTAAAATTAATAACGGCACAAGTGAGACAATGTTAAGCAACGATTTGCAGCGGGAAGTTATGCTTTGGAAAAGCATTATCTTTCTTTGACTCGACCATCGTTTCGGGGGAATGTTGGTGCATCTGGATAAACTAGTACCTGCATCAATTTTGCAAGAAGTGTTTTGTTCCGAGGGGCGTAAAAGTAATTTAGCGTAACTCCTTTTGTAACGATTGTTGTTCCTATTTGCCGAGGTAATGAATAAGTAATTGTTGTTGGTCCCGGTTGGCAGTGGGAAAACAGTAGTTTGCTTTAATTCGGCGGCTGTGACTCAGTGGGGAACACTAGATTAATTTAAGAAATTATTTGCTCACTTTATCTTTAAAAGGCTTATTGAAATGGATTCAGATTACTTCGGTTATACATGTGTTACTAATAGGCAACAAAACTGGTTGTAAAACTTTTGATCATCAACTTTTCGAGAAATTGTTATTGTAAGCAACTGGGTTCCAAACAGTAGTACTAATTTGTTACATGAAATATATTTTGTATTGTTCAGCTTCGTGGCGTGTGTCCTAACCAGAGACGATAATATGAAAATAGCTTGTTGAATGTTTTTGTGATTAACCTTTACTCTTTTACGATAGTAGTGGTTTATATACTTTTACTGATCATGTTTGGGATTCTTTTACTAATCCGATTTTATGGGCATTTTTGTTCTAAAGTCTTAACCAATTAGAATCATTTGACGCCTTAACGACATCAAGCGATTTTCTGGCATATGCATAATTGAATCCCTCGTGCCGTTATGTTTCACTACTATGTATCCAATTTTCATTGGTTAAAGCTACTAGCATTTAGACCGCGATCTTGCTGGTTCGAGTCCCATGTAAGGCATGGGTGTTTGTAAATGTATGTTGGCTTGTCAAATGACGAATGTTTTGACGCATTATAGCCCTCGTGTTGCTGACGGCGCCAGATAATCTGAAAATAACCAACCAACCATTGGTTAAATTATTAAGTATTACCATCCGTGATGCAAGAGGGATTAAACTATGATCAATAAGTTAAGGGCAATCAAATATATCTTATTTGGATTAATTGGTGAAACAAAACTTGCAGTAAAATTGAATTGAGCTTTGTTGCATAGCCAATTTGTTTTAGTGTTCTTAAGTGTGTTGTTGAATAAAGTTTGCTTAGAGCTTTGTTTTAGAACATTTTAGATTTTGTAGATATTAAAAAACGTACATTGATCGAAATTTCTAAATAAACTTCAGAATTTGATGCCAAACATGAGTGGCGACAAGCTTACGGATATTGGCGACATTTTATAAATTATGTAGCAAATTAGGTAATATTTAACCCTTTGCACTCCATGCCTTTTTCGCGCGGAGGAATCCTTAGACATTTTAGGAGACATTCTAACTCGAGACATTTTAGGTTCGGCTGGTATTTATGTATTTGCTTCACAGAAACTAAACACAGTCATTGGCCTTGCATCGAATTTCCGCATCACACCTAATGCTCCTCTCGTGGTTTGGCATCCAATCGTGTGGCGTTTGAGAGGCGCCACTGGAGTGCAAAGTGTTAATAATACCTTGCCAAGTTGGTATGTTTCGTAACAAAGTTAAAACGACAAAATTTGTAGTCATTATTATCAAAACTACACTATTAAATTTGGAATGTTATGAAGAGCTTATACAATAGCTATACACAACTGAATGTACATCTAAGTCATCATTAACCAGGAAAAATACAATTTCACTCCACACGTGCAATACGTCAAATGAAAGCTATGCTTGAGATGAGTATTCGTAGCTAAATTCAACTGGAATTTACGATTAGAACTACCGTCAATGATGATTTAAAAGTCACAAAAGGCAACTTCAACTATAAATGCTTCAGTCACATGTCAGTTCGGCCGACCAAACGGTATAGTGGTTAGCGTGCTGGCTTCTAGACCGCGAGGTTGCGGGTTCGAGTCCCGTGTAGGCATGGGTGTTTGTAAATGTATGTTGGTTTGTTAAATGACGAAATGTTTCGGCGCATTATAGCCCTCGTGTTGCTGACGGCGCCAGATAATCTGAATACAACCAACCAACCAACCACATGTCAGTTCGAATCCTTAATAAGAAGAGTAGAATTCCATGAAAATCCTCTAGAAATGCCAACAGGTTCCTTAACCTTTAATTGCTGTGGTTGGGTGGTTTGATAATTTTGGCGCAAGAGCAATACGTGGTCCATACTGTATAAAACAATTTAATGAACATCAGTTTAAAATTTAAGAAACATAGTATCGGAAAAAATAATATAAAAGTCAAACTTGAAATATTTTAAGGGGTTGAATCATTCTACAAAAAATGACTCGTGGTCTGTCAGACCGCACACAGCAGTTAAAGGTTAAAATTCATCTGGAAAAGTTCTTCAATGGGTTTATATAGTTTCCCTCTTGAGACTAAGTATATTGGATATGCGCTGGTATGTTTTCTCAAGAAGTTTATTGACAACTTGGCGACATTTTTGTTCGCAAAAATACTTCATCGACAAGTTTTTTATTTTATTAATTCTAACCAACCGTAATAGGCCAGATTCCTGTCATTAAATGTCACCCAAATTGCAGCCGACCAAACGGTATAGTGGTTAGCGTGCTAGCTTCTAGACCGCGAGGTTGCGGGTTCGAGTCCCGTGTTGGCATGGGTGTTTGTAAATGTATGTTGGATTGTCTAATGACGAAAATGTTTCGGTGCATTATAACCCTAGTGTTGCTGACGGCGCCAGATAATCTGAATACAACCAACCAACCACCCAAATTGCACATATTGCTGAAATTAAATACGACCATAGATAAATGTTTTAGAAGCATTAGTTCAGAGGCTATCACAATTGATCTTGCACAAGACGAAAAAGCCTTAGTTAAGCAAAACAAAACAAATAAATATTATAGAATGTATAGAACTAAATTTATATTTATTTTTGATCAAATAAACATTAGAAGCGAATGCTTTATGAATATTTTATCTACATAGTGACTCTTAAAAGTACTGAGAGATTTATATTTTTTTTAAATCTTCTTTTGACATAATCTTCTTTCGAAACTATAAATAAATATATAAACACTAGTTACTGGAATAAAAAGAAGAAGAAATACACTTTTCAGCGTTCTAAAAAAGGCGCATTGAGGAAAAAATTGATAAAAAGAATTGATACTTCAACACATTGGGGCAAGCATTTGAAAGATTTCTCATAAAGTATTTATAAAGCTTCAAATGGCAAATAAATTTTAAAAGGATTTTTTTTTTTTTATTATTAAATGTGTTCTTAATAAAAGCTGCAGTTTTTTTTATCCTACGAATAAAGTTTAATGTTCAATTTATTTCAAACAAAGGAAAGATTATATATAATTACATAATTAGAATTTTAAATCATTAGAAGTTCAAAATACTAAATGACATGGAATCTCTTTTTCTACCTTTTAACTATTTTCTTCTTGTGTGTGTATTTGCAGGTTCATTTATATTGAAACTTAGGGGGTTTATGTTTAACTAAAGGAATTAGTAGCTTTTTTAAATAGCATATTTTATGTATAGTACCAATTATATTTCACAATTTTTTTTTAAATATATGAATGTCTGTACTTTAAATTCATGAATATTTTACTATGAATGCTTAAATCATCATCACATTTGGCACGAAAGCTTAGGTTAAGCCAAGACTTTCAGTTGAAGATTTCTCCAGATTACCGATTACTTCTGAATCCGATTCAACAGAATCGAAGCATCGCAATTTTGATCTACCTCTTTTCTTACTAGTGAAAGGCATCGCGACAAAAATATTGTTTATTGGATTATTTTCATCTATTCTAGCAATATGGGAGGCCCAGCTCATTCTTTTAATTTTAAAGCTTTTAATGGTATCGGGCTCTTTAAAAGATCTTTAAATTTCCGAATTAAAACGTCTTCGCCATAGACCATTTTCTTGGACAACACCAAAGATACATCTAAGAACCTTTCTTTCGAACAACTGGAATTCTGTTTTCTCCTTTTTTTTTCTTTTTATTATTATTATTATTTTATATGTTTATTTTTATTTTTTTATTAACCCTTTGCACTCCAGTGGCGCCTCTCAGGCGCCACACGATTGGATGCCAATCCACGAGAGGACCATTAGGTGTGATGCGGAAATTCGATGCAAGGCCAATGACTGTGTTTAGTTTCTATGAAGCAAATCCATAAACACCAGCCGAACCTAAAATGTCTCGAGTTGCTGATTCCTCCGCGCGAAAAAGGCCTGGAATGCAAAGGGTTAAAGACCAAGTCTCTGAACCATACATTTGATTTGGCCTAATGAAAGTTTTGTAGATAAGAAGCTTAGTTGTTCTGGAGAGAAGGCGAGTCATCATAATGGTATATACTAATATCTGTAGAACTATAAAGAAAGGAATATTTAATACATTAAAATAAAGATTTTTTTTTTGATAACTAACTCATTAATAAATAACGATTCATTTTATTTAGAATGCTGTAAAGAAAATATTATACAGCAAAATATAGCAAATCGACTTATGACCAACTACTTATGCCTAAACTAGGTTTCGAAGTTCAAAAAGTTTGCCTCCATCAAATCAAAGACTACTACTAATACTATTTTAAAGATGAAAGGAATTCTTACGCCTCGCAGTGGAATTCAATTTCCAGGCTAACAACGTGAAAAAAGCATAACTTAGAATGGGTTTGCATAGGAAAATGGGTCATAAAGTAGCTGAAAAAGAACGAAAAAAATTAGGATAGGAGAGAGTAGATATCAGGCCGAAAGGACAATGAAAAGCTGTTAACAGTTCAAAATTTTTCGAATGGTGTCCTCTAATAGCTTGGGCTTGGTTGTTTTCAGATTATCTGTCACCGTCAGCAACACGAGGGCTATAATGCGCCGAAACATTCGTCATTAGACAAGCCAACATACATTTACAAAACACCCATGCCTAACACGGGACTCGAACCCGCAACCTCGTGGTCTAGAAGCTGGCACGCTATACCGTTTGGTCGGCCTAATAGCTTGGGCATAGAAATAAATAGAAGTTGTAAACAAACAACAGAAAAACACAGTTTCAGCGGTAAGGATGGCTTCCTTCCCAGAGGAACGAATCGAGAAACGTGATTGGTTGTTCAGTGGAACTGAGTGATGCGATTGGTTGAACAGAGGAGCCGAGTGATCCGATTGGACGAGATGAAGTAAATTGAATACGATGTTCAAAAGGAGGGTGCGAACTTGACTAAAAATAGTCAGGTAAGACAGTTTGATCAGAGTATTCTCTTGAATAGAGCCATTTTGAGCAACAATAAGTTTCCAGATTTTGCAAATAGCTTGTGAAATATTAGACATAATTTCCATAAGTGTCAAAATCTACTTTAGTTTGACTAGAAACATCAAGACACTCCCCCTAATCGTTGGTCTCCATGTTGACCCGTTGAGATAGAAGATGAATTAACTGGTAATGCTGGGTCAGTCATGGTTGACTTGCTGGTCATTTATTTCGGTCCGGAGCTGGAACAGACCTGAGAAGCGACGACAGCATAAGTCATCTTGGGTTTTTAGACTTGAACACAGGATTTGAAATGGGTTTAGTATAGCGTTTGGTTGAAGAGTAGTAGGGGTGGTCAGCTTCTGGACCACAGGTCCGCCTCTGACTTTACCAACGACGTTCTTTCTATACGGGCATAAAAGAGCTGAAATTGCATGGGGAGTTGCAGCAGAGCTTGACGTCTTTTTTACTCAGGCACTCTCTGCTAGGCTTGGGCGATGTATCGATACATCGTCTAAAACCGGTGTGAAATCAGCATCGTCAAACCTGTGTCACTATTTTCCCTAAACCGATACATCACGATCTTTTTTGACGAGAGCGCTATACACTCATTGCATAGCACTTCAAGGACAAAGAACCGATGATGCCACGATTCATGCGCGGTGTTTCTAAAATACTATAGAAACGTATTGAAACCGTCGACACCGCGCCGTTTGAGACACGATACTTCACCACATCGCAGTAATCCTCCCTGCATATGCGCGGTGTATCCAAGACTATATAGAAACGTAGTGTAACAGCTACATCGTGCCGTTTGAGACGATTTCCATTTGCTTTTGCTGTATCGGTATCGTGGTAATCGTATCCGGTATGTGCGATGTTTCCATGATTGAATAGAAACAAAACGCCACAGATGGCATCGCGCACTTAATCACTTAATACATGTTGCATTCGCTTTTGCATCCCCTGGCTTTTGGAATTTAAAATAAAGTTGGAAAAAAGAACACATTTCAAGGGGAAAAAAGCGCGTATGACATGTTGAAATTATTATTCAATTTTACGATGTATTTTAATTTTTTTTAGGTCTCGCGTTTATTTCCTATTTTGTTTTTACAGCTGAGTACTGAAATTACAAGGTGATTTTCAGGCGCCAGTTAGTCTAGTATATATTGGAGATTCCATGAAAGAAGTATTCCTTTTATTGTTTGAACATTTTTTTTGTTTTTTTTTGTTTTCTCAACTCATGAAAAACGTTTTGATTTTTATGTAATTTGTCATCAGATATAAGACCTTGATATTCTATTTTTAGAATTCAATTCAGTATTTCCTAAACTTTTAGTGTTTCATTTTTGATTTTTTTTTTCTGGAACTTGGAAGAAATAAAATATTACATTTTTGTACTTTTAAATCTTTTACATTAACTTCAGGATTTTTTTATCTAACATTTTTACACTTTGAGAGCTTTGCTTTATTTATTAACTCAGGGGATTGCGGTATTTTTGCGTGACAATTTCTGTCTGATTCTTACCCAGTTAAGATAATCAGGTTGTTTATTACTATGATGGTTTGTTATATCTGCCAAAGTCAGTATGAACTAGCGCATGAACGGATCACAGTTATGTTTCTCTAGTTTGATTGCTTAAATACTTATAAACGATTTTTTCCCCATTTACGTTGAAGGATTTTCTCTTCTGACTCGTAAGTAAATAAATGTTTTATACTTTTTTTTTTTCAGTTTGTACGATTTGAATAAAGTTTATTTCCATAAGATTAATTACTCAATCCAACATTGCTTCTTAAAAATGCTGAAATGCAGATTTTTTTGGCACAAAATAAAGATCATTAGAATTTTAAATGTTATGCATTAATTTTATTTTTATTGTTTAATAGTTATATTGTATATAGTAAGTAATAAAATATCCATTATAAAGTATGTTTTTGTTTTAATAGTTAAGAATATCCAATAACTAAAGTAACATTTGCACCGCCAGGAAGTGCACTTACAGTGGATAGTGAAAACTTGTTTTCTTCCGGGATCTTTTCACGTTGTTCTTAATACCATATGTGCCAAATTCCAAAAAAAAAAAATATCTTAATTAGAAGTCTCCGGATGAAATTCACAGTGAATGAAGTTTAACTATAATTATCTTGTTAGTATAAACATATTAAATGTATGCCTGTGTCAAAAGTAATTTAGTATTGTACTACTTCATCTAATTCATGGACAAATTTCGAACCGGAATCCTAACCGGTGCCTAAGTGAGTGAGATTCTAAGAAGTAAGGATTCTAAGAGAGTGGTATCGATCCAGATTGTTATTATAACACTGGTAAGTAGAATCAATGGTGGCTGCTGCAAGTTAAATCCGTGGGCTCCTTTAATGCCCTCTCGTTGGTGTAGAGTGGATTGTAGAAAGAGGTGTAAACTTAGTTGCAGCTTTTCACCATTTAACCGAGTTCTTAATTACGAGGCTTCATTATCGATGTATTACAATGTTACGGCACACTTTGGTCCTCGCGTAAGCCTTTCACCACAGAAAACACCAAACAACCAAACCTACCTAGTCTGAGGGAAAATTTATGACAAAATTAGTTTGGCATAGAATCGGCCAATATCTTACTGAGATCTAAAGGAGATATAATAATAAGCAATCAGAAATTTCCGAAATATACAAGTCTAATCCCATAAACATTCGGCCAGACATCGTGAGTTAAAAATACTCAACTAAAGCTACTCTTTTAAAGATAGGAACATTATGGCCATTGATATTATCTCTTCTCATAAAACACTGAGCAAGAGTTTAAAACCCAACATTCCTGAAATATGTATGGTAAGTATGCTACAAATTTACAACAAAAGCGTATTTCTTTCTCAACTTTTCGAATACTTACTACAAGAGTCACGTATAAATAGGCTCGTAAACATTTACTATTTCCATCTGCTTTATAGCCCAATATTTTCAGGCAACGCGATTTTTTCGAGTATTCAATTTATTCCGACGTTATTTATTGAAAAAGATCCCAAAGCTCGTAAAAGACGTAAAAAATCAGGCAGCATTACGTTATGTAAGGTACCAAAAACAAATTCTTTAAAAAAACAAAAACATTTGGGTTTTATGCTTTCTTGTTGGAACTGGTAATAAAGCGGTTTTAAACCGAGTGTAAGTTTCTTTTCGTTTGGGAAAAATATTTTTTTGACAAGTGGAATTTTAACATGGGGTTGTAGACAGCATCCAATAAATCTATTTTTATGGCGTGTTGACATCATTAGGGGGAAAGACTTAAGAAGTGTGTTTCTTGTTTTGACATTTCCATTTCAAAAACTGGTGGACACACATCGGATTAGAGAATTCGGTAATCTTAGAAACTGCAACATATAATCCCAAGTGCAGTTGATGTCTCTTATTCTGGGCCTAAGGCTTTATTTAGATATTTGTGGGTTCAGGACGGAAAAGATCTCGATATCTAATCTCGATCTCATCTCGAAAATCATCAAACGAAGAATTTCTCTTAAAATATAAACTACAATGTGTAGAGTTCACACAATTCACTTAGTTAGCCAACCTTTAAAAATGAAATATAAATGGACCAAAAGTCCTAAAGTTGACGTATTCGGGGGAATGTATGTTTGAATAAAAATGTTAATTAAAATTTACAGCTTAGTTAGTATTGACTAAACATTGCAATTAGGCCTACAGGTATGATGTAATAATCACGGGATAACAAGCACCGGTGACGTCTGAATTTGCTTTAACCAATAAAATTGACTGCGATGCTGAAAACCTAGATAGCACGGAATAATCTATGGCAGCGCTACCAGGTGTTGAACTAGATCTACTATTTGAATAAAATTTCCCTATTCTATTTTTAATAAAAATTCAAAAATTTCAAGTATGGGTAGCACTAAACTATAATTCAAAATAATATAACATGCTATATTTTAAACTACTTTGTCCTCGACATATTCTCTTGTGCTGTTCTACTACTAAATAAAGTTTCGAATTTCATGTTTTTAATACGCTTTTATTAGCTTCAGACGTATGTATGTATGTTAGTATGTAACGGAATCTTTGAACATGATTTTGACCCCCTTCAAAATGTCGGATTAACTCGAAATTTGGCATACTTATTAAGGACCGATGACAATTCAATATTTTAAACAGTTTGACCCGTTATCCTTACTAGGATAATCAGGATTAGCGATTTTTTGTTTTCCTGAGACCCGGAGTGTCTACGTCAAGACCAATAAGGGAAACTACCAGGTCCGTTTGTAGCTTTATCACAAGGATTAGCTCGTGTTGCCCTTGCGCCGTTAAATTCCAACCAACCAACCTTCTCCGGAATCGAACCCTGGTGTGCCGTTTGAAAGATTTGTCGTTTTTACGACAGTTATACAAAGCGTGTTTTTTTTAGTGGCATTATCCTTACCAGGATCTTCAGGATTAGTGATTTTTCATATTCAGAGACACGGTAGTGTTTTGTGCCAAGTAATACGGTGTGTACTAAGGCATACACATGACTTAAATTTGAGACAAGCATATGACTATTGGCAGAAACAACTGGAGAGTTTTGTACACTAACTAAAAAAAATTCTAGTTTACAGAAAAAATAATTAATAGTTTAAAAGCTAAAAAAACACGCTTTAATAGAAAACCAAACTAAAAAGTAGAAAATAATTAATAGTTTAAAAAACTAAAAAATACGCTTTAATAGAAAAGTGAACTAAAAAGTAGAAAATAATTTTTTAATAAGTTTGAAATAAGAATAGAGTGATTAACAAGAAATATTTATTTTATCGTAAAAAAGAGTGGGGTGCTTGATGTCAATTGTTGAAAATATTTAATGACAGATATTGGTAAAAGTAGAGCCATTATGAAAATTTCTTAAAAAGCACCCCACGCTTTTTTACGATAAAATAAATATTTCTTGTTAATCACTCTATTCTTATTTCAAACTTATTTAAAATTATTTTCTACTTTTTAGTTCACTTTTCTATTAAAGCGTATTTTTTAGTTTTTTAAACTATTAATTATTAGAATGGGATCCAAGCGTTTCAAAAACAGTGTAAAAATTTAATTAGAGTGTCTTTACATGTTTAATAACTTAGCTGAATATTAACTCAGCTTTTGAGTACATTCTTGTTCCTTAACATTCTGGCATATCCTGCGATTTTCGCCGGCATATCCAATCATCGAGTCTCCAATGAAGAAAAATTATCTCATCTCGTGATTTTCGGGGGGGGGGGGGTTCCCATGGCTACAGAATACCTTTCCTGTGCATTCCCAAACATTACGTAGGTACTGACACCGGACCACACTTTCGATGAATTGAAAACAGTACCCTTGGACTTAAGGTCGGGAGTTACAAAGGTGATTTTCTAGGTTTTCCCTTACCATTTTCGTAGGTATGTTAACCCATTTTTGAGGAGTGTATCCGGCTTTTTCCCTGTTTAACCAATAAAATTAATTGTATACGTTATTAAACGTTTAATTTAGCTTTGACTAACAGATGGAGATAGTTATCCACTAGATTGTTGCATTGCAGTGATAACATATGAAATTTGAATCACTGAAAATATAGACACTATAGTTTCTCATCATTTGAATCTATAGAAACACAAAATTTACAAAGAAAAATGCATATTTCTATTCTCAAATATATATATTGCAAATATGTAAAAATTAAACATTTTAAAACGGTTTTGCTCTACATATTCAGCAGTCAGGGTACTATTCAGAGTCAGAGTTTAGTATTGATAAGAATCACTAAGAACTTTTAGGTTTCAAGTTTCCAAACGAGGTTTACTCTTCAATTAAGGCTGTTATCGACACGCCACCTACATTTTGAATCTCAATGTTAAAGTATAGGAGATTTTCATATAAATAATCACAACACTGTGCTAAAAATTTTTAAAATATTCGAATTATTTTTTCACCATAAAAAAATTCGAAATGTTTTTTAAGGTGATGCGTAATGATGGCTTAGTATTTTATTGAGAAGTATTTTTTAAATATTTTCAAAACATTCCATCTTTTCAAGTTGAAGTTCAAACGCTAATAAAAATTATTTACAACACCAAAAATAAAAAAATAAATGCAGCAATCTGTAGAATTATTCATTTTCTTTCAAATGGTCTAAAATTTATAATTTTAAGAATTGTATTTAAACGGCTACAATTTAATTACTCTAAATTTTATGATTTTCTTGAATGCGCGCATGAATACATCGTAGGTGACAGTGATTTATAATGGCTTCAGTTGTAAGAAAAGTATAAACATAATGAGGTTTGTTTTGTCTTTTCAATTCATGGAACGAGAGGCACCATTTGGGGTTATTTTTTTTTCCTTCTTTTTTTCTTATTGCATTTTTAGGCCGACACGAAGTGTTCAATGTTTACAAGTACATTTAATATTTCTTCTACGCACGATTTCTACTACGCTCTACGCTTGGGATGGAGTTTAGTTATTCTTTTATTTTTTAATTGTTAGCTAGTTGTAAAGAAGTGACTAAATCTAAAGAATACGATATTGGATAATTTTATTTATGTGATTTTTGGTCAGATAATTTAAACAATATTTTTTAAATCCTTTATATTCACTTCGATTTATTTTGTGTGTGGTTATGTTTGTGGCAGATAAATATGTGGAGAGTTAATTAACCGCCTTGGGCTGTCACCCAATCAAACCGAAACTTTGCAGACAGATTCGTTTTCGGTGAGAATGTATTCTATCAGTTTTGGGGACTTTCACTAAAAGGACGCTATTACAAACGCTGTTATTGTTGCTTTGTAGGGTTAAGGGCCACTTCATCCAATCGATCTTAAATTTGGCGGATGAATTCGTTATCAATGACATTTTGCTTTCTATCGTATTGGGTGCTATCGTTTAAAAAGGTAGCTTTTACACACGTTTCCATTTTCACTTCGGAGGACTAATTAATCTACTTGCCTTCATCCAATCGAGATAAAACTTGGCTGATGGGCACGCTATCAATGACAATGCATTTTCTTAAGTTTTGAAGGCAAAAAGGTGTTAGTTCAATTGCATGGAATGAATGATTTTTTTTTTTACATTGTGGTCAAACACTATGAAAAGTCGATCTGAGTTCAAAATTATTTTAATTAGTTGCACATAAAAGTTGGCAATCTAAATAAAGGATTAATTTTAAAAACTTTGTTTTTAGGGTAAATTATTACTTTCAATTGCTCATACGTTAACATACTGATGAAAGAATTGCATTCGGTAAAAAAAAAAAATCGATTATTATTAATATTTTTTTTTTTTTTTTTTGCAATACCACACGTTTAGCTGAGTTCAAGAAAGTGGTCTAGAAAAGTGTCCGATGTGTTTGTGTGTGTGTGCGAGGTCAAAATTTCTCCCGAATGGATTTACCTATGATGTTTAAATTTTGTATACGGGTTAGCGGTGGCCATGGAACCTGATGTCATTAAGGTTTTCGTGAAAATTGCGCATGTGCAAAAGGTAGTTGTTATTGAAAAATTTAAGTTTTTCAACAATTGTCAAAAAACTGATCTTAGCGGTTTCAATCAAGTAAGTGCACTAAATCTCATCCGCCACCTCCAAAATCCCATTAGAATTTCGATTATGGTGTAAACAGTTAAAAAATGAGTCCACAAAGTTCTTTTTCCTTGAGCATCGCCCATCAACGACCGTTTCTCCTCTGTTTCACTTACATCAAAGTCTTATCTATTATTTATTGTAAAAATTTCCATTTAGGCGGTGGTTTTTTTTTTGGGAAGAGGTTGTCAATGAGATAATTATCACCAAATTGATTTTTTTTTTTTTTTAAATTAATGAAAAACGGTCGATTGCACCATGGCTGGTATTAAGTGTAATTGAAAGTTGTACGGTGTTCCATAATCCCAGTTTTTAAATCCTTTTACATTAAATTCGATGTCGTTTGTTTGTGGCCGGGAAATTTGCGGATGGCTAAACTCACTTGTTATCATCCAATCAAATTGAAACTTGGTAGTTAGATTCGTTGCCGGTGATAGTGCAAAAAAGAGTTACTCCATAGCAAAGAATCTGTGGTTTCTTAGTAGTGATCAAACCCTAGGAAAACTCGAACTGAGCACAAAATCGCTTAAATAAGTTGCGATTGCACATAAAAGTTTACAATGCATATTATTGACTTCCATTAAAAAATGTTTGCTGGCCGCCTGTGAATGTTGCAGTCTCTTTCGGTTAACTGCTCATATGTCTGTTCATAAGCTATAAAATTTTAAAAACCAAAAATGAAAGAGCACACGAGTTTAGAATAAGACTTACGATCTCTCGCACCCAATGTGTGTATTGTTTTTTTGCGAGCTATGTGTTCATTGCACTAAATCAGATTTTAAGTGCAAACACAACTCTACTTGATACAATCTTAAAGAATATACAGTCTCTTTTGAAAGGGAATATACTTTAAAATTATTTTTGCTGCCTCCACTATTTGAAGCCTGTAGCCTTTCTTGTTACTTTTTTTAAAAATTATTATTATTTTCAGCTATAGATTTAAATGTTTTCAATTGCAATGTCAATCTTTTCCGATGTCCTAGCTAAGTGTGGGTGGTGATGTGGTAGGGGGGCTTGTGTTTCCTGTATAGCTCCGCCTGCAACAAAGTAAGGCTGTGTTGCGCTGGTTTGTGTCATTTTTTTTTTAAATTTTTTTTATCGTGGATCGAACTCTTTCAAAGTGAAAATGTTAATTTTTTGGTGATTTAAGTAATATTAAATGCATTATGTTACTAGTCTACGATGATGTTAGAAAGTTCTATGACTGAAACCGGCATAAGATAAAACGTAATAATGAAACTAACAAAAAACCTCGTATATGGAAATAGAGGACATTGTCGTGGCAAAGACCAAAAAAATATGGTCAAGAGTTTCCATATCCTACTGTCAAACGAGTAAACATGATGTTGAAGGCGCATAATTTAAAACGCATCTTTTTTAAGTCTCACTCCCAAAGGAGAATTTTGAAGACTTTATCCAAATCCTTCTAGAAGACTAATAAGTATTGTTTGACATTTTATCCTGCAAGTTTAAGAAAATTTATGAGTGCATTTGTCCCAGGCACTAAAATGTACCAGTCGGAGAATTAAGATTCCTAATCGATCAAAATGGTGGTCGAAGACTTAGACATTGCTATCTATAATAATAAAACAAGCTGTGTGTCTGTCTATCTGTTTCTGGATGTTTAGAAACCTACTTAAAATTTTAGTAGAGCTCTAAAATTTTCAGCACAAGTAATTTTGGCCTTCTGATTGGACTTTTGAAAAACAGAATTTTAAACTTTTATTTAGTTTTTTTTTTAAGTAAATTTCTTTAATTAATTAATATATATTTTACAAAACGATTTCAAATAGGGCTACAGCTTTGAAATTTTCAACATAAGTAGTTATGGCCATCTAATTGGATTTTTAAAAAACAGAATTTTAAAATTTTATTTGTTTTTTAATTTTTTTTAATTAATTAACAAGTATTTTACATATAAATTTGTAATTGAGCTACAGTTGTGAAATATTCAACACAAGTAGCTTTGGCCTTCTAATTAGACTGACAAAAAGAATGTTAAAATTTTAATTTGTTTTTTAATTACTTTTTTCACAAAAAGCGACTTTTAATAGGCCTGGAGCTCTGAAAGTTTCAACATAATAAGTTTTGGCTTCTAATTTTACTTTTCACAAACACGTGTTAAAATAATCTTAAAGGGGTGTTGTATTATTGTATTAACGGGGAATTTTTTTTTCTCGACAATCGATAGGCTTCCAATATTAAGGCTTTACGTAGCAAGTAGATTTTAGTGAATGAAGCTAGCTTATGCTTACGCAGCAATGAACCTTTGAGCGAAGGAAGCGAGCTCGATTTTGCGTAGCGATGAAACATCCTGCGGGCGAAGCGTCAAAAACTGGGACCTATACACGAATGACAGGTTTTCGCAACGCGATACCTCACAGCTAACTAAAATACTGCACATGTTAAAATTTCGTAGCGAAGCATGGGTATTAAACTAGTAATGAATAAAATAAAGAACACTTTGAGAAGGGAAATTCTGAAGTAAAAATCACAGTTTCAGCTTCAAAAAGTAAACATATAGAAGCCTATAATGATTCAACTTTATCTGAATCTAGTCATTTGGACAGTGACGATGTACTCCAGGCACATTCTTCAAGAACGTGTATAATAGATATGAAGTATCGGATAGGGCTGGGACAGTTATTGCTTCAGCAGTTCTTCACAGATCCACTTCGAAAATTGTTAAAAATACGTTTCACAGAAAAATCTATGTCGATGCTCTTGGGTTATATTACTTCATCATCCAGCACATCTGAATCACTGATTTCTTCCTGGAATTAGAAAATCTATGGTGGCATTTAGGTGGGATCGAACTAACGTGAACGTTGACAAATTTGGAGGTTTACCCGAGTTTTTTTATTAAAGGTATTAGCACAGGACAAACATATAGCCTCAACGATTTTAACAGGCATATTTACTAAGGATTTAGCAAACAAATCTCTAGGTAAAATATCTTATGGTCGATGGCTAACTCGAGCTAATCAAATTCTATGTCATGGTTCGTACACTTGAAGGAGAAAAAAATTCAAGGACTTTTCAAGGATACATTATCAACACAAATACAATAAAAAAAAAATCCATTTTTTTAAATTTTTTTTATTGGCAAACGGTGTGTGTTCAAATAGAGTAAGTACCAAAAAATATTTTGTAAGTTTCAATAAAGAAAATGTTAAGGTTACAAAAAAAAACAAAAAAACCTTCCAATATATCAGAAGCCGTACTATGTCTCTTAAAAACAGAAGTAATGTAGCTAGTACTCACTTGGTAATTACGCCAATATTAGACGTGAACATCCATTTGATTTTCTTGTTTCATCATACTAAGACTTTGTCAAATAATAATACAAAAGTCTTATTTATTCAACTGTCATCCAATTAACTCTGAAGGCTTGATTCCAAATACTGCATAATATGCAGTTTTTTTTTTCTCCACATGGAAATTTAGATGCAATTACACTATCGGTGAACATGCCATTACATAATTTATCAATGTTTTCATTTAATATACAAGAGCCATGGTTTTTTATGGTTTTCAATGTCCATTTGTCCATAGTATTTCAGTATCTAAAACTTCGTTTTCAGTTACATAGGCCTCCATCGGGCTGACGACGTTGATTGTTGTGAAAAATCTCTGCTTTGGGGTATTTTGTTATCATTAGAAATATAGTTCGAACAATCCTCATTAACCTAAACTTTTTATAGAAACTAAATCCATATGCTTTTTGCTCTTCGCATGGCTTTTTAAAGCACTTTCACCCATCATGACATTTTTGGCACACAATGAATTGAAAATGCATTTCCCTGTCTTTTTTAAACAGTGCGCAAAAAATTAGCACACACGATATAAAATCAAAACGAGGGATCACGTGATTCGATCGGATATTCCTAATATGTTGCGCATGTGCAGCGCTGTAATCATCAAAGGGGATAGTTGCTGATTGGCTGAACTAAATTCCAAAGAATTTTTTCACTTTGTTGACACATTTTTTTTTAAGATTCTATATTTTTAGAAAATAAAATGAAATTCAAACACTTTGAAAGTATTTTTAAAGAATTCAAGGTTTTCAAGCACTTGAAAATAAAAGATTTTTTTTTCCAAGCACTTTTCAATGTTTTTTACAAACGTACGAACCATGTATGTGTCTAACTTTCTATGAGGGTTTACGCTTTGATTTGCAATAAGAACTCACTCTTCTTGTAGCCTGTTCAAACTCATCACTGCAATTATAGGTATTTGTCCATGTAACTGAAAACTAAAATAGATCCAGTAATTCAATGAAAAAGTTTCCTTGCGCACCCTGTAAATGTATTGACCGCAATGTTGACCGCCTTTAAACCATGAAATGGCAGCCGTCTCATTTTGAAATTCCACATCATTCATGCAAATAAAACTAAAACTGTTTCAACTCCCCACTATTAAAAATTTTAGGCATCAACTTACACCTATCTCATTGATTGTTAAGAGACTATATCTGATCCACAATTATTGTGATCCATTCCTGATGAAGATATCCAATTGTTTGTTGCTGAAAAAGGCAGGAGGAGAACTGTCTTTACACAATATTGTAATACAATATTTGAAAATGCGATCAAGACTGTGTCAGAAATTTCAGCCACAGAGCGCAAAAAATCTGAGAGAGAAGGCTTCATAAAAAGAATTAAATGCAGTCTTGAAAAGACATACCGAAATTCTATGGCAAGAAGGATTTTCGCGTTATTTGAAATATTATAATAGTAATAAAAATGTAATTTTTCTCAACATTTTACTGTAATAAATAAAAGTAACTCTTATAATTTAATTATATATATATTTATATAATTTAAACTTATGTGTAACACAGGGATGAGAGTTTTCCTCCTTTTGGAGGATTTCTTTGTTTTTTGTTTTTTATGTAACATTTTCCTTGTCTTCATCCCTTTTTCGAGGATCCGCATTTTTATGATCTGTATCAGTTTTTCCTGCAAAAATTTTACTTTTCCTCATATCTAAACAAAAGATTTTCCCTCTTGGCTCCCCTTTCCTCACAGATTACTTCACAAGCTTCTAATATTTGAAATATAATTATTATATAGTATGAGAAATGTCATTATATCTTTAAAATTATTGAATCATCCTTCCTGCATACTTTTTTTTTTTTATTAATTTGTGTGTATTCCTTCCACGAACTTTTTTGATGAAACTTTTGGGTATCGTCCCTTCCGCTTGCTTTTTAAAACCAATTTTTGGGCTTCCTCCTTTTGCTCTCTGATCACTCTCATCCCTGTAGTAATAAAACATCAAAAAGAGGGGTTTTTTTCTTCTTCAAAATTTGCATTCTTTAACGTCAATCCGGAAGCAGAAGATGACATCCCATTCTAATCAAATTTTATATGTACTTTAAGAACATCATTTGGCACCCTTTCCTTGCTGTGCCGGACAGAAATCTGAAACTTTTCTTTAAAACATGGAACGG
Organism: Linyphia triangularis; assembly: GCA_963978545.1. Lineage (NCBI taxonomy): Eukaryota > Metazoa > Arthropoda > Arachnida > Araneae > Linyphiidae > Linyphia > Linyphia triangularis. Next base: position 76,204,237 of record OZ021730.1, read on the forward strand.
TGACTCATCCTCATACTACGCTAGTATGACGGGTCCCATGGCCACCACTGGACCGTATATAAAGTTTGAACATTGTTCCTTGCCTTATGCTAACATATGGGAAATTGAAAGTAAAAAGTTTCACTACACTATTTTTATAATGTGTGTGTATGTATTTATGGTGCTAACTGATGCACCGTACTAGGTACAGAAACCTTGAGTATTCGCAAATGTTAGTTCGCAAAAGAATAGTTTTTCATTAAATAGTCAAATGCCACGTAAGTGATGTATGATTGACAAAATTTGTAAGGCAGCTATCGACAACATTTACAACAGTCTACAGGAGTCTGTACAAATCAATTGATTTTCATAAAACTTTGTATACGCATATGTTCTTCAATTACAATAAGGAACCAAACCATTAAAGAATAATTAAAATTTTCAAAAAGATTAAAATATTGTCCACTTTTGATTACTAAGTAAAATATTCGTTAATATTTGTGTAAAAATATTTAAACCAGTGATTTATAGAAATATTTTTGTGTTTAGCTAATTTTATTTGAGTAATCGACTGACATTTATCTAGAGATAAATTTTTATTTATTTTATTACTCTCGGTATGCAGTCTATTATTACTCAGCAGATTATAAAAAAGATTTTTTTTTTTTTTTTTTTTTTTTTTTTGTAGGTTGAGACCCATTGATGGGTCGTGAACCAGTTTTTTTATACGAGAGTAGTTTTTAAACCTGTGAGTTTTTCATATACTTAAAGTGGAAGTTAGAAGAAATATCAAAATGGGGGGGGGGGGGAATTTAATAAGCAGCGGCTGAGCGATAATTTTGTGACACATCTATCAATACTAAATTGTTTTATCACAGTTCTTACCACTTTGTAACTAAAAAGCAATTTAAAAATTACCATTGAATTATACGCTTTTTCAAACCATACAATAAGTGTGCATTACTTTTAAGAACTGGAGATATATTTAGTAATTTTAACTAATTTAATTATTTTTAGTAATTAAAAATTAAGACATTTAATATTCTTTATTTTTAAATTACAATTTGAATTAAGTTTATTTTATGGGTAATCCAAAGTAATGTTAAAATCAATGATGTAGTGAAAAAGTGGGTCACCATTGTTCACCTTTCTAAAAAGGTGGGTCTTGACCTGTGAAGGACTGATTTGTAATACATATTTGAAAAGGTAAACTGTAGGATCATTGCAATTTAAGAAGAAGGGGGAGGGGGGGGAGGGGCTTGATTTTTATTTTTGGGAACCAATTAGTGTCTAATTTCCTTATTAGTTGGCGGAATACTTGGTCAGGGCCAACTTTATTTGTATGGGCGACTTTTACCTCATCGAAATTAATTACAATTTTTTTTACGCAAATCCGACAATTGTATAATATTTTCATTTCACGTATACTTTAAATTTTTTTTATTTCAGATTCAGTTTTTTTCATGTTTAAATTAATGTTGATCAGAAAGACAAATTGAAAACTTGTCGTCTTAAAAAAATTATTAAAAATCCACTTTTAAAACTTTTTTTTTATTTTGTAATTTTTTAATTATCCGTTCTCAGTTGTTTCTATAAAACACTTATTATTTTTTAGATATATCACTATTTCTATTACTTATCAATCCACTGCTTGGAATCATTATTTTTCCTTTAAATAAAACAACGCGATCATTTTGCAAAACACTCCCATAAAATATAAAGAAGCAAAAAGCTGATGTTGCAGTCAGCTGTATTTTGAATTATGACGCTTTCGAAGTGGCCTTGGCTCTGGCTATAGTGAAAGAGATACTAAGTGGATTTCTCCCGTTCAAATTTCAATACGTGTATTTTAAATAAAGAATATAACCATAGCTATTTCTAGTCATAATGGAACTGAAAAAAATTTCTGACTAATATTTGTGAAATGAATACTTGATAGTAGACTTAATCAAGAAAAAACTACCGTTATAATGCGGAACTCTTTACTAGTAGCGGGTGTGGGTAAACCTAACCTAAATTGAAGATGTGATTCGGTTAATTTTGCACACGCCTACTGCTCCACCCATTGTAGAGGCGCTGACATCATTTTCTAGTTTCGCTTTGACTAGATAGCGCCCTTAAAAGCACCAGTACATTACAAAACTGTAGTATATGATATTTCTATTACGATTGATACTTAGTTAATAAAGAAAATTTAAGCTTTTAACCTGTTGTTCAATGCGTTAATTGAATATTAATACAATTTGATTATTTTTTAACTTACAATGTAACTAAAGTAGAAATGGTGTTTGTGTATTTGAAAATTATTTATCTCACTCACAAATAATATTATGTCTTAGTTACTTTTGAGAAGGTCTCAAATAAATTTCCTTAACAGTAATCCATAGCAGTATAGTTATTTATGCAACTATCTAAACTCCAACTTAACTTGACATCACTAGACGATAGATCTTCACCGTGCTTATAGGCAATTAATCCATTTTGGCGGAGTGAAGACATAATTCTCGCCAAACCTTATAGCCTTTTGTTCTCTACAGGGTTGTAGTTAGGCGAACATTATGCTTTCACGCCGCCAAAATGGATTAAATACCTATGAGCACTGTGACGATCCACCGTCTAGTGATGTTTAGTTAAGTTGAAGTTTAGTACAGTGGGGAAAGAAATACTTTTTCGAAAAAATACTTTACCACGTGTTGTGTACAATATTTTTCATATTCACATGCAAAAAATATTTTTAATACATATATTTATTAATGTTGGCAACTCAAGTAAATGCATTTCTTCTGAAAATATGCCATTTCTATGCCAAGATGTGTATAATATTTGAGCACGAGGCGTGGTAGTAAATATTTTTTCCACACAAATGCAAAAAAGTTACTTTTCCGCACTCCTCGCGAAAAAGTGCTACTTTCGCAAGATTTTTTATTCGAAATGATAAAGAAAAATTTATTTATTTGCATGTTGTTATAAAAGGGTATGTGAATTTCATCCCTGCGTGATGGTGGATCTCAAATGGGCATCAAGATTCAGTAACTTTGTGATAAAAGGGAGGGGGAGGGTTTAATGAAAACAAGTTAAAAAAAATTAAAAAAAATCAAGCGTATGGCAATAATTTTGAATACAAAATATGTCAGCAAAATCGCATATCTCACCCAATCTCACAATTTGAAGCCTAAGGCCTCTTTCACATGGTGCGGACTCGGATGCGAGTGCGGACGCGGGCCCGCAAACGCATGCCTTTTCACACGAGCCCATATCTGCGGACGTTTCGCCCGCATCTTTGAAGAGTTTGATTATTATTTTCACCTAGTGAATGCAGTATGTGAATAAGAGTTGGTTAAAAGTATTTACCTATTTTTTTAAGTTTTACTTTATAATATAAGTTTAAAATTTAAGTATGGACAAAAGAAGGTTACGGTTATTATATCTCCTTTATTCTAGAAGCAAACGGAGAGATAGGCGTTTGTTGAATCATCCTATTAATCAGTACCGCCTATATTAATTTTAATAACCAATAAAAACATTTTCCTCTATTAAAACTAAAAAGGTCCACTGCTAAGTGATGCAAACAGGTTATTTTAATCAATTTTGTATAATATATATATATATATATATATATATATATATATATATATATATATATATATATATATTTTCAAGAATATTAAATAAAACTTAGGTTGTAATTAAAAAAAAAATGTCTTATTTTCTGACAAAACTATAAACAGAATAAAATAATTTAGAAGCTTGCTCTTCACAGAAGTACAGTACACCATGCCTATTGAAGTTTCTAAAAGTCCGTTAAAAGAATTAGTAATGGAAGAAATTATTAAAAAAAATAATGAAGATACTAAATACTTTATTACTTATTATTACTTATTAGTTTTTGTTTTTAATCCCTTTAAAATGCCAAATGCAGGTATTAAGTTTCTGCAAATTTTTGTTATAGAGCAGCTATACCTTTTTGGGAGGGATTTTTCTACACCCTTTTTCATTGTAGGAGGCGCCAAAACTCATTTTTGCACACACAACATTTTGCTCTTAGGCCGGCATTGTAGTTGAACAAACAGCTAAGATAATACCAGTACTAATTAGCAGTATTAATATATAGTCGGCAGCTTTTATTTACCGACGTGGGATTCACTTCCTGTTTCCAAAATACCAAAAAGTAGTTTGAAATTTAAAGTGGAGTTTGGGTCTTTTTACTCAAAGCCGATGCTATGATTTAGAAAAAAAGTTTCAATTCAAAAGTTCAAGGGAAAAATTTCCGAAACTTTTTAATTAGATTCACATTTTTTCACACTTAACAAGAGTTAGAAAACTAGCTTGTCTGTATAAAAATTATTCATTTGCGCATTGATTTATTCAAAAGTTAACTAAAGTGTATAATCCTGCACCAATCATAATTCAATTTGTAATTCATTTTAAATTTAACGACAAACGATACACAATGATTTGATACAAGGAACCGACTAGAATTAAAAACTTAACTGAAATATTTATTTTATATAATTTTGTTTTGAAAGTATTTAAAATTACTGACTTATTATAAAAACGTCCAGATTCAAAATTAAGTTAAAATTTAATTATTGCATAGATGATTTAGATCCCAGTAGGTTTTTTGACCCGCATTATACTCTTTAAATTACAAATAAAAATTTAATTAGTTAATTTAAACTGAAGTTATCGATGGAAATTGCGAAGATATACCGACTTCTGCGGGTCTGCAGGTTGCTCTCCGCACCGTGTGAAATGCTCCATTCAAAATACATTGGTAAAACTTTTTGCGGGCCCGCACTCGCATCCGCACCGTGTGAAATGCTCCATTCAAAATACATTGGTAAAACTTTTTGCGGGCCCGCACTCGCATCCGCACTGTGTGAAATGCTCCATTCAAAATACATTGTTAAAACTTTTTGCGGGCCCGCACTCGCATCCGCACCGTGTGAAATGCTCCATTCAAAATACATTGGTAAAACTTTTTGCGGGCCCGCACTCGCATCCGCACTATGTGAAATGCTCCATTCAAAATACATTGGTAAAACTTTTTGCGGGCCCGCACTCGCATCCGCACCGTGTGAAAGAGGCCTAACGTGAATTTGTCTTGAAATTGTTCTGAATACATTTCCGCTTGATTTCTCTGTATATCTCTTTACTTTGTAGTGCTATTGAAATTACTCAAAGACCGTCAACACTCTTCACAATTCTTTGACAAAGATCTTTTAAATAACATTTTACAAAATATAGATTGCATTATTTTGTTCACCGTATTTTTCGATTTTATAGGAATTAAAAAAAAAATGCGAAATGTAATTTGACTGTTGTTGTTTAGAGTTGTATATACAGGGTGTTCGGAAACCACCGCACTTCCTTAGTACCAGCGTATTCTATAACAAAAATAAAGCATATTTCCAATATATTGTCGGGCCCGCAAATGAAAATTTATGGGTCTAAAATTTTTTTAAAGTTGGGACTCTTTTTAGTCAGCGCAAGGTTGAAAACCGAACTACCGACCCCAAACGTACCAATGGCAGTGAATAAAATACAAATTGCTCACGCCTCTATTATAAAAGGTCTTAAACCCCGCCCATATCAACATTGGCGATTGATTTGACGCCAAATGTAATTTTAATGATTTATTGTAGCCAAACCTATCACTGCATATTGCTATGTGATTCGAATCTCAAATTAATTGAGAGTTTTTAATTTGGAAGTGGGTTTTTAAATTCGAATAATTTAAATATTAAATTCGATTTTTTTTTTTTTTTTTTTTTTTTTTTTTTTGTGCCAGGCAAATTTACGGAGGGCTAAAATCGAATCGAGCACAAATTTGGGAGGTGGATGTTCGTTTTCAATGACAATACATTCTATACTTAGATTCTATCACGTATTTGGACTGTCAAAAAAGGTCGCTTTTACACACGTTTCTATTTCTATTTCGTAGGACTGACATACCACTACACGTCCAATCGAGCTAAAACTTGACAGATAGACTCGTCGTCGATGACAAAATCTTCTATTAAACTTCTTTGTTTAGGTGTGTGTGTGTGGGGGGGGGGGGGTTATTAGTCAATGTCACGCAAGCGATGGTTATGTTCGTAGTGCTCAAATACCATAGCAACTTTCTTGGGCTCAAAATCCCTTCGACAAGTTGCAATTGCACATAAAAGTTGCATACAAAGATTTATATAGTAAAAACATTTTTTATGGGTTATTTTTTTTTTCTTTTTTTTTTATCTTTTTGTATAGGGTATTGATATACCGTTCAATCCCATTATCTTTCTACCAAATGTTTATAACGATTGTATAACACATTGCTAAAACCATGATAAGTTGGTTGGTTTTTACGTTCAAAGACCTAATTTTTTACACTATAACACGGCTAACCAGACCGGGACCTATAGCTAAGCGTGGATTCCAAACCCCAACGAACATCGATGTTTAACCCAGGATTCTAACCCAGCACCTTTGACATGCGAGGCAGTGGCAACAGATTGTATTAGTATTTTATTAGATTTGATTCGACATTTTATGACTATAGATAAAAATTAAATTATGCCAGGATATAGTTTCAACAATATACAGACAAATGAACGTAGTCCAAGTGATAAGGAGGAAAAGCCTTCTGGGAGGTATTTCACAGGGATACTGCCTTTTACAATAACTAAGCTAATGAAGCGGGGACGCATAGTTTAGATTAGATTCCGAACCACGACGAACATCGATGCTTACTTCAGGATTCGAAACCAGTATCTTTGACATGCGAGGCCAGAGCGGCAACAGATTGTATTAATATTTTATTAGATTTGATTCGATATTTTATGACTATAGATAAAGATTAAATTGCGCCAAGATATAGTTACAGCCAGATATAGACCATAACTAAGCTAAGGAGCGTAGTGCTAGTGATAAGGAGGAAAAGCCTTCCGCGAGATCTTTAAAGAGGAGACTAAAACTCATTTTGTCTTGTATGGAAGGAAATAGAGAACATTCCCGTCAAAAAACACAATAACCAAAACAAGACCATTGAAATTCAAAAAAGCAAATAAAAAAAAATATTTTTCAGTTTCCCTTTAAAAGACCTCACGGAAGGCCGTCTTCATTACTTATGGATGACCTAAAAATGAACTGCTAATGTTTTACGATGTTTCCGTGTAGTATAGTCCTCTTGTTTTGTAGCTGTTGCTAAGACATAACATAAAACCAACTAATACTTTTCCATAGCGACCCCTAACAGTAGTAAATGTAACTTGTTGGTTTATTTGATTACTTGAATTTTATTACGATCGCGTTCGAACTTATGTGCAATTTGATGGGAGTTTTTCGTATTTACTTCCATTCAAGACAAAAATGTGTTTCAGTTTCCTTTTGAAAGAGCTCTCGGAAGGCGTTCCACCTTATAGTATGGATAATCCAATAATGATTTGCCAATGTTTGACCATTCAATACAGTATAGACCTCTGGTATCTGTTGCTAAAAAATCACATACAACGAATTCAGTTCAATACTTTCTCGAAGCGAATATAGCGCCCTCTAACTGTAACAAATTGAAGTTTGTAGTTTATTTTATTATCTGAATTTTGTTACGATTTCGTTCTGATTAATTTGAAGTGTGATGGAATTTTTCTATATTTCTTCCCATTCAAGGGACAAAAATGCGTGTAACTTCCCCTTTGAAAGACCTCCTGGAAGGCATTTTCATTAAGTTTTGATATCTCTGAGTTGTTCAATGTTACACTGTCTTAATGAAGTCTAGCCCTGTTGCTAAAAAAAATCAAATGCAATTTATACAATTAAGTATATTCAGAAATGAATGCAGCGCCCCCTACCGGTATCTTTCAGCATTGATCATATATTTTAATGCGTAATAGCTATATGGAACCATACTGCACCGAAATGTCGTTAAATCGATACCTGTGTGATGGTCGTGCCTTCCGGGAGGTCTTTCAATGGAAACTCTCCTAGTTTTTTCAGTCTGTGGAGTTAAAAAATTGAGATAACTCCCTAATGTAGTCAAACAATTCACACAACACTATCTGTAACAGTACAGAAGAGCAAAAATCAAATTTTGCGGAAATAATTTTAATTTGTCTACAATACTTATGAGTTTACTACCAAAACCGCGTTTTCTATTAAGTGGCCCGCGTCAGTAAATCAGAAAAATCTTTTTTTTTTCTGAGACTGCCAGAAAAATAAAAATAAACAATATTTTGAATTATTACCAATGACGCATTGCTTAGTTTTGTACTTATGATAGATACCCTACCCCCTCGACTCGTGAATGGCACAGTTCGATTTCCGCATTTTTGAATGTGATGGGCAAGAGTTGGGTGTTATAATGCATACTGGCCTCTTTTGTTTTGACGAGAAAAGAAGAATCGCGATCTCTATGACTCCAGTGCAATAATAGCGTTGAGGACTAGTTTTAAACGCAAAGTAGATAGTGAAAAGCGCACCAGCAGTCATCGTCTCGCAATTAACATCGACTAAAATGACGGATTTAGGAGGTATGGTTTAAATATCTTTATTGATTACGAGTTTATGTTAAGTCACATTGTAATATTGTCACTAAAGATTAACTTCTTTTATGACTTTGATGTACAATGTAAAGAAAATTATTTTTTTAATTATTTGAAACAAGAATCAAATATCAATTGTTTTTTTATTAATATAAAAAAGTTAAATTATTGTTTCAGTTTTCAAAATAGTTTTATATTGTTAAATCTTTAGTAATTATCACATTTCTAACATTGAACATATTTAGTAAAGCAATATATTTATTGGCGTATTCGGAATAAATCTGCGGCCCGCGGAAATTTCCAACATAAGTCATGCGGCCCGTCTCTAAAAGTTAGTGGCGAACGCTGCTCTAGACAATCCACGGAACCTTTGTCAAAACTTTTCATTCCATTGCACTACTAAATTTAATTTAGAATTTATTCTAAGCGTGCCACATTTTTTCACCAGTATTTTTAATTTGAATGTTTTTATATAAATTGATTATAGAAGAGTTCTAGAATGTGTTTTTGTCAACTTTGTTTATGTACATTTCTTACATGGTATGGATCCATGTAAAAAATGACGCTCTAAGTGGAAAATAAGTTTGAATTACAATTTGTTAATTTCAATTTCACATATTTAACGTAAGGTAATGAAAGCATTTCAATCATTACTCAATATAAAAAAAAAAAGTTATCTAGTCTCATTAAGAAACCAATATAAGTAGAGGAAGTATAGGGTGTATCCAAAGTCTCCGTCGCATCTAAAATATAATTTTTAAAAAATCAGTTATTTGCTGTACGAGAGTGCTGTTTGCACTAAAACGCTTCTCAAAATGAAAAGTCTTTTTGGGCACATAAGAAATAATTCCTAATTTTGCACATAGGTGGCCTGTACCGTAAACACAGCAAACAATGTCTTTAAAACTTTAAAAAAACCAGTTACAAAATATTTTATTTTTCACTTATAAATAAAAAACTTATTTTTGTGTGCAATTTTCTACCATATTTTAATGACTACACTGGCGTAGCTGGAACCACTTCCAAATGGAAGGTTTTGAGTATAAAATGTCAGAAGGAGCGGTTTCCGTTAGGTAAAAAAAAAAAAAAAAAAGATCTCATTGCCCTACTTGTGCAGAAAGAGAGCAACGTTACTGGCATTTGCCATTTGCATGCATTTTCCTCTAAAAATTTAGGTTATAATAAATTTGAGTTATAAGTGTCTCATTACAAGGCTTCGTAATTTCGTAATAGTGGTGTAACGATGTTTCTGGATCACAAAATACAGCTTTGATAATTTCAGGATTTACTTAAGTCTTCCCCAGAAGGGTGCTCTAACTCCAATACCTCATATGGAAAAACCTCAATTTTTTTATGCATATAAATTCTACAGGTGCATAAAAGGTAAGCAATTTAACCCTCTCGCTGCGCGAAACGCTTCCTGTCAGATATCTTTTAGCTTAGAAAAGAGAGTGCAAATTGCTGCAAAAAAATGCTTGGATATTTCTCCAAAATGCGGAAATCTAACGTCATCTGTTAACCCAGATTTGATTAACCAATTAAATATCACAGAAAAGCTTAAATGAAACCATGAACGGGGAAAGAGCGGGTTGCACAGTCAAAAATGCATCCTCGCGGAAATGGCGGGATGCGCAGCTAGAGTTAAACCATTTTACTTCAAATATTATTACACCGCCAAAATCGGCAAATATTAATGAAATACTAACAATTTCTAGTAAATCACAAAGGGTAGTTTATGGTTCGGTATGTTTCCTGTAATCACGCCCTCATTAAAAAAAAATTCGGAATCCGTTATTAGCCGAAAATCCTGAATCTTACAACTTGTTTATAGATAAATGAATTCCAGTAAAACCGAAGCAAAATAATTTTGGTCTGCAGTCGGTAACTTTTTTTTATTTACAATAAAAATGCTTAGATTGCGATGGAATATAACACTTAAATTTCAATACCGATTGAAAGAAACTAACAAGACTAAACATTAGGTTTTTAAACTGTTATTGAAAAAGAACTTTTGATGTAAAAACATGTATTTATTTTAGGAAAAAGTGTTAATAGCAATGACAATTTTGACATACATGCCACTAATAGAAGAAGAAAAAAAAAAAAGGGGTTTGCTCTGATAAATAACTATTATTATAAATGGATTTAAATTTTTATAAATGGATTTAAATTTTTATAAATGGATTTAAATTTTTATAAATGGATTTAAATTTTTATAAATGGATTTAAATTTTTATAAATGGATTTAAATTTTTATGAATAGCATTTCAATAACTTCACGAAATGCTGAAACAGGCTTGTAATAGAATCTGACAAAGGTCTCACTTTTATTTTTCGCATTTATCAAAGATGGAAAAAATTTTGCTGTTCCAATGTCTACAGTCAAAATATTCGAGAGATCACTGTAATGCATTCTCCTTCTAAGCATATACTATAATTTTAATTCCTAACTTTTATTTAAATGTTAGGGTAGAGTTTTAATATCTGAAGTTATATTTGTAAACATTTTTATTCCCATGTTTTTAACGATATCAACTATTATTAAAATAGAAATGATAAAATTGTGGTTTAAACACGGTAGGTAGAAAGAACGTCGTTGATGCATTTAAAATTAATAAATTAGAGCATAAGAAAGTGTGAATTGCAGTAATATGAACTTGATTTTAACGCTTTAAATCCCAACCCGCCCTAAATCGCCTTGTAGAAAAATTCCCAGCCAGTCGCATTTTGGTCGGGTCCAGGGAGGATGCGGATATTTCAAACTGTGGTGAATCTTCCCGGCAGTAGTTATTTGATAAAATTGTGGTTTAAACACGGTAGGTAGAAAGAACGTCGTTGATGCATTTAAAATTAATAAATTAGAGCATAAGAAAGTGTGAATTGCAGTAATATGAACTTGATTTTAACGCTTTAAATCCCAACCCGCCCTAAATCGCCTTGTAGAAAAATTCCCAGCCAGTCGCATTTTGGTCGGGTCCAGGGAGGATGCGGATATTTCAAACTGTGGTGAATCTTCCCGGCAGTAGTTATTTGAACGTTCGTGCGTGAACGTTTAGACGTGAACATTCGTGAACGTAAGTTGTCGTGACGGTCCTCAACAATAGGCTATTGTGGAGCGCATGTAAAGGGGAGCCATGGGTTTAGAGCACTCATTGTCAAACTGCCGTACCCTTTGGACACTGAGTCAGATAGTCGGGGATTTTTCTTGTATGCGAATCTTGTCAATCTACCTAGCGGTGGCGTTTCATTCATTGATAAGATGCCGACTAAATGATCCGACACTTCAAGTAGATGACCCAAAGCACAACCCTATTACAAGTTGTAGACATATAGTAATGATCTTCTAATGGTCGACAGTGACCCCCCCCCCCCCCTATAGGAAATCCAGGTGTGGCCCACAGGATATTTCAAACTGTGGTGAATCTTCCCGGCAGTAGTTATTTGAACGTTCGTGCGTGAACGTTTAGACGTGAACATTCGTGAACGTAAGTTGTCGTGACGGTCCTCAACAATAGGCTATTGTGGAGCGCATGTAAAGGGGAGCCATGGGTTTAGAGCACTCATTGTCAAACTGCCGTACCCTTTGGACACTGAGTCAGATAGTCGGGGATTTTTCTTGTATGCGAATCTTGTCAATCTACCTAGCGGTGGCGTTTCATTCATTGATAAGATGCCGACTAAATGATCCGACACTTCAAGTAGATGACCCAAAGCACAACCCTATTACAAGTTGTAGACATATAGTAATGATCTTCTAATGGTCGACAGTGACATATATAGACCATAGTTACAGCCAGATATAGACCATAACTAAGCTAAGGAGCGTAGTGCTATTGATAAGGAGGAAAAGCCTTCCGCGAGATCTTTAAAGAGGAGACTAAAACTCATTTTGTCTTGTATGGAAGGAAATAGAGAACATTCCCGTCAAAAAACACAATAACCAAAACAAGACCATTGAAATTCAAAAAAGCAAATAAAAAAAAATATTTTTCAGTTTCCCTTTAAAAGACCTCACGGAAGGCCGTCTTCATTACTTATGGATGACCTAAAAATGAACTGCTAATGTTTTACGATGTTTCCGTGTAGTATAGTCCTCTTGTTTTGTAGCTGTTGCTAAGACATAACATAAAACCAACTAATACTTTTCCATAGCGACCCCTAACAGTAGTAAATGTAACTTGTTGGTTTATTTGATTACTTGAATTTTATTACGATCGCGTTCGAACTTATGTGCAATTTGATGGGAGTTTTTCGTATTTACTTCCATTCAAGACAAAAATGTGTTTCAGTTTCCTTTTGAAAGAGCTCTCGGAAGGCGTTCCACCTTATAGTATGGATAATCCAATAATGATTTGCCAATGTTTGACCATTCAATACAGTATAGACCTCTGGTATCTGTTGCTAAAAAATCACATACAACGAATTCAGTTCAATACTTTCTCGAAGCGAATATAGCGCCCTCTAACTGTAACAAATTGAAGTTTGTAGTTTATTTTATTATCTGAATTTTGTTACGATTTCGTTCTGATTAATTTGAAGTGTGATGGAATTTTTCTATATTTCTTCCCATTCAAGGGACAAAAATGCGTGTAACTTCCCCTTTGAAAGACCTCCTGGAAGGCATTTTCATTAAGTTTTGATATCTCTGAGTTGTTCAATGTTACACTGTCTTAATGAAGTCTAGCCCTGTTGCTAAAAAAAATCAAATGCAATTTATACAATTAAGTATATTCAGAAATGAATGCAGCGCCCCCTACCGGTATCTTTCAGCATTGATCATATATTTTAATGCGTAATAGCTATATGGAACCATACTGCACCGAAATGTCGTTAAATCGATACCTGTGTGATGGTCGTGCCTTCCGGGAGGTCTTTCAATGGAAACTCTCCTAGTTTTTTCAGTCTGTGGAGTTAAAAAATTGAGATAACTCCCTAATGTAGTCAAACAATTCACACAACACTATCTGTAACAGTACAGAAGAGCAAAAATCAAATTTTGCGGAAATAATTTTAATTTGTCTACAATACTTATGAGTTTACTACCAAAACCGCGTTTTCTATTAAGTGGCCCGCGTCAGTAAATCAGAAAAATCTTTTTTTTTTCTGAGACTGCCAGAAAAATAAAAATAAACAATATTTTGAATTATTACCAATGACGCATTGCTTAGTTTTGTACTTATGATAGATACCCTACCCCCTCGACTCGTGAATGGCACAGTTCGATTTCCGCATTTTTGAATGTGATGGGCAAGAGTTGGGTGTTATAATGCATACTGGCCTCTTTTGTTTTGACGAGAAAAGAAGAATCGCGATCTCTATGACTCCAGTGCAATAATAGCGTTGAGGACTAGTTTTAAACGCAAAGTAGATAGTGAAAAGCGCACCAGCAGTCATCGTCTCGCAATTAACATCGACTAAAATGACGGATTTAGGAGGTATGGTTTAAATATCTTTATTGATTACGAGTTTATGTTAAGTCACATTGTAATATTGTCACTAAAGATTAACTTCTTTTATGACTTTGATGTACAATGTAAAGAAAATTATTTTTTTAATTATTTGAAACAAGAATCAAATATCAATTGTTTTTTTATTAATATAAAAAAGTTAAATTATTGTTTCAGTTTTCAAAATAGTTTTATATTGTTAAATCTTTAGTAATTATCACATTTCTAACATTGAACATATTTAGTAAAGCAATATATTTATTGGCGTATTCGGAATAAATCTGCGGCCCGCGGAAATTTCCAACATAAGTCATGCGGCCCGTCTCTAAAAGTTAGTGGCGAACGCTGCTCTAGACAATCCACGGAACCTTTGTCAAAACTTTTCATTCCATTGCACTACTAAATTTAATTTAGAATTTATTCTAAGCGTGCCACATTTTTTCACCAGTATTTTTAATTTGAATGTTTTTATATAAATTGATTATAGAAGAGTTCTAGAATGTGTTTTTGTCAACTTTGTTTATGTACATTTCTTACATGGTATGGATCCATGTAAAAAATGACGCTCTAAGTGGAAAATAAGTTTGAATTACAATTTGTTAATTTCAATTTCACATATTTAACGTAAGGTAATGAAAGCATTTCAATCATTACTCAATATAAAAAAAAAAAGTTATCTAGTCTCATTAAGAAACCAATATAAGTAGAGGAAGTATAGGGTGTATCCAAAGTCTCCGTCGCATCTAAAATATAATTTTTAAAAAATCAGTTATTTGCTGTACGAGAGTGCTGTTTGCACTAAAACGCTTCTCAAAATGAAAAGTCTTTTTGGGCACATAAGAAATAATTCCTAATTTTGCACATAGGTGGCCTGTACCGTAAACACAGCAAACAATGTCTTTAAAACTTTAAAAAAACCAGTTACAAAATATTTTATTTTTCACTTATAAATAAAAAACTTATTTTTGTGTGCAATTTTCTACCATATTTTAATGACTACACTGGCGTAGCTGGAACCACTTCCAAATGGAAGGTTTTGAGTATAAAATGTCAGAAGGAGCGGTTTCCGTTAGGTAAAAAAAAAAAAAAAAAAGATCTCATTGCCCTACTTGTGCAGAAAGAGAGCAACGTTACTGGCATTTGCCATTTGCATGCATTTTCCTCTAAAAATTTAGGTTATAATAAATTTGAGTTATAAGTGTCTCATTACAAGGCTTCGTAATTTCGTAATAGTGGTGTAACGATGTTTCTGGATCACAAAATACAGCTTTGATAATTTCAGGATTTACTTAAGTCTTCCCCAGAAGGGTGCTCTAACTCCAATACCTCATATGGAAAAACCTCAATTTTTTTATGCATATAAATTCTACAGGTGCATAAAAGGTAAGCAATTTAACCCTCTCGCTGCGCGAAACGCTTCCTGTCAGATATCTTTTAGCTTAGAAAAGAGAGTGCAAATTGCTGCAAAAAAATGCTTGGATATTTCTCCAAAATGCGGAAATCTAACGTCATCTGTTAACCCAGATTTGATTAACCAATTAAATATCACAGAAAAGCTTAAATGAAACCATGAACGGGGAAAGAGCGGGTTGCACAGTCAAAAATGCATCCTCGCGGAAATGGCGGGATGCGCAGCTAGAGTTAAACCATTTTACTTCAAATATTATTACACCGCCAAAATCGGCAAATATTAATGAAATACTAACAATTTCTAGTAAATCACAAAGGGTAGTTTATGGTTCGGTATGTTTCCTGTAATCACGCCCTCATTAAAAAAAAATTCGGAATCCGTTATTAGCCGAAAATCCTGAATCTTACAACTTGTTTATAGATAAATGAATTCCAGTAAAACCGAAGCAAAATAATTTTGGTCTGCAGTCGGTAACTTTTTTTTATTTACAATAAAAATGCTTAGATTGCGATGGAATATAACACTTAAATTTCAATACCGATTGAAAGAAACTAACAAGACTAAACATTAGGTTTTTAAACTGTTATTGAAAAAGAACTTTTGATGTAAAAACATGTATTTATTTTAGGAAAAAGTGTTAATAGCAATGACAATTTTGACATACATGCCACTAATAGAAGAAGAAAAAAAAAAAAGGGGTTTGCTCTGATAAATAACTATTATTATAAATGGATTTAAATTTTTATAAATGGATTTAAATTTTTATAAATGGATTTAAATTTTTATAAATGGATTTAAATTTTTATGAATAGCATTTCAATAACTTCACGAAATGCTGAAACAGGCTTGTAATAGAATCTGACAAAGGTCTCACTTTTATTTTTCGCATTTATCAAAGATGGAAAAAATTTTGCTGTTCCAATGTCTACAGTCAAAATATTCGAGAGATCACTGTAATGCATTCTCCTTCTAAGCATATACTATAATTTTAATTCCTAACTTTTATTTAAATGTTAGGGTAGAGTTTTAATATCTGAAGTTATATTTGTAAACATTTTTATTCCCATGTTTTTAACGATATCAACTATTATTAAAATAGAAATGATAAAATTGTGGTTTAAACACGGTAGGTAGAAAGAACGTCGTTGATGCATTTAAAATTAATAAATTAGAGCATAAGAAAGTGTGAATTGCAGTAATATGAACTTGATTTTAACGCTTTAAATCCCAACCCGCCCTAAATCGCCTTGTAGAAAAATTCCCAGCCAGTCGCATTTTGGTCGGGTCCAGGGAGGATGCGGATATTTCAAACTGTGGTGAATCTTCCCGGCAGTAGTTATTTGATAAAATTGTGGTTTAAACACGGTAGGTAGAAAGAACGTCGTTGATGCATTTAAAATTAATAAATTAGAGCATAAGAAAGTGTGAATTGCAGTAATATGAACTTGATTTTAACGCTTTAAATCCCAACCCGCCCTAAATCGCCTTGTAGAAAAATTCCCAGCCAGTCGCATTTTGGTCGGGTCCAGGGAGGATGCGGATATTTCAAACTGTGGTGAATCTTCCCGGCAGTAGTTATTTGAACGTTCGTGCGTGAACGTTTAGACGTGAACATTCGTGAACGTAAGTTGTCGTGACGGTCCTCAACAATAGGCTATTGTGGAGCGCATGTAAAGGGGAGCCATGGGTTTAGAGCACTCATTGTCAAACTGCCGTACCCTTTGGACACTGAGTCAGATAGTCGGGGATTTTTCTTGTATGCGAATCTTGTCAATCTACCTAGCGGTGGCGTTTCATTCATTGATAAGATGCCGACTAAATGATCCGACACTTCAAGTAGATGACCCAAAGCACAACCCTATTACAAGTTGTAGACATATAGTAATGATCTTCTAATGGTCGACAGTGACCCCCCCCCCCCCCCTATAGGAAATCCAGGTGTGGCCCACAGGATATTTCAAACTGTGGTGAATCTTCCCGGCAGTAGTTATTTGAACGTTCGTGCGTGAACGTTTAGACGTGAACATTCGTGAACGTAAGTTGTCGTGACGGTCCTCAACAATAGGCTATTGTGGAGCGCATGTAAAGGGGAGCCATGGGTTTAGAGCACTCATTGTCAAACTGCCGTACCCTTTGGACACTGAGTCAGATAGTCGGGGATTTTTCTTGTATGCGAATCTTGTCAATCTACCTAGCGGTGGCGTTTCATTCATTGATAAGATGCCGACTAAATGATCCGACACTTCAAGTAGATGACCCAAAGCACAACCCTATTACAAGTTGTAGACATATAGTAATGATCTTCTAATGGTCGACAGTGACCCCCCCCCCCCCCCCTATAGGAAATCCAGGTGTGGCCCACAGGAAAACGAGTCGGGCGAGTTCATTTCCAGTTTTTTCGAATTGAAAGTCATTGGGTTTTTGTGAAACCCACAACGCTGACTCCATGGGTTGGTTGTTTTCAGATTATCTGGCGCCGTCAGCAACACGAGGGCTATAATGCGCCGAAACATTCGTCTTTAGACAAGCCAACATACATTTACAAACACCCATGCCTAACACGGGACTCGAACCCGCAACCTCGCGGTCTAGAAGCTAGCACGCTAACCACCATACCGTTTGGACGGCACTGACTCCATGAGATTTAAAGGGTTAAATCGGTATTACAAAAATATGTATCGAGGTTCACACCCAGATGGCTCTTACAACAATCTCAAGAATTTTAAAATGTATTGTCTTTTTGTAAATCATAAGAAAGCATGAGGAAGAACATTGGAAAGGAATAGTCTAATTTATGTAAGTTCGATTTAATGAAAAAACACAAACAATCCATATGCATGTTAAATTTCCGTTTGCATCATCTAAGTGAGAAAATCGGAACTAAATTCAGTTATTATATATTTAAAAATCCCGTTATTCACTATCGTCATTTTACTGTTAACTGCTCTCTCATATAATAATTAGTTGATTTCGCATTAATTTTTGTTTTAATTAGAGTTTGTTTACACTATATATAACCATGTTAGTAAAGCAAAAGTTTTATAAGTGGTTCTATCAGTTGCCTTAAACACCAACAGTAGTATTAAAGAAAAAAATGTATTAGGATGAATCGATTTACATCTTTCACTTCTAACTAAGCCACGAAAACAATTTGTGTGGTAAAAAGATTCAACAGTTGCATCAGATAACATTCGTGAAGTATTCAGAAAAATATCTTGACTACTAACACAAAGAAGAGCAACAACTGTTGAAAATACTATCACGTTGATACAAAACTGCTCACTTTGAAGTTTTACTTCAGCCTGTGAAACAACTTAAGGGCAAAATAGATGTTCACTTTTAGAAAACAGTGGGCAGTTATGATAATCCCTGCTACCAAGGCGTCTATAACTCAAACCTTTCCGCACTATGACTTACATTTCTCTAAGACATCCCATAGAAATGAAAACTTCTTCGGTTCTATATAGATGGCGGATACGAAGGAAATTCCAAATCCCGCACGAGTTAAGAAAATATAGCATCTTTCTTAAGAATACTTCATTCCTCTAAGACAGAGAAGGAGGATTCCATTTAACATGCGTCGGATTTTTCAACGGCGGAAAAACTGAGTCTGTTTTTTGTATCAACGGAAAACGCGGATGAGAATAGGGGTTTCGTAGGAAAAATTATGCCTTTCGTGGAAACTTGAATGCTGGGAATTTTTTTTGAAATTGAGTAAACGGTTTTCAGGCCATATTCATATAATTTGCGTTAAAAAGAATGAAGGGGTTCGAAATAATTGTGTAATGGTGACTATTTTTTGGGAAGCAATGATTAGAGATGCAAAAAAGCGGTGTTGTCTTCTGATGGTATGTATTAAAATATTATTTTATGTTTGGTATATTTTTGCTTAAGTTTGAACTGTAGATAGTCAATAACTTTCTTTTTATGTTTTGGAAAGGTTATTTAGATGGATATTAAAGAAAAAGAAATATTACCCTGTTAAAAAAATTCTGAGATTTTTCCTTCTTATCGTGTAGTTAAAGTACGGGAACATTTTTATCCAGAAATGAACTTTCAGTTACGTATTTTGAGACATTTGGTTTAAACACATGGGAAACATTGAGAGGGTTTTAATACATCGGGCAATTAAACATTATTATCACCGCTATAAATATTTAACTAACATCAATACAATTGCTGGGAATAGCCCTTCAGACAAGTTCTTCGAAGTTTCCACAAATACTCAAGCTGCTTTAAGGTTTTAGTTCGCAGAACGCAACTATCATTTAGTTTAGGCTTAAAAAGTTTCAGTTCGTGACAAAATGTCACTCAAAGCTCCCGCATCAATAGAGTTTAGGGTGAGTCAGCGAGCTAGCAAATGAAAAGTGGGCGGAGTCAACGTCAGTACGAAGAGAACCGCAACTTATCTTTTTACGATACTTTAAAAAAAACCTTGTTGGAGTTAATAATTAACAAATGTCCTTAAATGCATATTGTTGCCAATTGTCTACGTTCCTTAAATGCATAGCGATGTAGATCGGCATCGTATGGTTTAAACCCCATATGCCTTTATGTAGCAAATTTTGCATCGTGTTTTTTCAACCAAAACTATTGTATGGTTTCCTAACTCAACTAGAATTTTTGACAGTTTACTTCTTTATCTGTGACAATTTTTATTGATGGGAGGGTTGTTGGCTGAGTACAATTTCTTTTCTGCGCGATGTTACGAATTACGATAATGTATATAAAAAGTAATAAAAGCACACGGGAAAAATCGTTTTCGGATAGAAACAAGGTAAAAGTAACTAATCATATTTATATTTTTGCATATACTAATAAATTTATGAAAGAAAAATTTAACTTTTTTTTTGTGATGTGAAAATACATCAGTATGCCATTTTTTGTCTCTCATTAGATACTCCCACTTCCCGATTGATTTCAAATTTATTTATTAAAAATAAAAATTCATGCATTTAAGGGTTAAAATATGTCATTTGTTGACCTAAGAATTCCACCTAAACTAATAATATCTATAACGTCACTTTTCAAAAAACCGATCTTACACGTAAATGAGGATTAATGGCTTTGTATATTTTTCCGCTGACATGTGTAAAAAAAATTATGATTCTGCCTAAGAAAAAAAGTCTATCAGGAACATAAAAATTTAATAAAAATGTGTAGTATAACAAACCAAACTAACTCGTTAAGAAGTGAAGAAACGCGTTTTTTGTACAGGCTTCAACGTTTTAATTAGTCATTGTTGCTTTATCTCGACACCGGGTTTACAAGTTCCATGGGTAGAGGTAGAGCCTAAGGTTGATGATAAATGGAGAGCAGTTGTCTTTAATTACCTGTCTTTCTTCGCTCCCGTCGCTAATGGCACATTAATTACTTCAGCTTGAAGATAAAAGCGGGCAGAGTTTAAGCAACAAAGGGTGCTGATTAATATGGTTTAAAGTTCTCTGTTCTTGTATTGCGAATAGTGTCAAACAGCGTAAACGCGAAATCGCTTAAGGTGAATGTATGTCCTGTTAAGCTGTTGTACGAACTATAAGCCTACAAAATAGTAGTGTTAAATACACATATAGCTAGTAGTTTAAATCTGTATTAGTTAGATGTAATAGTTTTTTAGTCGGTTAACACGAAATTCGGTTAGCGCGAAAAATTTCGGCGGCCTCATCGACATCGTGTTAACGGGGTTTCTGTCTTTGAAACACAAAAGTTGTGAAAGGTGATATAAGATTGGGATTTTGGTGTATGTTTCTGGGTTTTTATAATGGCTCTTAATTTGTATCTTCTCTGGGATAGATTTTAGCTTCAAGAGTAAGGACTGCAGAAGGTATTCATAATTAAAAAAATTCCCTGTATTTGCTCTTACTTTATAGTAATTTTCAATTTTTTGGAAAAAAAATATACAAAGTTACCACTTTATTAACGGAGAGATCATTTATTAAGGTTTCAAGCAAAATATTAAGAAAATTCAAAAAGCATTTTTCAATTACAACCATGCACAAGAGTTGCCATCAATCACTTCAAGATATAACCCACATTCTTCAATGTTCATAGTAAAGGTTTTTCCATATAAAGACTTTGGATCTATATAGTTATCAACAAATCATTAAATTCTGTATAAGTATTACTCATATAATGGGAAAATAAATTGTAAAAATGAAACAAATCAATAAATAAAAGATAAAATCTTTAAAAATTTCAAAATCGATGTTTCAAAGACAACTGTAACTTCATGAGTAAGTAATACAATACATTTATTGTTCATGGCCAAGAATCTCCTGAGTTTATAGTTTGTAAACAAATACAAAATTATGGTTCTGCTAAGATCCTTTAAGAAGTAACACGTAATATTGATAAAGTACCAAAAAGTAAAAATAATCTTAAAAAAAAAAAATAATAATAATAATAATTAAAAGGACCGTAATTCAAAAGTGTATAAGATTTTTTTTTAACTTGACATTTACAACTTCCACGATAAAATTCAGCTAGTAAAGTTCACTTCCTTGCAAGATTTTAAAATACTGCACTTCCTGCTGGATGTAAAATTTTGAACTACTTTATTGTTTTTTACTTCAGATATCATTTATCCATAATATTATAAGCACTTATACAATGTTCTTTTAATTACTACAACCTTAAATGTCTTTGATTAGGGGAACTTATAATATGAGTAGATATCTGTAAATGCATTTTCAATGCACGCCTTAAGCCAAATTTGTTTATCCTATATTCCTATCCTCTAAAAAAATAGTTTATCTTGTGATGGGATTTATTTGTTGCTGGTAATAATTCATTAGAATTACGAATTTAACACTTCTGAAATTAAAGTTTAAAGAAAACGTCCGATTTTATTAAAAAAGAACAAAAAATCTCATTAGGAAATATCTTAAAGTGTACAGCACATGGCATTAAACTTTCAATGCCTATTAATGGTTTTATTTTTTAAATTTTTTAGCACCAAAGGGAGTGGATGACCCACCAAATTTATACCCCGTTACAAAAGGTTACCCAGGAAGTTACATACTTCTTTATAAAGTTTTAACTTTGAAGTCCTCAATTGAAATACACAAGCCTAAAATTAAAAAGATTGGACCGTCACCTCAATAGAAAAAATTTCAGGCTATTTGGGAAATGACCCCGATAATCGGCTTTCAACCAATTAACACCTTAACGGCCAATAGATCTCCACAAACTATTTTTTTTTTTCCTTGTCACCTTTCAGCCATTAGCAATAAATTTTCTTCTGCACAACTAACCTTTCAGTTGGCTTCTAGTGGATATATGTTGCAGGGAAACTGTAATTTACTTTCACTGATCTGATGGGATTAATTGATGGAGAAAATAATCTAATA
Organism: Linyphia triangularis; assembly: GCA_963978545.1. Classification (NCBI taxonomy): domain Eukaryota; kingdom Metazoa; phylum Arthropoda; class Arachnida; order Araneae; family Linyphiidae; genus Linyphia; species Linyphia triangularis. The sequence goes on from OZ021730.1 coordinate 76,226,939, forward strand.
ATTCCGTATCTTGTCACCAGTGATCATTTTATGTTTCATACACTTTACAACAGGTTCCAAAAATAATAGGCCTTCTTCTTAATTTCAAAAAAGATCACCACTTATTATTTATTTACCAAGTTTTATAAATATTCCCAATTTTTCCCTATCTTGGACATAATTTCTATGCAAAAATACGCAAAACAGTTTTCCATGATATATCACGGTGAATTAATATGATCATTTTGAATAAGACACTCATCAACGAATCAAATTTTCATAAATGCGTTTCTCGTTTACCTATTTAAAATGACTTTATAGACTGTAAAAGTATACGACCCGTAGAATTTTGTTTTTAAATCTGATTGGTTTTTCTACATTTCTTTAAATATGCTCCCTTGCGTTCTACTTTAGCACGAGTTTCAGCTTAGCTTTCCTCTTCTTGCATGTTCTTTGCTCGGGTTATCAATCAGCACTTTATTCTCTTTCATTTTGTTATTCACTGAGGAAAAACTAACTGCTATAAAGTGATAGTAGCCAACTTCTCAGGCAAGCGCTACCAAGTTTATGATCACTGAATTTATTTTTTAAACAAATTATAAAATTGGGGAACACCAGTTGAACCATGGCTCTTTATCGCTTGCAAAAATCAAAGTTATGCGAGTGATTATTTAAAAGAACACGGATTTTTTTTTTGTACAGTTTGAGCAGTTAGTAACGTTAACCATGCCATAAAAGTTATTACTATTACTTACACGTGGAACAACTTTCGTGAAATTCTGTTCTGTTCGAGGAGTAAGTACAATGGATGGTCGGAGTAAGACTAGTGCTGCGTGTTGGTCGAATAGATTAAATTTAAACGACGTGCAAACGTTAAGTTTGGTGCCAGCTAAAAAAAAATGGGAACAGATATTTTGGAACTTAACTATCACGCAGTGGCGGCCCGTGGTCGAAAATGCTAGTGCAGCCGGAAACATGCGATTTCCTTCCCCCCCCCCCCCCCCACCTCTCCCCAACTACTTCCACTTGAACTTTTTTTTTTCTTTTTTTTTTAATTATTTTAAAAATTGGATTTTTTTTTTTTTTTTTTTTGGCCCTTAAATGTACATAATTAGCAATGATGTTTAAAAGAAGAAAAAAAAATTAAGTTTTATTCAAAAATTATGTAACTGATTAAAATTTAACTTGTTATAATTAGCACATTTTTGAACAGTGATTACTTGAGTTCTGTGGGGCCAAAGGGAAAAAAATAAGGTTGGAAATTGTTTTTATTACCATTCTTACTGTTATGAACCTCCTAGAATATATAATTTTTTAATAGAATTTTTTTGACACTGAAAGTAGAAAAAAATTGCAATTTTTCTAAAAACTTTTGCTTTAAAAAACCTAGCAAAATTAATTTCCTTTTCCAATAATTTTATCTGAGGTTCAAAACATCTAATGCTTTATGCAAATTTGAATTCGCAAATCATTTTTTCAAAAAGATTACATCAAACTTCAGTTATCACTGTTTAAATGAAGTTTCATAGTACTTCAAACTAATAAAATTACTCTCTAGCCTTCATATGATACCTATAATCTCTAAATGGATATTTGCAAAAGTTTCATATGGAGATTATTTTAAAGTAGAAGTCGGTAAATCCCTGATCTGGCTACCTAGCTACACATTACATGGAGGGAAGGCTCTATTGGATTCCATTGATTACTATGGCAACGCATGTGGCAACATCGCAACCGAAACGCGTTTCAAGAACACGTGGCTCCCGTTCGGGGGAAGATCACCTTGATTGGAAACGAGGATTTTTGTCTCGTGAACTGTATATTGAGGCAAGAAGTTTGCTGTTCATCGGAATTTTTTTAACGCTTACTGTAGAAATTGGATCCTCATTTTAGAAAATTGTAAAATGTATAATTTTAGTTTTGAACTAATAAATTTGGATGCAGCCCGGTTGCACTGGATGTAGTGTATGAGCCGCCACTGTTATCATGTCAATGCGTATCACCATTTTCAGAATGATTTGTTGTATGCCATTCATTAATTGTTGTACATTGTCTTCGCACCTATTGTTAAAATGTGCGGAACCATTCAAACTTTTAAATCCATTTACATATTCCTTGAAACTTTCGTACATTACATCCCTTTTAAAATGCCTGGAACCATTCGAATATTTAAATCTCTTTTAAAATACCTGGAATCATTTGAACATTTAAACCCATTTCAAATGCTTGAAAACATTCGAACATTCAATTATTTTATTGATAAACAAATTACTCAAACTTTAAAGAGGTCTGACTCGTCCTTTAAAGCTCATCTTAAACAAGACAAGTTTAGGTACGTTTTTTAATGATCCAAACTCAACAAATACATGACATTTTACAAGTTATTTGAATTCTTTGATAAGGGCTTTACGTATTTTTTCCAATAGTTGTTAATTAAAAAAACGTCCCGATTTCGACAAAAATATTTAACTTATAATTTCGAAGAAAAGATAATTTTTGCAATTAAATAAAACCTATACAGTATAGAGTGATTATAGTTTAACTCATATTTTCAAAAAGGAGTAGAAAATTACCACTGATCAGAATGATCTAAAATTATACATGAATGTATGGCGTAAAAATACTATTTTTTTCCTTATACCACACCTTTCCCACATCTTCCCTTATATCCAAGTTATCCAGACAAGTGGTTCTTTTTTTTTTTACAGTTTTCTGAAGGATGAACTTTAATTAAACTCACCCTGTACTTAGATTTACTAGACATATACACCATAAAAATAGGATAGTAAAATAATATAGTTTATATATAAAATAATAATTTCATATAGTTTCGGGAAATTTTTTTTTACCAAAATACACTTAAATCCTTTCGAGAAGCTGAATTTTAGTTAAAATGGAATATATATATATATATATATATATATATATATATATATATATATATATATATAATTTGTATTTTTAATAAAAAGTAAAAGTAATGCAAGTAAATTAAGAAATAAAATTAAATTTAAAAAAAAAAAAAAAAAATGAAAGTTATACTTTTAGGATTAATATAAGTTAGACAGATAAATAATTATGGAATAATTATAATTAGGTTGGTTGTTTTCCGATTATCTGGCACCGTCAGCAACACAAGTGCTATAATGTACCGAAACATTCGTCATTAGACAAGCCAACATACATTTACAAACACCCATGCCTAACACGGGACTCGAACCCGCAACCTCGCGGTCTAGAAGCTAGCACGCTAACCACTATACCGTTTGGTCGGCATTATAATTAGGAAATGTAAAAAACAACCAACTATGTACATTTACGGTTGGTTAAATTGGATTGCCTTGCGTAAGGGCAACACTAGGGGAAATCCGCACTGTACATTTATGAATTCGGAAGTTTTGTAAACAAAATAACTCTTACTGTAAAAATCTTTTCAGATATTGCTCATGTTGCAGTCAATATTTGCCAACCTATCCCTCAACCTTTCGCATGCTTTTAGTGTTTTTCCCAGTCCATTTCAGTAATCATCTGAAAAGCTTCGAGTGGTCGTTTTATATTATATTTACAAATGTTGCTGATATGTAGCTTTTTTTTTTACTCTGAATGACCTCGTCATGATATAAGGAGATTGAAGTATCATTTATATGCTAAATGACTACCTATTACATTGGGATAATGTTATTGCTGTCTAAAATAATTTATATATTAATAATAAATGCTATTGGAGAAGTCAGTATTTTATTACAGAATACAAATAGAAGAAAACTTGGCAGCAGTAAAGATTCAAGGTTTTATGGGGCAATTTGGTGGATTATTATTTATTTTCTGTAACATAAGGTTATCAGAGGAAATATTCTTAAATGCAAAGTATCAATAAAGCTTCGTACATCGATGTATAAAGGGTATCCAATAATTTTTTTTATTGCCATGGCCTTAACTTTTATTGACCAACAGCTATTGAGACCTCTGAGTTACAAATTTTGGTCTACCATACTCTCCGTTTGAAAACATTTGACATTTTCCCAATTATAAAAATCACCATTTTGTACACATATAAATCTACCATAAGCAGCGTTTGAAAACGTGACTTTATACCAATTACAAAAATCCCCATTTTTTGAAACCTTGTTCCTAAAAAAATAACGTAACATAAAAAAACAAAGTTTAGTCTAAATCCTTTTTGTCAACTTTTACGGTTTTAAATGCAACTCATTTTAGCGATTTTGAGGTCAGATCCAGTCTCCATAGCGTTTGACAACTACGTAGAAGACATCAATTCTGAGCCATTTTTGTACCATATCTCGATAAAATGCCTTGTTCTCGACGGTGAGTTGCCAAGTTTCGTTCCATTTGGATGACAGCAAATCTATTCATTCCAAGGATTTTTCCACCATCAGCAAAATTGAAGTTATATAAAGGATTTAAAAGCAACCAAACGGACAATTTTTTTTTTTTCTGTTTGTCATGAACCATAACAGATGAATATTTTAGTCATTAAATATTGTCCAATCGGTCATGTTTAAATATGACTTGGTATCTGAATCTGAAGTACGTTAATATAACGGCATTTTAAAGACAGCCTTGAAAGGTTGATAGTCATCGTCATTGACAACGAGTATATCTGTTAAATTTCAGTTCAATTGGATGACGGCTAATGGGTTGGGCAGTTAACCTTAACTGTTATAGATGCGCAGCGTATGTAAAAGCCCTATATTAGTGACTGCCCCCCAAAAAAACTTCATAAATTGTATTTTCATTGATAACGCCTCTATCTTTAAGTTTCAACTTGATTGGATGACGTCAAGTGGGTGAATAAGCTATTAAAAACTTTTTTTTTTAGGTTGAATTATTTAAAAACGATTTTCATTCGCAGTAAAAATGAATTCAATTATCTTTTCTAATGACAGAAAATAATTCCCCAGAGAAAGCAATAGTTATTTTTAGAACAATATTTCTAAAAATTAAGCGAGAAAGCGTTTGCTCTAAACGACTTACTCCAAAATATCTCTCTCAATTTCTCTGCTCGAAACGTAATATAAATGAAGGAACAGATGCAGCAGTGTACCGCGCCTGCTATATACTTTTGGTAACGATCTCATCAAAAAAGAAGTTATATTTTTCTTGTATTTTCCTAGCGGAAGTTCACCAGGGAAAAGGATGAAAACGTTATATTTTTTTATATCTTCATTTTACTGCTCATACGGGAGAAAAACGAAACCTTATTATTGCTATACGAATAACGCGCTATAACAGACTGGATATGGAAGTTCTTAGTCGTTCACTCTGGCGCTAGTGTTGCCAGTTTGTGTTAGCGAAATCTGTGAGAAAAACCATAACAAGCCATGTAGTTCTGGGAAAATGCTCTGGCAGACGTTTTTGCAGCTGAGGATAATGTTTCTGGTGATTTTTTTTTGTTTTTTTTTGTTTTGTTTATTTTTCTGGGAAGGAGAGAGCTGTTCTAGGTATAACTGAAAAGAAGTGAATTCAACAGCAAAAATAAAAGCAGCTTGAGAGGTCGTGCAGAGGTGAATATAACAGTTAAAAGTCGAGTTTGGTTTTGGAACAATGCTTTAAAATTGCGTAAAAAAAAAACCCTAAAAGGAATTATTCTATTTTTATCATTTGAACGTCCTTTTTTATTATTTTATTGAATTGGGTGTTAACCTTTCGCTACTTAACCTGGTTGGTTCCTTTTAAATTTATCTATGAAGAATATTTAAAAATGGTACTTACTGAATTATTATTTAAGCTGATTTAAACATATGAAATTAGTAAATAACAATTAAATTTTCTCAATTGTTAGTTGTTTTGTGACAAAGATTATTTTTTGTTTCTCATTCTCTCTAAATTAATATATTTTGTATTTATACAAAAATTATATAAGTTCAAAATCAGCGTATAAAGTATACAATCTAAAAAAAAAATTGTTTAACAACATACAGTATTTATTATGGCCTAACTATATTAAATATGAAACAAATTAATTCGTTTGTACGCATTTATTGACCGCTTTTTTTTCTCTCTTTTTTTTTTTTTTTTTTAATAATAAACAATAAAAAAAAAAGAATTTTTCTTTCTGTAGAACATTCTCATAGTTTGTAATCAACATATCCTGTTTGGTTAAAAACTATAACATGTTTTTCACCAACCTCAATAGACGATGAAGTTAAATTTGTCTTCGCATTTTAACATTTATAAATTTCCCTCACTTAATTCCCATTTAGTACCTCAAAAATTTCGTACTATATAATTAAATTTAAAAAACATATTTCAACTGAAACAAATCGACTGTGCTACTTAACAGAAATAAACATAAAGTGAACATTATGCAATTCAGAGGTTGGAGATGTGTAAGATAAAAATGGTTAAAATAAAGGATATTAGCAAACTAATTTTCATGTTTAAATGCCAAAGTTTCTTTTGAATGAAAAAAGGAATATGCTTTTTTTATGCTGTTAATCCCCTAATCTCCAAAATGAAAGTGAGAACGTATCTATTTTTCTTTATAGTAAAAAGAGATGTTACTCAAACAACCATTTGTCATTCGTTCAGTTTCTCTCAAAGGAATTTCTTTAAAAACTTGCTTTTCTATTATTATTATTATTATTATTATTATTATTTTAATTTTGATTTTAACTTTTATGTTTTTAAAAATACAAGCATCGTCTCATAGAACCTCAAAAATAACGATAGTTGCATCCATCTTTACTTTTTCCAGACAATTATTTATTAAAAGTTAATGCAAGTTTTCCAAATTTTACACATAGAATCTAGTTTGTTTTAGTACTACCGTATTGTTTATGAAACTAGCACGATTTATGTTTGGTCCATTGGAGACTAGCATAGGATTAATCATTTATAAACTAATTTATATTTTAAAAATGTATACTCACAGCATTTTCGATGCCTTTTTTTAGTTGATTGTATCTTGTGGTATCCAAGTGTGCCAAATTCACATTTTGGTCATAAAGTTTGAAACTGACCAAATATCTTGTACGACCTACAAGAAAGTATAATTCATTATGCATCAAAATAATGTTAATAAAATTATCAATATGAACTTTATCTTTGTTTATCATTACGTATACTTTAACAAATCAATTGTCCTTTTCATCAAATTTATTCATTACATGCTATAATATTAATAACATACAGCATCATTTGGTAAAATATAATTTATACTTTTAGTTACCTATATGTAATACATAGGGTAATGAAAGTATAGTATTCGGTCAAAAAATTTCTGTCTGTGTATGTGTGTCTGTGGTCAGCATAATTCCCGAATAAATTGACCTACGATGTTCGGATTTGGTGTGGGGGTTGGTGATGGCACAGGGACCTACCATTAAGGTTTCCGTCAAAATTGCGCATGCGCATAAGGTAGCTGTCATTGAAAAAATCATGTATTTTTGTAATCGCTAAAAAACGGCTCTTATGATATTGATAAAAGCATTTATTTGATAAAGAGCATATCTCATTAACGATGGTTTTTTCTTCTCTCCTTAGTTTTACTTAAATTAAAGGATAATATTAGGATTATCGAAAAGTATATTGCCAAAAATCACCATTTTAGCTGAGGTTTTTTTTTTTTTTGCTTGTGGAAAAATTATTTCCAAAAACATAATAACGTCGAAGTGTCCCTTTTTATTCAAATGAGAGAAAAATAAGAAAATGGTAACACAATGTCAAATTTTACTGCAATGACCAATGTTACGTAGTGTAATTGAAAGTTGTGCGTTGTTTCACACCCAGGTTTAGATTAGTATTGTTCATTTCAGTTACTTTTGATGACCAGAACCAGTCAATTTTTTTTTCTCCTGTAGGGATTACTCTGTTAACCGAAAGCGAATATTTTTCAGTTCGATATATGACAGGAAGACTTTTTCTTTTGGGGAGACTTGCTCCATCTGTTGCCTTTCAGAGACAGAATACTTGTCTAGCGTGGTAATGGATTCATGGTCAAACCGCAATTTCGTTCTGCAATCTCTGCTTCAAACCGATTAGACATGGCGGCTATTTTGACATTCCAGCGTTGAATGTCAAATGCCAGGGTCCTTTATACTTACACACAAGGTTCTAAAATAAGGAAGACAATGCTCTCCAATAAAGTGGTGCTTTGTATGAAATAAGGGTTTTGCTTAGTTTTTGACAAACGTCATTTTTTCAGTCTACAAGATCCATTATGAGCACACAAAGAAACTTTCATATTGGTAATTTGCTAGGAACTATTATTTTATGAAACACGCTCCTCTCTTGATGAATATGCGTCTAAATGTATTCTTTCCATCATGAATATAATCTTCCAGTTTTTGTGTCTGGGATGACATTTGAATAGTAACAAGTCTCTTTGAAACTGTTCATGAGCAAATATTAACAAATTTTTTTAAATATTTTTTTTTTGTATATATATATTATTGTTTTTAAAATGAGTAATAATTTTTATAAGGTTATGGTATAAAGATAGCTCTTTGTTGGCAACCCCTTGCATTTGAGGATCACATAACTGCTTTACGAAAAATGTTTAACCTATTTAATCTAAGAAAGTTAGCCACTACCGCCTTGAAAAGTGAAATGTTCCTAACACCTACAGCCGACCAAACGGTATAGTGGCTAGCGTGCTAGCTTCTCGATCGCGAGGTTGCGGCTTCGAGTCCCGTGTTAGGCATGGGTGTTTTTAAATGTATGTTGGCTTGTCTAATAACGAATGTATCGGCGCATTATATTTGTTGTTGCTGACGGCAATCTGAAAACAACCAACCAACCTTAACACTTACTATATAGTATTCATCGAGTTAAGACACTCACAGCATTTTATCAAAAATACTTAAAGTATAAGTGTAAAAATAAATAGTGGTGATAATAAACCATTCTTTTTAAAATATTCCTAATATATATATATTAAAAGTACATTTCGTCAACAGAATCGAATTGATTGTTTAGAATAAAGAAGAGGGATACACAAAAAGACTTGGTAAATATAAAACTATATTTTTAATTTAAGTCGTTAAAATTATAATTTTTAAATATCTGGGGGAATTACTAGATAATAACTAAATTTAAAAAAAAAGCTAATTAAGCTCTAAATTTTCAAAATTATAAATTTTTTTAAAACTTCAGAAAATTTCAAACTTTATCTCCTTTCACATTTTTCAATATTTTTTTTTATAAAATGTTTCTGACAATATACTCAAAATTCTTGGGCATTGAATTTTGAATAAGTTAAATAGTTTTGGAGAAAAACAATAAAAACTATACCTACAAGTAAAAAATCAGAAAAAGGGATATTTTAAACTGTAAAAAAAAAAAGTTTACATTTTATTCAAAAACACCAGCCTATTTTTGTTAAATAGACCTTTATAATGAAATCAAAAATTCAAGTTGTTTCATTTATATTTTCTGGAGTATTTTGAGTATACTAAAAAAAAAAAAAAAAAAAAAAAAAAAAAAATCTAATTTTTATGCTATTGTAGTTATCGGATCAGCTCAAAAACTTGCTAGAATAAAGAAAAGGTTTCATAGTTTATTAACAAGCAAAGAAAGAAAGTTGACATGTTTATAATTTTTCCTCAAATCAAGGGGTACCAAGTCCTCATAATAAAAAGTTAATATGAAAGTATTTAAGGTTTAATCGTAAAAGTGATTTTAAATACGGAACAAATACAAATAACGCTTCGAGCAATTACATATTTTTTGACAAAGGATACCCATTTTGTGTTTGCTTTTATAAATATATATATATATATATAATCATATTTAATTTTCGAAACTGAAAATAAATATCCAGCCTGCATAAGTACTTTTCTCAGAATGTCATTAATCACTCAAGCTTTTCCAAGCATCGTTCTATACAAGCACTGAAGCTATTAATTTTCGTATGATACAAAACTAAATACTAAGCTAGGGAAAAAATAACATGGCGTTTAATTTTTCTCCTTACAAAATCCGTTTTTTATTTCCAGATTCTATTTACATTTCATAATAATTCAGATTACAACCTTCTTAAAAAAAAAAATAATAAAATTAAAAAAAAAAAAGTGGTTTTGTTACTTTGATGTGGTTGCTTTCATGTAATTGAATTGACTTTTAATACCATGGGGAATTTCTATGATATTGAAATTAAATTACGTTTGTTTGACTGTCCTAAGTAAAGTATGCTTATTTTAAATGGAGAATGTTTTTCCGTTTTCTTTTGAAGGAGAAATGTAATTCCCTCGGATTAGTTTACAGTACAATTTTAATAGCTTTTATTTTAGTTTTTCTTTATGTTATCACTAAAAAAGTATTGAAATGCTAGGCTTATTCCGCCGAAACTGCATTTGTAGTCACATAAGTAAATTTTCGAAATAAAACTAACCAAATATGAGAAATTTGAAAAAAAGTAAGATTTTTTCTGTAAATTTATATTAAATTTGTAACTTTTTGTCATCACTTTTTTGTTCCCTAAGAACACTGGAACCATAAAAAAGTGGAGTTTATATATCCAATAGGGAATGACGTATAGGCCCATTAGGTAGGGTGGTACGCTTAGCTACCCACTTCTTATGTACAATAACGGTTCATCAGGCAGGGATTTATAGCTTAACGTGGATTCCGAACGAACATCTATGCCTAACCCAGGATTCGAGCCCGCCATCTTTGGCATGCGAGGCTCTAATCCAGCTTTAGCCACTACCGGATTCATCCCGCGACAGATTTTTCTGCTGCCCGCCGACAGCACAGAAGATTAAAAAAATCAAATTTCAAGTTATGGATTTTTTTTTTATATAATTGTAATTTATTCGAAATAATATGTGTTAACTATGTAGAACAGAGTTCTCCACTACGTGCCCGAAGAAACTATATGAAGAAACATTCAGCAAGTTGGTTTTCATCAAGAATAAATATATCTGAATCTCATTTGAACAGTTTATTAAAATTGGCTGCAGCAAATACTGAGACAGACATCGACTCTATATAATAAAATAAACTGAACAATTTTGACCGTCATCGTCTCACAACTGATATCGACTAAAACAGAGTAATCTAGAAGTACAGTTTAAATGCTTCTATTAAAAAAAATAGATCGAGTCCCATTGGCACGTTAAAACAAAAAATTCACTTCGTTTTTAGGGACTTTAATAGATTAATAATGAAAATTATTATTTTTTAATTATTTAAAAAAAATAATCGATTATAAAGTCATTATGATAAAAAAAATCAATATTTGTTTTCAGTTCTATAAAATGCTGCATACATTGATAAATCGATACTAATTAAAGATACATATTTTAGTGTATACGGCCCCCGAAAAGCTCCAAAATAAGTCATACGGCCCCCCACTAAAAGTTAGTGGCGAACTCTACTCTAATCTCACAGACATCAGATGATATACTCATTTGGAGTAAAACGGTTAGATTTAACGATATATGATCATCGATATAGATAAACAACTGGATAATCTGCTCCATTGTCAATGCAAAGAGAAAAACGCGCCGGGGATTGCGAAGCTGGTGGGATGATTAACCAATCACAGTTCACTTTTACAGTTGGATGGGAATGCGAAAAACCTCGTTAAGTGTTAGAGTACATATTTTTTTTTGCATATTATTAGTAATTAAGGTCTACTATTGACATTTCTGCTGTGTACAACCCAAAATTTTGTTTTCAATCCTCGGCAATCCGTGTTTTTTATCCCACCAATTGCAACTGGCAACGGCTTCATTTTCCCAGCGTTAAGCAGTCTATCCAGTTGTTTATCTATATCGATGTATGTGATAGAAGAAACCTGTCATCGATGATTTAAAAACCTATTTGTATTAATTTCGGTTCCTTTTGTAGCGGGCAACATCTTGGGAGACTTTTTAACTAACCAACTTGACTGCATTTAATCGAACTGAACCTCGGCAAATAGACACTCGTTCATGAATACTATGCATTCTTTAAGTTTTGTGGAGAAGGCCAAGGGGGGGGGGGGTGCTAGTCAATGACATGGATTGGATAGGGTTTTATTTTGAGGTCAAACACTATGAAAAATCGCTGAAATAAGTTGCAATGGCACATAAAAGTCGGTTGATTGTAAATAAGCAATTTATAGTAAAAATTAATTTTTTTTTTTTAGTTATTTTTTCGTCTTAAAATCTGTAACCTTTTGTTCCACATTTTTTTTAGGAAATTATAAACCAAAATTATTCAAAACTATGATATAGATAACATTTCTTACTTTTTGTTCACCTATCCTGCTATAATTAAACATCTAAAATAGAATAATTAATGTTTGCAGTTCATTAGAATTTATATGTACCGTTGCTTTATGTATTTACCATCCTAATTATGCAAAATCTGTACTCCAATGCATTTCCAATGTTACTTATATTTCTTATGCAAATGTTATTTTCAATCTTTACTATTCGATAAAATTGATTAATTCAATTAATTGATTGATACAATAATTTAAATATAAACTTTCTTTGTACGTATAATATCAAACATTTATTCTAAAGCACATAAAACCCTCATATAGATGAAATATTCTTGCATTAATGTATCAAAAACTTAAATCACATTAAAATAACTCATTCACGATAAAAACATTTTCTTCTTTTCTTTCCTTAACGTAATTAAGATGGAAACTCAGTTTTTTGTATGCATTCTAACGCTAACATCAATCTAGTGGCGACGATTAGTTTGCCGGAAGCTTTGCCCTGCTATAATTATTTAAAGCCGAACAAGCAAAACAAATCTTTCCCTTCTTCACCTTCAAAGAGAAAATTTATATTTTAATTCCAGTTCCTGGATTATATATTCGCCTTTAAGTTCCTAATAACATTTTTCAAAAACTTTATTCAAGTTATTTTCTTTCATGAAGCACTTGACGTAATACCTTGTTAACAAAGCATTGCGTGAAGAAAATAAAATGCCTCAACAAAAAAAAATTGTTAGTTAAAATTATGTATTCATAAACATTAACCATTGTGTTTGGACAGTCTTTAAAAATTTATATAATGCAAGGATTTATAGTATTTTACAGGACTTTAAAAAAAAGGGAGGGAAATTACGTGACCTTTTATTTACTGACTTTTTTTATTAATCAACCCTTTGAGATCCTTTGCAAACAACGGATATAACATTTTATGATTGCTTTTTTTGTTTTTAATTTATATTTTCTTCAAGACATGGATCATACAAGTTTGTGACCTGGGTATTTCTTACTTTAAAATGTACTTGTTTTTAAGAAATTTAACTTATTGTCCCAGCTATGACAAATGTGCCCTACCTTTTTCTGTGCTCCAAAGTGCTCTACTTTAGTACGAGCATCTGATAGCCTTCCATCACCTCATGTTCTTTGCTCTAGAAAAACGTTCAGAGCCTTATTATTCCCCACTGGGAACTATCTGAGATGAAGTAGCAATGGTCAACCTCTCAGGTAAGCACTACATAAATTATCTATGATCTAAGAACTATCTAAGGAAATTTGGAATTCAATTCTATGAAGTTTGTTCTGAAATTGTTGGATGGCAGCTTTTTTCTCTTTGGAAACTTACTGAGGATATGTACGAGGTGTGCTAATTAAGTACAGTAGAACCTCGATTAACCGTCCCTTCTTTATCCGGAACTCTCTGTTAACCGGCAATCATTTAGTCGACATCAAAAATCTCCCAAATGAGTAATAAATCATTTGTTCCGTTTTAAACCGTAATCTTTTCCCTCGCTCTAAAGTTACATAAGTAATGGTGAGGCTTTTGACTGTTTTTCTAAAGAACTGACATGGTTAGAGCAACCTTCGGATGCAGATCAAACTGAACCTTTGCCTTCAAAAAGACTCCGGGATAGAGCAGCGAAACAAATATTATCAAGATTATTGCAACAAAAACTCATTTCCAACAATTATGTCATAAAAAAACATTAAAAGTCCTGTATTCAATAAACGAAAATCATTTACTTTTTTTTTTTATAACTCTCTTTTATCCGAAAATTTCGCTTAACCGACCTACCTTTGGTCCGAATTTGGTTGGTTAATCGAGATTCTACTGTAATGAGACAGATTTTTTCTAACTTTTTTATTGAAATAAACTTACAAATTCACACTGTCTCCTTTAAAGAAACTACCTTGGGAAGCCACACAGCGCTGGAGACGATTCTTCCATTCCTCATAGCAGTGCTGGAACTCGGAAACAAGAATTGTCTTTAATTGGTCAGTTACAGTTGTTTGAATATTCTGCTATATCCATAAAATGATGTCCCTTGAGATGATTTTTCAATCTTGGGAACAGAAAAAAGTCGCATGGACTCAAGTCGGGTGAATAAGGAGGCTGAAGAACCACAGGAATGTTTTTACTGGCATTTCATTGATAGAAATCGCGGTGTGACAAGGAGCATTGTCGTGATGCAACATCCATCCGTTTTTCATGGTTGGTCTCACACTCATAACCCTTTTTCAAAGTCTTCCGAGAACTTGTCGGTAAAAATGTTTAATAACCATTTGGCCTTGAGGCACAAAATCTTTGTGACTCGATCTTGAGGGGCGTCTTTAATTGATTCTCTTCCTTCTGAAAATGTCTTAAACCACCTAAAAACCTGGGCTCCTGACAAAACACTGTCTCCATAGGCCTGAAGCAGTTTTTCAAATGTTTCCGTAGCACTGTGTCCAAGTCTGAAGCAGAACTAAATAGCACAACCTTGTTCAAAATTGATGTCACTCATTTTTAGAACTCATTAAAAAATCCTTTCTCACAAAAAAATTCACTACGGACAGCGTTACAACTTTAGCGTGTTCAAACCATCGATATAAATAAACAACTGGATAGACTACTTAACGCTGGGAAAATGAAGCCGTTGCCAGATGCCGTTGGTGAGATAAAAAATACGGATTGCCAAGGATTGAAAATAAAATTTTGGGTTGTACACAGAAGAAATGTCAATAGTAGACCTTAATTAGTAATAATGTGCAAAAAAATATATACTCTAGCATTTTACAAGGTTTTTCGCATTTCCATCCAACTACAAAAGTGAACTGTGATTGGTTAACCTTCCCACCAGCTTCGCAAAGCTTCGCAATCCTCGGCGCGTTTTTCTCTTTGCATTGACAATGGAGCAGTCTATCCAGTTGTTTATCTATATCGATGGTTCAAACTTGTACTGGACGCGTATCAGATGTGACTGTCTACCCTCTGCGTGCCGCGTCCCAAGTGTTGCCAGATCGAACGCTAGAAAATCAGCCTCATTACTTAATTTGCACACTTCGTATTTAAGACGATGTGTAAGGCCAAAATGAATGTCAAAAAAATTTGATTGCGTCTAAAATTGCGTTTTAAATATGTGTTTGAATTACTTAAGAACTTTGATGCTTAGTTGCTTCATGAAGCATAACATCCTAATTGTTTCAAAATCTCAATTTCCGCAAATCTCCCCAATCTTACTTATAAGTTCTTATTGAATATTTAAAATAAATTATTTAAATCTTCATCGTCCCAAGTGAAAACTTTACAAATTCAAAGATTTAAAAGTTAAGATTTTCTTTGACTGCTTTATCTTTCTACGCAAAACATAAAAAATATTTTTTCTTAAGCCACAAGAAAAAAAAAAGGGGGAAAAAAAAAAACTTTATGCATATAAAAAAATAAAATATGCATGCATTATGTAAATAAACATAAATCATATAAAAATAACTCATTCTTCCTTTCCCATAAAATCTTTTCACCTCATCTCCCCTCTGTATGTAATTAAGACAGAAACTATTTTTTTACAGTCATTCTTAACCTACTTTCCATCCAGTGACTTTGATTAATTTGCAAGCTTTCTTGTAAGCGCAACTAAATTATTTTATGTCAAACAAGCAAAACAAATCTTTCCATTCTACACCTATAGTGCGGAATTTTAATCTTTTACTCGCATGGTTCCTGAATTATGTGTTCAACGTTAAGTTTCAAGCGACCTTTGTAGAAAAAAAAAAGGTCGAGTTTTTCTTTCATGAATCATTTGATGAAGGACACTGTTAATAAACAAAGCTTATGGGAAACAAAATTTCCTGAACATTATTTTCAAGTTGCATTCCTTAAGCATTATTTTTATTAAATATACTTTGATAGATACATGATCAATCAAGTTATTTTACATAGAGTTACAAATGATATCACCTCTCAGGCGAAAAATACTTGCATCTTTTTATAGTGAGCTAAGTTTTCAAAAGATAGTATGCCTCCCTCTTTGTAAATTAAAGTGTGTTTGGTTACCAAGTAATGAATAATGCTCATTATTTGGCAAGTTATGATATATTTGGCTCTAGTATTTGTTCAACTAATCAAAAATTTACTTTTAAAAGTTTCGGCCATTATTGTTACCCTAGCAGACCATTGTATTCGTGATCTACAAGCATTTCTCTACGTTATGTAAGAAATTCATAATGATGTTCGATGGAGAATCTAAACTGGTAGTTACCTCTCAGTCAATGTGTAGTCAAATTAAAAACACACATTCCTATAGGTTTAATTCCTGGTTGAAAATCGGATTTTTTTTTTATTCAAGCTTATTTTAAATCAATGTATTTAAATACTTTGGTTCCATGACGCAAAATCAACCAATAATCCACATTTGAAGATTTTGAGTCCTTGCTACAAACACATCGCAATTTTAAGAAATTATTGTATATGTGTTACATTAACATTCATGGCGGCCCTATACCCGTAATTTGTTTGCAATATATCCGTAATATGCATCTTTCCAATATTACTCATAATATGAGTGTAGTAGATCTTTGTTGCAAATCTGTATCTATTGTTACTTAGTTTGCATTTTTTTTTTCCTTCAAAAATACACGTATAGTTGCAATAATTGGTCTTTCCTATTCGATATTGAAACCATATCGAGAGAAATCGCAGCGCCCCTATTAGCGAAGTTCGGAAGTTGTCGGTTATATCTCGAAAACTATGAGTTAGGGGTAAAAGGTCAATGAGGAACTTACACGTTTTTTGGTTTTATTTTTAAATAAAAGTAGAGAAAAAATCATGAAAAACAATACCATTTTTTCAAAAATTTGAGCTCGGATAGATAGTTAAAAAAATATTTAGTTTTTCACTTTGCGATTTGGAGGAAAAAAGGCAATTTTTGCGTGAGACGTCAACGCGAAGATAATGAACCAGTCTAAAACCTGTTTTAGACGAGGAATGAGTGAGGTTTCTCCTTCTTTTTGCGACTTTATCTCTGCGTAACCACGTCACAGTTTTTTTATGCGTTTTTGGTCACGTGACTTTTGCTTTGATTTCGGCTACTTTCAAACTCGATTTATGATTAATTGAAAGCATAAAGATAAAAAAATAATTGCACTGCTCAAATATATTCGTTGGATAACACTAGAAAATACAAAAAAAAATATTCATTTTCCTCACTTTTGCAAGTTTCACATTGCAAAGGTGAAGATCGTCTTCTAATAAGTATTATGCGATTTTGTCACTAAGAGTTTGAAGTCCATACTCTCATTTGAAAAGAACTTACTTCTTATTAAAGGTGACACTTGTTTCCAACTCCAATTTTATACAATTGTATTACTAACCAGAAAATTCTAGAGAAAATTGACTTAATCTTCACTTCATAACACGATGCTATTTACAAGGTAGAGGCTATAAAGGCACATTGTCAACCAAATAAGTGTTTCAAAATCCAAGTTAATTTGCTCTGCTGCGCAACCTTTTAACTAGTAAAACAAAAAATTTAGCGCCATTTTCTTTTGATCAAAATGTCCGAATTTGAAAGATACTAGATGAAAGTTTCTCTCTTACTCTACCAGATGGCGTAATAATCTTAGTTTTGTCAAACACTCCCCTTTCCTCAAGTATCCCTTGTAACCTGAAATTGTTCATTCTTTTAAATAAAATATACATATTTCTTAAGTACTACCGTTGGATAACAAATACCGCATTTAATCATTCCATGTTATAATTAATTTGCTAGTACAACGTAAATCAGAAATATTTGTCAACAAGATCATTATGAAAAATAAACGAACGTTCCTTTAATAAAAAAAAATAAAAAATAAAAAATGGAACAAACGGCAATAAAATGTAAGCGGCACTGATATAAATTTCCCTGAGGAAACTACTCTTTGATTTATATTACCACACTTGTAGTGTTTTTTCCTAAGCAATAATAACAGGGTGTCGTAACACTGGTATTTTTTTTTTTTTTTATGTATGATTATTAGACACGTAAATTTTGCATTAACACTTTTTCTTTTTATTTGTTATTCTTAGTAGGATTCATCAGGATTTCTTACTTTTTTTATTTCTATTTTAATTTATTTGGTCCGTATATATAATACTCTTTTATTGTATGTAAGATATTTTTGGTCTTGGAATTGACATAAATTTATCATTGTGGATTTTGGATTTTCCAAAATGTATATTTCATTTTGTAAAAACCTGATTGACCGGGACGTGCAAGTCTTGAACAAGGGGGAAATGCAACGCAATTTTCCTGTTTATATTTTAAATGTATTTATTAGCGGCAATGATACAGGCTTTACAATGTTGGAAACGGGTAGGAGTTAAATGAGAAACTTCGCAATCTTTCATGCGCGTGCTGGTCGCCAGATAGATTTTTCTGGGTCTTTTGGGAAAGTTTGCGAGTGAATGCATAAAAGACGCCGGTAAATGGCATTCACTCTAGAAGATTTAGAGCTGTTTTGGAAGAAGCTTTGTGCTTGCTTTGCTTTTGGGGAACCGGAATTGCTTATGCGTCTGAGGCTGTACAAGCCGATTTTTCTTGATTTTTGTCAAAGCTTGATAAGCTGTACAAAGAGCATTTGAGGAGAAGAATCAGTTTTATTTGGTAAAGCTGTGTCATCATTTCCACTGGAAAATTCAAAATTGTCAACACTTACTCTCTCTCCACATCATATCACACCAACGAGAATACATTGAGGCCTTGACGAGTTTTATGTGCAGCAGCCTCCATCAATCCTGCTAGTCAGTGTAATTGCTGCTTGAACGATGACACATAGATAAAATTGGGTTATAATAGTATCATAAGTTTCTTTTGACTAAGATCTGGATATAAAGTATAATAAAAACCACCCATTTGTTTACAGGTGAATTCATCTGCCAAGTATCAGACTGGGGCATCATCCAGAACAAGAGCATCCAAGTATCCGTGGTGACAGTGCCCCAGCCGCATGTGATTCCCCTTACGTCCACAGTCAACCAGGGAGACCGCATGGTTATCACCTGCTTGTCCCAAGACGATACTTTCGGGAGCTTCGGCTACAACTGGCTGAAGAATGGTCGCATCCTCAACCCTTCGGTCGAGCCGGAGATGGTCGAGGACCTGTATCCTGCTGGAAGTCGATTGCTCATACAGTCTGCCCGGGCGTCGGCCACTTATACCTGTATCATCAATAGCATGGCTGGAGGAACGAGGAAGGACAGCGTTGTAACTGTCCTCGTGTCGAAAGGTAAGTATTTGTATTTGAAGTGGATAGATGACCATATCAGATGATACAGTTCAGCGGAAACACCGATTTCAGCTTATTGGCCCTCAATTTCAGGAGTTTGAATATAGTTTTAAAATTATAAAAGTGATTTTAACTAGATTTACCCATTCGTAAATATAGAATAATTGTTTAAAGTTGTTTGCCTACAGAGAGTTTTGAAAATGTGATGTTTTTTTTGCTGGTTTTTAACGTTTTTTTTTTTTTTTTTTTTTTTTTTTCTTGGGAGCTATATCATGTCCTTTGCATTTGTGACTTAGAAATGATTTTTTTCCAACTATTTAGCCCTTCTAGATGATAATTATAGTCTAGGCCATATTTTATGAAAATATAATAGTCTGAGAGGCTACTGCAAATTTAGATACTCCACCAAACATTATTCTGAATTTTTTTATGGAATGTATTATACTAAACTCCAACTTAACTTGACATCACTAGACGATAGATCTTCACCGTGCTCATAGGCAATTAATCAATTTTAGAGGAGTGAAGACATAATTCTCACCAAACCTTATAGCCTTTTGTTCTCTATAGGGTTGTGCTTTGGCGAACGTTATGCTTTCACGCGGCCAAAATGAATTAAATGCCTATGAGCACTGTGACGATCTACCGTCTAGTGATGTCAAGTTAAGTTGAAGTTTAGTATAGAATGCTAGTAAATCATGAATCTTCTGGTGTTCTTGGTCAAAAAT
Organism: Linyphia triangularis; assembly: GCA_963978545.1. NCBI lineage: Eukaryota > Metazoa > Arthropoda > Arachnida > Araneae > Linyphiidae > Linyphia > Linyphia triangularis. Next base: position 76,247,066 of record OZ021730.1, read on the forward strand.
GGCCGAAACTGTTGATAAATCGACTTTGAATGATTTCAACTATTTTAGATTACCATGCATGTCAAAACTTGCCAAATTATGAACATTATTTATTTGGCAACCCGCCAATCTTTAATTTTCAAGGAGGAAGATTGCAGACGAATCAGATCTCAGTTGACGTCCTACTTGCAACTTCTAAAAGTGAGCGAAGTTGGCAAAAGAGTTTGTGAATTACCAAATAAAAGGAATGATCATTATTTGACAAGTTATGATATATTTGGCAATCAGATTTAGTTCAGCTCATTTAAAATCGATTTTTGAAAGGATTCGGCCATTTTTTTCCTGGCTGAACAGGAAGATTCATGACTTACAAGCATTCCTGTACATTCTATAAAAAAATTCAGATGTTCGATGTGGAACCTAAACTTTCAGTAGCCTCTCAGCTCAGTAACTCTCTGTTTTATAAAATCTACTGCACGAAACCGTCGTAAAACTCAAATTACTTTTACTAGATAGATAAATACTTTTTTTTTTCAAAACATAAAAAGTTGTAAAAAATATGAAGAATGTAAATGAAACGAGACAGAAAAATATAGTTTTTTTAACGAAAAAATTAAATTTCAAAAATAGAATACAAACACGAGGTATTGTTTTAGAATGAACAAACGGACAAACACGTAACCACAAAACCACGATAACCTTCATGTGTACTAAAGCAGATCACGGCGTCCCTGGTGGCCATGTAAGGAAACTTGGATGGAATTGGTTTTGAAACAAACTCATTACTTTGAAAGTAATTTTCACATTGATAGAATTGGTTTTTAACCTAATCGATTGGCAGTGTGGTGAGGTGTATCTAGAACTTGTAAAAAATAAAATCAATTTGGTAAAAAGATGTATGAAGCTGGTTTTGAAACTACACGCCTCATATACTTTCACCATGCTTTCACAAAACAAGGGTGCAATATTTTATTATTGCATTTCCAGTGTAATAATTTAATTGGTCTTTAACTCATTTTATAGGCCATAAAAATTTGCGACCTGCGAATTTTTATTTTTTTTTAAATCAAATTTGTATTAGAATTTTATTATTATTTTAGCGTCATAACCATAACACAATTGCCTCAACCTTTAAATTGCTATACTTTAGTACAAACAATATCTTGTAAAAGTACTGTAAAGGTGGGCTAAATGTATAATGTATCTATAGATTTCTCTCTTGTAGCGTTATTTGCAACTAATTTTCCCTGAAAGAAATTCACATGCCTTCATTGAGTCCTACAAAAATATATGCATTGTATTCTTTTGAAGCCTCTCTCCTCAGAGCAGTTTTCAAATACTTCTCTTTAATTCTGGATTACCGGTATATATTTTTTAATTCCTCGTGGAATTTAAAAATGTCTTATTTTGACACAATAAAAAAAGGTATAGAATTATATTTTACAGTAGTGAATGAATGCAAAGTAAAATATTTTTTCATATAAAGATATAACTATTAAGATATAACTATTATTTGTGTTGCCTCGAAGAGTGGACACAAATTCTACTGCGCTAAGAAAACCCGAGTAGTTTAAAAGAAAAGTACTAAGAAATAGGAACACGTTATTTTTTTTTAAATATTAGCTAGCGCTCTTGGTTACCATTGTAGACATTGAGTTCTTAGATACCGGTGATATTATTGAATACATAACGTTTAAAAGAATCAATATCAATGGACAATTCATGCATTTTTTATTTTATTCAATTATAAATGTTTCGAAAAGATCATAAACACAATTTCAGCTTACTGAGCTTTATCTTTTTTAAATTTGGAACCGAAGTTCGTTTGTTAGATTTTGGCTAGAAAACAACACTTTCGGCTTGAATTAAATGTGACGTCACTTTATCTGAAACAACATTTCATTTATTTCGAACAATAGAACATTTGAAATTCTCCTAACTTACCCCTATATTTTCTTTCTTTTTAATTAACAGGCAGCACACCTACATGCCGGGCAGAAAAGTACCTTGAAGTCCAGTGGTCCAACACTGCAGCTAATACTGAAGACATGCAGTTCTGCCCTAAAGGATACACAGGTGAGTGTAAAGTACACACTTCTATATGAAGTGTAATTCTATTTCTGTACATACGGCGCCAATAAAGTTAACATATTTTACTCCGAAGATTTTAAAAAAATCTTACCAAAATTGAGTATAAAAAAATTATTTTATATTTTACATTTTCTTCTATCAGTGGTTCGGTTAAATTTTAAGAATTAAAAAAAAATGAAAAAAAAAAAATGAATCGTGCTTAATTAAAGTTAATGAATATAAAACTTAAAAGTGTGTTGACATTTTTTAGGGGGTACTTATACATCTTATGTTTATTGCACTTCTGCTTCCACACAAGTAACTTCAGGGACTTCGGGTCAACCTATTAAATTATGCTCAGTGCTTTGATTGGCTGCTAATTGTTTGAAGCCAATCAAAGTGTCTAGATAGGTTACTTTCATCCGGGTACTTAGTACCAAGTTAGGTTCACTCAAACTTTATAAACAGCATACTGCAGTGCTAAGAGCTAAGAGTGTATTGAACCACATTTAGTATGTGTACTATAGACAAAATGCACTCAAGGATTTCCAAATAAAAATATTATTTAAAAAACGTCCAATATATGACAATTTTCCCAGAAATCTCAAATTTAATAAAAGAAATTTTAATAACACCGAATGTAGAAACCATTTTATTTCTTGATTTTTAATCTCTATTTCATCAAACAATATTAAATAATGGCCCATCCAGTCACTTTAGTTCCGTGTCTTCAAAGTTGAGCATTTAGTAATCCATATTACCACGTTCACCGGTTCCGACATCTATAGTTGGTTGGTTGGTTGGTGCGCTCAACGACCTATTTTTGAACAATCACGGTTAATCAAAGTGGGACCTACAGCTAAACGTGGATGCCGAGCCACAACGAACATCAATCCCTCCCTAACCCGGGAATCTAACCCAGCATCTTTGGCATGCAAGACCAGAGCACTAACTTCACAGTTATCAGGTGGGCTCCAACTCCGTGTGATTTCTGGTTATGAGGCTACATAAAAAATTTAGCTTAAGGTGGAAGTATATTGCATCAGTAGCCGCAGTACATAAAAAACTTAACTGAAAAACTCCATTATGTTAATTATTTATGAAAAGCATTACATCTAGACTAGTTACTAGCTGCTCTATAACATTATCCATCGGTTTGAAACTTCCCAAGTGCACGACCTTGACCACATTGCGTATTTTTCATTACATTCCTATATACACGATTAACTACTTGACATTTGACAACAACTTGACATTTGACAACAACTTGACATTTGACAACAACTTGACATTTGACAACAACTTGACTTGTGACATTTAGTCATAATCTGTACCTCTTTTTTTTTTTTTACAAAATGAACTGCTTATTTTTTCACATTGAGCACTGGCGTACTGTTATTGACATGATCAATAACCAGTCAATATCAGTTCAAGTATTCATTCCTTGCTGGTCATTTAATTTGTTAAATTTGCTTTTTATATATATATATATACAAAGCTCACCATAATGAAAATTTTCGAAAAAAAATTTACTTGCAATTAATTGACCATTTTCGTGTTCAGACCATATAATAAATTTTCTTGCACTTTTTTTTTTTTTTTTTTTTTTTTTTCGTCACCAGAATGCCGTTGTTTATAAAAGACGTTTAATTATAACCACCTTGTGTTTTATAACCCACTATTTCAAAATTTAATTTCATGAATTTTAACATTTTCTAACTTTCTCTATAAAAATACTTACATTGCAGGTGAAGTTAGGAGACACTGCGACCTCAAAAATGACAATGAAGCTGTCTGGAGTGAACCTGACTATTCCAGATGTCTTTCCAGTGAATTTCTAGCCATAAAGGATAAGGTAATTCATTGAGTGTCCGTGCAGATTTATGAATCCAGAAAAATGATTTTGAAGACTCAATTTGCACAATCGGAATTTAAAATATTTTTCCGAAATTGATTAATCGATTTCAAAATACTACATTGTATTTCAGTCCTGCGTTTCACCAATGTACTGCTTGGTTACTGTACCTTTTCTCTGAAAATTGCTAATAGCTAAGAGGAAAACTGCAACTGGTGATCGCAAACTGTATAAGGCGGTCGAAAATCATAATTTTTTATTTTTTTTTTAAAGAAAGAAAGAGGAAATCCCCACTCAACTATTCCACCCAGAATAGTTGCCTCTGTGTAGCTCCATAAAAAAGTTCTCCAGCCACTGCTATATTAATATTCATCAATCCGCCACTCCTGCCCTCATGGCCAAAGTACCCAGGGTCCAAATGATTGGAAAAAGATAACAATTAAGGGGGTCCAGAATCGAAATTTCGACAAAAATCCAAATTATTTCTTCTGACTTTAAAAAATAGTTCATGCATTCCTGAAGAGAATGATGTTTTTATCTTATTCCTCCGGTGATTAGAACGCCACGCCACGAATTACCTGTTTTTTAAACATCACTAATGGGCGTAACGCCTTGAAGTGTCTGCTTAAAGAGCGTTTTTCAATCGTTTTTCACAGATGCTGCAAATTCAAATGAATATATCTCCAGAACCATTAACAATTGGCTATTCAAATTTTTGGAGCATTTAATTTGTATAGTTTTAAACATTTTGTCTTTACAGAATTTTATTTTTTTAAATTCTGTTTTAAAATATAACATTTAGCATAAAGGATAACATAAAAAAAAAGCAAAAATTTCAATATTTTAACTGAGAATTTTTTGAATTTTTCCTTATTCACCCATTAAAATTCTATGACGACAAAATTTTCTTTATATAATTATGTATTACAAAAAGCTTTCACTTTGAAAAAAAAAAATTCTGGACTTTTGTATCAAAATACTCAAAATTCAATTATTACGGATTTTTCTTGTTTTTTGTTTTGTTTTTTTTATAAAATAAATAAACACAACATTTAAAAAAAAGTATCTTAAAGATATATAAATAGTATCTTACACATAAGATAATTTTTTTACTTAGAAATATTTATAAAATTGTTGTATTTTTATTTTCGGTACCGGACCCTCTTAAAATTAATCTGAAAATTAAAAGATAAATTGCGAGTTAACTATACCATGCAGTTGCTTATCTCTAATTCAAAAGAAAATTAATTCGATAACCACCGTTAAACTTCAACTGTTGTGACCTTGAGTTTAGTGCACTACTAACAACATCTGGCATCAGATAACACCAGTATTCTCTCTCCACTTCATTCGAACACACCATCTACAACTACCCAACATATCGGAGCTCCCCAAATCCTTAAACCAACACTGAGAAGTATCCCAAAATCGTTTTATCGGTACCCTCATCTTAACTCCCCCCTCCTCCCAACGATATTTTAAAAGGAAGTGTTCTTTCCGATTTTCTATCCGTCGCATAATCAAACTTCCCTTCTTGAATAAGGCTAATAGATGTCAGCTGAAGTGGTCTCATACATGAGGCGGCTGTCCAATTTAAAGGCCTAGCATCTGCAGATCACTCGGTTTTACAGGAGCGAGCGAAGCATATTGATTTTGCTCGGGAAAGGAGAGGTTTCCTAGTTTTATGAGGTACCAAATCTCCAGAACTATAGATTTCCTGTCTAAGGCGAACATCGGATTGAAAAAGTTATTTATAAAATATGATGCGGAAGTGGTTAACAATATTAAAAAATATGTATATCAAGAGTATTCTTTTAATTTAAGTTATTACATTGTCATATTTCTCGTCCAACATCTTTAATAAAATATCTTTGTCAAAGAATTTTTATAATGTTATGAAAGCATTGCACTTTAAATGTTCTTTGACAAAAAAATATAATATAAAAAGATATTGGATGAGCATCTGAAAGCTCAAAGATTTATAAAATTAGATTTTTATATATAAAAAAAAAATCTTTATTATTGTTAGCCCCTTTTTCTTATAAAATAAAAATATATACTTTACTTAAAGAAATTAAAAAATCTTTGTCAAAGAACTTTTTTCATATTCTAATGCTGGCATGGCACTAAAAAGTTATTTGATAAAGACTTTCCTTAAAGAATATTGGACGGGAAATATGTCTTCGTATAGGATTTTATTTTGATTTCATTAATATGTCCACCAAATTATATGAACATATGTTTATTACAACAGGTTCTATATTTCTTGAAATGGTTTAACTTTATCCATCTTTTAAATGGTATTTTATTGAGGACTTGTTTCATTTGATTTTTTTTAAATCAATTACAACCTTGTCCCACACTCTTTCTTCATGAAGGTGCTCAATTTTGATGTGAGGACCTCTTGAGGCCAAAGCTTAATTTATGTACGAAAAGATGAGCACCTATTATTTTAAAATAAAATTTTTAAAAATTTATTAAATTTTTTTTGCTCTTTTCGAACTGTAATAATGCCATTTAATACTAAAAATTGAAACTCAAACCACACAGAAAAGATGTTTTAGATTAAACATTTTGGATTATTGTAGAATTATATTGACAAAGAAGCATAGAATGTCGTTTATTAGGTACTTAAGGGTTAAAATGTCCTATTTTTTCGCCAAACAAAATTCTCGCCAATTGTTGATTTTCTTTCCTATTGCCTCAAAAACCACTGTAAAGGATTTTGACTTTGTCTTAATCTAGAATTAAAACACGTTGCTATAAAAACAACGTTTAATTACAATTCCTTCGTTTACAAAATGCTAAGCCTGTGCCTAAGCATTTCTCAAGCCAGAAGGCTAATACAACGTCGCAGATCTAAACCATGCGTCTTTCCTCTGAAAGGAACCGATGGCGAGTCTTTCTCCCTCTTCCACTAAGGCAAGGCAGTGAAATGCTGTTCAAGTGGTCTGGCCATCTGGTAAACATCCATGACAACCACACACACACACACACAAAATGTTATGACGTAAATCCCAGATGATCCTGCATTTTGCATAGGTTTTGTAACAAGAGCCTATTGCAAGACAAAACCACGATTTCAATTTTTTTTTTTTTTTTAAAGAATTTGCGTTTATAGAATCTTAAATTGAATAAAATATTCATTGAAATTAATATTATATCATCATCGTCTTTTTGCCGTAACAAAAAGTTTTCCAAATGTAGTTGATCAATTATAGTAACCAAAATTATTTCGTTGATCTTGTAGAGAAAATCAACATATGTACGTTAAAGACTTGAAATTCTGTTGTCTTTTTTTCTTTCTTATCCCACTTGACTAACAGCAGAGTCAGATCAAGTCCATAAACTCATGAGCTTTCAGAAGATCAAGAGTTACACCAGGACTAGAGTGCATCTGGTCCTTCTGGCACCCAATACATGCCAAGACATGAGCAGGAGTGACCTGAACCAAATCAATGACTCATTCACTTGAAATTCTATTTCAATTTAATACAAAATACAAATTTCAAGAGGTTTCACTCAAAGACCAAACTTATGCCAATAACATATTTTTTAATGCATTGTCATTGAGGCAACAGGAAAAAAAATCAACATTTGGAGAAAATTCTGTTTGGCGAAAAAGTAGGACAGTTAATCCTAGTTCCGTTAATTAACATTAAAAATTCGTAATTGCGATAAGTTTTTTTCTGAGGAGCCAACATTATTCATATTTAGCCAGAGACCACAAAAATACAAAATAAGGACTTGCTTGCAATAAACCGAATTTCTGACGAGGAATCAAAGCTATGAGGTTTCCTTCTTTTAATGCCCATCCTTGTCTTTCGAACGATCTCTTATTTTACTCTCCTCCCTTCAGTTCGAAAGCTTGCGGATGGGATATTTGATCACGGAAGTCGGCGCTCTGATGCAAGAGCTCAAGCTTTATTTGTGGAACATGAGGGACCGGTTCCATATTGCGGAGGGGGAGCCTGTGGTGGATTTACTGGAAGGGCTGCATGATTACCAGAGGAAGTATGGAAAGAATGATGAAATCCAATTCAAGAATAATTCGCAGGTAAGTTTTCACCCAAAGGTCTCAACTTGGTTGTTTGCGGGAGAGAGCAGATCGCTTGCAAAGTGGGGAGGGGGGTACAAGGCGACTTAAAGTATTCGTTCAAACTTTTACTTTTCAAAAATGATTATTGGATTTCCTTCTGAAATATTAAGTTGTCCTCGTAGGTGGAAGTAACGAACTTATGATGTATGTTAATTTTTTTTTTTTTTTTTTGACATTAATTTGCATATTCCCTATTACTCGCTATTATTTCCTGTATAAGTACGAGTCTTCGAGCTGAAGGCTGGTGGTTGCGTGAATAAAGATTTTTCACTGCATTACGTCTATTGAATTATTTACGTGACAATATTGCCGCTTATGAGGCTTTCGCCAACAAGGACTCCGTGTCTAAGTGGTTATCGCATGAGACTACTAAGCGAGAGGACCCCAGTTCAAATCTCCGCACATGCGCTGCGGGCAATTTTAACTTTAATTTAATTTCCTTTGTTCCGTTAATTCTTGAAGGTTCTAGAATATTCTTTAATTTACTGGAAAGGTGATCCAGAACATTCTGTTAAGGTATAAAAGAGCGAGTAGCTCTTTTTGCTGTTAAGTTCTGATCTTGTCAACCAACCGTTGAATGCTAAAATAAAGAGCTCTGCGTTTCTGCTATTTGAGTGCCTCATTATTCTACCGATAGCAACTCGGCAATATTTGTATTTTTACAACAACAAAAAATCGATGTTAAATGGAGAAAAAAAAGTGAGAATTCAGGTATTACATAAAATTAATAAAACAAAGAATACGTTTTTCAATTAATATTTAATTTTAAATGGAGACGATTAGATTTTTGGAACGTGAGTTGTTAAGACTGATACATATGGAGGATAATTTCCAAAATATAGAGGACATATATTTAAAGTGAATAAGGGGTGCGGTTTAGGTAAACTTCTGACACTTACCCTGGGTCTCTAAACTGCTTAGAGACATATATTTCGATCATTGAAAAAGGCACGTTACAAATAAAATAGTATAAACAAGACAAACGGACAATAGTACAAACTGACAGGATTATTTGCAGTGGTTTACAAAGGTGTGAAAGTATTTATTCAAACTTTATTTTTTTCGAAAAGGATTATTAGATTTCCCATTGAAATACGAATTTTAATAGTGTGCATTGATTGTTTGTTCAAAGGAATAGTTTAAAACCCTTATACTTTTACTTTCAATTACCCATATATATATATATATAGGGTAATGAAAGTAAAGCATTCGTTAAAAAAAAAAAAAATGACTTTTTTTTTTTTTTTTTTTTTTTTTGTGTGGCATTTCTCCACTTTTTTCAACATTCTGATTTCAAAAAAGTGATCAAGAACAAATGTCTGTCTGTGTGTGTATGTGGTCAGCATAACTCCCGAACAAATTGACCTATGATATTCAAATTTGATGTGCGGGTTGGTGTTAGCCATGGGACCTACCGTTAAGGTTTTCGTCAAAATCGCGCGTGCGCTTAAGGTACTGCCATTGAAAAAATCGTGTTTTTCATTAATTGCTAATAAACGGCTCTAACGATTTTGTTCAAAATAGCTGTGGTAATGTCTCTTAAGGTGTTCTAAACATCCCCACCACCGAAATTTCCGTTAAAAGGCTTTAATGGCGTATAACAGCGTTTCTCAACCTTTCAGTATTCGCGGAACAGTTTTCAATCATAATTTTCATCGCGCCCCCGCTTACAGTAAAATGTATACAACAATAATGTATATTGAGTATTTTGGACTCTTTTTTTAAATTAACTAACTGCCAAAACAAGAGTGAAAGCGAGCCAACGTTAACGAGAAACCACATCTGTCATTTTTCCAAGTGGGCGGTGAACACGACCGATGCAGTCTCGATCATGCGCAGAGCAAATGTTTTCTCATAGGAAGAAGGAAATGTTAGATAACACAGGTTTCAATTCCAGCCAGTCTCATTCTAGTCGATCCTTCTATCGCTATGGAATCTATCGTGAATGTGTATGTTATATATGTTTAATTGCAATTCACCATATTAAATATTCACGGTAGCAGATTTATGAAGACTCGTTGATAAATTTTTAAGCGGAAGTAAGCGAGCATTAGAAGATAGTCAAGCATCAACAAGTACACAGACGAGCGTAGTTCAAAAAATAAAATCAAGAAAATATTCTCAAGACTAATTAAATTTTGGGTTTACCAGTACTGAAGTAAATGTAGAAGAAAAGCCCCTGTGTATCATTTGCTCAAAAATATTGGTCGCAGACAGCATGAAACTTAATAAACTTAAAAGACATTTGGAAATGCTTCATAGTGAGTATGTCAACAAATCCAGAGAATTCTTCGAATTAAAATCATATAAAAAGCAAAAATCATTTTTTAAAGAAACTTTGTGAATAAAAAAAGCTTTAATTGCATCTTGCAAAGTTTCATATAAAATAGCCAGATGTAAAAAACCTCACATCATTGATAAAGAGCTTATTTTGCCAGCAGCAATTGAGATTGTTGAAACTATGTTTAGAGAAAAAATTTCCAAACAATTGCAGTCCATACCTCTTTCAAATGATACTGTTGCTCGTCAAATTGGTGGTATAGCTGAAGATGTACAGTGTCAGCTTTTCTCGAAGTTGCGTGACAAATTGTTTTCAATACAGCTTGATGAAGCAACAGATAGTAATAAAGATGCTCATTTAATTGCCTATGTTCGATTTTATGATAATACGTCAGTAGTAGAAGAACTCGCATTATTTGCTATTTTAAATGATTTTATGAACGAGGTAAACATAGAATCGAAAAATTGCGTCGGAATATGCACCGATGGTGCTCGTTCAATGTCCGGAAGATTCCAAGGTATACAAGCCCTTGTAAAACAAAAATCGCCTCAGTGCGTCTGGACACATTGCATAATCCACAGAAAAGCTTTGGCTTCGAAAGAAATGAGCCCTGGTCTGAATATTATGTTAACTATGGTTGTAACCGTAGTAAATTATATAAAAATGAAACCCCTGAAATCGAGAATCTTTTCCGCACTTTGTAAAGACATGGGTTCAGTACATTCAGCGTTACTATTTTATTGCGAGGCAAGATGGTTACCACGAGGGAAATTTTTGCAACGTGCTTATAAAGTAAGAGAAGAAATCACCATTTTCCTGGAAGAAGAAAACAAACCGGAAGCCTAGAATTTTCGCAATGGTTTATTTGTGATGAAATTGAGCAACTTGGTCGACATATTCGAGAAATTAAATAACTTGAATCTTCAACTCCAGGGAGCAAATACACATATGTTGGATACGAGTGATAAAGTTAATGCTTTTTGAAGAAAATTGGAATTGTGGAGCAGAAATTTAATGCAAAATAACCTAACAATGTTTGCAAATGTGGATGATTGTACTAAATCTTACAAGGTTGAAGAACAAATAAAAGTGGTTTTTGTAACCATTTAAAATCATTTAGCCATGCTGGCAAAGAATTTTAAAAAGTATTTTCTTGCTGAAGACAAGTTGATAGCAAGTTACGAGTGGGTTAGGGATCCCTTTCATAAGACTCCCGAAGTACTCTCAATTGATGAGGAAGAAAAAATCATAGACTTCACAAATGGTGAAACCAAAAGACAATTTATTAATAAATCACTATTTGAATTTTGGACAGGAGCAGAGGATGATATATCTACACTAACAACAAGGGCATTTCGCATTCTATTACCATTTTCAACATCCTACCTTTGTGAAACTGGATTTTTTACTGTGTTTTCTTTGAAGACAAAATATAGCTCTCGGCTAAATACAGAAACAGAACTGAGAGTGGCTATTTCTAATATTAAGCCTTCCTTCGAAAATCCTTTCTCTGCAAGACAGGCCCAAGGAAGTCACTAATAATTATTAAATTTGTTTTTAATTTAGTATGTTTTGATTAAGTAAGTTTTGATTAAATAAGTTTTGATTAAGTAAGTTTTGATTTCGTAAGTTGTTTTACTTTATTTGTTAAATATGTCGAAATGTATTTTGTTTTCTATGTGTATGTGTGCTTTCCTTCAGTCAGTTAATAATTTATTTTTTTTAAATCATATTTGCTCTTGGATATTCTCGCGCCTCCCCTCTAGTGTGCTCGCGCCCCCCAGGTTGAGAATCGCTGGCGTATAAAGTTGAAAAACGAATGCCTTTAACACAGAATTATCTTTCATGGAGCACACCTCATCTACGATCGTTTTTTTTTTTTTTTATTATTTTTTTTTTTTTATCTCTGGGCAGTTTCACTTACTACAAGAAAGGATAGCTTAAGAGTAATCGATAAGCATAACACCATAATGCTCATTTTTTCGATTTTTTTTTTTAAAGGCCCATATCAGAATTATCACAAAAAATATCGCCAAACTGACAATTTTTCCTAAGCGACTGATGAAAATATAAAAATGATAAATTGCACAAATCTACATCACTAATATAGTGTAATTGAAAGTTGTGCGATGTTCCACAACCCTAGTTTTTTTGGGGAGGAGGGGGGTTGATTTCATCCCTTTTCTTTGCTTCAAATGTCAGTAGTGTGCATATGCATTCCATTGACTGCTCCCACGGATCAAAATTCAGCTTTTAATAATAAATCTCTATTTTACACAAATATTAATTACACTAGTTCGTAAGCAACTTTGATCAACAATTCACAGGATGTAAAACTACCGGATGTTCCAAAAATGATTGACACAATTCAAAAATGAATTTAAAAAAAAAAAAAAAAAAAGAAACACGTTAGAAATATGTACCATTTGATGCATTCTATTTCATTAGCTGTTGATTTTTAAAAACTAAATTCAGAACATGATGCACAACTCAAAAAACGTTGGACTGTATGTACCATATACAGTCAAACCCCGTCAACGGGAAATAAGTTAGCATAAAATCCCGTTTAGTAAGAAATTTAAGAGTTAATTTTTCGTACGATGAAGCTTAAACCTAACGTTAATTTATACGTTTGACACGAAATCGTACAGCATGAAATCAACTTGAACGCATTAAAGGGATTTGATTGTACATAAATTTTACCGGTCTAAAAATGTTTGTTTTGTTGTTCAAGAGTATTATTACAAAATGGTATGCATGGTAATTATAGTCTTTTGCTAGTAAAAAATGATTTCTATAAAATAAATGTTTTCCTTTCGATTCCAGGTGTTTCTGGATATCGTCTCCTTTCTCCTGGATTCTCCTCGTCTCATCCAGAAACAATCCGTAAGTAAAGGTGGATTCACATGCTACCAGTCGACGTAAGAAACTGAGAACTCAGTCTGTGACGTCACTGGCAACTGGCTCCACTAGAAGAAACATTTTATAATTACTCTCGTCGACGACTCCCATCCAACGATATAGATAAACAACTGGATAGACTGCTCCAATGTCAATGCAAGGAGAAAAACGCGCCGTTGGTTTGATGACGCTGGGTGGGTGATTAACCAATCACTGGGAATGGATGGGAATGTGAGAAACCTTTTAAAGCGCTAGAACAGATGATTTTTTTTGCACATTATTACTAATTAAAGTCTACTAATGACATTTCTGCTGTGTTCAACACAAAATTTTATTTTCAATCCTCGGCAATCCGTTTTCTGTTGTTTTTTTTGGTCCACCCAACGGCTTCATTTTCCTAGCGTTATGCAATCTATCCAGTTATCTATCTATATTGATACTTAAATCGTCCAATAACGTGGGATCACCTGTGACTACCGCCAGGTGGCACAGCGATCGCTTAGCTGACGTCACAGAACTGGCGATCTAAACAGGAACTCTGACTGGTAGCGTGTAAATCCGGCTGGATAATATCCTGCTTCCGTAAATTCGCAAATCCTCGAATACGATCCTCGAGTTATTTTAGCAAAAAATTTGGGGGAATATTATAAGAAAATATTAAATGAGGGCCCTGTATAATTATTTGCAGAATGAAACGATAATTGTTCTTTTCTCTTGAAACCCTAGTGAATAATACCCTCCGGAAACTTAAAGGAAATTTGCAGTAATATAGAATATTAGACCTATGATGACTTGAATAAATTTTCATTAATAACAGTATTTTTGTTTATAAAAACAAATAGTTATACTCCATACTATTCTGAAAAGAATACCACCTATTGGAAAGGTTTATTTAAATAAAATATTGGAAGTTAAGGTATCTGTATACTCTATCAATTGTTGTATTTTATCAGTGAAGTTTTTAGTTTTATGATCGGAAATCGGTACATTACGGAAATTAGATAATCTCCATGCTTTGGCTAAATCTGGAATTTTCAAAAGTATTTAAGATTTTATGCAGCTTGAAAATTTATAAGTATTAATTTCGAACAAAATTCATTTAAATAATTTTGCGGGTTCAATGTTTAATATCTTATAAAGCTTTATCATTTTAAAATAAAAGTTCATTGGTGGAACGCATTTTAGATAATCTCTTTCGTTAAAAACTAGAAAAGTTTAGTTCAAATTATAACCATGAAAATAAACTAGCTTAAATATCTAACGATTGCACATAAAATCATTATACTGAAAAAACATTACAATAAAAGCAATACATTTCAAAGCAGTTTTTATACCAGGAAGTGCCATCTATGAGTGACAATTTAAACCACTTTTTTTTTATCCCCAACCATTTCAGAATCTTGACAATTTTTATGTAAAGTAGTAAACCAAATAGTCAAAAGTAATAAATCACAAAAACCATAAAATAACTTCACTAGTGAAAACTTTACATTTGTTTTACGTGTTACACTTATTTTTAACATTTTATTTTCCCCTAAATGCTGTTTTCAAAACATATTTCGTGTTTAAAAACATTTAAAAGTAAAAAAGAATTAAAATTGGAAATTTCGATATTGTTCCGAAACCGTAACATGGAAGTATTCCCTATTGCATGTTCTAATTTTATATTTAAAAAAAAAAATTATTTATTTTATCACCAGTTTAAAATTTAAAATATATTATATATAATAACTTAGGAAATTTTTATAATTTAGAATATGAAATGATGACTTTTTTTTTAAACATTTACCTCTGAAAGGGGATTGAGGTCAAAAATTAAATTGAATAGATATTCTCCCTTCCTAGTATTTACCAATGATTTCCAGAATTTAAAGATACCTAATTAAGGGTATTGATCCAAATTCCCTTTTTTTAAATAGAAATAAATTATTTTTTGAAAATATTTTTATGGATGTTGGAAGTAAAATAATTGGAATCATTGTTTTTTTTTTAGCTTTCTAATTCTTATTAACCCTCGCAAGTAACGATTAATCAAATAAATGACTTTTTTATAATTTTTTCTGGAGGGAATCGGGTACAACAAGAAATGTTAAAACTCATTCTTAAGTATAAAATAAGCATAACTTTATATCATCCTAATTAGTTGGATTTAAAGTCGTATTTTTATCAAACCATTCATTAAAATATTTCGCGTAGAAAAAAAAAAATCAAAAAATTCAGGCTGCTTAAGAATAATTCTAATTATTGAAAGAATTAAAAATGTAATAAAATACATCAATTAAATCTATTGTAATTAAAACAAAATATAAAATAATATACAAGGAGGTGCTGGTCTACCTCTCATCACGGCTTGTCAAAAAAAAACTGATGTCCGGATCTCTTTGCCCAACGTATATTAATTTTGATTTTGTTTTAATTACAACTGTTTAATTTGATTAATTCTAGTTTTGTATTTCTTGTAATTGTGTTGCTAATGCGCTGTCTGTAGAATTACGTTTATGTTTTTCCTCTGTTTTAAAGTAAATACTTTTATTTTGATTTTTTTTATATTCAAAATGTAGTAAAAATAAATTGTTGAAACTTTTAACCTTACAATCAAAAATATAATAAGCACCATATACTAATATGCATATCTAAATTTATTTTATTCTGCTTTCAGTAGTTTACTAGAATCTTTAAAAAGTTGACTGTGTTTTGCCTCGTATATTTTGATATTAACTTAAAAATCGCTTGCTGGCATCTTTACGTGATAACAGAATACTAGAACTGATTATTTTTGCCAAGTTAAAATTTTATTTTTTACAATATTTCTGATCAACTTATCAGGACAATTAATCCCAAAGAACATTCTACTATCTTTAAGCGGGAAAAAAGGCTTAATCAGAAATATATCCCCTGAATAAAAACTTTAAACTAAAATAAATTGGATTTCAATTATGTACTCCAACAAAAGATTACGCTGAAGTAAAAAATATATATATATATATATATATATATATATATATATATATAACCGGAAGGTTATCGGCCCACCCCCTTTAGGGGGTATAAGACTGGAGAAACATGATGACGGCAGTAGCGTAAACGACAGCATTGCCCGCCCACTTTGAGAGTAGCAAAAAGCCAACATCCCTAAGGGATCCCAGCAATCCGCCCCGCTCTGCCCCCCCCCCCCCAGTGACGGCCACTACAAAGCGACCCTCAGATAGGGGCATGATTCGTTTTTATGTCCGCAGGAGTGCGGGGAATAAGCAGAGCTCCCAAATTTGCTAGGGAGACTGACCACCGCTCCCCCATCCCCTGCAAGGCTCGGGCGCCCCGGGATCGCCACACCCGTACTCACCGAAGCTAGCCCCTGGGGGGTATATATATATATACGACTATACAAAGTTAATATATATATATATAAACTTTGTAAAAGTAAATAGAATGATGCCAACTTGGAACCAAGGCCTATTCCTTAAGTCGAAGGATTCAAATAATTATTGACAAATTCTAAACAATTTATACCCTTCTGATTCTCCTCGAATAAAGCAGTAAAAATTTAAAAACCGCAATTATTTACTTGTTGATATACGCCTAATAACGACAAGAGATAGTGCAGTTTTGTCTACCATATCCTTAAAATTATCAAGAGTAGAAATTTACTCCATATTATTTTTTAAATGTTAACGTATTGAAATAAATCTCACTCCCTTTCATAACTAACCTCTCTCTCACCACAACTAACCTCTAAATTAGTCTTAAATAGAACCTCTCTTACTCAGGTAAATAGCAATTCATTACTCTTAGGGCCTATGCCATCGCTAAAGTGCAGAAATCAGTTATTTTACAGATTATGTAATGTGCAGATTAACTAGAGTGATTCGTCAAAGTGACGAAAATTATTTAATTTCTCAAATTACCTAGGTAATCTACACATTACTTATTAGGCACTCATTAAGATGAAAATAAGATCTTTGCTGATCGCCACGGAGGCGTTTCTGTACATTAAAATTAACACACTTTTCCATATCTAAAAAATCAAGTTGATACAATCGAACAATCGACAAATTAGTTGATATAATCAATCATCAATTAATTAAAAAAAACTATGTACAAAGAAACAAATGGCTTAAAATATTATTACAATTTAGGAAAATAAAATAATGTTATTTATTTATTTTTTGATACCTACAGAATCAAGTTAATGGAATCAAACAATCAACGAATTAGTTGATATAATCAATCGTCAATCAATTGAAACTTAAAAATAAGGACTTCAACGATACGGAAGCCGTTAAGTTGAAGTCCTTATTTTAAAGTTTTAATTGATTGATGATTGATTCTATCAACTAATTCGTTGATTATTTGATTGCATATTTTCTAGGTAAAATGCGGAAAATTCTTGATTCCGTACGTTAATAGAGCAAATCAGTTGATCTGCAGTAACAATAGAATTAATTGTTTTTCAATAATAGAAAATTAAAAATTATTTAATCAGTACTATTTAAGACTAATTTTCAAATTATAGTCTAAAAATTTTCCATTTCACTACCTTTTCAATGAAAATAATGCAGGAACCCTAAGCAATTAAAAAAAGACTAAAATTGTATTTTCAAAGAAAAAGACAATTTGTCTCCAAGTCGATTAATGTAATTGCTTAAGCACCCGTACTGAGAATACGTTATCTAATTTTACCAAAACTTGAAGGAAAACTTAAAAAAGTCACTCTTAAGCATAAGATTAAAAAAAATAGTAATACTCAACAGTTTCTTATTATGTATTCTTGCAAACTAAAAGAAAAAAAATTTGGGGAATTGTTAAATGTTTAATATTTAATGTATTCTATGTTTAATTTACCGAAATCTGTTTTCGACATCATTATCAGAAAACCTTCATTATCTTCTGATTTTGGCGCAAAACTTATTATCTCGGAAGTTTCACTGTCTGATGAAGCGCAAAATATATGTAACCAGGTTTTTCTCAAAAGCATTGTTATTTATTAAGGCAGACAGTGTAAATCCCTCCTTATTCTCTGTTTGCAGCATCAAAAAATAAAATGGTGTAAAGAATACCCCAAAATAAAATAATTAAATTTCAAAAATACATGTACTTGAACTCAAGGTTCTGCCGAAGTTAATCTATTTTATTTTAGGTACTTTATTTTGAGTATGAAAATTATGTTTTAAAAAAGGTTATTTGGGTATTTATTATTTTTCTAATCAATTTCCAATACTCTTTCGACGATTCATAACACAATGGATTACTTGGCCGACTGTTTTTATAGAATGAATTTTTTTATTTAACTTTTGAAGGAACTTCAAAAGAACGATTTTGTATATTTCTGGGGGGTATTGCATACACCTTAAGTATAAGCAATAATATTACAAAACACTCGAATTGACTTAATTTAACATTATTATTTTTTTTTTTTTTGCTTGCTAACTGTGATAAATACTATAACGCGTACCACTAATGAATTTTAAAAATTTATACTAAGCAAACAAATTGGAACTGGTAAGTCCCAAAATATTAGTTCAGTTTTTTTTCTTGACAATGACATTTCCCGACAGTTTAATGTATTTCTTTATAATTTTTTTTTTTATGTTTTCTATTTCATATATGTTAAAGTTCTGAAACATGGCAGCAGTAATATTCATTTTAAAACTGCCATTACAGAAAGTTTATGTGTTTAATTTCTTTACATTTCAAAGCAGTCACATCGAAAAAAATTGTACTCTTTCACAAAATACAAGCACAAAATTTACCTCATTGAAATCCAGAACCTTTATATGGGAGTGTCATTCTGTCTATAACTCTTTGCAGCTACAGCCCCCGTTTCTTGACCACACTATCGTAAGAAGTATTCTTTCAAAATATAAAAGTATTAAAAAAAAATGAAATAAATCTAGTGGTGCTTTTTTTTAAATTTTTTTATTATTATTTATTTTATATTATATTATATTATACATTACATTACAATATTTTTTTTTTAATATTTATTTTATATATATATATATATATATATATATATATATATATATATATATATATATATATATATATATATATATATATATATATATATATATATATATATATATATATATATATATATATATATATATATTTATTATTATTATTTATTTATTTTTATTAAATAATATTTTCTGTTTTTTAAGATAGGTGATAAAAGCCTTTTAAATTATAACTAACTCATAAAAACAAAGTTTTTACTGTAAATCTTTTATATGCTTACTCAACTTTTATGTGCAATTGTTAATCATTAAAGCGATTTTGAGTCCCATTCCTTGCCATTGACTAACTATTTTCCCTCCAAACACAAAGAGTCTATTTGCCGAATGTCAGATCGATTGTGTGAAGGCAAGTGGGTTTAGATGTACAAAATCAGTTGGGGCGTTGCGCGCCGCAACGGATCATCCCACAATTAGATTTTTGTTGTTTCTACCACGGTTTTACAAAACCATTCACCATGAGAGAACGTACCAAATGTGGTTTATCTAAAGGCCATCTAAGTTAGTCATTACATAAATCACATTTAGTCCGTTCTGACGTAAAATGTTTTTTTAAAAAGTGGTAGAAACAGCAAAAATCCAAATTGTTGGGTGGTTCGTTTCGGCACTCAACGTCTCAGTTATTTTATGTTGTGGTTGGTAAAAAAAAAAATCATGTTTCGGGAGATATTATGGCAAAAAAAAAAAAATTAAAAATCAAGTATTAGATTATGGGGCTGGCGAATCCTTTTCAACCAAAAATATAAAGTTGACACTATAATAAAATCTTAATATATCATTCAACAACGTCTATTAGTCGTTAATTTTTCTAAAGACAATTAAAAATACGGTTCATTAATTATGTTAATACTTTTTTTTAATGATCAGGGATGATCTTAATTAATTGCTCTGGGCTTTTTAGCAATTCATCATTGCTTTTTTTTTTTTGCAGCATGTCATCAAATTGCATCAACAGATTCTAAACCATGGACTGCTACACGGAGCTTCAGTTACTGGAGATTCCTTCTACATGTTTCAGAGATCTGCGTTAGGTAGGACAACATTAGCATAATTATCAATTAAGTGTCATGACAGAGAACGACTGAATGTTTTAAATTACAAATGAAATTTAATAAATTTGCTATGGTATATATCCGAAAACTTCATAAAAGTTGAGAGACAAAAAAAACAAAAAAAAACACTACTTGTAATAGAGTTTGCTCGTTTTCTGTCAACTCAAATTACAGATATAGTAGAATAATAAATATGAGTATTTTATTGAAGAAAGCTATACGTATGCCTCTATTTTTACCTTAGAAATTTATAATAAAGTGTTGATTTTTTAGTCAAATAGAGTATTGCTTAAATTTATAATGAGTTTATAAATAAAACTTAATTTCAAGTTTATACTCAAAATTGTGGATTCCCTTTTTTAAATTTCATGCAAGTTCTCACTATCACCACTATTTTATTTTTTTGATAAGAATATTCAACGAGTTGGAAATCTTAATTTTGCGTTATTATATTTATTCCATTCCTAAAAAGATCGGGAGAAGTATGAATATCAGGTCGATTAAATTCATCTAAAATTGTCAGTTTCTCCGATAATTTTTGAAAAATGCTCTATTTTCCTTTTCGGACACCAAACACGTTGGTTTCAAATCCATGAACCATTCACTCATCAGTGACAATCAACTCTGATAATCGTAATTAAGAACATAATACAAATGCAACGTCTCGTCTGTAACTATTGTATAGTTATCAATATTCAAATAATTAATTTTCTTATCATTTATTGATCACTTGAAAATATCTTATATTTAGAGAAATGCTTTACAGGATTTCGAATGCGGCACATGAAAAAAAAATGCGCATTTTTTTTTTTTTTTTTTTTTTTTCAAAGAATGAATGAATGAAGAGTTCAAAATTTTGAATTAAATGTAAACAAATCATTTCAATTGCACCGTAGACATCAGGTGATTTATTAAATTAAAAGTAGCACTGCATTGCAATAAAAAAAAAAAAATTTTCAAAGTCGTTAGGTGAAAAAAGTTGTCTTCATAACTTGATAAAAAATTAAAAAATAACAATAAAAAAAAAAAAAAATAATAATAAAAAAAAAAAAAAAAACTGTAGAAAAAAGTTTTGGGGAAAAAAAATAATATCTTTAGAATGTGCATTCACCTCAAAGTTTGGGTTGGTTGGTTGTATTCAGATTATCTGGCGCCGTCAGCAACACGAGGGCTATATTGCGCCGAAACATTCGTCATTAGACAAGCCAACATACATTTACAAACACCCATGCCAACACGGGACTCGAACCCGCAACCTCGCGGTCTAGAAGCTAGCACGCTAACCACTATACCGTTTGGTCGGCCTCAAAGTTTGGGAAAAATACGAAATATAACTATTTTTTCCAATTAAGTTTCTAAACGTTAAATTTGAAAAACAATAGTTGGCAATGTGTAGTGAAAGGGTTGTATAACACAGGAGAACACTATTCTGTGCATTTTTAAAACATATATTAATAATTAAAAATATTAAAAAATGCATTTTTTGTTAAAAAAAAAATTATTTTTGTATAAAAAAGATACTAAAGTTAAATCTTACATATCGTTGCGTTTTACGGGTTTGAAAGATTTGAAGCCAAAACAGATCAAAACTTGCAGAAATTTATTCCAAAATAACTCTTCACAGTTCTCTTACAGCTCCAGAACTTCTCGTTCTAGTAGACACAATACAGCTCTTTTCACCTCAATAGAGCACGAAACAGCAGTTAAAAACTTGACAAACAACTGCTAAATCGCCGCAAAAGACAATGCAATACAGTTCGCTCAGTATCTCCAGTCAACTAATTCAGTGACTCAAAATCCAAGAACTACTCAAGTGAGGAATACGGCTCTCACAATGAACGTTGAGAGACAACTAACTTCAGTCAACTAACGGACTCAGCTAACAACTAGCTCCGTGACTCAAAATCAGTCAACAACCCAAGTCAGGAATACAGCTCTCACAATGAACGTTGAGAGACAACTAACTACTACTCATGGCCGGGCTTATATAGGGGAGGCTGCGAACCTTCTTGAAACTACCAGAGAGAGACATTTGGAGAACTTTCCAGATAGTAGTCGAAAAATCCTATTCATGTACATGAGATACATGTACCGAAAATGTCGCCAAATGGTCGCCAAGTTTGGCGACATTTAGCAATTTTTTTGCCAAATTTGGCGACAAAAATTAGTCGCCAAAACCATCGCCAACTTGGCTCTATCTCGCCAATTTGGCGAGATTCCCATTACCATAATGTTAAATGCCCTGCCCCTTGAAACTCGCTTCCCAGAGTTACCTCTGTAAAACACGTTATCAAGCGTTGAGAGGCTCATTGCAGGGAAACATACAAAGACGAACTATTGCACTGCCTTATGCAAAATGTACATAAATTACTATTTACAAAATTAACACTACGAAATATTTACAAATATGCAAAAATTCGTAACAATATTTTTGTTCAATTTTTTTTTTATTCACTGCAAGCATTCAATTCAAAGTTTCGAATAAATACAAAAAATACCTTTTTTCCATCAATTTGTAGAATACACCAATCAAAAAAAATTTATCGCGGTACATTAGTTTGTATTGTGTGGTATGAAGTAGATAGAACTTGGACAAAATCAAATTAGTTGTTGCGGCTTATTCTCTAGTAACCGTCTGACGAAGTCAGACTAATAGAATCAAATTGGTAATTATTCAACAATAATTGTTCGCGCTTAACCTTTGAAACATTGATAAAAATTGTGTTTTGGCGGGTTTTTATCTGGGTGGACTGGGTTAAAGTGGAAGATTGGCCGAGCATAGTTCCAAAATACACGATTTTTTTAAACAAACCACCGACCTTTTTCATAAATACAATATCCCCATTTTAAAATTGTGCATCGACATTTCAAAATCTCTTCTATATTTTATCCCGAATTGGGCGAGATTGGACAATATTGTTTCCAGCAACCGATTCCCAACTTCCCATATCAGGATTGGCCTATGTTTGGCGACATTGGTTAGCATTTCTGTGCTACTAGGTACCATTGAAAGTTTATACATGAATCACACTTCAACTCGTTTCCTTGTCACTCACAAACTGTGAAACGCTTGCGTAGTACAGACAACACAAAAAGTGGCTGGCGCTGACGCCAAAGTCGTTAGGATAACACCTTTTTTTCTTAAGATCCATAATTCCCGACTTTTCTACAAAAGTTTTCTTCTGAGTGCATCATTGGGATACAAAGCTCGAGAAAAAAGTGAACCAAATGAATAAAAGAACGTTGTTTTTCATCATTCTTTTCAACGACAAATTTTACTTTTGAATATTTTTAATTATTAATATATGTTTTAAAAAATACATAGAATAGTTTTTTTTGTGTTATACCACCCTTTTACTACACATTACAAACTATTGCCTTTCAAATATATAACCTTTAGAAATTAAAAAAAAAAAAAAAAAAAAAAGGTAAAATAATAATTTGTGTATTTTCTCCTAATTTTGAGCGCTTTTGTATATATATATTCAAAGATGTATGATACTTGTCACATAAAATTGTCACCACTATTTTTTTTTTATAAACAATGATATATATTTCCTCGAATTCTTTAAAATAAGAGTTCGTAAAAAATCTCCATTTCTAAAGAATATCCACGCTAGCTTTAAATGGCGTGGAATGAAGGAAATAGGAAAAGGGTTTTAATGATTTCACAAACTAAATCTTTATATGAGAGTTTTAATGAGCTATGCTAAGATGTTAGCAGAACATAACTACTATATCATCAAATAGTTCGATTTTCAAAATCAACTGAATAACATGCAAACACACATTAACCATAAATTGCCATTCTCAATTTCAATTTTCTATAAGTAATATGAAACGTATTTGTCTCACAAACCAGACAAGATGTGAAAAGTGTTTCCTTAAACTAATTGAGAGGAATTCATTCATTCATAATCGGGAAAAAGTTCGAAAAGAACTCGATTTTCAGAATTCGTGAATGAAAAAGTTCATAATCGATTATTCAGAAATGGAGTTTTCATTTCGGAAACTACAGTTATTTATAAAATAAATAAATGTGGGTGTAAATATTAGGGGAATCTTACGGAAGTGTTCGACAAGTTTATACATGAATCTTCAAGAATTTTACTGGCAAAAGAATAATCGCACCAAGAAAAACTGGATCTATTCCTCGACCTATAATATATACATCTAAATTTCCAACTTTTAAAAATGACTGTAACCGCATAACTATATTCGGTTGGGACGATACTGCTGTTCTAATAAATTCAAGATACCTCACCAATGCAGTGATAAACTAACTGCCAAACAAACTTGGAAAAGAAGATTGAAATGGAAGGCGGATGTAAATTGCAATAAATATCAAATCAAATTAAATCTCCGTTTATAATTATCCTATCCCAGTTGTGAAATATGTTAAGTGGTTGACTCTTAGGAACTATTTTTCAACCAAATTAGAAAGATTTTTTTGTTACAAACAAAATCAAAAGTGCAATTGTTAGACATATTGCCAATGGTATTTAGAGGTGAGTCAATAGTGCCTTCAGGTATACATATACATTAGGAATTGCAAAATTTGACTCAAGTCTGCGTTTTGGTTTTTTTGTTTTAAAATATTCCCGAATTCATTTCCTTTAAAATAATACTATTTTCTTTCTGAGACTCAAATTACTTTTTAAATTACGGTGGGTTTTGTGAACCTGTTTTGTATCACGTTCATTAGTGTAGTAAACTTAAAACGCGTTTTCTGAAGAATGACATTTTGGTGTTATATGACTTTACGCCAACGGTCATAACTTCAGAATACATTGTCCGATTTACAAAACTCTAATTTTATTCTGTAGACACAAGGTGTGAATATGTTTCCTATGGAGAATCTAACATACATTGTTTAAAAAACATTTTTTGTGAATATTATAATCTTAAATTTTAGTTAAAAACTATGTATTTTTCGTAACTTTTTATTTAAAAGTGTATAATTAAATAAATTTTACAGCCAAATTCAAAATTCTCCATAGGAACATGCCTCAATATAATATATTTTATTTGCAATAAAAATCATACCTCTAAGTTAATTACAAGTTTGTTTATGTATGTTCTAATAATCTCCTAATTAGTCACTATAATTGCAATTAGTTGATTAACCCTTTGCACTGCAGTGGCTCCTCTCAGGAGCCACACGATTGGATGCCAAACCACGGGAGGACCATTAGGTGTGATGCGGAAATTCGATGCAAGGCCAATGACTGTTTAGTTTCTATGAAGCAAATCCATAAACACCAGCCGAACCTAAAATGTCTCGAGTTGCTGATTCCTCCGCGCGAAAAAGGCCTGGAGTGCAAAGGGTTAAAAAAAAATGACTGAAAAAAAAAGTTTCTATATGTAAATGCATCATTTTTAATTCTGATATACTGCCAAAAAGTTTGAATTTATAGCCTAAAAATGAAAGAAAATCATCTCAATTGTATATGTATACCTTCAATGAAAACAGTTTCTTACTCCTTTACCACCATACCCATTTAAAAGGAAGTACTAATAAGGATAATTCCCTACACTCGCTGTGTTACAATCTTCTAGCCAAGTGCATTTAGAAACTACTTCCTAAAAAACCTTAAAATTTCATGAGTTGGTTCAGAAAAAGATCACTTAATGAAATGATATAAATTGTTTTCATTTAATGTCAATCTACTATAAATGAAAATTAAAGTAGCAAAAGGCGAAACCAGGTGGAGCCACTGCATATGCATTGACGAAAATATTTCCAATATAAAATAAAATATATTCGACGCTATTTTTGAGTTTTTAATTTACGTCATTTCATTAGGTGATCATTTTCGTACCTACTCACCAAATATCAAGGTTTTATAGAAAGTAGTTTCTAAATGCACTGGGCTAGAAGATTGTAACAAAGCAGTTATAGGGAATGATTCCTACAAGGACTTTCGCCTAATGTTATACTTCCCCAACACTCATTTTACTTTAAATTCCACTGAAATAAAAATCCTCCAAACATTCCATAATAATATTCTATGAGAAAACTGTATATGCCATTTGATGCACTACTCTTAGTTGTGAAAACCTTAATATTGATCTAATTATAATCTATATAGCCAAACAAAAAACCAAATTCGGACAGGGGATTCAATAATAATGAAAATGACTTAAACGAGGTTCAGTATCAATTCAAATTGATAAGTGAGAGCTTCCACTGACTTCTATCTGTAAAATACAGGAACTTGTAGTTCATCAGTGACAATGCACATGGATACCATCATTTTTTTTTTTTTTTAAATAATAATTTATCTTACCAGAAAATCAATTAAGAAGTATAGAAGTAAGAAAATTCATTTAACATTCCTGCCGACCAAACGGTATAGTGGTTAGCGAGCTAGCTACTAGACCGCGATGTTGGGGGTTCGAGTCCCGTGTAAGGCATGGGTGTTTGTAAATGCATGTTGGCTTGTCAAATGACGAATGTTTCGGCGCATTATAGCCCTCGTGTTACGGACGGCGCCAGATAATCTGAAAACAACCAACCATTTAACATTCCATTACTTGTGTGTGTTAGTGAATCGTGGTAATCTCGAATTTCGTCAAGTACTGTCATAATATCCCACTTTGCTTTTATTTCGTATCTTAACTACTGACTTGTTCCTTTCTTGTTAAAATTCGAATAGCTAAATATAAAAAAGGATCACGTTCAAATAAAAACCATTGCCATGTTCCCTTTATACATTTATAAATTTGCAATCAGTAACAATCGAGTCACTATTAAAATAAGCATCTTTATCTTCTAACTGCAACTCAAACTTTTACTTTACATTGTCTAGTAATTGCTTGAATGGCGACTTTTTAATCACTAAACAATTACAAATCAATTCCAACTCAATAACTAGCAAATTGGGGTACACCTAAATTTAAAGACTGACTCCCAACCATGCCTGATTTCACATATACACGGTACCCCTTGCACATCTTCGTTTAGCTGTAATTCTCTAATCGACAAACACCATAGTAGATATAAGTTCCCAAGCATTAAAGTTCAAAAACTCAAACTGCTTTATATTTTTGTACAGTCCTTGAGGTTGGTCAAGTCCAGAATGAAGGCCAGCGTATCCTCAGGTTTCCGAGCCGCAAAGCAACTCGAGAAGTGAAAGATTATTCCCAGCCCACCTGGCTGACGGATTCAGTTGAATTGGACTTCAACACTTGGATCATTGAAAACTTTCAGGAATGTAAGTTAAACTCCATGATATTTTGTTTTTGTTATCACCGCAGTAGACTCCCATCTAGCGGGAGTCAAGATGACATTTGAATCACCCAATGAACATCGACGTACACAAATAAATTCCAAGGTAAAGGAAATTGTACGTGTCTTGATAAAATTGTTTTTGTGTGTGTGCCAACAAAGTTTTAAAAATAGACTATCGAGCGATCAAAAATTTACTTTGATGCTTGTTTACTTAATGTTACCTGTATAAAATTTAAAAAAATAACAGTATTCTTATCTTTATGTACTTAATAGTAACAAACAAAACTCTATAGGACATTTATTTTCTAAGGTAGGAAATATTAATTACGGTACAAACAGCAACAGTAAGTATCTCAAATAATTTTACGATTCATCACCGCAGCCATTATCTCACACACAACAGCTTCAGTTGCTCAAGAGTACTGGTAGAACAACAGTAAACATATTTAGGAATATATGTATTTATATATATATACTAAAATTAAAAATATATAATGGTGGTTTATTAAGATTTTTTTTTTTTTTTTTTTTGAAAAAAGTCATATAATTTCTTTTAGTATCAATGTGCATTGTTCTAAAGCTTGCACTCTTAGATGTCAATAAGCAGAAAAACATAAATTCGTAATAAATTCGCTCGTGAATTCCCAGTCCTCTAATTGTTATCCGAATAAAATTATGCTCGTCAACACATCCGTAAAAATATCGCTCCACTTATTCCAATCCCACTTACTTCAAAAAGTTTTTTTAAAAAATCTGTTAGAATTATTTCCAAGTTTATCGATTCATACATCCCCAAAATAGTTTCATTCTCACCGAATATGTATACATAATCAAACTCGTGACCGAATGTTGACCTTCCACAAGATCGATCCTCTTATCAATACATAAAAATCGATTTCCCTTCCTTTCTACTTTTCCCGCCAAGTTTTATGCATTGCGATGGTCCCGAGAACTCGTGACTAATTGATTTCTTGTGAAAAATCTATTAACTCTTGTTACAACCCTTTCGAGCAGTAACTAATTGATCTGGGGGGACGAATATTAATTTTTTTTTTTTTTAATATATTTAAACTTTAAATATTTTAGATCGCTAAAGCTCCAGGATAGTAACATTTTAGTGTCTTCCAATTTCAATCCTTCTTTTAAAGGATCTTATTTCTTGTCCAAAACTTATTTTAGGTCCAGTGTTTCTGAATATATTACTCAGAAGGTAGAAAGTTTTGAAATCTTTCATTTGGAGTATTCCATACATGGACATTTGGATAAACTAATCATGTGGCCCAGCATTATAACTTCAAGTCGATGCATTCATGATGAATTCCTAGTTAGAATCATTGCCTAAACTCGCTACTTTGCATTCTCCTAGTATAGTTCATTTAGAAACTTCTTTGTATAAAACCTTGAAATTTGGTGAGTAGGCACAAAAATGATCACTTAATGAAATGACATAAATTAAAAACTTGGAAATAGAATCTAATATATTTTATTTTAGATTTTAAATCATTAAGTCAATGTCCATACTCTGACTACAGTTACAAAATCTCTTTGAACTGGATGAAGATTGGTTTTTTGAATGGCGTTAGATAATAGTAAAAGGTTTAAATTCCGAAATTTAGTTAAAACAAAAATTTTGTACAACCACTTTTTTTTTTTATAATTTATTTTATATAATTTTATTTTTGTTTAAAAAAAATTTAATATATCTTGCACTCGCGTATTTAATCTCATTTAATCAAGTTATTGTGCGTTTAGTTTGGTCCCATCAATCCATTTTTGAATACTTTTTTTAAATTGTATTTAGTACCAATTAGATTTTTACAATTGAATGTTCGCCCTTCAGGCTCATTTTAAACAAGTGGAACAGGTTCATTTTTTAAAGAGAAGTCTATCTCTCCCACACACATTTTGAACACTATCCTCCTTTTATATTGTCTGTATATAAAAATTTGGACAATTATATCAAAAGATTTGGTCAATTTAGTAATCATTTAACTACAGTAAAAATTACATGAAAGGCTCATCAATATTCATCAATAGACCTCAAATTCCACCAAGTTATTGTATAAGTCACATCATAGTACAAACAGAAGTTATTATCATTTTTTACTCTCCCAAATTCACAGCTTTACGCGGTATAACGACTTGAACAGAGGAATTTGCCCTCCGACGATTTCCAAAACGTCAAAAACATGCAAAATTAAAGTTAAAACAAAGGAATTTAAAACACGGGGAGGGGGGGGGGGGTAAAGATATTTTTCTTTATATATAAATGTTTCCATTTGGACATTCTTGTGGCTATTTTTTGACAATTTCAAACTAGAGTTTTTGGCGATCTCAGACAAATGACAATGGACAATTCCCGTAGTTTTAAAAACGAGTGAAATTAGTTTATATTTATGAAGAATTTCTTTCTGATTCCAAATAGTTAAACAAAAGTTCTTTAAAAAATTAGTTATTTCAATATTAAGAAAAGAAAATGCCTTAAAACCGAGTCAAAACCAGTCCAATCAAAACACTCAGCAAAATCTGTGACGTCAAGGCCAAATAGTTGGCGCTGCGATAGATGGCGTTGGTAAACCATTGCTATATTCCGTACAGGTTGGCATGATTTGAGAGAAACTTGCAAATCTGGTTCCGTCTGCTACCTTTCAAGCCAAGAAGTTTGGGAAGCCGTGACGTCACATTCAATGCCAACGGAAGGAATCGTTTTCACGCCAATGTCTAACAAGGCAACTTCGATTGCAAATTTAAAAAAAAAAAAAAAAAAAAAAAATTTAAAAAAAAAAAAAGCGCATTGAGCAGACATTTTTGTGTGCCTTTTCGAAACATTTAGAATTGAATAAAATAACAATAATAATAATTAGAAAAAATACAGGAATTGTCCATTCCCTCGATATCATAGTTGGCAGCCAACTATAGGTGGTCTTTGAGCCAACATTTTAAGAACTTATTGACAGTAAAACGATATCAATAATTATTAAAATATTACCGATTACAGAGAGAAGATAGGGTTTAGTTTGGGGTAAATAGAAGAGAATCGTGTACTATTTGAAGAAGTGGCTGCAGGAATTGCAGCGTTCATTTTACATCAAATGATTTTTCAGAAAGAATAACCTACCATATCAAACACTAAACGAATGTTTTTATTGTCCGCATCTAGGTACCACTCAACAATCAAATCCAAGTCATATTTTTCTCTGATAAAATATTTTTTTTAATTATTTTCTTGCATCTTTTTAGTGAATGACTCCATAAGCATAGCAGTTGTCTTCTACAAAAACTTCTCTGCTTTCTTACCAGAAAGGTTCTTGGCACAGCATGGGTAAGTGCTTTACTAATTATAAACAAAATAATTTATTCGGAAATAATTTCATTACATTACCTTTTTTTAACACAAACGACTAAGTATTTATTAATTAAAAAAATCCGGGTGATAGCCATAGCCTTTGTTACTACTCCTTACTATCGAAACATTTATTTATTTTATAATATTTTTTCTAAATTTCAGCATAAGGATATCCTGATCAAATAGCTATTCACAACTCACAGAGCATTTGTTTCTAATTATATAAATAATTTATGACTAAATGTCAGCATGATAGACAAACTGTCAGTAATGATTAATTCTTATCAAAATATTTCATTGTTTTTACTCTAAAGTTCAACATTGCTTTCTGATACCACAAACCTTTCAAAGCATTGTAGCTGTTTCCCCTCCAATGTTGATAAATATGTGCTTTCTTCTTTCTGTTTCTTTCTTTCCGTCTATTCAGATATGGGTATGGATCTATTTTGCACAGAGGTCTGGACATGGAGTACCAGCTGCACTCCCGAATTGTGGCTGTGGCAATGCAGACAGGACAGCGGAGAGTTGGCGGATCAAGGTCATCGCGCCTCAAGGTCAAGGCACGACTAGCCCACCTTAATCATACAGTGGTTAGTGCCCATTATTTGAGCATTTTATGATTTTTTTTTAGAGTGAACATTTCATTAAGTGAACTTTTTCATACACTGTTAAAAAAAATTGTCCACCTTGCACCAAAAATTGGTTCCCATTTAGCTACCACCAACATTTGGTGCTTAGTTTCACGATTTAATGGTGCTTACGGTCTGAGATTGCACCATTAAATCGTGAAACTAAGCACCAAATGTTAGTGGCAGCTAAATGGGAACCAATTTTTGGTGCAAGGTGGAACAAAATTTTTAACAGTGTACCTACTCACCAAATATCAAGGTTTTCTATCAAGTATTTTCTAAATGCACTGGGCTAGAAGATTGTAACATAGCGAGTATAGGATATGATCCTTACTAGGACTTCCTGTTAATCGCCCAATTCAAACTTTATTTGACAACACTTAATGCAAGCCGACCAAACGGTATAGTGGTTAGCGTGCTAGCTTCTAGACCACGAGGTTGCTGGTTCGAGTCACGTGTTAGGCATGGGTGTTTGTAAATGCATGTTGGCTTGTCAAATGACAAATGTTTCGGGGCGTTATAGCCTTCGTGTTGCTGACGGCGCCAGATAATCTGAAAACAACCAACCAACACTTAATGCAAACGATGGAGAATCTATATAACTAAGAAATATTAACATATAGAAATATTTACCGAAACAAGACACAGCTGCCCAGACCTTTCGGTTAATCCAACTTGATACTCGTCTGTCGTTGTAAAATTAATACATTTTGCTTTTTTGCGCCTTGAGGAAAAAAAAAAGCTTGGAAAAGTTGTTATTTTTTCTGGAATATAATTTTGTTATTAAGAAACAAATTAATAGTTTAGTTTCCCCATCTCTTTAAGAACACTATGATACTGATTTTATCCTTCAATACATAAATATAAAACGTGAGGATATTACCTCTTATGGGTAATTTTAGACATTTTTTTTTTTTTTTGTTGCTTTGATTGAAATTTAGTTATTGATCTAAAAGCTTCAAAAACATTTTTTAATAAATGGCGTCTGGAGATAGTATAAGTTTTCCGTCCAAGGAAATATAGAAAAGTATATAATATAATGGATTGGATGAAAAAAAAAAAAGCTCTTTAATTTATCAACTTTTGAGATATTTTTCAGTATTGAATAACAAAGGTTATCTTTAAGCATGTTTCTCTCTACCACTTTCTCTACAGTTCACTCATACGGCTACCGCAATCATATTTTTTAAAAACAGTCTGAATTGAATCGTCTCTGCACTTTTCAGCCGCTGTTTGTTATTATTACTATAATTATTTCTACTTTTATTCTAATCATTATTTTTTCTATTATTCTAATTATTATTATTATTAATAATAATAATATTAATAATAATAATAATAATAATAATAATAATAATATTAATAATAATATTAATAATAATAATACTATTAGTAATAATATTATTATTAATATTATTATTAATGATAATGATATTAATATTAATAATATTATTATTAATGATATTATTATTATTAATAATAATAATATTAATAATAATAATGATAATGATAATAATGATGACAATGATAATGATGATGATAATAATAATAGTAATGATGGTAATAATTGTAATAATAATAATAATAATAGTAATAACAATAACAATATTATTATCATTATTTATTATTATTATTAAACACCTGATTTTAAACTGAAAGACGAAGAACATTTTTCTTCATTTGGTATTCGCACCTTATCATGTGAACGATAAAGTAAAACATAGGTAGTTATAGAATTATTAACAGAAGAGAAGCGGGTTTCTTTTTCAGAAATACACCCGAAAAATGTTTTTTGTCTAAAAATAAAAACTTCTTTTTAAAATACTAAGTTCAGTTAAATGATATTTTCTGACGGATAAGCGGATTTGCCCTCTATTGACAAAAATACGAACTATTGAATTCGTTGAGGAAAAAGACACATTTTTTGTGCATTTGTATGAAAACAATAATTATAGTTTACGAATTAATGATTTTTTTTTTTTTTTTTTTTTTTAATTTTCTAGAATTTATGTGTCACTCCGTTTTCTTTAATGTGCAAATTCAAAGAAAGTTTATTTTCAGAATCGTCAAATTATGTGGAACATTTCGTGCGGAGTAGCAGATTTTTCTCAAGGGTAAGTTCGACTATTGAGTGAATTATTCAATGACTTTTATTTCCACATAAATAGTACCTTGTTTTATTTTATTTATATAATTATTCACATCATTTTGGATTAATTAAATATTTAAACCTTGAAGATACTAGATTTATCTAGACAAAATCATTATCGGAGACGGGAAAGGGCAATCATACCAATTACTTATAAGAGATAAAATAATTAAAATAAACTGTATTAGTTTGCTTTATATAAATACTAGCTAAATACCCGTGCTTCAAATTTTAACATGCGCAAGATTTTAGCTTGCTGTAAGGCCTCGCTTTGCGGAAATCTGTAATTCGTGTATATGACCCAGTTTTTGGCGCTTCGCTCGCAGGAAGGTTCATCACTATGCAAAATCGAGTTCGCTTCGTTCACTGAAAAGTTCGAGGACACATAAACACAGGTTATTTCACTCGTTAAAAGGTTCATTGCTATGAAAGCGCATAGGCTCGCTTCGCTCGCTGAAAGGTTCATTACTGCGTAAGCATAAGCTCGCTTCACTCACTAAAATCTAATTGCTACGTAAAGCCTTAATATTACCCTTGTCAAGAAAAAAAAATTCCCCGTTTATGCAACAATACAACACCCCTTTAAGATTATTTTAACACGTGTTTGTGGAAAGCAAAATTAGAGGCTAAAACTACTTATGTTGAAACTTTCAGAGCTCTAGGCCGATTCGAAGTCGCTTTTTGTGAAAAAATTAATTAAAAAAACAATTTAAAATTTTAACACTTTTTTTTGTCAGTTCAATTAGAAGGTCTCAACTACTTGTATTGAAAATTTCAGAAATGTACCCCAATTACAAATCGTTTTGTAAAATATATAAAATAAAAATTTAAAAATTAAATTCTGTTTTTCAAAAATCCATTTAGAAGGCCACAACTATTTATATTGAAAATTTAAAAGTTGTAGCCCTATTTGAAATCATTTTGCAATATATATATATTAATTAAAAAAATTAATTAATTATGAACTAAACAAAAAATTTAAATTCTGTTTTTCTAAAGTCCAATTAGAAGGCCTTAACTACTTACGTTGAAAAATTTAGAGCTATAGCCCTATTAGATATCGTTTTGTAACGAATTTATTAATTAATTAAAAAAATAATTAAAAAAGAACAAAATAAAAAATTTAAATTCTGTTTTTTAAAAGCCTAATTAAAAGGCCAAAACTACTCTTATGTTGAAAATTTCAGAGCTGTAGCCCTATTAGATATCGTTTTGTAACATATTTATTAATTAATTAAAAAAGAACTAAATAAAATTTTAACATTCTGTTTGTAATGTATACAATTAGAAGGCCAAAACTACTTATGCTGAAAATTTCAGACTTCTTCTCTAATTTAAAGTAGGTTTCTATCGATCCACAGGAGCCAAAGACAGACGCACAGCTTGTTTTATTATTATAGATTTATTTATCCTTTCGGCACTGATTTCCCTTGTAGAGGTTCAAATATAAAAATCAACAATTTGAAAAGAATTTTTGTATTTAAAATACTAAGTCAATGTTTTGTGGGTCCTAGAAAAGCGTAAAATCTTTCCAAAATATATAAATTTAAACTGACTTAGAGGGAATTTTATTTATAATTTATTTTTAACGTAAATAACGTAATTGAAATATGAAGTAAATATATTTTTGTAGATATATTGGAATTGGCCCACTTTAAATACAGATATTGAACTATTTGTAACTAACGTTGAAATAAAAACGATTAAAAAAAAATTGGTTAAAAATTTGAAATTTGTGTGTGTGTGTGTGACGGGGGAAAAATATTTCTTCGTTTTTAGTAGACTTTGAAGTTGATTTAATTATGTTACCCTGTCTTTCGTTTTATAAAGCTTAATATACAGATACATACTAAAATTATTTACTGGAATAAGTATTTCTTTGATTAAGATTCACAAGCATAATGAGCAAAAGGGTTATTGAACTGCAATCAGTATTTCTCCCAAGAACATCAAATGCTCAAATTTTTACCAAATATGATTTACTCCTGTAATCGCAGAAAAAGTATGGAACAATAAAATCTTTTAGGAAAACTTATACATTTTGCAAATTTTTAATGTAATTTTAAAGTTTTGTTAATACCCTAGGCCTTAAGCCCAATGGCATGGTTTTCAATTAGTCAAAAGTGTGATCCGTTGTCCATCCTCATGTTTGGGTAAGCACAGAAAGCATTGTGTGAACATCTGGTTCTGTTGAATTGATGTATCGATGTTTTATTAAAAAAAAAAAAATTTTGATGGGTTTGGACTTATGGCCCAGGCTAAACTACACACCGGCCCTAAGCCGATTTTTTTTTTACTACAATTTCTCGATCATAAATCATATGGCACAATTTTTTTGCTCCATATGTATTAATCAAAAATATACCTGAATAATGGTAAAATCTACATACCGGCACCGGTAAACTCTACACACCGGCCCTAAGCCAATTTTTTTTTTTTTTTTAGTACAATTTCTCGATCATAAATCATATGGCACAATTTTTTTGCTCCATATGTATTAATCAAAAATATACCTTAATAATGGTATACTCTACACACCGGCCCTAAGCCAATTTTTTTTTTTTAGTACAATTTCTCGATCATAAATCATATGACACAATTTTTTTGCTCCATATGTATTAATCAAAAATATACTGGTACTAAGCCAATGTTGAATTATAAATTAAGTGTAATGCGGTCATCTGAAAAAATTTCATTTGGATTTTTTCACGCATAACAATTAAGTTGTTAAGATTCATCTCATTTTATACTTATACAGAAAGAGAAAAGCGACCTAGGGCGATCTAATTTGACTGCTAGATAAAGTGAAAACTCAACTGTAACTTATCTAATCAAATTATTATTACAACGCTTTAATAAAAAATAATCTAGTTGAAACACTTACTATTTAATATTTTTAAATTTTATCAGAGCTTATTACTTGCTATTTTTGCTGCAAATCTTTTGCTGGATTTGCCTTTATGAGTTTGTTTTGCCGAGTAGTTAAAGTTGTGACATTAATAATTTGTGTTTGTAAAATTTTTACTGCTAATATGCTACATCTCCTAGATACTATAAAAAATTTTAGAACGCTTATACTAATGAATGGGTGAATTTGCTTGAGAATTTAATTTTCTAAACAAAAAAAAAAAACTTCAATTAAATCGATTTACTGGCCTTCGGATTTTCAAATTATTGTATGTTTATTTTATCAGATGTTACAGAAAATTCTTCGAATCCAGTTAAATGAATAAAGTTTTTTTTTTTTTTTTTTTTTCTTTTTTTTTTTTTGTTAAAAAAAGGCTCTTGTTCTAAATAAATAAAACAAAATCTACTTTAGTTAAGAGTTTTTTCTGAAGTACAATTTAACATTCTATTGGATTTCCCGAATGCTATTAGAAAAAGTATTTTAAAATTATTTCCTTTGGTTAAGGAAATCCAATCTTCGAACCAAGACTCCCAAATATAGCTATAATTTTCGAAAAAATACCGAATTTTTCTGATAATACAGTCATTCTTGAAAACCATTTTCAACAAGTTTTCCACGTGTTAAAAGTACCAATATTTCAAACACAAATTTTTAAACGTTAATTTCATTGCGTTAGTTTTCGAAAAAAAAAAAAATAATATATATATATATATATATATATATATATATATATATATATATATATATATATATATATATATATATATATATATAAATTAAAATGGTTTCCCAATATATAACACAATCCCAAACCGATCTTGATAAAGCCTCAATATTTAAAAATGTCATTGAATTCTATCTAGTATATCTCAAGAATTCTCAAGACGTATATATTTACATTTATGCCAAATTGATAATCTCCTTCTTTTTAAGTCTATTAAAAAAGGCGATTTTATTGCGTAGGGTTCTATCAGAAGAACCGGCATCATCATAGTAGGGAGAACATAATTTGGGTACATAATTTTTTTTTAATATACATAATTTCTATTAATAAATGCAATGAACTGAAAATTTTTAATATAAAATTGGTCGACGCAGAACGATGTATGCTAAAACTATAACAGACTTTAGACTTCTTTTTCGTTAAAAAATAAATTGTTTCTTAGATCCCGCCCGAAAAAAAGTACTTTACTGAACATGTAATGCACACAATTTATTTTACGACCCAATTCTACTTAGCACCAACCAGCTTCGATTTGTTTTCAAGTGTCCAACACGCGAGGGTGACATTAACTGGTCTAACACTCAAAGGATTTTTATAGAAACAGCCCAATTGTATTGCGCTCTAGGGTACAACTGTATAGCTCGAAGAAAGTTAAGCTGTGTGTTGGTTTGATGTTAAGAATGAAGAGAATCTTGTTAACGATTAAAACATGCGTAAAATCATTTATTTATTTATTTATTTATTTATATTTATATATTTATATATTTATATATTTATTTATATATTTATATATTTATTTATATATTTTTATATTTATTTATATATTTATATATTTATTTATATATTTATATATTTATATATTTATTTATTTTTATTTTTATTTTCATTTTCATTTTCATTTTCATTTTTTTATTTTTATTTTTATTTTTATTTTTATTTTTATTTTTTATTTTTTATTTTTTATTTTTTATTTTTTATTTTTTATTTTTTATATTTATAATGCATCTCTTTTGTTTTGACGTGAAAAGAAGTATCGGGATCTCTATGACTCCAGTGCAAAAATGGCGCTGAAGACTAGTTTTATATATATTTATATATATTAACATTTATATATATTTATATATATTTATATTTATTTATATTTATTTATATTACTGAAGACTAGTTTTATATATATTTATATATATTTATATTTATTTATATTTATTTATTTATATTTATTTATATTTATATTTATTTATATTTATTTATATTTATTTATTTATATTACCAGAAGGAATTTCAAAAATTACCTCAAAATGGTTACGCACCAACCCATTATCCTTATTTTGCATATCTTTATATTAGCGCTATCCATAAAAACAGCGCCATCTATTCATAAAATTGTGAAGTAATTTTCTTTTTGCTTGCAACTGAAAAGATAGACGCAAAAAAGATAAACCAGTCTGTGCGGGTTCCATAAGGCCGATATACAAAACTGTTTAAAGATATATTTATATTTTTAAACCGTCTCTACCGCCATCTTACATAATCCAATATACTCAAATGTGAAAAAGTTACACACGATAGATTTTCTTCTGTATGCTTTGAAGAAGAAATCATTTAAAAACTTGGGGTTTTTCTTACATATAGTTTTATTTTGTCTTGCTACCAGGGTATATAATTATCATTACACGAAAAATGACTATCACCTGCTTTTTGATATTTCAGTCAAGGCTACTTGTAAGTTCCTCTATAGCAGCGTCAGCCATTAGGCGGCCCGCGACAGCTTTTTCTCCTGCTCGCCAGCAGTACAGAAGAGCAAAAATCAAATTTTGCTTAAATAATTTCAATTTGTCTACAATAGTATGTGTTTACTACCAAAAAACCGCGTTTTCCATTAAGAGTCCCGCATCAGTAAGTCTGAAAAATCCTTTTTTCTTTTTTGTCCTGAGACTGCCAGAAAAAATAAAAAAAGCAATAGTTTGAATTATTATCAATGACGCATTGCTAGGTTTTGTACTTATGATACCCCACCCCCTCGATTCGTGAATGGCACAATTCGATTTCTGCTTTTCTGAATGTGATGGGCAGGAGTTGAGTGTTTTAATGCATCTCTTTTATTTTGACGTGAAAAGAAGTATCGGGATCTCTATGACTCCAGTGCAAAAATGGCGCTGAAGACTAGTTTTAAACACAAAATAGATAGTGAAAAGCGGACCGGCCGTCATCGTCTCGAAATTAACATCGGTTAAAATTGAAGATCCAGGAGGTATCTTTATTGATTATGAGTTTATGTCAAGTCACATTGTAATATTGTCACTAAAGATTAACTTCTTTTATGACTTTGATTTACGATGTAAAGAAAAAAAAAAATATTATTTGATACAAGAATCAAATATGAATTGTTATTTTATTAATATAAAAAAGTTAAATTATTGTTTCAGTTTTCAAAATTGTTTTATATTGTTGAATCTTTAGTAATTATCACATTTCTAACATTGAACATATGTAGTAAAGCAATACGTATTTATTGG
The DNA here is from genome assembly GCA_963978545.1 of Linyphia triangularis. NCBI lineage: Eukaryota > Metazoa > Arthropoda > Arachnida > Araneae > Linyphiidae > Linyphia > Linyphia triangularis. Next base: position 76,286,826 of record OZ021730.1, read on the forward strand.
CGTATTCGGTCTAAATCTGTGGAAAGTTTCAACATAAGTCATGCGGCCCATCTCTAAAAGATAGTGGCGAACGCTGCTCTATAGGAAATGCCTTTTAACATTCCGCGCTATTACAATTTCACTCAATAAAAAAAAAGAAAAAAAAGAAGAAAAAAAAAGCAACACTTCGATTTTCGGATAACTCAGAAAAAGGATTTTCTTCAAAATCATACCACTCTTTAAATATCAAGCCCCGCTGTGCTTAGAGTGTTTTCCCTTCTAACACACTTTATTCTTCAAGCAGATAAGGCCGAGATACACAAAGGCTTAGCTGCCACAATGCGTTTGACAATAAAAAAAAGAAGTGTCATTGAGGTTTACTTTTCTAAGTTTTCGCCAAGATCTTTTTTGTAGATAGGAACTCGACTTAAACGTATCTCCTTAATCGACAACTATTCCGGGTTTTTTCTTCCTTTAAAAGTTAGAAGCAAATCAGAATCCAATTGACTGTCTTGAGTTGTACTGTAATTTAGGAAAGAAACCTTCTTTCTTGGGTATAAGAGGGGATGTTATTGTGTTGCCGTCTCTTGAGTATTTTGAAGGAAGTGTAAAATAAAGTATTATTTCGATGTCATTTTTTCAGCTGTGCATCGAAAAGTTACTTTCAAAACATTGAAAGTTTTGGGGACAACGTAAAAGAGTATTCTACTTATGTAACTGATTAGTAACCTTAAATGTATAAAATATTTTACTAACAATATTCTTGCTTATGTTTGTTTCCACTTTCTAAAAAGTACAATTATTTTCTCTGGGTGAAGATTGTTCAATTTTGATATTTTATTTTAACAAGTACAACTGATTTATAATTCATAGATATTTTACGAAAATTAGTGTGATTTATAAATATTTTAAACTTCATTCTTCAAACTTCATTATTTATTTGTTCACTTTCATTGTGTATATAATTCATGTCTTTTTCTTTGTTTAATAACGAATACTAACTTGAATTTTCATCTTAATATGCTACTTTTGATAGGGATTTCTTAAATGAAATTTTTCAAATAGTAATTATACAGTTGGTGACTCCCACAAATCACATGATTAAAAAGTATATTGAATTTTCTACTTCAAACATCCAAGCCCTGATCATTGCCTAGGCCCAAAAAGCCCGGGGCCTTGGGCCCATGATTTTAGGGGGCCCCGAAATTGACTGTAAAATTATAACTTTTGTTTCACAAAAGCTATGTGAATATCTTTTATAATGTGTGAAAAAGAATTTTTACATAAAAAAATCATTTTGTATTGATCCTGAATCGTCTTTAGTATCCCAGGATGCATTTATTCAAATAAACCAAACCATCATTTAAAAGCGTAAAAAAACATGCTTTCTTAAAAGGTAGAGGGGGAAAAAGCGGAAGGAAGTCTTGACAAATTTATTGTGAGATCAGAAAATTTCGATTCTGAAATGTGAATAATGCTGCATATATTGTAGTTACGGATATTATTACACGTTGTGATAGCAAATCGCAATGCTCTACATAGCAAAGTTTTTCCTCTTTTATTTTATGACTTTGTTTGTTTGAAATTCTTGTTTCTTTATTTGCGATAAGAAATATATTTTTTAGAAAACAACATAACATTAATTTATCAACTTTTTTTATACTTAATGCTAATTGATTTGACTTTGTGTCGAGCCCATTTCCATTAAATCACAAGTTTCAAAAGAGGCCCCCGAATGTGTCCCGGCCTTGGGCCCCAACCATCGATACAGATAAACAACTGGATAGACTGCTTAACGCTGGGAAAATGAAGCCGTTGCCAGATGCAATTGGTGGGATAAAAAATACGGATTGCCGAGGATTGAAAATAAAATTTTGGGTTGTACACAGCAGAAATGTTAATAGTAGACCTTAATTAGTAAAAATAAGCAAAAAAATATATACTCTAACACTTTACAAGGTTTTTCGCATTTCCATCCAACTATAAAAGTGAACTGTGATTGGTTAATCTTCCCACCAGCTTCGCAATCCCCGGCACCTTTTTCTCTTTGCATTGACAATGGAGCAGTCTATCCAGTTGTTTATCTATATCGATGGCCCCAACTCGTCATGGTCAGGCCTTGCATACATCCTATCCCTATCCATTATTGGAAAGGGAAATGTGCGACTAGCATGCAATGCAAGAGGTACCGCGATAGCTCCTCGTATAGGATTTGCATTCTCTCTTCTAAGAGAGTAAGACAAAGTGACGATCTTAAAAGATAGCTTGTTGAGAGTATCCCTTTTTACTTTACAATTACCTATACGTTAACGTCGGGGGAGTGAAAGTATTGATTAAAAAGATTTCTTTTGGCATTTGTCCACGTTATGGGTCATCCAGATTTCTAAAAATTGGTCTGGAAAAAATGTCTGTCTGTAAGCACGTGGTCAGTACGAATTGACCTACGATGTTCAAATTTGTTGTAGGTGTTAATAGTGGCCATTAGGGTTTTCATAAACTTTGTACCTGTGCAAACATGAAGACATGAAAAAATCATGTTTTTCAGGAATGGAAAAAAAAAAAAAATTAAAAAAAAAAAAACCCGGCTCTGACGATTGTGATCATAAATGACATGGTTAATGCCTGTAAAAGTGTTTTAAACATCCCCACTTTCGAAATTCCCGTAAAAATGTTATAAAGGAGTGAAACATTTCAAAATGAATGTGTTTAACAAAGAGTTCTCGCCGACCAAACGGTATAGTGGTTAGCGTGCTAGCTTCTAGACCGCGAGGTTGCGGGTTCGAGTCCCGTGTTGGCATGGGTGTTTGTAAATGTATGTTGGCTTGTCTAATGACGAATGTTTCGGCGCATTATAGCCCTCGTGTTGCTGACGGCGCCAGATAATCTGAATACAACCAACCAAAGAGTTTTCTTCCCTTGAGCATCCCTCATCAACGACTGTTTTTCTCCTTTTCTCTGTTTCACTTGCATGAAAGAATAAAGTAAGAATTATCGAAAATTTTCTCGCAAAATTCGCCATTTTTTTTTTTTAATCTTTTTTTATTGCCCATCTAAGAGTTACCGCCAAAAATATCGCCAAACTGGCCATTTTTAATCAAATGAATGAAAATATGAAATGTATAGAAGTTTAATTTAATGTACGTGATATAATATACAATGGAAATTATTTCGGGGGTGGGGTAAAAGGAGACTGAAACCTATAAACCCCACTCCTGTACAGGACCCAGATGTAGTCTATCAAATCAGGAAATGGACACTCGAAAATAATTGAAAAACTTATTTTCATATTTCCGTAAATCCTCAAATAAAGAGTAAAATAATCACATTGTCTCTCTCCTTTCATTGATAGGATGCATCCAAACGTGACGCTTGAGTTGTTTCTTTTGTTGACGATTATATTACAATAATTGTTTAATTTTCTTTTCTCTTTTTTTTTTTTTTTTTAATTTTTGTTAAATTCCGTATTAAACAGCTCCAACTACTCAAACCTACAGTGTGAAAATGTTGCTTTATACGTTTTTTCACCTTCCGATCAAAACGGACCTAACACCAAGAACTGCAGCTACTATTTTGAAATTTAGTTGATTACTTATTAAACAGTAATTTAAATTCAATTTAAAAAAATATATATACTGGTACAAACTGAGTTTGCGATGGAAAAATCAGGCATTACCCACCAGTGTGAAAATGTTGCTTTTTACGTTTTTTCACCTTCCGATCAAAACTGGGTAGATTAAAACGGACCTAACACAAAGAACTACAGCTACTATTTAGAAATTCTGTGGATTACATATTAAACTATAATTTAACCCTTTGCACTCGATGCCTTTTTCGCACGGAGGGACCAGCAACTCAAGACATTTCGCTGCATTTTTTATTCAATTCTAGGTTACGAATTTGCTTCATAGAAACTAAACACAGTCATTGGCAATGCATCGAATTTCCGCATCAAACCTAGTGGTCATCTTGTGTTGGGGCATCCAATCATGTGGTGTCTGATAGGAGCCGTTCGAGCGCAAAGGGTTAAATTCAAATAAATAAAAATATATATTAAAGGGTTTTTTTTCATTTTATTTGTGGTTTGTCGTACATATGTTATGAGCAATACTGCTTAAGTTCCTACATGGTTGCACTGACACAGTGAATCATTTCCTGTCTGGTCAGGTTGGCAGCCTTCCATGAAAAAGTACACATTGCTTGTAACTTAAATGCTTGTAACTTCGTGTGTAAAAAATTTAATTATTTACGTATTTGCGTGGGAACCCGATGATTGATATTAATTGTGTTTCCTCCTTCTTTTCATTGATAGCAATGTGCAGTTTTCCATGGAAGGCTGTCAACCTGTCCAGACAGGAAATTATTCCCTGTGCCAGTGCAACCAAGCAGGAACTTACGCAGTGTTGCTCACGACATACGCTCAACCGGTAAATTTGATTCTTATTACTTTACTTTTTCACATTGTTGTAATTTTGTACTGTTGTGTTGTAAGTACTGTTACGAATTTCTGTATATTTGTAAATATTTTGTAGTATTAATTGTAAAAAGGAAAATTTTATCTACATTTCGCATAAGGCAGTGCAATAGTTTGTCTTCGCTTTCCTGCAATGTGTATCTTAATGCTTGAAAACGAGTTTTACAGAGATAATGCTGGGAAGCGAGTTTTACAAAGAGAAGGCCATTTAACATTATAGTAATGGCAATCTCGCCAAATTAGCTCTATTTCGCCAAGTTGGCGACTAATTTTTGTCGCCAAATTTGGCGAGAAATCACTAAATGTCGCCAAACTTGCCGACAATTTGGCAATATTTTCGGTCCCCATGTACCTGTATAGGGCTTTTCGACTACGATCTGGAAAGTTCTCCAAATTTCTATCTCTGGAAGTTTCTCGAAGATTCGCCTTTCCTATATAAGCCCAAAAGAGCGGGTGATGGAGTTAGTTGAGTCACTGAGTAAGTTGAGTCAGTTACTTGACTCGAGTTACTGAGTTAGCTGTTTCTCCGAAAGTGAATTGCATTGCATTGTCTTTTGAGGCGATTTTAGCAGTTGTGTTGTCAAGTTTTTAACTGCTGTTTTGTGCTCTATTGTTGTGTAAAGAGCTTTATTGAGTCTACTAGAACGAGAAGCTCTGGAGTTATATCGGAATAAATTTCTGCAAGTTTTGATCTGCTTTGGCTTCAAGTCTTTCGAACCCATCCACGCAACAGTACAAAGTACTAAAGTAAAGAATATTTAGGGAAAAAAGACTTATTGGAAAAAATTAGGGCAATCAAAGACTCATATAACATAAAAAAAAAATTTAAATCTTATGTAGTTTTATGCTTTCCCTGTCGTGGAGCATACAATCGTCCATTGAAAATAACCGGCCATCAAAAATTTTAAATGAACCAGCATTCAACAATAAAATGCATTATATTTTTGCTAGATTTTGAGCAATAATAATAATAGTATTTTGCACTCATTAAATGTAATGCGAAGAGGAATGTGATTTAAATGCAAATGTTACCAATGAACATTTGAGTTATAACCAATTTCAGATTAAAACAAGAGTTATAAATTATTTTATGACTTACTGTATTATATTTCATACATCAGTTGTAATGTCTTTTGATAAGATTTATTATTTATTCTATAGTTTTCATTGTGCAACTATAGTATACCCATTTTAACCCACATTATACCCATTTTCACCTGCATGGGAAAAATGGGTACAGTAAACATATACCTATAAAATGCTTTCTCATAAATATATTTTTGCAACATAATAATTAAAAATTATGTATTCTTATTCCCAAGATGTGCAATGCAAAGAAAAACTCAAATAAAAATTGAATTGTTAAACATTTACATGTAAATTTTAGCTGAACATCTAAAAAAAACAGTGATTTGTTTACCCATTTTACCCCACCCTACTACATGTAATATAATTATGTCCTCAATATGAACTTTGATATCATGTGTTTGTAGCGGGTAAATCAACGAAAGCCCAATTACCCTTCCTTGCCTTCATCTAATCGAGCTGAAATATAACAGATTGATTCGTTGACGAAGATAACTCAACGCAGCCTATCAAATGTTGGGGCAAAAATATGTTAGTTTATTGCGAGGAATTGATGATTATCTTCATTGTGATCGACCACTATGAAATATCGATATAATTATTTAAATATGTATTAACCTTTTAGATCTAGAATCGAATTTCATTTCTGAACCACTCCTTCAGAGTACAGGCAGACCAAACGGTATAGTGGTTAGCGTGCTGGCTTCTAGACCGCTAGGTTGCGGGTTCGAATCCCGTGTCTGGCATGGATGTTTGTAAATGTATGTTGGCTTGTCTAATGACGAATGTTTCGGCGCATTATAGCCCTTGTGTTGTTGACGGCGCCAAATAATCTGAATACAACCAACCTTCAGAGTACAGGCCAAAAATTTAGATCTTGCCATTGCTTAAAATACTTCTTGAACAAAAATTACTTCAATTATCAAAGTATGATAGAGACATTTTGGGCATCTTTGTAAAGTTTTTGGTTTCCGGATTTTATTTGATATGTATAATATACAGTCATATCTGGGCTTGATAAAAACTAAGTTTGAGCAAATTTAAATGTAGGCCCTCTAAATCGCAACAGAAAGGTATTTTTTAATAAAAAGTTTTTTCTTACTATAATTTTCTACCACTAATTACTTGTTGAAAAATATGTAAGTGATTTATTTTTATATTTGATAGATTAATCTTGAAGGTGACAAGTTTAAATAAGCATACATCGAGCGCCCATGTTAAACACTTTCTAATAAAGGCGAATTTGATCAGACTCGCATCCGAAAGGTAAATTACATGACAAGCATGCTAAAGATCCCAGGATCGTATCCCGGCTGGGCTTTAAGGTCTTTTCATAATTGAAAAGGATGCGTTCGTGACAGACTGCTTCAAGCTTCTAGGTCAGAGGTTTCTAGGTTTTCTCGTATCGGGACCGAAATGAGGAGCAACTTCTCCTTGAAGACCTTCCGGAAGGCATTTCCTCCTTAACACAAATATTTCTCTAAGAATGTCCCTGCGCAATATAGTAGTCGTGTAAGTCTTGCCCGAGAAAATATCTAAAACAACCAGCTAATCTATTATTATATAGGTTAATTTGTAATAAAACTAATATAAAAATCAGCAAATTCTGTCATATTTTACAACTGTCCATATAAAAAATCAAATGATACTTAGACATTATAAACAGCAGTGACGGCTAGTGGGTTACAGCAAGTACAGCCGGGCTGTATCTTAATTTATTTGTTTAAAAGTAAAATTATTTATAATACTAGTTTTCTTAAATAAAGATTGGAATTCAAAACAAAGATAGAATTTCTACGGTAAGTGAACAAAACTTCACTAAATAGAAAACATGTTGCTTCTACACATAATTTTCGGAGGAGAAAAAAAACCCCTGGTGATCAATTGATGAAGCAAACTACAGTAACGGCATCTATAAAGAGACTGTATGTAAGTGTTGACTACAGCCAGTTCCTGAAATTACTATCCGGCTGAATTATTGCTATGGAAATCATTGCTACTATGAACTTTTCCACCACGTTTTGAATAAGGTGTTGCCGCGTGGCTCAGCCCGAGAGGAATTTTACAATTTCGACTGTACTTGGGAAATTCGAGGAACTGATTATTTGCTTGAATCGGTGAGGGAGGGGTGAGACAGGGACCTTTTAGGAATCTCTTCAAACGGAAATTTTGAAACATGGGAGTTCGTTATGATTAAATGTCCTCCTTGCTTGAAACTCATTTTCAAAGATAGTAAGAAGGTGTTATGGTATAAATACTATTATTATTTAATACAATTTCAAAGAAAATTTCGATATGAGCATTCAAAAATAAAGAATTTGAATCCATTAATGATCGCGGAAAGTGTGTGCGATTGAAGGGGGAGGGGGGGGGGAGGTTTCGACTACGTGGTGCCACTGATAAACAGAATGTGTCTCATATTTTTTCTCTATAAATATTATGAGAGAACAAAATGTTCTTAAATTCTAAGTGTGTCTAATTGAGATAATTTATTTAGATATAACGAGAAACATAAATTTTAAAATTTAATTGAACTTAAAGAGAAGAAACAGTGAAATCAAGTTTTTATAGTGTTTTACCACAAGGAAGAAAACCATCGATTAAAAATTAGTCGATTGCGTACCATTGTCATCGACAGCGAGTCTATCTGCAAAGTTTCGTTGTGATAGAATGACGGAAAGTGAGTTAAAAATTCCTCCTTAGCATAAATAGAAGCGTGTGTTAGAGCGGCCTCTTAGAACTCCTACAAAACGATAGAAATGCAATAACGAATCTATCTGGCAAGTTTCAGATCGTTTGAATGATGGGAAACGGGTTGTTTAGTCCTCAGCAGATTTGCCAACGACACAGGAAATAAAAGTTAATAAAAAGGATTTAATAATAATGACTGTATTGAACAGTACAAATCATACTTGGGATTATGTCGTAAAGTGCGTTACCATGGCAAAAAATTAGAGGCTTTTTTTTAATTATTATTATTATTTTTATTAATTTGACATAATTTTTTGGATTTCTTGTGACCAATACAATACTTTTCTTCGTAAAATCGCAACTCAAAAATTATTCAAACTGTTTCTAAATTGGATAGCTTCAAGAAGAATTTGTTAACTATGTATATGCATTTGAAATATTTGAAAACAAAATGGTATAAGATTGAAGAAACACGTGACAATGCGGTGACGTTATCAAGAGGAATTATAAATCACCCCATGTTGTCGTTAAGAACATAATTTCTTTGTCAAAATAGGATATAAATGATTTTGATACAATTTGTTTATATTTTTGTAATATTTCGCAAATAAGCATTTACTAAAATTTCTCATCAAAGGTTTTTTGCGATAATTTATTGTGGTTTCCCAACTGATATTTCTAGAAAAAATAAAATTCACAATGAAATTTGTGATTATTCCCAATGATATTCGTTATATAAAATAATATCTACTTGATATTCAACAGGATGAACTTCACTTCCAAGATGGCTTCGAAGTGATTGCCGGCATCGGATGCGCACTTTGTGCTTTTTTTGTGTTTCTCACTTTCTTCATTCTTCTAGTGCTGTGGAGGTAGGATTGCTATAAATCAACTTTTAAAAAGATTGACTGAAATAAATATAATGCAAAATAAGATTATCCGTTTAGTATTTATGTTCCGCGCAATATTTTATTTTATACTAACTCCAAAGATTAGCTTTTATTTTGTTGCACTTGATACCGATGTAGTTGAAAAGGTGAATACAAGTTTAGGGAACTGCATCATTCTGAATTTTAATTTTTTTTTTTAATTTAAAGAAATGTTAGTAGATTATATGAATGGGGCTGGTCTGCAAGGGAAGTAATGGCCGAAACTTGTACAAAATCGACTTTGAAGATGTTGAACTGTTGTATTGTATACGATTGCCAAAATATGTCATAGTTTGCGAAATAATGAGCAGCCTTTTTTATTTGGTAACGCATCGCTCTTTGATTTTCAACGAGGAAAGATGCACACGATTTCACCTCGCTGAGAAAAATATTCGCATCTTTAAAAAGTGAACCACATTTCAGGTAAAAGTTGTCATCAGCTACGCAATATTTATTACCAAATTTGGCTCACTTTTAAAATATTCGAATACTTTTAGCCAGCGAGCTGAAATTGTCTGCACATTTACTCGTAACAAAAAATCAAAGAGCAGTAGGTTACCAAATAAAAAAAAAGGGTCCTTATTATTTGGCGTTATGTTATATTTGTTAATCGGCTCGGATATTTTTCGCCAGCGAGCTGAAATCATCTGCACATTTCCTCATTACAAAAAAAAAAAAAAAATCAAAGATCAGTGTGTTACCAAATAAAAAAAGAGTCTACATTATTTGGCGTTTAGTTATATTTGGCAATCAGATTTAATTCAACTCCTTCAAAGTTGAATTTTGACCAGTTTCGGCCATTTTTGCACCAGCAGACCAGTATATTCATAATCTACCAATATTTCGACACATTATATAGAGCATTCATAGTGTTGTTTGTTAAGCTACCTTAACTTGCAGTCACCTCTCAGTCAATAATGTTTGGTAGTCATGAGTGAGAAAATGGATAATTTAATGTAAAAATGTGATTTAAAAATTGTAATTAGAACTATTTGTTAAGTTGCAAGGATTTGAAAAGAAAATTTTAAAAATGGGGAAATTAATGTTAATTATCTCTCTAAAAATATAATTTTTAAACTTAATTCGTAATTTTCACATAATAGTAAGACATAAAATAAAAATTATTAGTTCTACTTCTTTGGTCACTTTCGTAAAGATACTGATTCCTATTATTGTTTTTATCAAGAATTTAAATACATTCATTAAAGAACTTTGTGTAATTTTTTGCAGAAAAATCAGCGGGGCTATTACGGCTTTGAAACTGCAAGTGTGTTTCGCCCTAATTGGAGCTTACGCAACTATTCTGAAGGCTTTACATGAATCCCTTACCAAGGTAATTGTCGTACTTCTTTCGAGCATATTTTCAATTTTAGCTTGATGCTGAAATTTACAGGTGAATAAAGTAAAGTAATAATAATAATAATAATAATAATAATGTTAATGAAACGAACATTTTGAGACAAAATTATGTGTTTGAAATTTTTTGCAAATGTAAGATAAATTTTATATTTCTTTTGATATATTTAGCCAAAACCTTTTTGATTGAGGAATGCTTCTTTAAATAATGATATTTCTAAATATGTATTGCTGAACGTGTCCTTTTCTGATGGTTTTTTATTTAATTTTGAATGATAAATACAAAAGTTAACCAAAAGTTCATCATAAATTTCAACAATTCTTTTAAAAGGAAGAAACGATGCATGAGAGGGCAGTTGCCGTAACAACTCTTTTTCTTCCAAAATATGAAAACTGGTTCAAAAGTGTATATATAGATGGCGCTGACATTAAATTCATGCTAATTATCAAAAATGTGTATGGTTTTATAGAAATGTTTTCCTTGTTTAAAAGCGCTGACTATATCTGAACTTTAGACATCAAATTTTATTTCACTTATTTTCATATTTCCGCGACACAACGCCATCTATGCAAAAAATTAAATTCAAGAGAAACATAGTATATAATAAATGAAAAATTACCGTAAGCGCCATCTATGAGTACATATTGAAATAACTCATTATCATTTAACATAAACTGCCTATGCATCCCGATGAGAATTAATTCACTAAAATACACTCCAATTTACTAATTCAATAATAATTTGTGAAATACATCTCAAACTTTAGACATGCTTAAGAAGTTATGTTGCGTGGACGGGTTCGAAAGATTTGAAGCCAAAGCAGATCAAAACTTGCAGAAATTTATTCCAATATAACTCTTCACAGATTCCTTTACAACTCCAGAACTTCTCGTTCTAGTAGACTCAATACAGCTCTTTTCACAACAATAGAGCACAAAACAGCAGTTAAACTTGACACACAACTGCTAAATCACCGCAAAAGACAATGCAATACAGTTTACTCGCTGAGACTCAGTATCTCAACTCAGTAATTCCAGTCAACTAACTGACTAACCTCAGTCAACTACTACCAACTGACTCATGGTCGGGCTTATATAGGAGTCAAACCTTCTGGAGACTTCTAGAGGTAGATATTTGGAGAACTTTCTAGATCGTAGTCGAAAAGTCCTATACATGTACTTTGGGACCGAAAATGTCGCTAAATGGTTGCCAAGTTTGGCGAAATTTGGCGACAAAAATTAGTCGCCACCTTGGCTCTATCTCGCCAATTTGGCGAGATTGCCATTACCATAACGTTAAATGCCCTGCTCCTTGCAAAACTCGCTTCCCAGCGTTACCTCTTTAAAACTCGTTATCATGCATTAAGACACACATTGTGGGGAAGCAAACTAAAGACGAACTATTGCACTGCCTTATGCAAAATGTACATAATACAATTACAAATATACAAAAATTCGTAACAATATTATGGAGTCTGCTTTCTTTTATTATCGTTGATCCGGTATCAATACCACTGATATCCGAAAGCATATCGATGCTTGATTACTTATATGTACATAAATTTTGATATATTAAACAGATTGGTTTGATAAAATTATATTTGCTGGATTTGGTATTTTCAGTTACCCATATTTTAGCATAGAGTAATAGAGTATTGTTTTCGATTAAAAAAAAAAAAAAATTCAATTTTTTTTTTGCTTTAGCATTTCTCCATGTTTCAGAACATTCTGGTTTCAAAGAAGCGGATTAGAAAAAATGTCTGTGTGTACGTGGTCAGCATAACTCCCGAACAAATTGACCTACGATGCTCATTTTTGTGTGTGTGTAACCTACCATTATTTTCGTCAAAATTGCCCATGTGAATAGGTTTGAAATCATAAAAAAAATCATGTATTACAACATTTGCTGAGAAACGGCTCTAACGATTTTGATTATAATCTTTGTGTTAATGGCTCGGTAAGGTTTTGCGTAATGTGTTCTAAACGTCCCACCTCCAAAATTCAAGTAGAAATGCGATAAAAAGTTGAAAAACGACTGCCTAGAACGCAGAGTTTTCTACCCTTAAGCATCGTCCATCAATGATTGATTTTTTTTATTGGTCCATGTAAAAATTATTGCCAAAGATATCGCCAAACTGGCCAATTTTTTCTAAATGAGGGAAAATATGAAAAAAGTAACTAACACCTTATCAAATTTGAATGCAGTGATCTATACTTTAATGAAATTGAAAATTGTGCGATGTTCCACATCCCAAGTTTTTTGATAAATTTATTTAAAAAAAAATAAAAAACTATTTGGCAATAGTGCAGTTTATATTCAATAAAGTTTGTCTTCTAAACCACTTACGGCGCTAACTTTCCTTCGTATTCCCCCAGGAGTACTATCCATATGTCATTTCACTTATCCAGTTCTTCCTTCTGGCCGCCTTCTCAATGCAGCTGTGTGTCGGTCTTACCGTCTACATGGAGTTCGTGGACATGAAGGGCGTGCGATACCCAGAACTGAAACTGGCCACCATGGGATGGGGTGAGTACAAAACAAGCCATATCTACTTTTAGGTTGATAATCTTCTTCAGGGTCTACTGAGGTCTTAGGTCTAAGTTGGCAGATATTGGCAAAAAAAGTTGGTTTAGTAAAATGTTCATATATTACCAACTTTCTACGGTATCTTGTTTGTTTTTTGTCTATGACTAATCATCGGTATAGAAAAGCAAAATAAAATTTAGTTTTTACTTAGTAATACTTCCAAATATGCAAAAAATATAATGTGTGAAGGGTACCAAATTCCTTTAATATCAAATGAACTATTCCTGTAAGCAGAGGTGAAGGTGCAGTAGAATACTCATATTAAATTGATTTGGTTGGTTGTTTTCAGATTATCTGGCGCCGTCAGCAACACGAGGGCTATAATGCGCCAAAACATTCGTCATTAGACAAGCCAACATACATTTACAAACCCATGCCTAACACGGGACTCGAACCCGCAAACTCGCGGTCTAGAATCTAGCACGCTAACCACTATACCGTTTGGTTGGCAATAAAATAATGGGTTGGTTGTTTTCAGATTATCTGGCGCCGTCAGCAACACGAGGGCTATAATGCGCCGTAACATTCGTCATTAGACAAGCCAACGTACATTTACAAACCCATGCCTAACACGGGACTCGAACTTGCAACCTCGCGGTCTAGAAGCTAGCACGCTAACCACTATACCGTTCGGTCGGCAATAAAATAATGGGTTGGTTGTTTTCAGATTATCTGGCGCCGTCAGCAACACGAGGGCTATAATGCGCCGTAACATTCGTCATTAGACAAGCCAACGTACATTTACAAACCCATGCCTAACACGGGACTCGAACCTGCAACCTCGCGGTCTAGAAGCTAGCACGCTACCCACTATACCGTTTGGTCGGCAATAAATTGATTTGATAATGAAGTTAAGCTTGAACGAAGACTGAAAATATTTTCCACTTGCTTTGGCTGCATGTGAAAGCTGTTATTAGAAGAGGTTGGATGGACGAGGTTTAATGGCGTATAGAACTTCACGAGGGACATATTGAGGCAAAATTAGAAAGGGAAATATCCCCATTTGGAGTCATTTAAGGTAACTTGGAATCGAAAATTACGAAAAATGTCGATTTTGAGATTTTAATTGTTTCAAATAGCTGCTTTCGTGACTTTTACAGTGATATATAACACTTTGCAATACCTATATTGGAAGTATTATCAGCAAAGAGGCCGACCAAACGGTATAGTGGTTAGCGTGCTAGCTTCTAGACCGTGAGGTTGCGGGTTCGAGTCCCTTATTAGGCATGGGTGTTTGTAAATGTATGTTGGCTTGTCTAATGACGAATGTTTCGGTGATTTATAGCCCTCGTGTTGCTGACGGTGCCAGATAATCTGAAAACAACCAACCAAAGAGACATGGTGCAGGAATACTGTGAATTGAGGGGACTTGTTTATTTAAACTTGATTTACTCAAAACTATGTTGTACCTTTTCTAAATACCTGTAAGAGATATTGAATTGAAATATTTTACAGGGATAAGTCAAACATTGTTTATTACATTAACATGGGCTTGCCTTGTTTCTTAAAAAATAAAATATTGCCTAGTTTCTTAAAAAAGTAATTTTTTACTAACATTACCAAAAAAAGGACAAAAAATTAATATTTTAATGCTCTAAGTTAAATAACTTTTTCTTATGGGTACATATTTCTAAAAACCCATGTTAAAGTAAGTAGCAATCTTCAATGAATATTTCAGTGTTTAAATTTTGTTTCTAGCTGCAATAGTCCCCAAGAAAAGGTTCATCAAACATCAAAAAGATAGTTTTCAGTAAATCACGTTCCAAGTAAATTACCCCCCCCCCCCCTTAATTCATAGTATTCCTACACCGTATGTCTCTTTTCTGATGATACTTCCAATATAGGTATTGCCAAGTATTATATACCGCTGTAAACATCATAAAAGCCGCTATTTGAAACAATTAAAATCTCAAAATTGACATTTTTCATAATTTTCGATTCCAACTTACCTTAATAACAAACATCTGTTCTTGTAGAGTTTGAAAGCTAATCGT
Organism: Linyphia triangularis; assembly: GCA_963978545.1. Classification (NCBI taxonomy): domain Eukaryota; kingdom Metazoa; phylum Arthropoda; class Arachnida; order Araneae; family Linyphiidae; genus Linyphia; species Linyphia triangularis. Next base: position 76,301,919 of record OZ021730.1, read on the forward strand.
AAAAATAAATATTTCCTAAACAGCTTTTCTTGTAAACAAAAATGTAAATAAATTTGCGAAAAAAAAGAAAAATTGTCAGGAAATATACAAGCTCAAATAGAATATCACAATCTAGCGCCAAGATGCAAACTTTTCACAAAGTTACTAAGTAAGAATTCTTTCGATCCAACTTTAAAGACTTAATAGTTAGCACATGTTTATGTTATGAAGAATTACTAAGTGCTGCAAATGAACTTCGGATCAGAGTAATTGTTGTTTTCTCAATTTTAATTTTCTAATGGAAATGATCTTGACAAGATCATTCATTTGACATATTACATGGGTTTGTAGCATCTGTAGGAGGAGTATACAATGTATAACAATGTTTTTTTTCCCACAAAATTATTTACATTTTTGTTCACAAGATATACTATTTATATATACTATATACCCAATAGAACGGTCATGTATTTGCATAAGATCTTGAATGTATTGTATTGTAGAAGCCAAAATGCTGCATTTTGCAAATATTATGCAGTCGATCGCGTTTTGATCTGCTGTTTTTTATTATTAGTTCATTTTAATGTGTCAACGATTTTTGATCCAACTCTGTATATTTCACTTAAAAAAATTAGCTTTTAAAATGTAGTACTATTCAGTATACTTTAATGAATTTCAAACGTTAATATCAAATGAACGATTATTGTTAGCAGACAGTGTTAGTGCAGTAGAATTCTTAAAATGAGGAAGTATTTTTTAGCAAATAAAAACGATCAGTTCAGAATTTCCCATACAGATAGCGCTGTATGATACGGACAATTTAATCTGTATTGTATGCATCATTTTTTATCGAATTTTCAATCTAATTGCGTTGATTCTATTCAAACCTATTTGTGTGTTATACTGTAGAAGCCAAAATGTTCCATTTTGAAAGCGTTATAGAGTAGATCGAGCTTTGATGTGCCTTTTTATTAATTATAAATTTATTTTAATGTGTTAAGGACTTTTGATCCATCCCTATATATTTCAATTAAAAAATTAATGTAATATTCAGTATACTTAAATGAATTTCAGCTATCCCAATGATAGTCGTGGGAGCTACTCTAGCTGCTCAAGTGCCAGAAGGTTTCAAACTTAACAGGTAACAATGAAATTTATTAATTATATTGCAACTAGTGTTTAAATATTACCGATGAAATCTTCAATTTTGAATTTGAAATTAATAATTCTCACAAGATATTTCCTTTTTCAACAGTCCATTTATTGTTTTGAAATATAAAAATTCTGAATGAAGCCATGATATTTCAGTATTATAGCGGAGAGGGATATACATTTCAACTAATTTTACATTAAATTTTTTTTTAATTAAATATAGCATTTTTTTATTCAACAATCGATAGTTAAAATTGAATATTAAACATGTTGTCAACATTTATGACATGTTCTTATTGAAGTCAGTGATTGTATTCGAAATGTTTACTTCAGATGCAATAACTAACCTTGTAAGTGTACACCATCTACCAATAAGTAATTGGACACCTGTGATAAAAGAGATAAACACAATTTATTCAAATTCAATAGGTGGTTGAGCCTCCACCTAAGGCTATTACAATATTTACACTCCGGGGCATGCTTTCCAAAAGTGTTTGGATGATGGACAGTGGCATTTTCTTCTACTCGTCTTGGAGTGGACATGTGCGTTCTTTCACCGAATTTGGGCGGTTGCTGCACTCCTTAATTCGGCGATCCTACTCGTCCCAGAGGGGTGTCCCATAAGATTCACGTCTGGACTCTGAGCAGGCCAGTCCAGTCGGTTCAGCTCGCTGTCATCATACTAATCCATGGTGGACCCCGCAACATAACAAGTGGCTTTGTCATCTTGGAAGCAACAATGATCCAACCCGTAAAATTGCCACAGCGTAGGAAGCACATAGTTATCAAGATTAGTGGAGTAGTAGTCAGCGTTGAGCCTACCATGAATTGGGATCAAGGGTGACGTAGATCAGGACTGCAGACATTCTCTATTGCATGAGTGTCCAAATACTTATTGGTAGATAGTGTATAGTGTCTGGGCTTAGTGGCGGCTTTTGTACGTTATGATATATTATTGTTCCTAATATATTTTATTTTTTTGGCAGCTGGTGGATACAAATGCAGACGAACTATTTTTATGCTTTTACGATATCTGTTATCATCATAACTATAGTAAGTACATCATTTTATTATTTGTTATTAAAGAATTTTTCGCTCCATTTTCTGCGTTTTTATTACACTTAGACAAAATATTTGTTAAATTTTTTCTTAGATCATAAACAAGCTCTGTAGTGCATGCCTGGGAGATTGGCCATTACTACTTCTTCTCAGACAGTTCCCAGTGGGGAATCATAAAGTAAAAGGGAATAAATCTCTGAGCGCTTGCCAGAGTAAAGAACGTATAGAGGGGGAGGGAAGAGAAGGCTAAGTAGATGCTCGTACTAAAGTAGAGCTTTGACAATTGTGCTCTATTCTGGGCACATAAAAGAATAGAGCACATTTATCAAAGCTGTGACAGTAAATTAAATTTTTAAAAATAAATACATTTTAAAGATAAAAATACACTGGTCACAAACTTGTATAGCCTGTGTCTCACAGAAAACAAAAAGTGATAAAATAATATTACAATCATGAAATGTTGCATACGTTTTTCATAAATTTAAATTCTATAAACTCAGACAATTCACCATGAGTGATTTTGTTGAACTGTCCCGGGTCTCTTGAACTTCAGCTTCACAATAGGAAAATAATTCATGATAGCTCTAATGTGGGGGGTGAACAATATTTAAGAAATTTTTTTTTTTTTAAATTTTTGAAGACTTTAAATTATTAAATTTCTACAATAGTAAAAACAAATTAATATCTTTCTTGTTATGTTAATTAATGGTGTTCAATGTATTCGTTTTTTCCCCCCTTTCAGCTTCAAATAATGCTGGTAATGACTGTAAAATCAGAACTCAAAATGCACAAGAAGCTTGAGACATCCAAGCATTCCAAAAGTGTCAACAGGTATGAATAAGATTTTGATATCTGGTCTTAAAATTATTATTTTTTTTTTGTCCACATTCCAACTCTCGAAAATAAATTAAAATAGTTTAATCCTAATATTGAAACTAGCGATCTCGTTATTGGTATGATAAAAAATCTGTGGAATTTCAAAGTGTAAATTTTGTGAGTATAAATTTAAATTTCTAATAATCATGTTGTGTGCTTTCAGGTCCAGATTGCTCAACAGATCATTAGTAATTATTCTGTTCTTGCTTTTGGTCTCAGCTTCAAGTATAATGTATATTAATTTTGATGATGATCTTTATAAATATGCTTTCTCGTCAAGCTCTGGAGTACTGGTAAGTCTAGTGAACAGTGTTCCAATTTTTTATTTTTTTCTAAATAAACTTATTCCAATGACTATAAAGCGTAAACTAGCTTTCACGGGCGACGGGCCTCGATCCAGGGACCATTTGTCTCGAGACAGATGCTTTACCACTGTGCAAAAGAGTACTCCAGTGCACAGAAGTTTTATCTGTTATTTGATGTCGACACAACTATATATTAATAATTTATAAAGTTTAATAATTATACTATTTTTTAGGCATTGATACTATCTCGAAATATTTCTGTTTATTAAATTTTTTAAAAACTTTTTGTAGCAATTAAATTAAATGTACAGGGAGTCCACAATTACAGTTCAACTTTCAGAAACCTGTAAGAAACACCAGGTGAGAATTACCTGAATATGTACTCTAAAAAGAGGGAAACGGTATTGCATAAGAAGAAAAAACGTTTGCGATCTTTTTTTATTTTGATTATTATTATGATATGTCATTACTTTTTGAAACCCATTTGACTTGACTTAAGAGAAATGTCATACTTTTTTTCTTTTTTTTTTTAAATCATGCTCTTTGAAAATTGATAATTAATGTTCAACATTTTAAAAGCTATGAAAAAAGAAAAATTTGCCAAAATGATTAAAAATTTTACTTGAATTTACGCGAAAAATGTAAAGACAAGCATGTTTAAAAAATGGCATGTTATAAGAAAAAAAAATATGTTCGAAAAGTTTTTTTTTTCTTTTGTCATAAACTTTCCCCTTTCTTCAAGTATATATGCTATATACAGTGGGTAAAAAAAGTCTCCTTACGGAAGCCAAAGTTACAAAGAAATTAGCATAATTTCTAATCTTTTGCTTCATATCTTCAGTAACTACTGAAATATGTTTAATTTGATTCTTTAAAATAAGTTTATAATAAATGTCCGTGTTTACAATACCGCATCAAGTATTTAAATTGAAATATATAGGAGATGTTGCTAAGTGCCATGCAAAAAAAGTTTCCATACGCAATATGAAAATTAATTCTGACGTCTTCCACAACAGACATGCAGTAAATTTTCAAAACTGAAGTGTACGCAAGTGTTATGAAGATATGATAGTAGCAATTATTTAATTTTAGCTTGTAGCTGATTGTCTTAAAATTGAGGTACTAAATCTATTCGTGAGTTGGCGATTCAGTTATAAAATGAGGGACTATTTATGAAAAAAATTGGCAAAATCTTTGATATATCGAAGTCTATAGTACAATAGATTACTGAAAGACGCCGATGAGCTCCAAACTCTTGAGAATAGAGATAGATCCAGAAAATCTTCGAAGCTAAAACGCTTGTATAAAAGAAAAATAAGGTTAAAGATAATCCGCGAATAAGTGCTCCTTTAAGACGCGCATGGCTTAAAAATTGATAAAAACATTGAAGTGACATCTCAAAAGGTGAGAAATGTTATTAAAAAAAGCAGGTCTGAATGGACTTGCAGCCCGTAAGATACCTTATATAAGTACATGTAACAGAAAAAAGCGTATCGATTTTACAAAGTGCTTTTTAGTGATGAATTAAAATTAAATATTCAAGGTCGATCACAATTAATCGAGTTATGGTCAGGAGAAAACCAAATAAACAAATGTTAACTTACAATTTATGTGAAACTGTCAAACACTGTGGAGGAAGCTTTATGGTGTGGGGGTTTATGAGAGCTGCTGGTGTCGTCAATTTACGTTATGTAGAAGGAAATAAGCATGGTACGTGTATCTTGAAATTCCAACCCAAAATGTCTTAAGTAGTGCACAGAAATTGTCACTTGGGAATTGTCTTCAACGTTTTTATCAATTATCAAGACCTGTGCGTTCGCGGATTATATTGAACCTTAAAATAGGATATTTCTTTTATGCAAGAGTTTTAGCTTTGAAAATCTTCCGGATCAAACTCTATCCTCAAAAGTTTGAAGCTCACGGTGTCTTAAAATAATATATTGTACTATCGACTTCAATATATTAAAGATTTTGCCAATTTTTTTCATAGATAAACCAACGTTTCATAAATGAATCCATCTCAAGAATAGATTTAGGTTGTTTGGTTGTTTTCAGATTATCTGGCGCCGTCAGCAACACGAGGGCTATAATGCGCCGAAACATTCGTCATTAGACAAGCCAACATACATTTACAAACACCCATGCCTAACACGGGACTCGAATCCACAACCTCGCGGTCTAGAAGCTAGCACATAACCACTATACCATTTGGTCGGCAGAATAGATTTAGGAAATCCATTTTAAGACAATAATCTGCGAGCTAAAATTAAACAATTGCTGCTATCATGTCTTCATGACACTTGCGTACACTTCAGTTTTGAAAATTTACTGCAAGTCTGTTGTGGAAGACGTCAGAATTAATGTTCATATTGCGTAGGGAAACTTTTTTTTGCATGGAACTTAGCAACATCTCCTAAATATTTCAATTTAAATACTTGATGCGTTTTGTAAAAACATATATTTATTACGAACTAATTTAAAAGAATAAGATTAAACATATCAGTAGTTACTGAAGATATGAAGCAAAAGATTAGAAATTATGCTAATTTCTTTGTAACTTTGGCTTCCGTACGGATACTTTTTACCCACTGTATATGGATCAAATTTCAAGTCATTCTGACCTATGATATTTTTAGAGTGTTTTGAAACTTGAACTTTAATTGTGGACATCTGAAGAATATTATTTTATACATCGAAATGTTTTAATTTCAAAGAAGAATAACTATAACTGCTGTTTTTAATATTTCAGGGTTTTATGGTCTTCCTTTGCTACACTGTATGCAGTGAAAACGTAAGTATTGTTACAATGAACTGAAGTTTCTTATATACTTAAGGGGACTGTTAAGTCAAAAATAAAAATTCTTCAATTTTTGCTCAAAATTCATGAAATTGTTTGTGCAGTTCAATAGCAATTAGATAAAACACAAACCAAAATTTCAAAAATTTATATTGATTTTTTTTCAAGAAATTAAATTTTTATTGAAAAATTTAGCGTTTTTTCCGTAATTTTAAAAACGCTCCTTGCGATTCAAATTTTTTGCAATCTGTCTCAATTTTTTGTACAAGCTAATTGAATATATATTGACATAATTGTGCATGGGTTTTGAATTTGACTCATTGGTTAATTATTTAAAAGTAAAACTTTGGTACAACGGCAGTAAATGTAAACTTTTTAAATAAAAGCATTACGAAAATTGCTGTAAAACAATAAAAAAATACCAGATTCCAAAATCCATGCACAATTGTGTTCAAAATAGTATAGTAAACAATATCTCCAAGTTTAAAAAAAATACATCCACTTTTGAATCGCAAGGAACAAATCGAATACCCTAAAAATCTTAAAATACACATGAAGAGAAAAATGCAATTTAAGAAAATGAAAAACAGGCGATTTCCGATATGCGCGCTTACAAAAACTCAAATAATATTCTTAATTCTTCTCGGATCAGCAAAAGTAAGGTATCTACTGAAAGCTAGAATTGCAGGCTATTTTTTCCCCCTAAAATATAAAAATCGAAAATTTTGAAAGTTTTGCCTTAACAGTCCCCTTAACTAAATTTAACAGCACCTATTTTGCACATGCAGTGCGTATTGAAATGTGATAAAATTGGTTGTATTGGACATTTTTCGACGCAAGAGCTACACGAGGGCCATATTACGCCGAAACGCTACTTTTTACTATATCTGTATCACAGGGGTAATGCCTTACTATAGAGGTCTTTAAAACGAAAACTTTCTCGCTTTCGTATCTCGAATGGGAGAAAACACGGAAAAAATCCTCCACCCAGACAACTGACCCTAGGATATAAGTGTCACGATTACCGCCGTGTCCATTCACTTTGAAGAAAGAGTTGGCATATGTTCGGGTAGATCGCGAGACCTCTTGCACGTTAATTGCTAATTTTACCCTACTGATAGCCGAGAGGTCAGCGACATGAAATGTGTTTCGTTTCACTAAATTAGATGCAGCAATTTAGTATTGGGTAGAAACATCTCTGTCCTAAAACACATTTCCAAAGAGTTTGAATTTTTTTGCAAACGCGAAAATTTTTTAAACTCGCAAAAAATATATTTGATTTTCATAGATCACATAAATATAGCGGCATTTTTTAAAAGACAAGGGGTTGAAATATTTCCATGATTACAAATGGGATATTAACTATTAAAATAGAAATAAACTCCCAAAAAAAAATCATCAATGAGTTTACATTTAAAATGTTTAAAGTTTTCATACCTATGAATTTTTATGACTCTTCGACATTTCAATGTTGTTAATCTTATAGCCCTCGTGTTGCTGACGGCGTCAGATAATCTGAAAACAACCACCCAACCAATGTTAATAATCAACTTTTTCCAAACAAATAATAACAAGTTTGAAACATAACTACTTAAGGTTAATTTACACGCTACCAGTCAGTTTACTAGAGTTGTTCCAGTCATGTAACGCCAGCGGAGCTACCGCTGCACCGCCAGTCGGTGGTCATGGAAGAGAGCAAGTGACTGAAAGATGGGAGTCGCAGGCGTTAGTAAATAGAATATGTTTGATTACTGACTGGTGATCTGAACGGCGACTGGTAACGTGTAAAGCCGCCTTTATGATATTGGTATTTTACTTCATTTTAAAATAAATGACAATTTATGAAAATCCATTCTAATTGTTAATTTCCAGGCTCACTCTTTATGCTCGTCCAGTCATACAATTGAAGACGAAGATGAAAAACAGGTAATTATTAACATTGTGCACCATTATTTTAGAAATCAGAGTTACCTTCTCATAATATCAACACTATAAGCCGAAATTCAGATAGGTAAATGTGTGTTGTCAAGTTTCTTTTCATGGATCCTATTTTCTCGAGCCGTTAAATACTATGACATTTTTAACTCTTTCTTTTTACAAAAAATCTACTTGTTCAAATCTCTTATTATTACGAGCTTCGAATTCCTCATGAAATCTATGCGTCTATACTAAACTCCAACTTAACTTGACATCACTAGACGATAGATCTTCACCGCGCTCATAGGCATTTAATCCATTTTAGCGGAGTGAAGACATAATGCTCGCCAAACCTTATAGACTTTTGTTCTCTACAGGATTGTGGTTTGGTGAACATTATGCTTTCACGCCGCCAAAATGGATTAAATGCCTATGAGCACTGTGACGATCTACCGTCTAGTGATGTCAAGTTAAGTTGGAGTTTAGTATAGATGGTTAGCCGATGCTATCGCCAATGTACGAAAAGTATAGAATTCTTATGCAATGGATACAATACCTAACGTTTTTGTAGCAACAATTAATATTTAAAATATTTACTAAGCTGCCTATGTATTGTTAACAATGAACCTGAAAAGTATAAGGCCTCTTTCCCCACGAGGCAACTAGTTGATTCAACTAGTTTATCTGGAGGGTGGTTAGGAGTGTAGCCATTAAGGAAATGATAGGGAATCTCCTGAACCCTTTCACACGCAGTCAACTCGTCCGCCCAGGAGGTTTGTTTGCAGGCACAAGTGCCGCTAACGTTCTCATCTTAACTAGTTGACTCCACATCGTACAGACCTCCCGTTGGGAAGAGAAGTTGATTCCACAAGTTACCTCGTGTGAATGTGCCAAGTCAACTTGTTGAGAGTTTACCAAGCAACTTAGTTGAATCAACTAAACCGCTTCGTGTGAAAGAGGCCTAAAATGCTCCTTAAAATTACTTTCTTAAGATCTTTTTTAATAAATTTTTTTTTAAATAAAATGTGTTTCATATATAATGACTAGATTTTCTATACAATGTCAAGTTAACAAACTGACGAACAATAAAATACTTCAGCTAATAACATTCCTAAAGCATATTTTAGTAACTCGATTAAACAATTTTTTTTTATTGTTGCATATAATGTCCATGTGTTAGATACAATACTATGCGCGTAAACAGGGGCTGAAATAAAGGGATATAAATCCTCACGAAAATATAAGTTGATGTCATTAGAACATAGACTAGAATTGAATTTTTTACATCGATATTTTTTCTAATTACTATACATGGAATATAATGCTACAATAAATGATTATAATTTGCTCAAGGAATAAAGTTGAAATACTCAACTAGGATATTCCTTTTCAACCTCCGTGGTAGTTAAAAAAGAAATTGAATGAAAGCAAATAATCCATTGCACATATAGCATAGGTTCAGTTTTAGTCTAAGCTCTTAAGCAAAAAAAAAAATTTCGATCAATTCACCAAACCAATGATGTAATTGCAATCGTCACTAATTTTACTGAACAAATAACATTTTGCTGACCTATTTTTGTAGCCAATTTAATCTGAGGCCTAGAAGACCTATAGACCTACTCTTAATTGTGAAAATGATCACGACTGTGTTTATGACAGATGCTTTTTGTACGATTATCGGTTTGGGAATGGGATTTCTCGCATTCTTTTGCTGTCTCTGAAAGATAAACCCCATTAATTTCAAATGCAATTTTATCGCCTTTGATTTGAAAATATCATTACTTAACAATATTGTGAACCATTAACAACATTGAAATATATGAGAACCAATCACGTTTGGGAACTAAACACTCGGAGTTCCGCATCAGACTAACCATCTGACCAGAACCTTGCTGTATGGCACCCTGGGGTCCAGGGTCAAGCAAGTTAGATTGGGCACAGCAGGCAAAGCCCCCCCCCCCCAGGGCTGTTACGCCACTGAGTTTAGTTAACAATATTGTGGTGATAGATTTATTTTTGGAAAAGATGCAGAAAAACTCCTCATTGTTTTTAATTAGAATAGTAACTGAGCACAAAGTAACTACTAGGTATAACCAAATTATATAGGCAATAAATGCTTGATATGCATAGTCATAAATTTTTACTTGTTTCAAAATGCGCTGAGACAAATTGCAATGTATAATATTAATTCACTTTCATAGTTGAGTAAATAATCGAGAATGAATTTTAAAGTTAAACCTAGTAGTATCACCAAATTTGATTTCATATACTATCTAGAAATAATTTCCTAGCTACACGCCTCTACAATACATACATACATGCATATTATCTTTCCAATTACAATTGATTTTGCTGAATTGGTGATATTAAATTAATTAGATTGAGGTAATAAACAAGCATAGCAAGAATATCTGTTCATGTGTGTGTGTAAAATAATGTTGTGTAATGCTAGTGTACATCTGATGCGTATTGAATAAATTGTTTATTTCAATTAAATAATCATAAGAAAATCGATACTTTTTTTATTAATTATATTTCAGGAACCAAGATTGAAAGCTAGAAGTGGATCTTTTCAAAGTATGTCTTAAATGAAAAACGTTTTCGTATTTCTTAAGTTTGGTTAGATTGGTTGTATTCAGATTATCTGGCGCCGTCATCAACACGAGGGCTATAATGCGCCGAAACATTCGTCATTAGACAAGCCAACATACATTTACAAACACCCATGCCTACGCGGGACTCGAACCCGCAACCTCGCGGTCTAGAAGCCAGCACTCTAACCACTATACCGTTTGGTCGGCTAAGTTTGGTTAGAAAAACATCTCTTGAGGTGTACTAATTTTTGTAGCCTAAAATGGCAACAGCAACTGAATCATACTTACAGTTTTATGAAAATAAAACTGAGAAAAACCTGACAGCTACTTTGTAAAAGTTTTAAATCATTAATAAGGTAAAACATTAATAACTTCGATCAAGGCACTAAATATTTGAAAATAAAGATTTCCAATCATGTATTTAAATCTTTCTGGCAACTTTTTGACATTGGCGGTTTTTGTTTCAATATACAAAACTGTATAAAGGGAATATTAGTCTAACTGCAATTTTAGGTGAACGTATAAAACATTTTCGATGAATTATCAATGCAAAACTTAAAAAACAATCTGATGAAAAATCATTGTTTCAGCCAATAAATAATTTTTATATACTTATTAGAAATTTTTCTCTCCGAGTACCTCTACGCAATATTAACACATTAAAGAGGACTTTAAATGAATACACAGTCATTGCTTTTGCCTTTTGATTGCCAAAAGTTTCAGTTCCAGTAGAAAGTTCAAGAACACCTCAAATGAATTGTCAATCTGTTTTTTTAGACCAAAATACAAGAGATACCTAAATATCTATAAAAATATTACTTTAAAACGTATTGATTTGTTTAACAGATATAACAGTTAGTGAAATAATCAATCTACGCTTTGATAGATTTGCAATAACGCTATTATTATTTATCGTTCACATTATGTGCTTGAGAGTTTGTGGTTCTCTAGTTTGTCACATGTGAATTATAAACTATTATTTATGATGCTTTATGATCAAATTAAAACTTACACCATTTTGAAACAGGTTTCTTGAAACCCGAGATCGTCAGCGACACCTTCTGCAGCGGAAAGATGCCGGAAACCATCGAGGTGGACGTGAGGATGGAAAAGCTCCGCAAACTTCGCTTCCAAATGTGTCCGGAAGAGATCGAATGGAAGGAAATGGACCGCCTACTGGTGGAAAAATCTGCTGCAGCAGCATCCATCGTCCGCGATTTCACCGTTCATCACCAGAGGTCGCCACTGGTTGTTACCAAAGCCAGCGAGACGAAGCCACAAGTCGAAAAGGAATCTGGAGAGACCATCCGTGATCCCGAAGATCAACAATTCATACAACCGCAAGAGGGCGAAGATTCTGTGACTTCCCCATTCCAGCTCCAACAACTTGATGACAGCCCCAGAAGCAGCCAGCTCTACATCAAAGACGTCCAGGATATGGAACCTGATGGCCAGGAATCCCATACCCAGTTCTACGAGCTGGGCATGCTGAAGCATACTCCACCTGACATCCTGGAACCCACGAAGCAGGCCTATTTCACCACTTCGGGTCAGCAGGTCCTGGTGAATCCCTGTCTCACCACCTTTGTCGGAGGAGACATCGGTGAGCAATGCGTCATCACCACGAGGAAAGTCAGCGATCACTGTGCCTTAGTGAGTGATAGGACGAGCTCTTACTCCACCTTTAGACCTCCTGTTAAGGAGGAGGAAAAGAAGGACAGTACCAATTTCCTGCAGAGTTCAGACAAGCCTTCTGAGTGTCGTTCCAAGAGCCCCTCACCTTCCTCCATGAAGCCATCTGCTGGTGAGAAACCACACATCCCTCTAAAAAATCCTGACATTGGAGACGAACCGATCGTTCCTGCAGATTCGACCCTGAAGAAAAAGGAAGTGATAGGACTGCAAGTGGCTACTCCTGCGGTGCCGCCATTAGAAAAAGAAAACAATTCAGATCCGAAAAAAGGGTGGAGCATCACAACTGTGTAAAGAGATCGGGAATTTTTTTTAATGAGATGCTACTTACATGTTTAATTGTAATAAAACTGTTTTACATCCCGTCTGTAGTATCAATACTTTCACACTCAAGTGAAGAATTAGTTCTTAAAGCCTTTTTGTTGATATATACTATTACGAAACACTTTAAACTAATCAGCTATTATTTTTCGTATTTTGTATCAAGCACCTTATACACCTTAAAAAAAATTTTGCTCAGCCTATCTAAGCAGCGCTGCATCACTTTAAGGCAATGTTCCCTTCTTAAACTATATCACCAAACCAAATTGTTGTTTACGACTTCTGAACTCTGAGTATAATTCATAAGTTGAATGATATAAAAAAAATACCAGAGCTCAATAATTGTGTTTTGATTAATATTTTAGTCTTCAATTAGTTTCAGATACTAAAAGCTACTTATTAAATATATGTTGTATGTTATTTAAGACAAAAGTAAGAAATGTAACACATCTATACAAAATACAAAAAAAAAAAAAAAAATACTACCAGTTTACAAAGTGCATGTAAGTATTAAAGGATCAGAATTATAATAATTGACAAGTGTTCATTTTTAAACAAATACCTCAAACGTCAGGTAGCAACACAATTTTAATCATATGAACATCGATATAAACAACTAGATAGACTGCTCCGATGGCAATGCAAGGGGAATCTAGGGGTGTGGAACATCGCACAACTTTCAATTACAGGCCATTATGGCGATATTTTTTGCGATAATTCTTAAATGGGTCTTTTTCTAGAAAAAAAAAAAAAAAACACATTGCCAAAATTGTGATTTTGGGCGATGTACTTTTCGATAATCCTTATATTATCCTTTATTATGAGTGAAACTGAGGGGAGAAGAAAAAGCGATCGTTGATGAGGTATGCTCAAGGAAAGAGAACTCTGTGTTGAAGGCATTCGTTTTTCAACTTTTTGTGCCATCAAAGCATTTTTATGTGAATTTCGGAGGTAAGGATGTTTAGAACACCTTAAGAGGCGTTAGCTCAGAGATTTTTATCAAAATCGTTGGAGCCGTTTTTTAGCAATCATTGAAAAACATGATTTTTTCAATGGCAGCTACCTCATGCGCGATTTTGACGAAAACCTTAATGGTAGGTCCCATGGCCAACCAGCAACCCGCGTACCAAATTTGAACATCGTATATCAATTTGTTCGGGAGTTATGCTGACAACAGATACATATACAGACACACATTTTTTCTAGAATACTTTTTTGAAATCAGCGTGTTCCAAAACGGGGAGAAATGCATAAAAATCGAAACTTTTGTTTTGACCTAATGCTGTACTTTCATTATCCTATGCATAATACATATGGGTAATTGAAAGTAAAAAGTTATATTGTATTTTCTAAACCATCTCACACTATCAAAGCTGAAAAAGAAATCTTTAACACTGGTTTTCTCAGTTCGTTATTTTTCAGTTTGAGTTTTGTTTAAATCCCCAAGGCTTTTTTCTAAATGTAGTTAGGATTGTGAAAATTATTATAGCGCATTTATATACAACTGATAAACAATAGTTAGAATGGAATAAGGTGTGCTATGTTTTTTTTTATTATTATTATTATTTAAAATTTAAAAACTTGAAAAAGAAAAAGAAAAAAACATCGTTTTTCTGCTGTCTTTAGTGTAAAAACATAAAACCATTTTCATAGCTTGCATCTTCAAGTCCATACTAACTATTGTTAACAATTATAATACGAATATATTGTGAAAAATTCATAGTAAAAAGTACTTAAAATTGTGGAAGGAGTAGTAATTCGAAAAAAAAAATTAAAAAATTTAAAAAATTGAATCAAGCAAAAATTATTTAAAATATTTTTGTAGGTTAAATTATGTTTACTTATCATGAACACAATGTAAAATTACTAGTTTAAATTTTAATGGTGCAATTTCTGAAAATAATTTTGTGGGTATCATGCCCCTTAAGCAGTCTATTCAGTTGCTTTTCTATACCGATGATTAGACGTAGACAAAAAACAAACAAGATACCGAAGAAAGTTGGTAACACATGAACATTTTACAATACCAAATTTTATGCCAATATCTGCCAACTTAGACCTAAGACCTCAGTAGAGTCTAAAGAAGATTATCAACCTAAAACTAGATACGGCTTGTTTGGTACTCACCTCATCCCATAGTGGCCAGTTTCAGTTCTGGGTATCGCACACCCTTCATGTCCACGAACTCCATGTACACAGTAAGATCGACACACAGCTGCTGATCGACACAGCATTGAGAAGGCGGCCAGAAGGAAGAACTGGATAAGTGAAATGACATATGGATAGTATTCTTGTGAGAATACGAAGAAAAGTTAGCACTGTGAATGTTTTAGAAGACAAAATTTATTAAATAAAAACTGTTCTATTGCAAAATAGTTTTTTTTTTTTTTTTTTTTTAAATAAATTTACATAAAAAAATAAATTTATTAAAAAACTAGGGGTGTGAACAATGCACAATTTTCAATTTCACTAAATTATAGGTCATTGAATTCAAATTTGATAAGGTGTTAATTACCGTTTTCATATGTTCCCTCATTTAGATAAAAATGTCCAGTTTGGCGATATTTTTGGCAATAATTTTTACATGGGCCAGTAAAAAAAAAATCAATCATTGATGGATGGTGCTCAAGGGTAGAAAACTCTGCGTTCTAGGCAGTCGTTTTTCAACTTTTTATCGCATTTCTACTTGAATTTTGGAAGTGGGACGTTTATAACACATTACACGGAACCTTACCGAGCCATTAGCACAAAGATTTTATTCAAAATCGTTAAAGCAGTTTTTTAGCAATTATTGAAAAACATGATTTTTTATGGTTTCAAACCTATGCACATGGGCAATTTTGACAAAAACGTTAACGGTAGGTTCCACACACAAAATTTGAGCATCGTAGGTCAATTTGTTCGGGAGTTATGCTGACCACAAGACACACATACAGACAGACATTTTTCCTAGAACACTTATATGAAACCAGTGTGTTCCAAAACTTGGAGAAATGCAAAAAAAAAAAAAAAAAAAAAAAAAAAAATCGAATTGTTTTTTTTCTTGACCGAATGCTTTACTTTCATTTCCCTATGTATAATACATATGGGTAATTGAAAGTAAAAAAAAAAAAAACGCCGGTTGGTTGATGATGATGGGGGGATGATTATCCAATCATTGTTCACTTCAGTAGTTGGGTGGGAATGCCAGAAACGTTGTAAAGTGGTGGAGTAAATATTTTTTTGCATATCATCACTAATTAAAGTCTATTATTGACAGTTCTTCCGTGTACATCCCAAGATTTTTCTTTCAATCTTCGGCAATTCCTTTTTTTCGTCGTCCCAATTTTTCCCAGAGTTAAGCAGTCGATCCAGTTGTTTATCTATATCGATGCATGCGAGTCAAAATGAAAATAAATGTCATTCCAATGTGGAAACTTAGTTCTGAGTAAATCAAGTTTAAAGTAAACAATCCCCTTAATTCATAGTATATCTGCACGAAATGTCTCGTTGTTACTGGTACTTCCAATTTAGGTATTGCTAAGTGTTATAAATCACTGTAAACATCATGAAAACCGCTAACAATTAAAACAAATTTTGAAACAATTAAAATCTCAAAATCGCGCGATATTTTTCATGATTTTCAATCACGAGTTACCATTAGTCACTTTGGCCTTTTGTTGTTGTAAACTTTTGTTTCACAGAATGAGGAACTTTCATGTTTTTTGGTTTTATTTTTTAATGAAAGTAGGGAAAAAAATCATGAAAAACCATACCATTCTTTCAAAAATTTGAGCTCAGATAGATAGTTAAAAAAATATTTAGTTTTTCACTTTGCGATTTGGCGGGAAAAGGCCAATTTTGGGTGAAACGTCAACGCGCACATAATGAACCAGTCTGAAACTTGTTTTAGACGAGGAATGAGTGAGGTTTTCCCCTCCGTTTTGTGACTTTATCTATGCGTAACCACGTCCCGGTTTTTTTCTGCGTTTTTGATCACGTGACTTTTGCTTTGATTTCGTCTAATTTCAAACTCGATTTTTGATTAATTGAAAGCATAAAGATAAAAAATAATTGCGCTGCTCAAATATATTCGTTGGATAACACCAGAAAATACAAAAAATATTCATTTTCCTCACTTGTGCAAGTTCCTCATTCCCGGTGTTAAATATTTTGGAAGTATGTCCTGAAGGGTTAATCAACCATTATTAATTACCAATCGATTCTTTTTATTAACATTGCCAAAGTGTTTTTTTTCAAACATGATCTACATAGCAATGATTCAGCACGAACCGATAGCCTATGAATTTATAACACCGCATTGTTATTCAGCACCCTTATTTCCTTTTACTTTCTTATTCCCCACTGCGAACTATCCGAGATGAAGTAGCAATGGTCAACCCCTAAGGCAAGTACTAAATATATTATTTATGATCTAAGATCTAAGGATAAGGAATAATATAGCTTTCTTCACACTCAGTTCTGTTTTTATCTTTTCCAAATTTGAGCTTGAGATATTTTACAAGCACTCGTAATGTTGACCCAAATATGCAAAAATTATAATTTTAAAAATTTAAATTAAAAAAATTAGTTTTAAGGTTACGAAGTCACCTTAAATATACTAATTACATCTAGCACATTGACTGAATTACAAAGTATGAATAATAATTATTAGAATAATTTCCAATTGAAAATATCTATTGAAACAATATTTTAATTTTAATTTCCATTGTTTCAAATTCTTCCTGGTTGTCGAATTTACATTTTTTTTTTTTAAATATAATAATAGGCACTATAAAAAATTTTACATAAAAAAAGTATTTTTCATTTTACACACAAAATAGATTTTGAAATTAAAAATTAAAAAAAAAAAAAAAAATCCTCTTCTGTATAGGTTCTACATTTTAGTTTACACCACCAATAAGAGCTTTTTTTATCTATAATAATAAAACAAGCTGCGTGTCTGTCTGTCTGTCTGTGGATCTATAGAAACCTACTTAAAATTGGAATAAAGCTTTGAAATTTTCAGCATAAGTAGTTTTGGTCTTTTAATTGTATACATCACAAACAGAATGTTAAAATTTTAATTAGTTCTTTTTATTTAATTTAATTAATTAATATGTTACAAAACAATATATAATAGGACTACAGCTATGAAATTTTCAACATAAGTAGTTTTGGCCTTTTAATCAGACTTTTAAAAGACAGAATTTTAAATTTTTATTTTGTTCTTTTTTAATTTTTTTTTTAATTAATTAATAAACGTTTTACAAAACGATTACTAATAGGACGACTTCTACAGTTCTGAAATTTTAAACATAAGTAGTTTTGGGCTTTTAATTAGGATTTTGAAAAACAGAATTTTAAATTTTTATTTAGTTCCTTTTTAATTAATTTTTTTAATTAATTAATTAATATTCTACAAAACAATTCCTAAAAAGGCTACAGCTTTGAAATTTTCAACAAATATAGTTGTGGCCTTCTAATTGGATTTTTAAAAAACAGAATTAACATTTTTTTTTTTTTAATGAATTAACAAATATTTTGCAAAACAATTTGTAATTGGGCTACATTTCTGAAATTTTCAACACAAGTACTTTTGGCCTTCTAATTGGACTGATAAAAAGAATGCTAAATTTTAATTTGTTTTTCAATTATTTTTTTCACAAAAAGCGACTTCGAGTAGTCTAGATCTCTGAAAGTATCAACATAAGTAGTTTTAGCCTCTAATTTTGCTTTCCACAAACACGTGTTAAAATAATCTTAAAGGAGTGTTGTATTATTGAATCAACGGGGAATTTTTTTTTTCTTGGCAAGGGAGAGGCTTCTAATATTAAGTCTTTACGTAGCAATTAGATTTTAGTGAGTGAAGCGAGTTTATGCTTACGCAGCAATGAACCTTTCAGCGAGCGAAGCGAGCCTATGCTTGCATAGCAATGAACCTTTTAACGAGTGAAATAAGCCTGTGTTTATGTGTCCATAAACTTTTCAGTGAGCGAAGCGAGCTAGATTTTTTTCGTAGCGGTGAACCTTCCTGCGAGCGAAGTGTCAAAAACTGGGTCCTATAAACGAATGACAGATTTCAGCAACGCGAGGCCTCACAGCTAGCTAAAATATTGTACATGGTAAAATTTCGTAGCGTAGCACGAGTATTTAGCTAGTACATATATATAATGGATACAAATTTGAAAACTTGATAAATTATAAAAATTTAAACTGTTGTTGAAAAATTTCAAATGTATGTTAAATTAATCCGAAAGTTTATATATTAAAAAAAATATTTAAAATCAAAAATGTTAATAATAATTTTGTATTTAAATTTGAGTTAATAACTAAAATGTAATACTAAACTATTAATAGTAGGAACGGACAGTGTTAATTTAATTTTAAATATTGCAAAAAAAGAAGTTATCTTTTTACAGAGAATTATTGGTGTTTAATTTTGGTACAGATAATTTTAGGCTTTCCCTTTAAAAAAATGTGTAAATGAAAAATTCAGATGGCAGCACATTTTAAATAAATGCCTAACTAATCCTAGCATTAGTGAGTAGTGCTGCCATCTGGATTCTCCATTTCAAGACATTTCTTTTGAAAGAAAGTCCGGAATAAAGTAATCTAACAGCAATTATCTGTGTACCGAAATAGAACGCTAACTATATAGCTTATCATTTTATAAACTAGTGGTAAAAAAGGGAAACTAAAACTTGTGCTCGTCAAAACTCGATAGTAAATTCTTGAAAAGATCTTGTATTAAAGTTAACGAATTCTTTGATGATTCCATTTTTGCTCTATATTTAAGATAAATATTGTTCCCTATGCTAAAAATGCTATTTATATATATATATATATATATATATATATATATATATATATATATATATATATATATATATATATATATATATATATATATATATATATATATATAGGAACCAAAAGTCTTTCTCCCCTCTCATAGTAGCAACGCCCTCTGGCGAGAAGGAGCAGAAGCTCTCAATCTATATATTTAAGAGGCAATACGTTTTTTGGGGTTAGTCCGTCCGCCTAAACTACTCAACCAATTTCAATGATCAAGGTGTCATTTTAAAGGAAATAAGCTGTAGATTTGCCAAAACGTGCCAAAATAATTTATTAACATTTTATTAATTAGTTAAATTTCAATATTTTTCATCATTAAGCTACTACAAAGCCTCAATGATTTTGAATATAAGAATGGCAACATCCTTAAGTAAACAAACCCTCTGCTCTGGGGTTCAACCAACCAACCGTTGCTAATTTTAAAGCTATCCTAACGTATATAAACAACAAACCCGTTGCTAATTTTAAAGCTCTTTTTAAACTCTTCTATTCAAAGTAGATTTTTTCTGTTTTTCTGAAGCATTTTTGTATTAGAGTAATTATTATTTTGAAGTATTTCTATCCAGAAAATGCTTCGCGTTGGACGTCGTTCTCTAACGGGGCGACTTATCAGAATAAATAAAAGATATTGGGACTTCAATGTAAGGGCATAACTAATGAAGTTTTAAGTCAGAATGTTGGCGGATAGTATATTTAACTTTCTATTATGAAACTTGCAATTTGGGTGTTTTCTCTATTAGGCCTTCTATTAAAGTTATAAAAATTTGGTTACATTTTTTATGGCTGGCAAACCTATTCGATTGCAGCAAGATGTTTTAACCACAAATTCGAGCGGCAAAGCCTCTCAATCCGAGCGCAGCGAGGTGTTTGGGGGTTGGCGAGCGTTAGCGAGCAGGGGGCAAAGCCCCCTAGTAACTGTTTAAAATAACACACTTCCTGTAGATCTGCCGCTTATGACACGCGCGAATGCATTAAGAACTGTCAATATAATATCCTAATAAACAAAGAGACCAATTCCCAGTCTCGTTACTTTCCCCTTGCTGATACACCCATCTCCACAAAATTGGGGGTTCAGGATTACTTAACTCGCGATTTTCAAAAAAGCAAAAGTTGTTTCAAAACAGTAAGTTTTGTAGGCCTACTAAAGCCATTTCACCACGAACCAAAAACGCAAACGCATTCACAGGCCAATAAAACAGCCTATACCCTGCATAAAGTTTAACGAACTTTGATTATATCACCGAAATTCCCTCAGACCTCATCAGCAATTCATCCACCAGACCAATACCATGCCGAGTCAACAGTCTTCTATTTTGAAAGTGTATGTGCCAAATAATCAGCACGACTAGCATCCTAGCCATTCCTCGTACCAGCACGACCAGCATCCTAGTAGCCAGAATGACCAGCATCATTGCCATTCTCATAGCCAGCACGACCAGCATCATAGCCGTCCTCGTAGCCCGCCCGACCCAGCATCATAGCCATTCTCGTACCCAGCACGACCAGCATCTCAGCGATCCTATACCAATTTTACGACTCCGAAAGAATCCACAAGGCCTATACCCTGTTGCCAACTCCATTGAACTCGTCATCTCCATAATAACGGGCATAATAACGAAAAATTTCATGATTCTAAGGTAGGATCAAACCATTTTAATACTAAGCATGTTTAAAAATACGAAAAAACAATATCTTGTCCAGATTTGTACAGAGTTAGGAGAAGTTGCACCGACATGTGCCGCAATCATAAAATTAAAAGAAATTAAGAAAAATCCTGTATTTAAATGCTAACCAGATTTCATCAAAGACTTAATTTCTTCAACAATCGAAGATGGAAAAATTCAGGAACTTATAGAAAAAAATAAATTAGAAGAGGAAAGAAAGTTGCAAGAACTAAAAGAGATCGAAAAAAAAAAAAAAAAAAAAAAAAACAGAGATAGAAAAAAAGAAAAGAAAAAAAATATATAGGTCGAAAAAATAAAATTAGCTCAACTTGAAAAACAGTTAGAGCTCAAAAACCTTAGAAATAATACAGGGGAAAACCAAAATAATTATGTACACGATAACATACCAACTGAATCATCACCGAACATTGAAAACTTAATAAAAAGCTTCAAGACACTCAGCATGCCGGTCCGCACTAGACCCGAAAATTTCAACTTATTTTTCCAGCTTTTATAACTAAAAAAGTCCCACATGAATTAAAGTCAGAGATTTTGATTAATGTTCTTGGGGAACGTGCCAACAATATTCTACTGTATATTTCTGAACACGAATTAGCTAACCATGAACAAGTTAAAACTATCGTTTTACGAGAATTTCAACCCACACCACAAGAAAATCTTTTAAAGTTACGCAGAAGCCAACGCATGGCAAACGAATCCCACGTACAGTTTTCGTCAAGATTGACCTCAACCCTCGATTATTTTTGCAGACTGCGTAATGTCAACGATTTCGAATCGCTATGCCAGTTAATGGTGTCTGACAAACCTTTTAGTACTTTGGATAGAGAAACGCAAGCACACATACCCGTGCGTCAAGGTGAAACTTGGCTTAAACCATCAGAATTAGCTAAAGAATGTGACATTTATTTTATTTCGAAGCGCAAGTCTTTTAGTGACACTAATTTCCGCTCACCTCCATTTGAAAACAAGGCACAAAATTATAGAAATGGTAAACAAGGATCTTATGAAAACTACCGAAAAACAATAACAGACCTACAAGGGGATTCTATAATCAAGGGAATACGTCCAGACACGAAAATATTCCTAGAAATACTAATTCAAATTCAACAAATAACCCTGTGTGTGAAATCGAAACAAACAAAATTATACAATATAACGAAATTATTAATGAGCTACAATACGAAAAGGTTTTGGTAAATGATATCGTTGTTAAAACACTTATCGACAGCGGTACTTCTTTTAGGTGTCTGAAAGCTAATTATTTACCAGACACAACAACATTCGAAGGTACAGTATCCTTAACAGGTGCATTCGGAAATGAGGTTGATGCAAAACTTGCAAAAATAAAACTTGGATTACCCCAAAATCCTCAAAATCAATTAACAATAACCTCTGCAATCTGTGAAGTATTACATGCTGACATCTGCGCACGTGTCAAGGTCAAACAGATCATTTCGCGCCATTAATCACAAAGGAAGAAGGCACTGATCTTCCCATGCTATCTAATAAACTCTTTCACGAAGTCAAAGCGATTCCAGATATTTTCACTAAAGAAATAAAAAAAAGCAGGCGCAAATCAAATCTTAGCCCAAAATTAATGCTTTTCATTTTACTGATAAAATTCGGCAATCGTCATTTCAAATCCCAATTGTAAGATATAACAAGCAAAAAGAATCAAATGAAGAAAAGATTTTAACATACCCCATACCGTAATTAAAAACAAATCTGGAGCTGCAAGAAGAGTATCAAGACGCTATAAATTATTCGCCAGAGAAAAGCTAACACATAAATAAAAAAGACAGGACAATCTCAATTTTTATAACATCTATTTGTTATCGTTTCATAACTGCAAACAACATGGGAGATATTAATTCAAAATTGCCAACGTGGTGTGTATGAGACTCTCAATACAATGAGTAGTATATGAATTTAACTGTGTTGGCAATCATCCCAAAATTGCAAAATTGCCAACGTTGAATTCTTATACGATTCATTGTATTGAGAGTGACAATAAATATTGTTATGAATTTTCTAAGAGGGAATGACTCAGTTTTACTAAATAAAAGCTGCAATTTATTCTTCTTTCGATGGCTTACAAAACTTTCCCGAACAACAGTAGACGCACTATCTAGCTTCAATACAAGCTTCCATGCATACAATCTCGGATACAGCGATAATGCAGGCACAACGATAGTAAGCAAAAGCGCCGATTCTTTCAAAGCAGAGTCAAATACTCAATTGATCTCTCGATTTCATCCATTTGCCATTTTTATAGCCTCGAAGTAGAAATTTCTATAAATATTCAGTCAACCAATACCGTTATGGAAATGTTTCGAAATTCCTCGAATGGTTTAGATATTCAACATTTTTTCTTATCTGTATTATCACTGTTTACAAATAAAATAATATAATTTCAAAAGAAATAAGTCATTTTATACTATTACGTACAGAAAATTTGTTTAACAAACATCCTGATTAAATATTGTAGAGAGATTTAGGTTTGCAAATTGTAATCCCAATTATTTTAGTTTCTTTCAAGTAGATATCCTCTTTACCATAACAAGAAAAAGTGTTCATTATTAAAAAGTTGTATCTACTAATTTTAACTTGAGTGCAAAACATACAAATACATATAAAAATAATAAGTATTAATAAAAAGTAAATACAGCATAAACAAAATTTTAATATAAGAAATAGATGATTAACAGCTTTACATACGAATAAAATAAAAAAATAATGCTTCAAAATTACTTTCGCTTTAAGATTGAAAAATAATAATAACAATAATAATATTTATCATCATTTTGAGAGAAATTTAAGCAATCTTCGATAATGTAGTAGTTAATGTGGCAAGCTAGTGATCAGACGGTTGCCAAGTTTTAATCATTCACTACCCTGTATAAAATTTCCAACTTCCAGATCATTTCTGTGGTGTACATGCCCTCGTACGCTTTAAATTTTACAAAGGGCACTTTTTTTTAATCAAGCCGAGAAGAATAAAAACAAAATTGGCATTATTTCAAAGGGATACAGATCCTCGTATGCATGAAATAATACAAAAGGAACTTCTAATCAAAGTGAGAATAATAAAAAAAGAATGAACAAAATTTATCATAGTTTTGGCTGTAGCTCTGGCTAAAATTTTACTCACAATTAGAAGATCAAAATTTCTGTGGCTTTTTCAAAGGAATGTTTTAACATTGACAACTGAAACATTACAACAAGAATGCAGTGTTTTTCGTCTGCTTATTCAGTTGCAACACAATGGCACGAAAATCAGTTTTCTGGCAATATTAGAAGTTAATCTGCGAGGTGTCGAAAACTGTCCAAAGCTCGGTTAAGATAATATACACATCTGCTGCTTTGGTATCGGGCGGCGGAACACTGACGCGTTTCTAGATAGTGTGAAACTTGAATTTAACAAAATGTACGATACAGAATTTTTGAATAATAAATACAATTAATATATGCTATAATATCTTAAAAAATATGTATTTAATAATAGTTTGTGTCTATTATCTTATTTTGTACTTCATGAGTTATGCATAAGTGTACGTTGCATTTCTTGAAGCTGGAAATCTGGAGGTATAAATCGCCAATACTAGCTTCTCTTTTTTTTTTTTGCCTTTTTTTTTGAGAATTCAAGTAATTTTTCAAGTTTTCTTACAAAATTGTTTTTCTCTGTTTTAATATTTTTCTTAAAGGGGGAAGGGGGATAGCCTCCTCAGGCGATTGTAAATGAGATTCAATTAAGAGCTTTTCTCCAGTTTTAGAAAGTTGAACAGTCGGCAAATTTTCGAAATTTTATCCTGCCCTTTTTTTAAAGTACGACACTAAAACACACAACAATAAAATCGAATTGAATAAATCTATATATATAAAAAAAAATGTTGAACAGAAATATTAAGAATACCGGCCCGAGTTTCACGAATCGGCATTTTTATACTAGAAGTCTATTATAAGGGAGTTGATGTCTTTTCCACCGCCTACATTGATGGACTGCGTACACAAATATAATAGATATCTTCATTATATCACCCCGCCAAAGTTTTTAGAAAAAAAAAGAAAGCAATTGGCAAATTTCTAAAGTTTCATATATTCCTTTAAAAGTGCCAAGTGAGGGATGTTTTAAAACATATTGAATGGAAAAAAATATAAATAATTAAAATTGTCAATAGTATTTAAAAATCCTGATCACAATTCAGACCTAGTTGGCGGTCGGCAATTTTAAATTGGAGTAAGTATAAGCTTTCTTTGCAGGAACATTTAAACTGATGTCGTCACTGACAGCTTCTAAATGAAATTAAATATGAACATATCTCCCGTACCCCGCACTGTTGCACAAGTATCAATTTCCACAAATTCTCTACAGAATGAATAATTTTCCTTCAAGTTCAAATCAGTACATTTAATTGTATAAATCGTCGAGTCGGCTGTCGTAAGTTTTTAAATTCAGTCACCTGATAAGTACACACTATATTCTCAGGAAGAAACTGACAATAATGACTTATTCTTCCAATTAATACATTAGATAACTCTGATGTGTTACAGTAGGTGACATAATTTAAGTACGTCAGGTAACGCCTTAAAAACCATGATATGCCCGTTAAACTTCATTTACATAATGTGTGTATTGTACGTCATATGAATTGAAAGTCTTAAACAGAAAATTTCAAAACATCTAAATTTTTACATCCGGAAAATGAGCCCTCTTTTATCAAATACATACCTTACGTACATACTGGTCTGGTGAGAAGTTTCAATTTCGAACAAAACTTGCTTATTTTTTGGTAAAGATAAAAATAAAAAATACATTTTATATGATTATTCAACGAGGTTTATTACTTTCATGCCATGTAAATCGGAAGGCAATGTCGTATTTATTGCAACAAAATAATCATTGGAAAAGTATTGAAAGGTTTGTTATAATACTATCTAAATTTATTGAAGTTTCCCGCAGTCAAATAGCTGCGGCCTGATGTTGTCCGACGTACAACCAGGTTTCAGTCTTTTACAAGTAGTGAGTACCTTTTCTCACCTCTCCTCGATTTCACCACTTTATACACGAAACATCGGAAAGACATCGTGTTTCAAATAAGTAAGATTAGTCAAAATACCTTTAAAAATATTTAAAATTGGATCAGTAGATCTCACATTAGGATCATAACCTTTAAAGGTGGGAAAGGGAAATGGGGGAGGATTTTTTAGAAATCTCATGTTGACTGTGACGTTTCTCTTTTTTAGAAGGTCATATGCGCAACTTCTCCTTCCTCAAGATAATAACGTTGGTGATTTGAATACCTACCTCCCCCCCCCCCCCCCACCAAAGAAGGGGAAAAAAAAAAAAAAAAAAAAACTCCGATTGTACTATTCCTTACTTAGTTTGTATTTTTTTGCCGAAAAATTTATAGTTTTCATTTTTATAGATCTGAATATTTTGTTGCTATGTTCGAAGTTAGTTGAGAATAATTTACACACACACACACACATACACACACACACACACACACACACATAATATTATACTTTGTTTAATGCTAAAGTAATACATTTCATTTTTAGTTCTGCTTAAAGAAAATTAGCATTATACTTTCCTTCTTGAACAAATGATTATTATTAAAAAAACTAATAATATTTGCAGAAATTATTGCTGAAAAACCTAAAAAAAAAAATCATTAAATTCAATCCAGCAGTTTTGGTAAAAAATATGGACACGAAGTAATAATTTTTAAAAAGTAAATTCCTGTGTTAAATTACAAAAAAAAAAAAAAAAAAAAAAATTATGTTTTACTATTAATGTACTTTTCAAGAGAAAGTAAAATCCACTTTTCTTTTTTGGGTAGGAAAATATGTTAAAAAGTATTTAAAAATTAATTAACAAAACGTTTTTAATAATTATTGTATTTTGAAGTATGAAGTTCATGAGCGCCGACTGGATTATTTTCAATGAAGGTGCAGATCACTAACAAGGAGGTATAAGGCGACAAAAGTCTTTGTTCAAATCTAGATTTTTCGAAAATGGGAATTGGATTTCCTAATTTGATGTTAGTTAATAGCTGTACATAATTTTTTGCTCGAATTGATAATTTACTATCTGTATATTTTGTTCTTGTGAATTACTTCTTCCACATTACTTTATTTTTTGAAAGGCAGGAGAGAGTGTAAGTGCATGTTTCTTATTTATATGTCCCTGACATTGTCTTATAAAAATCGCAGTGTTTCGCGTAGGTAATTTTTTGTGATATAGCAATAATCTGCGAGGATTTTACAATGAAGAATTTTTCCAGAATTTGTTTGATTAACTTTATTTACAAATCTAAATTAGAGTCACCGATTTGATCAATATTTTTCATATATTTTATTCCGTGTTGTAGGGCGATTTCCATCCACTTTTACACGTTTAATTAATTTCTTCGAAACTGCAATTTGAAAATAAAAAAAAAAAAATTTAAAAATGTATTGAAATGAGCCTTTGTACTACTCATATTACTGAATTGGTTCTAGATTGTGAGAATGTATTCTATCTGCAAGTGATAAATGCCTCCCCGCCCCCCCCCCCCCAAAAAAAAAAGCACTTGGAAAAATTCTCCCCTTTGTTCGGGAAAGAAGGAGGTTATTTATTAAACAATGAAATGAAATGGAACTTTAACTAAAATGTGATGGGAATTTACTTAAAATATGACATTAATTACGTATTAATAAAATGCCATAAAATATTAAAAACACTAATTAAAATTAATTACACATTAAATAAAATAATTAACAATTAAATAAAAAAAATTAACAATTAGTTATAAACTTATTAACAATTAATTACGCATTAATTAACAAATAATTATGTATTAATTAAAAAAATTATGCATTAATTTTGCATTAATAAAATTTAATTAATAATAGATTAACACCTTAATGAATATTTTCTACATTTACATCGTACTTGTCTTGATTTTAGTCGGCAAAAGTATGTCTAACGCCCCCCCCCCTATTGAAATTCTTAGCGACGGCCCCTGTTTGTACCCCTTTGCAAATAATCATACAGGCAGCCATGTTCATATTCTAAAGAATTATTAAGAAAAACCCAATTTTTTGTTCAATTACCTTAGTCTAAAATTATTTTAATTCAAAACTTCTTACCTATTTAAAGTTGTCATAGCGAATCCGCAGTTTACAATATATAAAGTCTAAAATAAATGTTCTAAAATTAAAAATATATTTTGCGGGGATTTTCAAACTTGAAATTTATTTTACTTTTCTATTTTCTTGTTTCCCTTTAGCCATCACAAGTGAAAGAAGAAATAACACTGGAATGATCTGCCTCGTCTTTGCTCCAATGTGATTGGATCTTCAGAATTAGAATTACGAACTGTTGGAGCATTATAGCTTAGAGTGACATTGATCGCTTAAAAGTGTCTGTTTTATAATTTATATCCTTTTTTACTTTTCCCATTGTTCCCTTTCATCACGTGAGTAGCGTAATTTTCTTGCAAAAATCGGAGCCCATCAGGGTACTAACTGTTTGTTTCAATATACTTTTAGCCCGGGGAATAGAGACTGAAAAAGGGGTCCTACCTTGTAAAAGGTTATGTAGTTCTGATTTTTTAATATGTTATATGTTGGGATAATCACATGATCAATATCCACCCACTTCCTTCATAGTAAATCAACTGTCCTGCGTGGCAGTAGCGAACTCTGGCGGAACTCTTTTTGTAACCCCATCTGCGCATGTCATTATTCAGATTGCTTGTAAGCTCGCATCTTAACGGATGTAATGCTTTTCTCTTCTAACAACTTTTAACTTAAATTCTTTATGTCTTTTCTACGTTCATAATAAACGATGTTTGTTGTTATGCCTGTGCGGTGTACCACTGCTAAGCATTATTCTAATAGGTTAGGCCCCTGACCCTTTTACACTGCGCAGTAGACCAGGTTGGAACGGAAATTAAGCCGACTGAAGGAGAAAAACTGGCCAAATGGACTCAAGCAGATTTAAAAGCGAAAGCTGATATCATCTTGTCGATGAATCCAAGTGAGTTGTGCCCAGTGGTGTAGTGTAAAATAAAAAGGTATGGGAACGCTATGTCGCATCGTTATAAACGTATACTTTTGTTTTTTTCTGTGTGTGAGGGGGGGGGGGGAGTGAAAATTGCAACTAAGAATAAATAACTTTCTTAATTTTACTTTAATAATCTCAAAACAGATAATGAGCTCCTCAAAATTGAAAAGAAAAACATCATGTGTGTTTAGGCTTTTTTATTTAAATATCTTTTTTAAACTATTAAATCATCTGGATTTTTTAACAATTGGCTTTGCACAACCCATTTTAACAGATTATTTGATACTTTATAAATGGATTAGAAGATCTTTTCAAACATATTATTGACACAAATTTTTAAATAGATTTTTTGCAACAATTTTTAAACAAATTATGTACAATTTATTTTAAACCGATTATTTACATGATTTCTTAAACAATTATCATTCAGAAAAATGTCCATAAGAGATCGAGTTTCGATTTTTCGAATGGCTATATGTGTGGGTTGCCGTGCCTCTTTCAAGTGTTTGCAAATTCTTGAACTTGCTTGCTCAGCTCTGAAGTTGCATATCGAAAACGGCAGCATAGTTCTCACGAAAGAACCGTTTCGTTTTCTTTCTTGACTGTGTGTTTAATGTCACGTAATAAAATAAAAAAAAATAAAAAAAATAAAAAAATTAGGTGAGGGAACGCCGTTCCGCCTTCTAAAAAGGTAAAGGATCGCCGTTCCCACGCGTTCCCGCTCCACTACACCCCTGGTTGTGCCACGTCAAGCACTGTAAATCTGCCAATGAAGTGTGGTTGAAATTGAAATCAGTTTTTGAATCGAAAGGGCCTGCTAAGAAAGCAACGTTACTGAAACAACTTTTGTTTCGAAAGATGTCCGATTCAGGGCCTGATTTAGAAAAATTTTTACTGTAGGCAAAACATTCAGAGAGGGGCCCCAATAGCAAATATTTATTTCTTTACTTCACAATATTACCAGATCAAGCTACATTCGTTAAGACTAACTTTTTACAATTAAAACTCATAGTTTACTTTCACGCGATTCTTTTGTTATAATTAGTATGATCTTGATTTGCTCAAAACTTTTGAATTAATCAAGACCCCCCCATGAACACTGATTTTAAAAGCACACTTTCCTGTATTTTAAACTTACATTTTACCACAGGGTCCACAAATTATATAATAATAAAGATTACTTAATTTTATAACAATAATTGTAAATAATAAAAAGTAACCTTTCCACTGTTTCCACGATCTCACCAAAAAGGAGGGCCAAAAAAGTCCACGGAAGAGCCTGCAAACCAACCAATCACAAAGACTCTTTCATTTCATAATATAAGAAGTTGTATATGTTTGGTTGGTGAACATCTCTTTACAAGAGGCCAGAGAAGGAGAACAGCGGCGTAAAGCCTTTGTCTCCGTGTACATATGAAGAAGTTGTACATGATTGGCTGAACCGGAAAGATTTGCTTAATTAGGTTTTATTAGGTTAATCTATCTAACTTAACTCTCTGTGACAGTAAAAAATATGGAATTTGCGGATGTGTAACTAAAAAATTTTTATTATTTTTGTTCAGTACTTCCCATAAAAAGACCATTATATTTAAAATTTTCAGAAAACTTTCAAAATTTGGGGCCCCCCAAATTTGGGGGCCCCTCGGCCCGGGCCTAATGGTAAATCAGGCCCTGCCGACTCCGAAAATATGTCAGAGCATCTTAGTAACTTTTTTGACTCTGTGGATAAACTTCATGAAATGGAAATTGACATCGCTAACGATTTGCTGTCGATACTTCTGCTTTACAGTATTCCTGAAAGATACGAGAACTTTCGATGCGCCATCGAATCTCGAAATGAGTTACCCAACCAGGAAGTGCTGAAAGTGAAACTTTTGGAAGAATATGAATCACGAAGGAGCGGCGGCCGGGAGGAGAAATCTGACGCTTTTGCTGTCTCGCCTGTACGCAAGCCATTGGCGCCGCGTTGGAAAAATAGCGTTTTTCATATAATTTGTTTTCCATGTAATAGTTCTACAAAACAAACTTTTCACGTACATAAGTTGCAGAAAATTTAATACTCTACAACAGCGTTCGCCACTAACTTTTAGAGACGGGCCGCATGACTTAAGTTGGAACTTTCCGCGGGCCGCAGATTTAGACCGAATACGCCAATAAATATTGTTACGAATATTTGTAAATATTTCGTAGTGTTAATTTTGTAAATAGGAAAATTTATGTTCATTTTGCATTAGGCAGTGCAATAGTTCGCCTTTAATCTGTTTCCCTGCAATGAACCTCCCAATGCTTGATAACGGGTTTTACAGAGGTAACTCTGGGAAGCGAGTTTCAAGGGGCAGGGCATTTAACATTACGGTAATGGGAATCTCGTCAAATTGGCGAGATAGAGCCAAGTTGGCGACGGTTTGGGCGACTAATTTTTGTCGCCAAATTTGGCGAGGAATCGCCAAATGTCGCCAAACTTGGCGACCATTTGGCGACATTTTCGGTACATGTATCCCCATGTACATGTATATAGGACTTTTCGACTACAATCCGGAAAGTTCTCCAAATGTCTATCTCTGGAAGGTTCGTGAAGATTCGCAGCCTCCCCTATATATACCCGGCCGTGAGTGAGTCAGTTAGTTAGTGAGTGAGTTGTCTCTCAACGTTCATTGTGAGAGCTTTATTCCTGACTGAGTAGTTGACTGATTTTGAGTCACGGAGCTAGTTGTTAGCCGAGTCCGATAGTTGACTGAAGTTAGTTAGTTGATTTTGAGTCACTGAGTTAGTTGACTGGAGATACTGAGCATTCTAAAGCGAACTGTTTTGCATTGTCTTTTGCAGCGATTTAGCAGTTGTTTGTCAAGTTTTTAACTGCTGTTTTGTGCTCTATTGAGGTGAAAAGAGCTGTATTGTGTCTACTAGAACGAGAAGTTCTGGAGCTGTAAGAGAACTGTGAAGAGTTTTTTTGGAATAAATTTCGGCAAGTTTTGTTCTGCTTTGGCGTCAAATCTTTCGAACCCGTACAACGCAACAATATATTGCTTTACTACATACGTTCAATGTTAGAAATGTGATAATTACTAAAGATTCAACAATATAAAACAATTTTGAAAACTGAAACAATAATTTAACTTTTTTATATTAATATAATAAAAATTCATATTTCATTCTTGTTTCAAATAATTAAAAAAAATAATTTTCCTTACATCGTAAATCAAAGTCACAAAAGAATTTAATCTTTAGTGACAATATTACAATGTGACTTGACATAAACTCATAATCAATAACATATTTCAATCATACCTCCAAAGTCTTCAATTTTAGTCGATGTTAATTGCGAGACGATGACGGCCGGTACGCTTTTCACTATCCACTTTGTGTTTAAAACTAGTCTTCAGCGCCATTTTTGCACTGGAGTCATAGAGATCGCGATACTTCTTTTCACGTCAAAACAAAAGAGATGCATTAAAACACTCAACTCCTGCCCATAACATTCAGAAAAGCAGAAATCAAATTGTGCCATTCACGAATCGAGGAGGTGGAGTATCATAAGTACAAAACTAAGCAATGCGTCATTGGTAATAATTCAAACTATTGCTTTTTTTACTTTTTCTGGCAGTCTCAGAAAAAAAATAAAGGATTTTTATGACCTACTGATTCGGGCCACTTAATGGAAAACGCGGTTTTTGGTAGTAAACACATACTATTGTAGACAAACTGAAATTATTTCCCTAAAATTTGAATTTTGCTCGCGGGCCGGAGAAAAAGTTGTCGTGGGCCATATCCGGCCCGAGGGCCCCCTAGTGGCTGACGCTGCTCTACAACCTAAAATATAATTTTTTCCCTACAAAATGCAGTGGGAAAAAGGATATGATCAGTATACTGGAAAAAATCCAAAATTTCAGAATTCAGAAGATTTTTGGTGCACCATGGCGAAAATGGTAAATTGATATTACCGTTATTGTATATATATATATATATATATATATATATATATATATATATATATATATATATATATATATATATTATTTAATATATTTCCCCTTTTTATTTTACATTATCATTAGTATTATATAATTTTTTTTTTATTTTTTTTTTTATTAAAATTGTCAGACTCTATAGTAAGGAGCTATTTTTAAACCCCTACCTATACATAAAATATTATAGGTTATCATCTCGTAAACCTTCAAAGAAGAGTAGCTCCTTAGTTATTAGTCCTAGATAGTAACTTTATGTATAAAACTTATAGAAAATTTATAGATCTACAACTTTGGAATATATATTTTTCCTTACGACTTATTGTTATGAAGATATAATTGAAAAACTCAGCAAAACACTTAAAAAAGCAGCATTTTTACGAAAAAGTTTTTACTTTGATGCTACGTAACTCTTTACATAACAGCTTTACAAAATCAAATTGTGCACAAAAGTTGTAGGAAATTTACTATTCTACAACTTTTAAATTTAATGTTTGTTTTTAAAATGCATTGCAAAAGAGTTATGCTCTATAAACTGAAAAACGTAATTTTTTTTGGTGCATCACGGAAAATACACAAATCAGAGTAACTCCTTTGTTATTAGTCCTAGAAAATAAGTTTATATAGAAAACTTGTAGGAAATTTATTTCTCTACGACTTCTATTCACAAACTTTTTCTCTATAACGTACCATTATGGAGATATAATAAAAAAACTTGACACAAATCTTACAAAAAGTAGCATTTTTACGAAAAAGTTTTGATTTTGATGAGACATAACTATTTCCCTAATAGGTCTACAAAAACACTTTGTATACAAAAGTTGTAGAAAATTTAATATTCTACAACTTTTGAATATAATGTTTGTTTCTAAGATGCATTGGCAAAGAGTTATGATGTATAAACTGAAAAACGGCTCAGTTTTTGGTGCACCACAGAGAACGCACCAGGGATCGGAGGTCGAAAACTTGGTTTATAAACCACGAGACCGACCATTATAGCATATTAAAAAATCAGAACTATATAATCTTTTGCAAGGCTAAAGGTCTCTATTCCCTGGACTATTTGTCTGATATTCAGGGGAATTAATTGATCAGGCACTTTCGACCGACTTTAAAGATTGTAAAATAATTAGATTTTTCTTTCACTTCCCCGGACGCACAGTATTGACTTGACAGCTTTCTAATTTAAGTTTTAGATTGCATTTAAAGCATTGTTAACTCTAGACAGGATAGGTTTCATAGGAATTTATTAGCGGCGGAAATGTGTAAATATGATATTTCTGTTTCATTTAATGAAGCGAATTTGGATCCCCCCCCAGCCTTATAAAGTACTTTATTTACATATACCCCCCCCCCCCCTCCCATTTTTTTTAAGATTTTGATTATTTTTCTGTTTATCTTAATTTTTTACGATAAATCCCAAAATGTTCAATTTTCTTATCAACCCCCCCCCCCCCTAAAATTTCGATGAAGCAGTTTGAGTCACGAAACCCCCACGTAGGCACCCCTGTGTAAATAACGGTTTTCTTATTTTCATTAATTTAAAAAGATAAACCCATTTTGGCGATGTTATTGACAATAATTATTACACTATAAAGAGAAAAGACTAAATCGCGAATTTGAGTGATATCTGTTTTGATAAATGGTACATTATCCTTTCTTGCAAGTGAAACCCGCAATAAACAGTTATTGATTTGTGATGCTCAAGAGAAAGGATTATGTTTTAAAGACATTTATTTATCAGCCTTTTACGCCTTTATAACATTTTTAAATGAATTTCGGTGGCTGATGTTTAGAACACCTTAAAAAGCATTAACCACAGCGATTTTGATGAAAATCGCTAAAGCCGTTTTTTGTCAATTTCTAAAAAGCAAATTTTTTTAAATGGCAAATGAGAGGTACAGTACAAAAAAAAAAAAAAAAAATCCGAACGATGACTATAACTTGTATTCTAATTGATGAAATAACAAAAGCTAAGTACAGTTGTAAATCGCGGAAGGGCACTGCAGCCACTAACCCGTAAACCAAATTTGAACATCTTAGGTTAACCCTTTGCGCTCGAGTGGCGCTTCTCAGGCACCACTTGATTAAATGCCGCAACACGAGAGGACCACTAGGTTTGATGCGGAAATTCGATACAAGGCCAATGAATATGTTTAGTTTCTATGAATCAAATTCGTAACCGCGAACCTAACTAAAATGTCTCGAGTTGCTGGTCGCTCCTCGCGAAAAAGGCCTCGAGTGCAAAGGGTTAATTCGTTCGATAGTTATGCTGATCAGGTACACAGACATACACATTTTTTCTAAACCATTTCTTGAAGTCAAAATGTTCCAAAACGTGAAGAAATGATAAAAATTGATGTTTTTAAGCCGAAAACCATACTTTCATTACCCTTGTGTAAACACATGGGTAATTGAAAGTAAAAATGACAAACATGAACTTTTACACCTTAGTCCTAATTTTATTTTTGAAACCTGTACATGTTAAGTTAGAACAATATATTACGCTCTTGAAAACTATACTACTTACTGTCCACTGTAAAGCTAAAATTTCTTGTATTTCTCAAAATTAAAATACTCAGATTAAAATTGTAACTCCATATAAATATCTGTATATAACCTTTACATCAGACTAAAGATGGTTTGGTAAATTCCTAATGTACGTAAAGGCTTAGTGAGGTTTCTGGTTAGTTGGTTGTTTTCAGATTATCTGGCACTGTCAGCAACACGAGGGCTATAATACGCCAAAACATTCGTCATTAGACAAGCCAACATACATTTACAAACACCCATGCCCAACACGGAACTCGAACCCGCAACCTCGCGGTCTAGAGGCTAGCACGCTAACCACTGTACCATTTGGTCGGCTGGAGAGGTTTCAGAAAATTGGTTCTAAGTCTAAAATAATGTGGTTTCGGAAATGTCGTCAATTCAAATTCCCAATCACAATTCAACAGCTTGAGTTGCCAAAAAAATCTTAACATCACTTACCAATTTGGTTTATGTTGATGTTACTCAAATGTTCTGCAGTTAATTGTGGCGTATTTCATGTAAAGTTCAATGCTATCAAATTTATTTGTAACAGCGATACTATAGGTTAAAAAAAAAAAAAAATGGCAACATTTGCGTCGATCAGAAAATTTCGAGATGTTTCCAGTGCGTGAGGAGCGCTAAATCGATTGCGGCTTGAAATCGTAGCTCAGATCCGTGATTCACTTGAACTTTGGATTCGGCTTTGAAAGAAGTCGAGCGTTTCGTGCACTTTCGCGATGCCTGCATTTTCACTGTATTCGAATTTGTATGTACCGTAGATTTTGTTGAAATTGATTTTTTTTTGTAGATTTAGTAGGCGCAAGGGCAACACAATGGCAAAACTGGGCCATTAATTGAAGCTCTAGTATTGAAGCTGAATACTATTTCTCTGGAATACTATTTTTAATAGTAAATACTATTTTTTTTAACTGATCATATGTCGGAAATACTACTCTTACAGGTGTTGAAACTACTCCTGTCCTCTTTCTTCAAATCTTTCAAAACAGACCACAACATTTACTTTTTCTATATTAGCATTAAGGCGTTTTAATTTGAATCGCTATAATTCTGTTCTTTAAATCCAGTAATTGCACTTCGAAAGCACCATTTCAATATTAACCCATTGCCCTCGAGCGGCGCCTCTCCAACGCCACATGATTAGTTGCCGAAACACGAGAGGACCACTAGGTTTGATGCGGAAATTTGAAGCAAGGAGACCAATGACTGTTTAGTTTCTGTGAAGCAAATCCATAAACGCCAACCGAACCTAAAATAGCCTCGAGTTGCTGGTACCTCCACGCGAAAAAGTCCTTGAGTGCAAAGGGTTGGTTGTTTCCAGATTATCTGGCACCATCAGCAACACGAAGGCTATATTGAGCCGAAACATTCATCATTTAACAAGCCAACACACATTTACAAACGCCCATGCCCAACACGGGACTCGAACCCGCAACACCGTCTAGAAACTAGCACGCTAATCACTATACCGTTTGATCGGCGCGAGTGCAAAGGGTTAAAGGGGGGGAGATAAAAACGCCACAGCTATCCTGAAATAAAATTTTTAGTTTCACTGATAGTCCATTAGTTCGGGATAGTTAACACCCTTCTCAAAGAGAAATGCTTTAATTTTATATAACGAGGAAGCGAAAAGTTTTAAAACGTTTGCTTTTGAAAACAATTATACCTTTTATGCTGCAGAAGATTTGGATATTCACTCACGATTTCAACAAAAATTCTTTGAATTGGTGATGATAAAGAATTTTCGACATTCGTGGCAGATTGGTTGGTTGGTTGGTTGTTTTCAGATTATCTGGCGCCGTCAGCAACACGAGGGCTATAATGCGCCGAAACATTCGTCATTAGACTAACCAACATACATTTACAAACACCCATGCCTAACACGGGACTCGAACCCGCAACCTCGCGGTCTTGAAGCTAGCACGCTAACCACTATACCGTTTGGTCGGCGCAGATTGAAATGAATGCGTCCGACTAGCCGTAGTTTGCCAACCATTGCTTTTATGCTATTTTCATTTATGTTATTTGAAATTACTTTATAAATACAAACCTGAAGATACAGGTATCCAAAATGTATTTCATTGAATATCAGATAGAAAAAAAAAGACGACATAAACAAAATAAATCCATCATATCTTAAAGCAACAAATTATAAGTATGATTTACATTGCACTTGAAAATAAATAGAAATGCATTAAAACGTAAAATATAAAAACTGTACAAAATTTTTTAAGTAATTTTTTAGCAATTCGGCATATTGATAAGGTATTTGAAATAAAAAAAAAATTCTCTACTTACTTACATTACTTTAATTCCAAATACAAGTAATAAGAATCGAGTTGTTGGTAGTATTAAGGATTTTCTGGTACAACATTAGAGAAATAAATGCGTCAGAACATCGCGAATTGGTTGGTTGTTTTCAGATTATCTGGCGCCGTCAGCAACACGAGGGCTAGCACAATGCGCCAAAACAATCGTCATTAAAGAAGCCAACACACATTTACAAACACCCATGTCTAACACGGGACTCGAACCCGCATCCTCGCGGTCTAGAGGGTAGCACGCTAACCACTATACCGTTTGGTCGGCATCGCGAATTGATTATATTTCTATGAAGGAGAAAGTTCTAAGGGACGAGTTTTAAATGATAACTATCCCACATTTGCGTCTAAATGGGAGAAAACCTGAAAAACTTCTACCAGGGAGCCCAAAAAACCAATCAAGACAGTCTGTTACAATCACCACCGTGTCGACTCACTTTGAAATAGAAAAACTACAGATCCCCGGGAAAGCATATCCAAAAAGAATTGGCCGACCAAACGGTATAGTGGTTAGCGTGCTAGCTTCTAGACCGCGAGGTTGTGGATTCGAGTCCCGTGTAAGGCATGGGTGTTTGTAAATGTATGTTGGCTTGTCTAATGACGAATGTTTCGGCGCATTGTAGCCCTCGTGTTGCTGACGGCGCCAGATAATCAGAAAAACAACCAACTACCAAATAGAATTCGAATTCGATACAATTATAGAATGCAATCTACCCTCTCAGATATTGGACCAATATTTAAAAGACTAAAGCAGTTGGCCGACCGCTGCATCAAAATAAATTGGAGTAGTCACTTCAAAACCCTGAAACTACAAAACGACGATCTCTTTGGTTGGTTGGTTGGTTGTTTTTAGATTATCTGGCGCCGTCAGCCACACGAGGGCTATAATGCGCCGAATCATTCGTCATTAGACAAGCCAACATACATTTACAAACACCCATGCCTAATACGGGACTCGAACCCGCAACCTCGCGGTCTAGAAGCTAGCACCCTAACCGCTATACCGTTTGGTCGGCGCGATCTCTTTGGTTTAATAATTATGGTTTCGAGCCGTCATAGTGCACGCCTTGATTCGTGATTGATTCATACATCATGATAGTCTCCACAATTCAATCACCGAGTACTTTATTGTATATAGTGTATGTATAAATCGTGTAGTTGAGGTTTTATTGCGCAAGGGCTTTAATAGGGCCATGCTGTGATATGCATATATATCTAAAAAATGTTTTTAAGATCGTTGGTTAGCTTAAGATTGAAACTAATAATTTAAAATTGAGAATTCTAAGATTGAAATTTTATAAATAAAACCTTTAAGGGTGGTGTCAGTACAGAAAAGGGTACCATTTGAATTGGTTTTTTAGTGTTTTCAATCGTTACAGAATAGGCAAAAATTACATTTCGAAAGCTATTTTAAAGTTCTGCAATTTCCGGCGAAGTTGTCCTGTTACTATGAACCTTAAAAACAAACGAATAACAAAAAGTACAATAAATATAAATACTTGCCACAGTTTTAAAAATGAAGCTTGTTATTGTTGACTAGAAATTAATTGTATGTAGCATACTACAAAATACTTCTATGAGCGCGCATGCTAAAGGTTGCTTTCTGGTTGGATCTGAGGTGCACATATTTAATTTCTTGTTGTGATATAGCACATATGTACGTCAGAGGAAATTGCTACATCCACAATTCGGGATGCATTTATTCTTCAATGCGCAACTTTTTTTTTTTTTTTCATAAATCGTTTCTTACGATTTGCTGAAAAAGTAGACAACAGGAAAGAAATTTATTAACTTTAGAAAATTAGGTCTCCAACATAAAGTTCGTCAACGCGCGATGAAATAAAACGTAAAAGTACCCAAAATGCCAATTCACGACCAAGAACCGACCACCAACAGGCTTCCAATAGTTTTTCCTTATATTGGAGGCAAACTCAAATTTACTGATATCAAATTCACTCTGCAGAACACGAAGTTGATTCGAAGAATTTCTAACCTTTAACTGCTGTAAGTGGTCTGACAGACCACGAGTTATTTTTTGTGGAATGCTTCCACTCCCTAAAATATCACATCTTTGACTTTTATATTAATTGTTCTGATACCATGTTTCTTAAACTTTAAACTGATGTACACCAATTTGTTTGGAGCAATATGGACTATGTGTTGCTCTTACGCCAAAAACCTCAAACCACCTAACCACATTTTCGAATTGTAAGATGTTGTTAATTTGTTATTGTTCGAATCTAACACCATCTTACAATTTCAAAATGCAGTTCCATTTTTTTAATTTTTTTTTTAATTTATATATATATATATATATATATATATATATATATATATATATATATATATATATATATATATATATATATATATATATATATATATATATATATATATAAATCTTACTCAGCAGTGCAAATTTTCCGATGTGATCATACATTTTTTTTTAATTTATCTCTACGCTTTAAAATGCTTTGTGGTATTTATTTCAAACTGTGATTTACGTAACTTTTGTTCTAGTTATATTCCAAAAGGTTAGAAATCGCACACACCCTGTTTAATATTAGAGTTCAGTTTTGACTATTGCTTCAAAGAGGCATCACTTTCATTTGTACGTTCAATTTCAGTTCGTATCATTTTCTCATCGTATGACTTTCATTTAACATCACTTTCCCCCCGTAATTGTTAAAGTACATCAATTTTACTGAGTGAGAAAATGTCGAGAATTAAGGAGTAAGGACCCCCCCCCCCCCCCAAAAAAAAAAGGAAAAAAAAATGAAGGAACATTAATTGAACGCAGAAATAAATTGTGGAAGTTCAACAGCGGGGTGCTAGTATACATAAAAGTAATCAGAAAAATAAGGGGGACACATTAAAATAACTTTTGGTTTTATTCTGATGTAAAAAAAATATCGTTGCCATTCCAAGAATTTTTTTTAATGTCATAGCATTTTAATGAAAGCAACTTTTAATCGAATTTAAAAGTTGTTCTTTATAGCCTCCATGTACTAAAGCTTCTATGTACCGAATTTCATACCTTTAGATGCAAAACTGTGGATTAGAATAAGGTTCAGACAACTCAATTTTATATGCATCGATATTATATAACATTGTAATAAATTTCATGTTGATTAGTGGACCCGTGCGTGGCCTGTTCATTTATTGTGTTCTATTGCTAGAAGATATAATGAAACTTGATTTGCAAAAGGCAAATAAATAAATAAATGGATGAATGAATAAAGTTCCTTTTCTATGTTGGATGTTTGTACACCAGTCAAACCAAAAAAAGTTTCACTTTGTAGACCAATTTTTAACTTTTATTCTATGTTTTCCATAAAATACTTTTAGCTTTTCCAATCCTGAACATCTGCTTTTCTGGATGAATGAAAACACGCATGATAAGAGAGAGCAAGGTTATATCGAACATACTTACAGCAACTTTTGACCTCAAAATCCTTTATAAAAGAATAAACTCGTAACTGTTTCTACACTTTTCTTTATCTTATTCATTTGAAATGACCAATTTATCCATAGGTCACAACTTGTCACTTTTACTATATTAGGGGATGAGACTCTGTGGGAAAACTCGAGGGTTTGACCGAAGATTTCCGGACATCATTTCTTGTACTGATGGTATTGAATTTAGCTCCATACACGCAATACATTTTTCACAAACTGTTTATGACTTATATAGTAAAGTTATTTGCTACATATTAGCAGGAATGTACTAGGACTTAAAATCGGCCTGGTGATTTAAAAATTATGCCGGCCAAACATTTCGATATAACCATTAATTAAATTTTGATGATTAATGTTGTTAGCAATAAAATAATTCCAAAAAATAAATGATTACTTTTAATAAATAAATAATTTTGATAATTAATGTTTAATTATTTAAATAGAGTAATTTTTTTCATTTCAATAATAATAAAAAAAAAGCTATCTCTCTATACTGTTTATACTTCCTTTGAGTGAACTTGGTTTCTATAAACCAGTAATAGTTTCTATCAAAAAACATTAGGAATCTAAAATACAAAATCGAGAATGTCCAGGAAATAATTTAATAAGTTCAATACTCCCTGTGATTTAATAGGAAAAGATAAATTGAAGTTATAAAATACTGAGAGTAAAAAATCCTAAATTCTTAGTTTTTCCTATCGACTAAGAATCAATAAAACATAAACGATTAAATAGCTAATAAAAATACGTTGTTCAACATTAAGTTTATTGAAAGCGTATTAAAACATTAACGTAGTATTTAACACAAAACAGTCACATAGTCGTAATAGTAGGATGTGTCATAATCACAGTAGAAAGATTCATACTAGTCACAATAAAAAGATGCATCACACTCAGAGTAGAGAGATGAGTCTTAGTCACAGTAGAATTGAGCCATTGTCACAATCGGAAGAGGAGTCATTGTCACAATCGAGAGAGGAGTCAGTGTCACAATCAGGAGAGGAGTCAGTGTCACAATCGAGAGAGGAGTCAGTGTCACAATCAGAAGAGGAGTCAGTGTCACATTCGAGAGAGGAGTCATTTTCACAATCAGGAGATGAATTATTGTCACAATCAGGAGAGGAGTCAGTGTCACAATCGAGAGAGGAGTCATTGTCACAATCAGGAGAGGAGTCAGTGTCACAATCGGTAAGAGGAGTCATTGTCTCATTAGAAAGAGGTGTCATTGTCACGTTAGAAAGAGGAGTCATTGTCTCATTAGAAAGAGGATTCAGTGTCACGGTAGAAATGAGTTATCGTCACAGTAGAGAAAGTCATTGTCATAGTTGTGAAAAGTCATGTCACGGTTGCGAGGAGTTATTGTCATAATTGGAGGTTGTGTCATCATCAGTTCTTTTCTCTTCCATCCTCTTTTAAGCGGGTGCCTTCCCTCGCCCGATTTTGTGGGCATGGAAGTAGTGGAGTCTGATTCCCTTGGAGGTAGAACTCCTATAGGGGCAGAAACCACAAGGGTAAGGCAACCCGCACCGCAGGCGAACCTAAAAAAGAAGTAGATGCGTTATTTGTCTGCGTAAGACAAACTAATCAGAATGTGTATCGATATACAGCGCATTATGGTATCAATTGTCCTTTTTGAGGTATTTCAGTTGTACAATACGTAAAATAATTTTTAAAGACATTTTTTTTTTGTAAAGATTTTCACCGTTCTGACTCATTGAGAAGTAAGGCATTGGGATATTCCACATATAGAGCATTGTATTCCTTAAAGGTGGTTAGTCGAAATTACAATAGCTTAGTTTTACTATGTTAAGCTATCGAAACATATAAATCAGTTGTTAGTGTCCTGGCTCTATTGAAAAATACATTGTGAAGTTTAGAATGTTTGATTCTGTGTCGATCCCTTAAAGTTTCGGAATAATTAGCTTTTCTATGTCCATCGACATTCGTACATAATTTGAGAGTTATGGTTAAATAGAAAGTGCGAGAATTTTCACGAGTGAGACACAGATTTTATAAATATAGTATATTGCTTTTGTATCTTTGTAATTTAGGATATATTTTAGAGGGAAGTGTTCTTATTGTCAATTTCAGTTAAATATAATTTGTTTTTTTATCAGGTTTTAATTGAAATATTAATAATATTTTGTACGTTCTTAGCATCTTTCAAGTTTGCACCAGTAGTTGAGAATTGCACTGTATAGTTTACATGAAATTGGATCATTCCTCCTCACGTTGAAACAGTTGTAGATTTTGTGCATATAAAGACATTACATTCAAAATGTTAGATTTTGTGGTAGAAAGTTCTTGATTACCTGCAGTTTAAACTCCTCGCTGTAGAAACACTTGCTAGGGCAATAGAATTGGCCACTAGCAGGGTCGCAGTTGCAATAAGGTCTGAAATAAATAAACAAGAAACTTCATTCAAAAACCATTCTCTATTCATTCAATTTTCCATATACATAAAGAAACAATAATTTATGATTAATTTTGTGGTAATATTTTGGTTGGTTGTTTTCAGATT
This sequence comes from Linyphia triangularis, assembly GCA_963978545.1. Classification (NCBI taxonomy): domain Eukaryota; kingdom Metazoa; phylum Arthropoda; class Arachnida; order Araneae; family Linyphiidae; genus Linyphia; species Linyphia triangularis. The sequence continues at coordinate 76,346,002 of OZ021730.1, forward strand.
ATCTGGCGCCGTCAGCAACACTAGAGCTATAATGCGCCGAAACATTTGTCATTAGACAAGCCAACATACATTTACAAACACCCATGCCTAACACTGGGTATTATTTTGGACTTGATGAAAAACAGATGTTCTCGCAAAGCCAAACTCGTTATCTTTTCCTTTGTCATTGAATTTGAAATAAATTCAAGAATATTTTTAAATTTTTTTTTTTTCTTAATTGAGATTTAGAGGGGAAAAAAGTTTAGAGGAAAGAATTTTCATAGAAATTCTAATGGTCGTAGCGTAGGAAATGTTACGACGAGATTTATTTAAAACATCATTGCGTTTATTTAATACAAAGTATTTCTATTCGAAGTTATTTAAAAAAAAATTTAAAAAAAAACAACATAGTATTTGAAAGTATAATATTCCAATTAGGACATTTTACAATATTTTGTAAATAAATTTTAATCATTAGTTTTTATATATGAGGATTTTTCTGAGAATGTGCAATTTATTTTGCACTTCCCTCTATGGTAAAAAAAAGTAAGGATTAAAAAAAATATAAACCATAAAAACAAAGTATTTAATAAAAAACTTTTATATGTTATTTAAATATCAAAAACATTTTTATCACCAAAATGTGCGTTGAACTATGTTTCAAAATTTATTTATTAAAAATGAATGTCACACTCACATCCACATATCTTTAACTTATTCTCATTAAAACAATTTTATTAGTTATTTATGAAAAAAATGTTGGCAACAGGAAAGAGTTTCAACAGTGTTCGGTTCAGTGCTATTTTTAAAGGATTGGATGACGGCAAGTTGCTTTAGTTAGTATTCCGTAAAAGCGACCTTTTATTTGATAGAATGCATTATCATCGACATCAAATCTATCTTCCGAGTTTCAGCCCGATTGGATGACAGCAAGAGGGTTAATTAGGCGCCCTCAAATTTGCCCAAAATCGACACACACACACACAACATCGAAGTTAATGTAAAGAATTTAAAAAGAGTAGCTGCTGTCTCCTAAATTTTCCGCCGTGCGCACTTTTCTGTCTCACAGCACATAAACTATTGGATTTAGAAGAATGAAATTGTGCACATTTGTAGTGAAATGTTTTGGAAATGTGTTAATTTAAAATTTAGAGACGCGAACGAGTTTGATAAGTATTAAACTGAGTTTAGTCAGTCAATTTTCAAATTAATCAATTGTAAATTAAGTGGTATTAAGGTTTTTCACTGAATATATTTAATTAAACATTATAATATCTATTCATTTAAATACATACTCTAGGGATGTTCCCGGAACCGCTGAATCCGTTGCAACTGAAGCTTCCTCCTGAGGCAATACGCAGGGACATCTATATAAAAAACAGATTGACATATCAAGATAATGAAAAGTTTTACACTAAATTGCCCAAGGAAGTCATTTTGGCTGCTTTTTAATTTCAGTTAGAAAAACAATTATGTATATAATGACACAATTTCTTTGAATTTTGTCACTTTTTGAACAGCATATAAATGCTTTTATTAATAAATTGTCGTTACCTCCCCCTCCTTCATTTCTGGTATATATATATATATTGTTACGAATTTCTGTATATTTGTAAATATTTCGTAGCATTAATTATGTAAAAAGGGAATTTTATGTACATTTCGCATAAGGCAGTGCAAGAGTTCGTTTGTCTTTGCTTCCCTGCAATGTGACCCTTAATGCTTGAAAACGAGTTTTACAGAGATAATGCTGGGAAGCGAGTTTTACAAAGAGCACGCCATTTAACGTTATAGTAATGGCAATCTCGCCAAATTGGCGAGATAGAGCAAAGTTGGCGACGGTTTTGGAGACTAATTTTTGTCGCCAAACTTGGCGACCATTTGGCGACATTTTCGGTCCCCATGTACATATATAAGGACTAACGTGAGTGGAGTTAGTTAGTTGAGTCAGTTAGTTGACTGGAGTTATTGAGTTAGCTGTCTCTCAGCAAGTATTCAGAGAGTTCCAAAAATGAACTGTATTGCATTGTCTTTTACGGCGATTTTTAGCAGTTGTGTTGTCAAGTTTTTAACTGCTGTTTTGTGCTCTATTGTTGTGTAAAGAGCTGTATTGAGTCTACTAGAACGAGAAGTTCTGGAGTTATATCGGAATAAATTTCTGCAAGTTTTGATCTGCTTTGACGAACCCATCCACGCAACAATATATATACACATTTCTTTACATATTAGTTATTCTTTCATAATGTTGACATTTTGACTGCTTTTGGGCAATATAGTTATATACTAAATTTCAGTCTTTCTAGTGTTAAGGAAGTCCTAGTAAGGATCATTCCCTATGCACGCTATGTTACAATTTTCTAGCAAAGTGCGTTTAAAAACTACTTTGTACAAATCCTTGACATTTGGTGAGTAGGTGCGAAAGAAATCGCCTAATGAAATGGCAAAAGTTAAAAACTCGAAAGTAATGTCGAATATATTTAATTTTATATTTGAAATCCTTCCGTCAATGCACATGCAGTGGCTCCACCTAGTTTTGTCTTTTGCTATTTTATTTTTCATTTATAATAGATAGACGTTACATGACAACAATTTATGCTATTTCATTAAATGATCATTTTCGTGCCAAATGTCAAGGTGGATATACAAAGTAGTTTCTAAATGCAATGGGTTTGAAGATTGTAACGTAGCGTATATAGGGAAGGATCTTTATTAGGACCTATACTCAAGCATATAAACAGCATCATTTTACGGGTAGTGGACACTATAATAATACAATTGATGAAAGAAATCCGATGTCTTTACTGACATGACATAATCTGATTCGGACGTTATTTGAGAGACCGTTTTCCTGCAATCACTGGGCCGACCAAACAGTATAGTGGTTAGCGTGCTAGCTTCTAGACTGAGAGGTTGCGGGTTCAAGTCCCGCATTAGGCATGGGTGTTTGTAAATGTATGTTGGCTTGTCAAATGACGAATGTTTTGGCGCATTATAGCCCTCGTGTTGCTGACGGCGCCAGATAATCTGAAAACAACCAACCAAGCTGCAATCACTGGCCACAATTCAACTCCGAATCCTGTCAGTTTTGACTTAAAGAAATATATACGGATGACGTACAACATTGTAGTCTCAATGTTATAACGCTGCCAGTGAACGTTTTTTCTCTTCAAGACGTCTGCAGTTCGCATTCAAATGACTGGCCGTCTTCGTGTTGATCTTGTGGTACGAAATGATCAATGGGACTAATATGACCATCTTTCTATGAACAACACTCAATAAACATGCAACAATGGGTACAAAGACGAGATAAATATCGAGTACTTGGCTCTGCCCTGACGACGCCATAAAAGCTTGTGACACTGTTCTGTCTCTTACTTGGCAGGTGGGATGCACATACGGTTAACAAGCTGCGTTCGTTTCAGCCCTCAATTTCCGGATTCGCCCCCATACAGCAATCCCGGAAAAGGGAAGTGCTCCTGACACGCCTTATAATTGGTCACAATCGTTTTACCCATGTGCATCTTCTGCTGGCAGAAGATGCCCACACATGCCACGCTTGTGGAGTCATTTTCTCTGCTGTTCACATCTTAAGTGAATGTCCTTGTTTTAAAGCTATCAGAATGTGACTTTTTAAAATGAATCATCCCCCATTATCAATGATTTTAAATACACCACCTCACCAAAATCACTTCTCATTTTTACAAGAAATTGTTTTTTATTGTCCGATTTAAAATATTAGCTACTTTACACTGTAATTAGCTCAACTGCTTTTAAACTCAATATTTTAAGGAATTTTAATTTTTAGATAGCGTACTACTGTTTGGCGCAGCATGACCCTAGTGAAGCCCTTGCTCCATAAAACCTCAACCAACCAACCAACGAGATAAATATCAGCTTGAAGGTTTCGTCAAAATAGAAATCCCTTAAAAATTAATCCTTAGATATCTAAAAGTTGCAGAAATATTGTTTGGAAAGCCAACCTAAATTCTACAATTTTCTTTCAAAGGTAACGTTAAATATGTTTGATTTTGTTACCAAATATCTAGTAGGTGTGATGTCGTAGTACTAGAGTAGACCTGTAGTTAGTTACAAACAGATCTTCATAACTTTTTCTATGCGTAGACTACTTAAAATAATATGAATCGTTGACAATTATTAAAGAACCTATTTGTTGAAATAACCTTTTTATCCTCGAAATTAAAACTATGGCTCAATTTAGAAATTTAGAGAAGATTATTTAACATAAAAAAAATACTAAATAACGTCTCTATTAGTTATTAGAACTGATACTTTATTTGTTCCTCAAAATAATTTTTAATGCCTATCTGATGTTTTAAAACGTTAGATATATTATAACATAGTGAGTATAGCAAATGATCCTTACTAGGACTTCCACTTAAATGTCGTCTGATTGAAAATTATTGGTATTTTAATCTGATGTTCCGAAACAGCAGTGACGATCATACTTATTTATATTATTATTATTATTATTTAGATCTAGATATTATTTAGATCTATTATTTAGATAACTATAATCTTTTTCCATTATTTACAATTAACTTATTTATGATGAAAGTTTAATGAGTTTTCAGATTATATGTCAGAAAATTACACCCGACTTGTCATTTACGAAAAAAAAGCGTAACAAATAAAATTCACTTACAAATTCCTACGTAGCCAGGATAATATTCTGGAAGCCATTATTAAGATATTTACAAATAAATTCAAATATTATATTTATTTAACGTTTTGAAAGTAAAACTTTAGATAAAGCAAGGCGTCTTTTTTTTTCTTCCCAGCAATGTCTTACAAAATCAATAATATAAATGAATAACGCCGAAAATTTCAACACAATATGTCTCTCAATAATTGAAGTTTAAAACTATATTGTTGTTTGCAATAATGCGTTTCAAATTACTCTAACACTGTTGTTTGAGGGAAAAGAGGATTTTAACGAATTTTTTTTTAAATATATATAAATCGAGTTTGTGATTAAACTGTATATTAGAAGAATATGCTTGAGCTACTTTGTACCCATTACACTGAATTGTGCGACTAAGAAGCAAAGGAGTCTAAGTGACTTTTCATAACTTTTGAGAAAATACGCTTTAAAGTTTCTTATTTGTAATAAATTCTATGAAAACTAGGGATAGTTTCTTCCCAGAGGTTAGTATTTAAACAACAAATAATTTTCATAAAATTTATTTAAGAAAAAAAAAAAGAAAAAAAAAAAAACCTTTAAATTGTATTTTCTAAAAAAGTTAAGAAAAGTAGTTCGGACCCCTTTGCTTCTCAGGCACTCAATTGAGATTAATTTAATAAAAAATCTAGCCTGCCAAGTACTAATTGCCTCTGAGGATTCCTTCCAATAATCCCAATTAAGTTTATTGTGTGCAAGTAACTCAAAGAAATTATTCGCGGACGCTTGGCGACAAACATTACATTTCATAACTTTTTCTGGTTGACAATTGTACTTGGCGGTTTTTTTTTTTTTTTTTTTTTTTTTTTTTTTTTTTTGCAATGTCTTGTTGTTTTTTGAAAGATATCATTTTTTTTTATTGATGTCAATAGATATCAATTCTTTTTATTTGTTATGTCTAAATAAGTAAGATTCCATGGATGTTTTAGCGTGAATAATCAAATCATCGCTACAAGTGAGAAATGCTGTAACCGAGAACATCTTTAGACTCGCATACGAATCTTTGTTTCGCGAGCGACAATAAATATCAGGATTCAATATTGTAGAGAGATTTAGGTTTGCAATTCAAATCCTTTCCGTTTCTATCATGTAGAAATCCTCCTTACCACACCAAGAAAAAATTGTTCATAATTAAAAATATGACCCCACAAATTATAGTTTGAGTACTCAAACATGCAAATATATATACTAAAAAATAAGTATTAATAAAAAGTAAGTAGGGCATACAAATAAAATACTTGCTCTATATAGGCGGTGGAGGGTTTCTCGGCTGCGGTGGTGGAGGCTGAGGGTTCCTGGGTGTAGGAGGTGGGTGTGGACGGATGGGAGGTCTACCCCTCCTGTGACTTACATAGGCGTACATCCCCTGTTGCGGTTACAGCGACAAGAGGGTCGGCACACCTAAAAGTAAAGATAATTTTCAACCACAACAAACGATCAGATCGCTACTATGAAATATAAATGAGTGCATTGAAATGGTCAGAACCATTTTGGAAAACTGCTCAAAATGAACATTTGTCACAATTGCTTTTACACACCCATAAAGAGGCGAAACTGGTTCTTTTTGTCTGAAAAAATGATTCAGACTAGATTCACCTCTTTTTAATTGACTCGTCGATAAAATATCGCTAATTTTGAGCAATTTAAAATTGATGTTGCAGTTTCGCAATTTATTATCCCGATGGCAAATAGCCTTAATTTAATAAGCCGGTATCAAATTAATTACTCTATTTAAGAGTCCAGTAACATTTACTTCGTCCCATTAATCTTTTTATAACAGAGCCTATTTGGATGCATGTTTGTTCTTCATGGTTTATTTTATGAAGAGATTAAATGTAGAGATGAAGAAAACGAGACACGTCTCGAAATATTTTAAACAGAAGAGATCAAAACAGATCAGGCTTCCAGTTAACCTTATGGAGGATGACCAAGATTCATCGGGGTTTTTTACGTCACATGATAAATATTATTTTGTTACTTCAGTTAATTCCAGTCATGGATGATTCCAGCAGGTATTGACTGGGTGTAGTCTGATCAGAATAGGCTATTGGGGAACAACCCGACATTCCGCGCTGGCTCATGATCGCCAGCGAACGTGTTAAGGTACTTGACCACCTTGGAAATCTAAAAAATACAATATTTTCAATAATTTTTTTTTCAGGTCCAGTATAAGATATTACAATGATTCTTTTAAAACTTTTATTTGAAGCTTATAGAATACAAAAATATATATATTTTTTTTAATTTCATTTTTTAACAACTCTCTAGGAGGCGCCGAAGTCGAGGCCTCAAAAAATAATGGTGACCCACGGCTGACAGTTAATCTCAGGATTGATGAATCTGAAGGGGAAAAAGAAAAAAAAAAAAAAAAAGGGTAAAAAAACAACAAAAAAACCAGAATCTTCAAAAGAAAAGTTCCTTATGTGACAATTTACCACAAATTGCAAAAATTAAAAAATAATAATCAAAAAATGGCTGATGTTTGAAAAAAAGGTTGAAAAAACACTCTGGTTTTTCACTTTTCTTTACTTAAAACACAATATTATAATTATTTTTTTTTGGCAAAATTTGGTAATTTGACATACAAAATATCTCAACGAACAAAACAAGACCAAAATAAATGAAATCGGCTGAGTAGTTTCGTAGATTAAGTGTCCGCCATTTGAAAAAAAGTAGTTTCGAGAAAAACGCGTTTAAAGTTTTTACTCGCTATTTTTTCAAATAGTTTTGAAAAATATCAAGTTTTTTCACTTACAATTTGTTAATCTGATATCTCTGGACCGTAAAACCCTGGAAAGGATTGAGAAAATGCAAAGAGAAAAAAAAAATCGATTTTTTTTTTTTTTTTTAAATTTATAAGGGGGTCAAGTACCTTAAAAAAGAATAAAATTAGGGAGGATATTATTATTTTGTAAAGAAACTACCGAAAAACGGGGTGAAAAGGAAAGAAACTTCATAAAATCACAAAGAAATTACTCATATGATTAAATAAAGAAGTTTCATTGATTTTTATAAATAATGCTTACATTTTTATTTGGCTAACATTTGGAATCTCGGAACATATGTTTCATGGGGTTGACAACACTGTCCATTTGTTTACAAATTCTAAAAACAGCGTGCATACAATCCAGTGAACTTTAACCTCTTCATTCCTTTAATCTCTTCTCTTTACTAATATGTACCTACTATAGTCTTGTGATTAATAGACATTTTAGATAAGTACATGACACCTAGTTGAACCAGAAGGTTTTTTATCTAGATGACTTCGGTCCACTTGGTTGGTTGTATTCAGATTATCTGGCGCCGTCAGCAACACGAGGGCTATAATGCGCCGAAACATTCGTCTTAGACAAGCCAACATACATTTACAAACACCCATGCCAAACACGGGACTCGAACCCGCAACCTCGCGGTCTAGAAGCCAGCACGCTAACCACTATACCGTTGTCATCGGTCCACTTGGAGGCTATGTAGTTAGCGCATTGGCATCGCATGTCAAGAAACCAGGCTCGAATTCCGGATTTAAAAAATATGTTTGTTTCAGTTCGGAATTCACGTTAAGCTGTAAGTCCAAACCTGAATAACTGCCGTTGTGCATTAAAATAGCTCGTTGAGCGTACAAACTAACCAACTATATGATTTCGTTTCTTTTAAGGTATATGTGAAGTTCTACAACCACAAGGTTATGGAAACTTAGGCAAGTTTTACAAAAAGCACCCGAAAAGGAGAGATTTTCTGAAACAGATGAGGATGCTTTTCTCCTTCCTCAAGATATTTTTTAAGAAATTACAGTCAGTTTACGACACGCGAACATCATATTCATTAAAAAATGTTATTAGTTTTATTGATCATTTGAATGATCTTGTTTTGTATTAGATTAGAAGATGATTTGACACACATTCAAACGTACTATTTTCTTAGACAAATATTTTGACAAAAAAAAATATTGTCTGTAGAATTAAGAGATTTTGTTATGATCATATTGTTTACCTATTCACCAAAATTGGTGCAGCATAGTCAATATTAGACCTTGTGCTATAAAAAGTCATCCAACCAACCTATTTACCCTAATGCGTTATTACTTGTTTTTTTCCACCCTGTAAATGCCGACCAAACGGTATAGTGGTTAGCATACTAGCTTCTAAACCGCGAGGTTGCGGGTTCGAGTCCCTTGTAAGGCATGGGTGTTTGTAAATGTATGTTGGCTTGTCTAATGACGAATGTTTCGGAGCCCTCGTGTTGCTGACGGCGCCAGATAATCTGAAAACAACCAATCGCACCATTAGAATAGCGATTTCGAAATAAAGTGTTTTTCGGCCCATCCTAATATATATACGGTAGACATACATTTGATCTTTTTGCTTTTCAATGTCTACTCAATCATAATTTCTGAAAATATGACATTTGTTCTCTGACAACGAGGGGGGGGGGGGAAGGAAATTTAACTTATGGCCGCTTGCTTCACTACTCTTATCTGGACTCAGACGTACGGCATCAGCGATTTCAAAAACAATAAACTATATAAGACATTTTTTTTTTTTTTTTTAATTTTAGAATCGTAGGGCAATGGTCAAATGAATTAATTTAATTTCTAGAGACGGAACGTGGCAGAAACATGATGGAACTTTATGGAGAAGAGGGGAGATGAAATCGTAAAATGAGAGAGGAGGTTGTCGAAGAAGACATTTTACGCGACATAATTTATGTACGTCTCCATTCTTATGAAAGGAATTTTTAAAAATATTCATTTGAGCATAAAAAAATTAGTTTAGTGATAACTTTTAAAACATGAAATAAAATTTGGGGCATGGGGGGAGGGGGGGGGGTGAGGTACGACAGCCCCCTCCGCAAGTCCGCCTCTGCTTCCACTCTACACTTCGTATTTAATTTTGTTACCATGTTTCTGGAGTCGTTTTATTAACAGAATTTAAAATTAATAAAACCGACCATTTCATATCTTGTCGGAATGCATCACGCAAATCCTACTTTATTATTTTTATTTTTGGTCTTTTCCATTTACATGAGATGGAACGTTGGTTCCTGACATTGCATTTTCTCTACTTAGTACTATAGATCCCCGTTCAAAATTCATTGGGTTTTTGTTTACCGAAAGACTTTTTCCACCTGCTAGTGTGACGATTTCATTATCACCCAAACATAATACTCCTGCTCGAATCGCTTCGAAGAAAACAAGAGTCGAAGATCTTGGTGAATATCTGTCATCGGATATACTCGGCGCCATCTAAAGGGTGCAGCAGGTGGCTTCAAAGAACCGCTACTAAAAAGACAGAGATATATTTATGGCTGCACGTGTCAGGAACATCCGCTCATGCTACATCACCATCAGTAGGATTACATTATCCCCCATTGAAATTGTTCAAAACATCTGCTAATGAGTTAACTGAAAGTATTGAATGATAAATAATATATCCCATAAAAACAAAGATTTTAATAAAAATTAATAAATAATATAACGAATATAAATATTTATGTTCGTTAACACAGCGCCGATTCTGTAAACAGACTGTGCTTGGGGTGATTGCATCTAATTTTAAATATCCAAAACATTTCTATCAGCGAAATGTGTGGCAAACTACGTTTCAAAATTTATTTATTAAAAATGAACGTGAACATATGCACTCGCATCCAAATATCTTTTATTTATTCTGATTGAAATAATGTTATTGTTTATTTATTAAAAAAGTTTGGCAACAGGAAAGAGATTCTTCAATGGTCGGTTAAATACTATTTTAGCGCGATTGAATGATAGCACGTTGGTTTATTAGCATTCCGTAAAAGCGACCTTTTTGTGACAGTTACGGCTCCACAATTTGATAGGATGCATTATCATCGACATCAAATCTATCTGCCAAGTTTCAGCCCGATTGGATGACGGCAAGAGGGTTAATTAGGCCTCCGCAGATTTGCACGCTATCAACATACACAATCATATATACACCCACTTGTGTCTATGTCCCCGAACACAGACACACGACATCAGTGATTGCCCAAAAACTGAGAAGGAATGAATTTCTTTTTTTATTGCACTCGCCAGCTGAATGGGGCCTGCGGCTTTCTTTCTTCGAGGGAAGCCACATAGTCTTTGCTAGTAGATGTCCCTGGGCTAACTAAAAAACTATATCAAATAACGACTTTTGCCCAAACGAACGAATTAACAAAATTATTGAAATGACAAGCCTGTAGACATCCATCGAGATAGATGGTCAGTTTCTGTGATGCTGTGTTTTGCCGTTAGCAAGAAAACCTCCTTATACAATTTTTTTTCCGTCAACGTTTCGAAAAAAAAAAAAAAAAAAAAAACTTGATGCCACTTAGTCTGTCAAATTATTGATTTGCATCTTCATTATTTGGAGTCATCGATATAGATTAACAACTGGATAGACTGCTCCATTGTCAATGCAAAGAGAAATACGCGCCGGGAATTGAGAAGCTGGTGGGATGATTAACCAATCACAATTCACTTTTATAGTTGGATGGGAATGCAAAAAACCTTGTAAAGTGTTAGAGTATTTATTTTTTTGCACATTATTACTAATTAAGGTCTACTATTGACAGTACGACCCAAAATTTTATTTTCAATCCTCGGCAATTCGTATTTTTTATCCCACCAATTGCATCTGGCAACGGCTTCATTTTCCCAGCGTTAAGCAGTCCATCCAGTTGTTTATCTATATCGATGTTTGGAGTCATGACTCCAAATTTCAAAGAGGGAATTATTGGCGCTGTTTGGCCCTAGTGTTGCCCTTACGCCAAGTGATGTATTAGTGTAAAATAAAAAGGTATGGGAACGGTATGTCGCGTCGTTACAAACGAATACTTTTGTTTTTTTCTGTGCGGGGGAGGGGGGGAGTGAAAAATGAAAATTACAACTAAAAATAAATAATGAGCTCCTCAAAATTGAAAAGAAAAACATGTGTTTAGACTTTTTTTAATTTAAATATCTTTTTAAAACTATCAAGTTACCTGGATTTTTTAACAATTTGCTTTGCACAACCCATTTTAACAGATTGTTTGACACTTTATAAATGGATTAGAAGATATTTTCAAACATATTATTGACACAAATTTTTAAATAGATTTTTTTTGCCACAATTTTTAAACAGATTATCTACAATTCATTTTAAACAGATTATTTACACGATTTATTACACAATTTTTATTCAGAAAAATTTCAATAAAAGATCGAGTTTCGATTCAGACCTGATGGCTGTGTGGTTAGAGCTCTAGCCTTGCATTCCAAAGGGGCCGCGTACTAATCCCTTGCTAGGCATGCCTTTTCGTTATGATTCAGAATCCACGTCAAGCCTTAGGTCCCGGCCCAATTAGCCGTCATTGTAAAAGTAAGCCGTTAAGCGTATAAACAACCAACTCAATGTAGACTCGTCACTTTATAGATGTATAGATTTACATGGAACATTCCTAGTTTCTTTAAATAATACTGATATTGTCACCAAAATCACTGCAATTTAAAAAATATCGGGGGTAAATTCCTCCCCTTACCACCACCACTGTATTTAATGTTGATTTTTTTTTAACTTGGGGGAAAAAGATTTTTTTTTTTAAGAACTGTTGCTACATTTTTGGTTGGTTGTTTTCAGATTATCTGGCGCCGTCAGCAACACGAGGGCTATAATACGCCGAAACATTCGTCATTAGACAAGCCAACATACATTTACAAACATCCATGCCTAACACGGGACTCGAACCCGCAACATCGCGGTCTTGCTACATTTTTGGAATAAACTCTGAAAGAACTGTAATTGTAAGCTTTCCCATTCTCAAATCGAAAAGCAATTTACTTTTGAATTTTAAAATACATTTCAACTGCTTTCTTACTATTTCACAACCCGATTTCGATGTATTATACCCATTTGCAAAACCATTAGCAATTTTATATTAAAGGTAAGTGAAATATATAACCTCAAGGCAAATACGAATACTTTAACTTTTTGGAAGAGAATAGATTCATTAGCATGAGTTTCGGCAGAATTATTTGTAGGTTGCAAGGAACATTTTTTTTTTTTTTTTTTTTTTTTTTTGTCCTAACTTTGATTTTTCAAAACTGTTTCCCTTCTCACAATGACAAATTTAAAATCGATCATTAAATGGCGCACAGTTTATTTTTTCCGATGAATTTTGCCTTTTTCTCCACTTTTATAAAAATTTAAGTAACTATTAGGGATGGGAATGAAAGCATCCTCCCGTGCACCTTTCTGAGGCCACCCATTTCCATTATTTTTATATATTGAGTTAAAGTAAGCAGGAGTTACAAAATCTATACTGTTTTGAATAGTATTTTGTCATATTCAAAGAACCTATCAGTTTGATTTTCCCAATATCTGGCAAGCCAATATAAATGCATAATTCCGTGATTTAAAAACGCGTGGGTGACATAAAAAAATAAAAAGTTACATCACTTTTGATGAGAAATCGATTAGCGTTCCCGTTAAAATTAGAAGAGAAACATTCTTCAATGAAAGGGTGCAAAGAACTGCCAGACCGCAGTTTTTTCTTTTAAAAATGGAAAGAGATGGCGTCAATTTGTGTATGAAGAATCATGCAACTTTGACGTTTGGAATTCATCCACTAGTACAGATGACGAAGATGATAATCTGCATTGGATGAATCATACATGAAGGAGCACTGAAACATTGAAAGACTACTTAATATATTTTAACACCATATAGGAGAGGGGGGGGGGGGAGGGAAGTCGAATGCATGTGTCGGATTGTTGATGGAATGGCCGTATGTGTGGGTTACCGCACCTCTTTCAATTGTTTGCAAATACTTGAACTTGCTTGCTCAGCTCTGCAGGTGCAGATTGAAAACGACAGCGTAGTTCTCACGAAAGAACCTTTTCTTTTTTGACTTTGCGTTTAATATCACGTAATGAAAAAAAAAAAAAATTAAATTAGGAGAGGGAACGCCGTTCCGCCTTCTAAAAAGGTAAAGGATTGCCGTTCCCGCTCCACTACATACCAAACGGTATAGTGGTTAGCGTGCTAGCTTCTAGACCGCAAGGTTGCGGGTTCGAGTCCCGTGTTAGGCATGGGTGTTTGTAAATGTATGTTGGCTTGTCTAATGACGAATGTTTGGGAATGTTTGACGCATTATAGCCCTCGTGTTGCTGACGGTGCCAGATAATCTGAATATAACCAACCAACCAGCTCCACTACACCTCTGCTTGCGCCAGAAAAATTTAACCAACCAACCAACCAACCAACAAAGAGAGAATTACTTCCGGAAGGTCTTTCGAAGGAAAACTTGACACATTTGTGTCTCGAACGGAAGTAAACCCCTCTCTGCTGGCCCGATTGTTTAGTTTGAACACTGAACTACCTATCTTTAAAGGACAGTAACGACTAATCAGCTCGAGACCTACAGCTTAACGTGGATTCCAAAATACAACAAATTCGAACTTCTATACCTAAACCCAGGAATCGAACTCAGCCCCTTTGGCATATAAGGCCAGAATGCTAACCGCGCATAGCCATCAGGTGGGCTTACTTCTCCGACAAAAGTCTACTCTTGTCACAACTACCGCCGTGTATACTAATTTTTGAAGTGATATTGCATGAGAGACGGTCTTGGTTGGTTGGTTGTTTTCAGATTATCTGGCGCAGTCAGCAACACGAGGGCTATAATGACCCGAAACATTCGTCATTAGACAAGCAAACATACATTTACAAACACCCATGCCTAACACGGGACTCGAACCCGCAACCTCGTGGTTGCGTCTTCCACGAGGTTGCGGGTTCACCGCTAACCACTATACCGTTTGGTCGACGCACCCGTTATGACAATGAATTCTACTTATCAAATTTCAGCGGGAATGGATAACTGAAAGTTGGTTTATTTGTATTCCGAAGATAGAAGCAAGAGTAAAAGTAACCTTTTAGTGACAGTGACAGCCCCCCAAAACTTGATAGAAAGCAGTCTTATTACGAATCTATCTATCAAATTTCAGAGTGTTTGGATTACGGCAAGTTGGTTTATTCGTATGCCGAAGCAATAATAGAAAGCGCGTGTAAAAGCGGTTTTTTAGTGGCAGTGACAATCCCAATAGAATGCAACCTTATTACCAACGAATACATTTGTCAAATTTCAGAGTGATTGGATGACAGCATGATGGTTTATTAGTATCTCCAAGGTAGAAACGTATGTAAAAGCGTTCATTTAGTGACAGTGCAAACCCCTAAAACTTGATAGATTCGCTGTCGATAAGATTGTGTTCCATCTGTAAAATTTTGGAGCTGTTGGATGTCTGCAAGTTTATTTATTAATATCCCGATAGAAAAATTGGGGTAAAAGCGACCTTTTAGTACCATTGTTGTAATGGACATCGAATCTATCTGCCAAGTTTCAAACCGATTGGCTGACGGCAAGTTGGTTAATTAGTCCTCAGCAGATTTTCCAGGCAGTCACAAACATCACCCCTCCCCCCACACAAAATCGAAGTTATTATAAAGGATTTAATATAAAGCTGATGACTTAATTTCGTCCTTTGGCTTTTTTCTATATTAGCCAAACAAAATACGCAACTGCATTCTGTTTGGCTATTATAAATGTTCCATGAACTAAAATTTGTGAATATCTACATTTTACAGTGTTTAAAAACCAATTTAATAGCAAATTTTTTTATCAAAGTTCCTATTCTATCCTTTTATCGAAACTTTGCGTTTTTGTTTACTTAAGAGATCGACCCTACGCTTGGTTACTAAGGTTGGTTGTTTTCAGATTATCTGCTGCCGTCAGCAACACCAGGGCTATAATGCGCCGAAACATTCGTCATTTGACAAGCCAACATACATTTACAAACACCCATGCCTAACAGCCGACCAAACGGTATAGTGGTTAGCGGTTAGTTAACAGGCTTGTCTTATGACGAATGTTTCGGCGCATTATAGCCCTCGTGTTGCTGACGGCGCCAGATAATCTGAAAACAACCAACCCATGCCTAACACGGGACTCGAACCCGCAACCTCGCGGTCTAGAAGCTAGCAAGCTAACAACTATACCATTTGGTCAGCAGTGATTGAAAACTTCTTCCACAGAATTATTCTGTTCGCTTCAAGAAATAAATCTTAAATAATGAAATAAAAAATGTAACTCTGCAAATAAAATAAATAATAAAATGGCGAATAAAAAAACGTAACTCTACAAATACCTTAAAAAATGTACCAAAACAACCCTCAATAGAATGTATTTTCTTCGACAAAGAGTCTATCTTCCAAGTTTTTGTTCGATTGGATGATTAGTTAACCCCTCCGGAGAAATAACCGCCACAAACACACACAAAAATATATAAATGATTTAAAAACAGATTTCAATTCTTTGTTCGTTGATTCCACTTCATAGCAATTGTTTCTTTTGATAAGTTTGTAAAAGTATTCTTTTTCATATTTATTCAAAATAATGTTCATTTTTAAATCCTTTACAAGAACCTAGATTTTGTGTGTACTTTTGTTGATTGTGGCGGTTCGGTGGCCTAATTAACCCCCTTGCTGTCATCCGATCGGGCTAAAAATTTGGCAGGTAGGTTCGATGTCGATGACAATGCATTCTATCAAATTTTGGGACTGATAAATGGATTCATCATGATAAATGGGAAAAATAAAAAAAAATCTGTTTTTATGGGTTATCACACTTCCCATATGGTCACGGCCAACCAAACGGTATAGTGGTTAGCGTGCTAGCTTCTAGACCGCGAGGTTGCGGGTTCGAGTCCCGTGTTAGGCATGGGTGTTTGTAAATGTATGTTGGCTTGTCTAATGACGAAAGTTTCGGCGCATTATAGCCCTCGTGTTGCTGACGGTGCCAGATAATCTGAATACAACCAACCCATATGGTCACAACTCTGAAAATTGGTACAAATACCGAGAGAGGTAAACATAGAAAAAGTAAGTTATTCCGATCTCGATTAACCCACTATAAGGAGTCAAAAAAAGGGTTAAACGTTCCAAACGAAGGCCCCACTTCTAATGCAGTCTCAACTCTGAAATTTGGTGCAAATGTTAAGAAGGGTAAATATAGAAATAACAAGTTGTCCAAAAAATCCAATATCGATTTATGAATTATTAAGGGATAAAAAGTCGACGCAACATTCAAACTATACGAGGAATATTTCAATGTCTCACTTCTAATAATTGAAATTTAGAACTAAGAGTCCACATAAACGCAATAAACTATAACAATCTTGATTAACAAAAGTTTCAAAAAGGGGTTAAACGTTCTAAACGAGGGATTTTCGAATATCTCATTTCCACTATATTCACAATTATATAAATTTTGGATTAATTGTCAACGAGGATAAGCATAGATAAAGTAAGGTATTCCTATTTTGATAAATCAATTTGCTGGGATCGAACGTCTGAATTGCTGAATACATGAATGTCTTTTGATTGCTAAAATGTAGGTGGTAAAATTTCTTAACGAAGCACGGGTATTCAGCTAGTATTATACACATATTAATAAAATGCCGCCGTCTGTTTAAAGCTCCCTACAAGCGTAAAAAACCCATATACCCTCTAAAACCAATAATAAGTCGGTCCAAGAACCAACAAGATCAGCTGCGTCAGCAATTTTCTATGTTAATTTATATATTAAGCATTCTTCCATGTCAACACGCGCGCCTGCTTGACCAATCACGTTTTGCTCTATCTTTTAGGCGCGCTCGCGCAGGCGCAGTAGTGTAGGAAATACTTGATGACGCAGAAACGAGAACTTTCTCTTAGTTCTGGAATGCCTCTTCGCCTTGAGATGTTTGAAAGTGTGTACTTCTCCCTTCATTTTTTGGAACGAAGGCGTTAAAAAAGATGGATTCTTAAAGTGAGTAATATTTTATTTATGAAAATTGATATTTAAGTTTATAAGTGTGCTTTGTAAAGTTTTATAACGTGGTAATATATTTAACTTGTTTTCTCTGTTTTGCGAGTTCTGACAGTGATCATCAAACAAAGGAAACCTTGGTGGCCATCCTATTTTTCCAGGAATATGGTTCCCTTTTCCCCTGTAATAAAAAAAAGTCTGAAGTTTTAGCAAATAATGTGGGAATTGATTTACCTTTGTTTAGTGTTGCATGTATGTTTTGGAAACTGATTTTTGAAGTGTCACTGATTGTATGCTGCATTGTATTTTCCTCTTTTACTTGGAAACAGTTATTTTTCGAATAGGCTTCTGAAATAACTTGGAAAGGTTATTCTCGTAGAAAATATTAGGGTAGTTTTTAATGAAGTGAACAGTAGTTTTATCATGCTTTCCTTAACTTCTTTGGAAAAGCAATCCAAGTATTTTGTTGAACTTGCAATACTTGTAGATGAACTGAAATCAATGATAATATTACCTGGTTCTAAAATAGACAATGCGTGTAATTTAAACATGATATATCAGTTCAGCCGAAACGTTGTTTGGTAAATTCCTAGTTCACGTTTATGGGTTGGAGCACTTTTGAAAAGTTGGCAACAAAGCCAGAATGTCGCCAATTCGGAATTCCAATATGAAAAATTGAGAAATGAACCAGATCCATGATTTGTGGTTTAGGAAGGTTGAAGCTAAAGCGCGTCAATAAAAAAAAATGGGGTTGCCAAATTTAGAACTGTATCGCCTACAAAACCGCGCCAAATCGGCTTGGCGATATTTTAACGTCAACTAGGAATAGTTGTTTCAAGCAGTTAGGCTCGGAAATTTTATGATAATTTGATGTTTTTTTTTGTTGGTTTTCATTGTTCTTGTGTGACGTTTAGCTTTTTTCACTTGGGGAATGTAGTTAGTAATTTATTCAACCACCGTTGCTTATAAAATCTGAAAGTTTTTCTTGGAATAAAATTTATTATATTTAAATTTCTATTTCAGAATGTGTGGGATGGTACGGGCCGATTGCGTTCGACACTTGGTCAGCTTTTGTAGGATACTTGGAGGCGCGGTAAGTTATTTGTTGAATTTTTTGTTTGTTTACATTGCTATTTTAAAAATCTTGTCGGCTTGTTTTTTAGTTTTTAAACAAAGGTGTTTGTTGATGGTGATTGTACAGGAAAAAGTCTTAAGTGTTTTTTTTTTAGCATTCACACTTTTTGCTGTCACTGTTTTGGGATTTTACTTTGAAAGATTAAGAGGGTGTTAAATTAAATTTCAGTTCGAAATTCTTTTTCTGTTATTTCAAAGAGCATTTTTTTTTTTTTTAAATTGCCTCATTACTTAAATTGTCATATTATGAGCAGCATTGTCTTGGCATAGGAATTTTGTACCTAATCAACTATTACGAAAGAGAGTGACTATGTATTATTGCATATTACCTATTGATGAGAAAATATATAAGATGTGTGTATAAGGTCTGGCAAAACTAATGGCTTTATTTTACTGTGCCTTATCTAGTGCATACAAAGACTTTCTGACTTGAGCTCTTCCTTTGATAAAAGTACTTTTACTTGTTTATAGTTAAGTTGACAGCATTATCCAAATTAGTTGTATACTATTACTTCTTAATCTGTATATTCAGGGGCGTACTGGGACATAGAATTGACCCGGGGATTTTTTGATTTTTGCCAGCCTAAATTTTCAATACCATAATTAAGCAAATTTTAATAATTATACCTAATTTTTTTCCCAATATCTTAATAAATAATTTTATTGAATAGTTTTTATTCTTTTATTTTATTTAATAGTTTTCATAATTAATATCTTTTGTAATTATTAAATAGTTTTCTCAATTGCCTCTTAAAAAGTTTCCAACAAAATAAAAGATAATTATGAAAATAGTTTTCATAATTATCTTTTATTAAGTAAATGTTTAAATTTAATAATTTATTTCAACAATTTGTCACTTTATTTAATTTTCATAACTAAATTATTTTAATAATGAGTAAATTTAAATACATTTTTTCTGTTTCTACTATCCATACCTCTTGAGCAAACTTGCTTTCCATAAATCATTGTTAGTTTGTTGCAAATATTAAAACAATATTGGAAAAAAAAAGGATGTCCTCTGGTATAAAACTAGTATGTTAATTATCAAACTTCCTGGACCGGCCCATTCATTAGATACCAACCAGACCAGTGATTGCACGGGATAACCCTATGGACAGTACGTCCCTGTGTTCACTCATGACCATATAATTTCAAATGCTATACAATTAAGAGGAAGTCCTAGTAGTTGTCATTCCCTATACCTGCTTTGTTACAATCTTCTAGCCCAGTGCATTTAAAAACTTTCTATAATCACCTTGAAATTTGGAGAGTAGGTACAAAAAAGATCGCATAATGAAATGACATAAATTAAAAACCTAAATAGCATCCAATATATTTAATTTTATATTTGGAAACTTTACATTAACGAATTTGCAGTGGCTTTACCTGCAATGGTCTTTTAGTATTATAATGTTCATTTATGACAGATGCGTATTAAATGAATTCAATTTATGTCATTTCATTAAGTGACCTTTTTCGTACCTACTCACCAAATGTTAAGATGGTTATAGAAAGTAGTTTATAAATGCACTGGGCTAGAAGATCGTAACACAGCGAGTACAGGGAATGATCCTTACTAGGACCGTCTCTTTAAAAAAAGGCTTCTTTTGATAGTAACTTTTTAATTCTTTGTCAAAATTGGCCTGACCTTTATTGCACGAAGCGTTTCTCGATTTCCCACAGACTTTCCACCATCCCTACTTCAATAGTCCAGGCTAAGTTTTATTAGCTTGTGAAAGATGGCATCGGGCACACTGGGTAAGGGTTTTCTGCTTTATGACGTCACCCACTGCAAACAATTCCCCCATCAAAACTCTCCCCGAAACCCTAATAAGTGAGGGAATGTTGCTGAGAGTGGAGAAGGCGACCGAGCAACGAGTCGGTGCACGGGAGTGTCTGGGGTGAAACACAAGTGCTTGCCCATCACTGGCACCTTGCTGGTCTTGGTGCATGGAAACCATTTGCTTTGTTCATTTAACCTTATCTCAGTGTTACATGGCATTGGTCAATATTGTTGAAGCGTGGAAGAAGGTAGTTCACTTCTTGGAACCAGTCTTGACAGTAGCTTTGCCAGGCATGGTACAGTTCGAAAGAAATACAGATTTAAACTTTTTGACTTAGAATGCAGCAAAACTAGTGGTGTGGAATATCACACAACTTTCAATTATACTTAATGTTCATCACAGCATTTATATTTATCGTGGGTGGTGTAAAGGTACCGTTTTCATTTTCGGGTGTTTTAACTTGTAAAAAATATCCAATTTGGCAGTATTTTTGGTAGGGATTATTACATTAGCAAAAGTAAGAAAATAAACGCTGCCAAAATTATGGTATTGGCGATTTTTTCCCTGCTAACTTATAACTGTTATAAATTGAAACGAATTAGAAACCTTTCATTGAAGGGAAATGCTTAAGGTAAGGTAACTCTGCATTCAAAAGTTTGTTTTTCCAAATTTTCATGCCTTTATTGAATTTTGTCCGAAATTTCGGAAGTGGGAATGTTCAGAGCACCTTTTTAAGCATTACTACATCTTTTTTTTTACCAAAATCATTAGAGTTGTTTTTTGGCAATTTCTGAAAAACATAAATTTTTCAATAGCAGCTACTTAATGCACATGCTTAATTGTAATGAAAACCTGAATGGTAGTTGTCATGGTCACCACTAAGTTGTGAATGTGGTTATTTCTAGACTCTCCAAAACGTAAAGAAATGCTTCTTTTTTTTTTACGTAATTCAATATTTTCATTACCTTATGTTTACATATGGGTAGTTGAAAGTAAAAATTTATTAAATGGGTTTAATTATATTAAGTGTGAATCAATATAGTACAGTTGCTTAAAGCTGTTTGATTTCTGAAATCTTATTAAAAATTTAATTATTTTATGCTTTTTATTGTTTTTGCATTAAGTTGGGAGCTGTACCATGTCTGCATTGCATAAAATTTGGAATGAGGTTTTTGGTTTGTCACTCTTGCATAGTGAGTCACCTCTAGACAGAAAATCTGATATTTCTTTAAAAAAAAAAAATCTGCTCAGACATTTTATTATGTTCACTTTTGTTCAATAATAAGTTTTTTTTTTTTCTCACAGTATTAGAAGTATCATTTTGAACCATTTACAATTAATCTATGTTCCTTTTTAATAATTGAGTTGAAGTGACCACATTAACTAAATCCCTATGGTATTTTACTAAAGTTTCAGCAGCAGATTAATAATACTTTGTTTTCTATATTTACATATTTGTTATAATTTACAAGCGTTATGTCGAAACTACAAGAAAGTTCTCCGTTATCTTCTAACCAAAATTATCCAACACTTCTGAAAAAATTGGTAACATAAATGGTCCCCTAAAAATATATTTTTAGGCATTTTGATTTCGGCAATTGTTTCCAAAGTTATATTATTTTTATAGTTGGGATAATAGTACTATTGTGTTTGTGTGTGTACTTCATCTATGATGGGCTTAAGTGATTTTCAAAATTCCAGCACCTTCCTAATTAGGATAATACATTAAAAACCCCTCCAACCAAAATAGTATTATTTAGGTTCTAAAATATTTTTTATCGAATGATGAAGACTAAATGTGTATAAGAAAACATTGACACTGCCAAAACTGCCAACAATTAGATTTCTTTCGTGTGGATATGTCCAGGGCTGTATCCAAACTACGTATTAACCCGACGGAACGCGTGACTTGAGAGATCTCTCTACTTGCAGCTTTTTCGCCATCTTTGCCTGCCTTAGAATTATAGAAACGTTTGATACTTCCTCAAATCAAGTATTTTGAGATTCCAATAACAAATAAAAAATTTGTTTCCGCTGTAAAATTTGCGCACTCCAAAGTGATTTTTTGATTGCACACAACCTAGGGTTAAACTATAATTTCTAGGTTCCTTAGGTTAAACTAAATATTTTCGAATTTTTTTAATAGAAACAATGGAAATTAATGTTGGGTTTTTTATAGCTACAGCTTTGAATGCCTGAATGCAGCCGCTCAACTAGGGGAAGGGTTTTTAGGGTCATAGCCCCCTCCCCCTCTTCCCTTTCTAATAGAAAGGACACATTTACTATAAACAGGAGTAAACTGGGTGCTTGGTTAAATATTCCTCTATAGTAATTTTCCGGTTGCACACCAACATAAAATTTTACTAGTTTTAAAAAGGAAGTAAAATAAGAGTATCATTTTATAAAATTTTACAAGTACACAAAATCTGAATTGAGGCTCTGACGAACTGCTAAATTACAGATCTCCTGCTGTTGCCACCACTGTATGTTGCGGATATTATAATAGGGTCCTGATAACAGTTGTCACATTTGCACTAAAATTCCTAACATTGCTTCAATTTTTCATTAAAATTCCTAAAATTGTACTTAAATTTTTCGATAATTCCTAAAAAGAATTAAAACTCGAAATTTCCTCAATTTTCTTCCAAAATCCGCGAAAATAATCCACACAATCCTCATGAGAAGAAAATCATTTAAGATTTTAATTATTAAATTTTTGAAAATTGACAGGTTTTTGCAGGTATTGCAATATGCTTAGATAAGAATTTATGTTGGGAGCCTATGTCAACTTTAAAAGAAATATCCCTAAATGTTTTAAAATTACCCTTAAATTTTCTACCTAATTTTTTTGAGAAAACTCACTGCGTCCCCTGTAGATTAAGAATTTGCGTGAGTGATCGAATATTTTTTACGCTTTACTTTGTTAGAGGCGCCCTTGCCTCTAAGAAGTTAATGGAACACAGTTCAATTTAAACATTGTTCACTTAGACTTTTCTGAATTTAATAACTAAATTTTTTCGTTAAGAAATGTATTCTGCTTTATATACATTTTTACCTGGATAATTATTTTTGACACAAGTAGGGTTTCTGCATACGGAGATATTTCGCTTGTTGCAAAATTAAAATTTTCGTATAATTTATCATTCAAGATTTTATATTAAATGTTTACCTTGCATAAGTGTGGAGTGACATATTTTAGTTCATTATTAGAAATAATACATTTGAAAAACAATTTCCTACGCAAGAAGATTTCAATAGCAACCTTCCGTAGAAAGCTAAACTAAGTTTGTTCATTGCCAGAAGCATATCTCGAAACTAATTTAGTTTAAGTGGTATGTTATCTAAGGGCGGTGAACTCTCAATAAATAAAATACTTTCTGTTTAAAACCCCTTTTTCAAATTATGCAGCATCCTAGTTGTATCAGATTTACATTCAGCTTGCTTTGAGGTACGTTTAGCATTCCCTCTAAACTGTTATATTTGAATTGGAAGAACTTTTTAGAGAACTAATAATATTTATAACGTTTACCTATTATATTTCAAAATGACTTTCAATAACGTCCACTTCATAAACTTGCGCTTCCGTAATATTAAGAATACTATAATATTTCTCCTTTAAATCTTCTGTTTTGTTCTGCAAGTTAGTTCTCTTTAATTTTATTGCTTATTTAGTGGACAATATTTTTTCCAATGATATTTCTACACAATTTTCAGTGTTAGTATATCATTATCTTTTAAGCTGATTCAGTTTTTGCATTTAAAAATATTTCATTCTTTGCAAGAAATTTGAATATTTTTGTAGTATAATCATTAACCACGCAAGTTGCGCAGAAACTTGCGTACAATCATGTTGTCCTTTAGCTATTCAAAATAGCAACACAATTGTATTAAGCTTGGCTTTGGCTGATTTGATTTAGAGGTACGACTATTCTGTTTTTTACTCTCGGCAATTGATCCAATTGTGCTTTCCCCTCTGCCAAATAATGAGAGCCAGGTTACAGTGCATTGGGAAATTTCTGTATTTAGTTTTGCTACTATTATCAGAATCAACAAAGTCATATCTGTGATTAATTTTTAAGTGTTTGCATCCTGTTGCTCTTAATTCGTTACTTCGATGTATTTTTCAAGTATCCAAAAATTAAAGATCCATCTTTGATCATTTCTTTTATTGCTTCTGTTATCCGAAATTCTTGTAAAGAAGCACTCATTTGGTCTCTGCACGATTCTGCTTGCTTGATTTTTTGCTCTTAGTTGAAAGGCGGCGGTTTCCATTGTTAAACCCCTTCTGATTTTCCCCATGTAGCTCTGAAACGTTCAACACAGTGTAGCTAATTTTGGCGACCTGAAATCTAACCAGTTGTGTGGAATGTAGTTTACAAATTAATATTTCCATGCCACAATTATTACATTTTACAACCCAGTTTTTTAATTAAGCTCCATATTTTGCACCTCTAGTAGCACACATTTTTTGTACCTGAACTGTGTAACTTTGGAACACGATCTTCTGCATGCTGGTTCGCGCAAGGCAAGTCATAAATTTGAATTTTTTTCGATACGAGACGAGACTAGCAGCTACCTTATCCTTCACGAAAGCAAAAATTGCAATTGGAGGATTAATCAGATAACAATTTTGCGTGTATTGTAATGTCACACTCATGGTTTACCAACAAAACTTTATTTCCTTCTATTGCATTGACTGTTCATAAATCAAGAGTCGTTAAATTTTAAAAATCCAATGGATGCACAAGTCTAGTGATTTAGGTGAAGTATTGATTAGGTGCCTAAAGTAATTTGTCAAAGGGAGTATTCAACATTAAAATTAGAAAAATTTAACTTTTAAAATATCAACTGAATTTTTTTGAGTTTTAGTGTTAAGCATAATTGAACTTCATTAAGTTTTCAGATTAATTAAAAAAGTAATATTCTACAAATCTATAGGTTAGCAAGGTTAAACCCTGTTTTTTTTTCTTCTGAAATGTAGATGCACTTTGTTGCCTCTAAATAATAAAAATATATTAAAGTTTGCCCTCACTGATTTAGCACCTCCGATTTAAATATTTATAAATTCTAAAAAATATTATTTTCGAAGTTGTTGGACTACGACTTCTGTTTTAAATACCTTTATTTCTTTTTGGATTTAAAAAAAAAATAATTAGGCTCTGCAACTTTAAATCCTACCTGCGTCTGTCCTTCTCTCTGTCTTTGCACCTAAATCAACATATATTACAGACTTCAGTAGGTTTTCTAGCAAAGCTCAAAACAATTCATGAGCTGTTTATACTCCCCACATCTCTTAATTATGGGACTTGGAAAGTTGGAGCAGCAAACATTTTATTTCAGCTTTTTAGCATTTAACAAGACCACTATAAACCCTGGTGTTAGTGAATTTTATCATAAAGATTAAATACAGCTAAGTTAAACATAATTCCCAGCTTAATACTATTCGTACAAACCCAAAAGTTTTCTACGTACAACCTGTGAAAGTGATTAACTATGTGAGTCTCCATATTTGCTCGAGTCTTCAAAATGCATTGCTATTGTTGCTGCTTTGTTGTAGCAAACTAACTTTTTTAGAGAATGTTTATAGTAATATTTCTTAAGGGAGTGAATAATAACCTTGTGCATCAATGTCGTTTTTTCTACATCAAAATACTGCTGAGTATATTTGTAATAAAGCTTTACCAGGGTAGTGTTACCTACTGCAAAATTTATTACTCGGCGTTACTTTAATGTAGTGTCCTGTCACTATTTCAAAGGTGTTCATATTAATTTTTTTTGGGAGTGTGAACGGTAACCTTGGTACTAATAACAATTTCTTTATATCAACTTTAAAGTATTGCAGAGTGTAGTAGAAATAAAACTTAACCAATATTGTTACCTGTATCAATATTCATTATTTAGTGTTATTTCTTTGCTATTGCAGCTTCTTGACTGGAGTATCATTACTGTTTTAAGGGTGTCATATTAATTTGTCTTGAGGGAGTGAATAGATGTTGTGTATCATATTTGTTTATTTTATCATCAAAATACTGCATAGTACATTAGTAATCAAGCTTTACCATTAGTAGCAAAAATTATTATTCAATGTTGCTGCATTTCTGTAGAGTCATTACTATTTTCAGAGTGTTCATATTAATTTGTCTTGAGGAAGTGAATAGTAATCTTGTGTACCAATAAATAAATAGCTTTATTGCAATCTCAAAGTACTGATGAGTATAGTAGTAATAAATCTTTACCAGTAGTGTTACCCATTGCAGTATGCTTAATTTCAATGTTGATGCTTTGCTATTAAAGTGATTCTAAAACATTGTTAGCCAATGTTGCTTTATAAAATAATCAGTTCACTTAATTGACTTAATTGCAGAACAGATCGCAGCTACTTTGCGGTCGGTACCGCGTTAATGTCTCGGAAATAGATTTTTGAAGTTTTTAATGACTGGGCATGTCATTTGGTTTTTCAATAGAACCTGCATTACGCAACCTAATTCGGAGGTAGGTCAGATAATCGAAAAATTCCAGGTAATAGAGAATCGTGAAAGAATAATAAAGTAATTAAAGTTTTCATTTATTAATTGCAGGACTTTTAATATTTGAAATGCGAGTTTTTGCTGTGGTCAATCGTTGTTTTTCACGCCTCTGTCACGAAATCTTTAAAAGCAATAGTTCAGATTGGTCTGAATTCGATTGTATTAACTGTTCCTCTTGACCTCACTGTTGCTTATGTTTTATTGTAAGTTTTTGACTTACTCGCTGTCGTTTTCCTTTATAAACACAAACACGTTCGATCAGAATTTGAGAAATAATTTCGTCATCAGTTGGAATTTGAATTCCAGGATTGATTTCATCCCTGTTTAAACTCTTGTCAATAATTTGGCATTGTATTTTTCATATCTTGGAATTGTAGCAAAAGTCGAGTTTTGAAAATCTCTTTGAAATGCAGTGGTGAAACATTGTTAAGAGTGAAAAGGTCAAAGTAAAGGGAAAATGTTTCTATTTTAGAAGAAGCGAGTGATTTATTGCTCGTTCGGGATGTTGACGTGAGGAACTCAGTGGCCACAGAACCTGGAAATCGTAGAAATGTCAGGGAGCTTCCTTATTCTGTAAAAAAGAAATATAAAAAATCAGGGAAGTGTCCGTGAATTTTTTAAAATTTCGCAAAAATCGGGGATTTTTTAAAAAAAATCTTTTTGAAGGTACGTTTTCCTTATCATTCATAATTTAGC
The DNA here is from genome assembly GCA_963978545.1 of Linyphia triangularis. Taxonomy (NCBI): domain Eukaryota; kingdom Metazoa; phylum Arthropoda; class Arachnida; order Araneae; family Linyphiidae; genus Linyphia; species Linyphia triangularis. The sequence goes on from OZ021730.1 coordinate 76,373,670, forward strand.
TCAATTTTCCCGGAGAATTGTGGTAATCCTTAGAAGTATGTTGTTACGGTGTAATTTAAACTTTTCTTTACTGCGAAATTTATTTTTAAAAAATAAGCATACATTTTCTGTTTGACCTGCACATCTGGGAAGAATTGGGGAAATTTGAAAAAAAAAAATATGTCGTAAAATAAGGGCATTTATTAGAAATCTGTCAGAGAAATCAGGATATCCCCCCCCCCCCCGAATTTTGTAGCCACCCTGAAGGAAAGTCGGTTAACAGAGTTCCGGATAAAAGAAGGTGGGGATAATCGAAGTTCTTCTGTGTTAATATATTTGTTATAGGATATCTTTTCTAAGTAATAAAAAGCAAAACAGCACTTTCATGTGGACTGTTAGATCTCTAGAATGAAATTTTATAGCGAAAAATTAATCCTTAAATTATTCTGATAGTTAGTAATTAGTTTTATCACCATGCCTTCGTAAAATTCTTGAAATACATTTAAAATCATCTCAACCCAAAATTGGTCCAAGTCTGGAAGCAAGAAATGCCTAACATAACTTATCTTGACACATCTTATAAATTTTAATTTTGAGTCTTAATCATAACTCTAAACTTTGTATAAAATTTAGAAGCAGTTATTTAAATTTTACTGAATTTTTTTTTATATGCTTGTATGATCAGATATTCAAATACTAGTTATTTAATTTTACTTAGTTACTTGCTATTGCATATTACATTGCAGTTATACATTGTTACCAATTGGTTCTATTTACCCATCGATTCCAAACTGGTTTTAGTTGGTTCAAGTTTTAAATAAAAATTGCATTTTTGTTGAGAGAAATACAGCAAAGCATTGAATCTTATCTATAAGCCTTTCAGGATTTATGTCCTGGAAACATAACTTGACAAATTGCTTTAGAAAGAAACACAATGGCCATCCAGTAAGGCTCTACCTATTTTATTTTAATAGTATTGTTTCCTAATGTGAGTGTTCTGGGTTTCTACCCTTATGATTTATTACGAAGAATTTCCTTTTTTGGCCCTTCTGGGAGTTGTTTTTTGCTTTCAAAGACATCATGCATTGCCAAGTCAAGGTTCGTTTTTGGTACGTCTTTATAAGAGGGCCATTATAGTTAGTATTACCCCCCCCCCCACTCTACCAATTTGGACCCATCGTTTATTGGTGAAAGCAAGTCTTTATTTCCTCAGTTGCTAGGGATAGCCTTATTTCCATGAACACTTAACTTCCAAGTGTGGATGGACTTCAGTTAGACATAAAAGAAAGTGGCCCAAGTTATGGATAAAATTCTATTAAACTAATATTATTTGATTTTTATAATGGGAATGTTTTGAATTTATGTGTAAGTAAACAAATAATTTTTGTCGCTGCAAGTAGGTCCCTGGAAAAATTCAAAAGGTAATTCAAAAGACTTTAAAAACTACTTGTTTTCTACTTTTCAAAAACTGTAAGAACCCCATAAATATCTCAAGATTCTTATGACTTTTAAAGTCCTTAAGAATCGTTTTTTTCTTTCTAAACTAGATCCTTATAAAATCCTTATCCCCTCCCCTCCCCTTTAAAACTGTTCGCAATTTGTATTACAAAATTTGTTGTCCCTTTCTAAAGCTTCGTTCACTATATTTCCATACGCTGAGCTGTTAATCTCTTGGGATAACTTCGGAGAGGAAGGGCAAAAATCTTCCTCTTTTTTTTTTTTCTGAGAAGTTCCGCTTTTTCTTTAATTCTATTTTTAGTGTACTATATCAGACTAAACTTGTCAACCTCCATCCCCCCTCAGAAAAAATGTCTGGTTGCGCCACTGTTCTGTACGCATTTGTACACAATTACATTCTCATTCAGCTATTTTTGTAGTTCAAAATAACGCTGCGTATATTGACTTTTTTCATTTCGGACCCTGTGAAAGACATCTCCTATCAAATAAACTTTTGCCTCAGTATCAGTATTTGCGCCAAAAAAATTTCCAGTACAATTTTGGTGATTGATGCACTTATTTGCATTAGAACTTATAAAACGCTTTCGATAGATTCTTGTACATTTTTTGGGGGGAATCTGAAAAAATTCTTAGAAAAACCTAATTTTTTAGTTTGGCAAAGAGTGGAAACTCTGCATCTAGTTTAGCATATTTAATTTCTTTGAACCTCTTTAAGTTCAAAGTATGATATAACCCGTTTTTTTAAGAGGCATGAACTGGCATTCTTCATATGTACTAAAAAATTTTACTTTTTTTTTTTATATATACCTAGGGCAGTTACTTAACCTTGGCTATCTGCGCCTGCATATTTCATTTGTTGTGGGTATCTTAGTTCAAGGCATGATAAATAATATGGAAGACCCTTTTTTTTAAAGATGTATGAATTGGCATTTTTCGTTTTAACGTACAAATTTACTTCCTTTTTTTTTAATACCTAGACAGTTGCGGCTTTACTTATTCAATATTTATTGGTGCATTCTTTTGTACTTTCTTATCTAAAATGCTAACTTTCCGAAAAGTAGATAAGCTTAATTCTTTTATCTAAATTTGTTCTCTGTAGGAAAATGCAATAATAACACTATGGATTTATTAGTTTTCTAGAAAGATAAAAAAGTAGAAGTCCCTCTCTCTCTCCAACTATTTGTCTTTCTATTATCTCGGTTAAAGTAAATGTTTTCCTCTATATATCAAACTTGGAAAAGGAAAAAAAAGAAAAAAAGTGAGCTACTTTACGTTTAGATGTGTTTTATTATTTTAAACTAAAGTTGATTTTTATGCTATCTTCCTTTAGTATACAAAATGTAGACATGCTACAAAACTAAGGAGGCTCGGAGTCGTGCATTTTTAGGTTATGTCCTCCGCTTTTACGCGAATTTCCGCTTTTTTTTATTTGAGAACTTTCGCTTTTCTACAATTTTATTATTTTTGTGGACTTTATAGAGCTTTATCAGACTAAATTGGTCACCCCCCCCCCCCCAGAAAAAATTCTGGCTGCACCATTGTTTTGTACGCACATTAGTACACAATTATATTTTTATTTAGCTATTTTCATAGTTAAAAAGGACGCTGAGAATATTTTCCTCTTTTTTTGTAGTTTGACTGTTTTTATCCCAGATGGTTTGGGAAGTAGTTAAAAAAAAACCTATTTAATGGATTTTCTACTTTAAATTTAAACATTTCTTAGTTTTTATAAGGATAAAAGATCTGTAGTTAAAATGCCAAAAATAGGATTGAGATTTATACCCAAATGATCAAAACGGAAGTTCCTTGCAAGATTCTGTTTTTTCGACACCAAACTTATAAAAGCAATTTTGAGAAGTTCAATACTGGAACCTTTAATGACTGTTGTGTGTTTACACGTTCTTTATTTTAAAGTTTTGGATCAGTAACGTCAATTCAGTAGTTGGTTTAAAAATATGGTTCTTGAGTGTTATCCCGTCTTCCGTAGTAGAGACAAAAAGTTCACCAAACGGATTCCATTAGTCCGTCAAAGCAGTTGGTCCCTCGGATGCCCTGCCTGATGCACATACGAGGCATTGCACAATAAAGCCTCGATGCTGGTTTTAGGCGGACCTCCGAGAAGGCCAGACGGTTTTAACTTTTTGTCACCTACAAATAAAATGAGGCAACGGTCGACGGAATAATACGTAAGTACCAATAGTATTTACAATGTAAAATTATTTGAAGATTAAAAATAATATCAGTGATTATGGGAAAACGACTTAATTGATCAGACCAAATGCGTATTGCTAGACGCAGGAGAGAAAATCTTCCGAGTTTACGTGTATTTCCGCTTTTTTTTTCCTTTAAAAGTTCCGATATTTTTACAAAAACTTTTTTTTACTTAAACTTTACTTAAAACTTTTTTTTTATTATCAGACTCAACTTGCCACAAAACCCGTCATAAATTTCTGGCTACACCAATGTTCTGTTCACGCATATTCCTCTTTTTTAAATTTTGACTGTTCTCACCTTTTGTTTATCATCAGAGTCGCATTTTTATGGAGGTGATTGCATTTCTGATATTGGACAAGACTAAAATCAATAAAATATTCTTTTTTAAAGTATAATTATCAATTAAATTCCTTGTCTTGTTTAATTGTCAAAATGTGAAGAATTGAAAATTGAATGCCTGTCATCTATTAAAAAGTTGTGGGTATTGTTTAACATAATAAACTTTTCTAGTATTTTTTTTTTCTTAGAGTAATGAAACCTCACTTGTGAACTATAGTGAGTCCCATATTCTTCCTCCATGTATCACTCAAATTATCGATTATAAATCCAATAATTAAAATAGTTAAAAGTTAGTTGCGTTAATAGTTATGATTTACTCTGCAATGCCTCTTGGGGACTTTTCAAAAACCTCGGTAAAGTTGAAAATGACGTTAAAAGGCTTTGTCGCCAAATACAAAATGGCGTCCAAAACGCCGTGTTTACAGATACAAAATATCTTAAGGGTTACCGAAAAACTAAGTTTGGTGACGGGTTGCCTAATTCGGCGTCAAATCGCAAATTTCAAAAAGTCGATAAGATGCATCGTACGGTAAATCTGAACTATAGTTATTTATGCAAATAGTTGCGAAAGTAATACTTTTTTTAAGTGAGACAAAATGCTTATTTGATGAGAGCGTTAGCACGAGTCAAATAAGATAGTTTGAAAAAGTAATTTCCCTACTAGTTGCGAAATTCTTTTCGAACATTATTTTTTTGTATAATAATGTGCAAAGTAATTAAACTTTGAGTACTAGGCGTGCGATAAAATACTTTATGACACTAGTGTGATAAAATATTTTGGTAAAGTGTTACTTTCGCCATGAGTTTGTTATATAAAAAAGTTTACAAATACTTGTAAAAAGTTGCGTAGTTTAATGCATTAATTATAACTTTGGTTTAAAATATTATATCATATTTAGTTATTTATAGTCGCTTTTTCATGTCATCACAGAATTAAATTGAAAATTGAATTTGAACAAGTTGAGGGCAAATGTATGAGCACCTGTACCTAAATTTTTAATTACCTATAACAATTTGTTATAGAAAAAATATCAGCATATTTTTAGTTATTGTAAAATTTAAATTCTGGATTATCAGTTCTTAAAAGAAAAAAGAAAATCTCACTAAAATGTTTAATTTGTTTTTATGTTTACAAAAGTACATTTAAGTTTTTTGAATTTTTGCACTTGTATATATTTAAAAAAAAAAAAAAAAAAAAAAAAAAAAAAAAAAAAAACCTGTTAGCATGTGTAAATTTATTACCTGCAATTGCAGTACTTATTCAGCTTGGAATTTCATTAAAAAAAAAAAAACGCGAAATTTAAGTTAGTAGAAATGTAGATAATTTTATATTATTAGTATTTTATTGAAATGTAAGCAATTTTGATGCATATTTAATTGTTCAATAAGGACAGAAATAAAATAACTAATTTATAACTAATTTTTAAACTTCACAAACTAAACTTAAGAATAAAATATTTACTTAAATAGTTTTTGTTAAATTAAATTAACCTCTTACATGAACTTGTTTTTTAAGTTAATAACTCCTCAATTGCTATAATCTGAATCAGAGTGGAGAGTAAATCAAGTGGTACTTTGTTGTATCTTGTGTACTTTTAACAAACTAGGTGTTATTAAGCTGACATTGAATTTATCCTTAATACCTTTTCGAAAAAAGTATATGAAAGCAAGGATTCCAACATTTTTTAAATTTCAAATGAAGCTCGTACCTAACTGTCAAAGAATGAGCAACAGTTTTCCATCTCCATTAATGCAAAAAAAACCCCAAAAAAAACCCCTCCAGTTTGAAGTTGTCATTGCTCCGTTCTGCAACTAGTCGACTTTTTTTTGGCACTTATGGATACTAACTCATCATGCAGAGAGACTATTATGCCATAAGAGAGCCACCTCAACATCAGCTGGCACAAATGCAAAAGCAACTTATTGGATGCACTCAAGCATGGAATCAACCCACTACATCCCACCAGCAAGTGGATCTTTTCAAGCTCTTCTCCCTCACACATACTCTACTGATGTACTTCAACACCAGTGCCTTTCTTAACCAAGTGTTGTGTAAGTACTCACTGATGCTTCCTGTGCAGTGAACTGAACTAACAAATCCATTCCAAGCAGTGCATTCATTTGCCGAAACATCGAACTGAACTGTAATGTGTTTATTGTTGAGCTTAATCCATTTTCTACAACTTCAATGCTTGATGAAAATATCTTCGTGCAGTACTTAAAGACTGATGGAACTGCATTTTTTACTACCATATTCCGGTTTGTGCAATGTGATTTCTCAACAAAGAATCGAGCTACTTTCTTTTCGTTTGATGGAATTACTGATGCTTCCTCGGCAATGCACTACTATCAAACCCAGTGCAAATCCAATCGAGCCAGTTAGCTAAGGACAGATCTTGCCTAACTTTCTCAAGTAAACATGTTTGCAGGTTTGATTTTGTACGATTTTTTACTAAAACTTTAATATATGAAGTTATAAGTATCTTGCTGCAAGCTTCATTGAACTGCATTCTTTATTTTCTACCATTCTCCAGCTTCTGAAGACAACACAATTGCATAATATAAGACTTTATGATGGACTAACTGGGGTCACTCTCCAAGCTACAGCACAGACTCACTGTTCCACTCAGCAGCTAGTGCAAACTTTTTACGCTTAAAGATACAATTTCATCACTTTAATTTCTAGTGCTGAAATGAAACATTATCCATTCAGTTGCATTGGATTATCATTTCTGTCATATAATGCCATAGGACACTTTAACAACACCAAGTATAATGACATTAACAACTTTACTTGGATACATCTGAGCATGGAATCACCGACTTCGTTCCTGCTGCTAGTTTCAAAGTAGAGCTGTATCAAGTGATACCTTCAAGCCACTTCCACAGAATATATTGATGTTCCTAATGTACTTTTCAGCTATTTTCATATCGAAACTTCGTAGAATTACTGATTCATCCCCAGCAGTAAACACAGTGCAAGTTAAACCCAGTGCTAATTCTCTCCAGCCAGTGTATCAAGGGAAGATCTTACCAAGCCTGAAGTGAACATGCTACTGGTATCAAGTGATGTCTTCAAGCCATCTACAGAGACAATATCGACTTTCTCAATGCTTTTCCCAGCTATCTTCATTCCAAATTTCTTAGTGATTCCTTCCTACCAGTAAACACAAGTAAAACCCAGTGCTCATTCACTCCAGTCATTGTACTAAAGTTGGATCTTCTCAAGTGAATATGCTGTTGGCTAGTGTCATTACACCCTAGCTAGTTTGTTCTCGAAGCAGATGTTGACTAAGTGATGTCATGATGAAACCTCTACGAGTGTAAAACAGTACTCAATCACATCAATGACTTAAGTGCAAGTCTAGTGAATGTTATATTTAATAGTAAACTGTAAATTCACCATTCAACACTACCAGTGCAACTCTTACAATTCACCGACAGCGAATCTAGATATTAAGTCCTCTATGCATTCAAACTCTGAAAAAGCATTCTTGTGAAGACAAAAAAAAAAAAAAAAAAAAAAAAAAAAAAAATCTGATGCAGATTTTTACATGGACTGTTGATGACTGTTTCTCCTGACGAGCCTTCTCAATCGATCAAGGCAATTCTCAAGTAATCAGTGCAATTCCAAACTAGTCGGTTTCTCTTCAAGCAAAAGTTGAGTAATTGTGCTGATCTAGTGATACTTCACGGAAATCTACAAGTGCAATACTATTCCACATTGATTGACTTTTTACGAGACTAGCAAAAGTCTGGCAATGAGTACGTAACTTATTCTTGTGAAAACAGAAAAGAAATTCCAATACAGTTGGATTTTGAACTTGTTTTGATTTGTTAGTTCACAAACTAATAAAGCTGATGTGGCAGCATATTTACAGTTCTCTGCAATCTTGTCTTTTAAGCAGCAAACTACTTTTTTACTCTCCAACTCTCTACTTACAATTTCAAAAGAATGATAATAGTATCTATGAGAGCTTTATAGTCTCAAACTGCTAAATGCAAGCACACAAGTAATGAGCAAAAACTAAATAAATTAAAAAAAAAAAAAAAAAAAAAAAAAAACTTTACAACATAATTTTCACTAATTAAATTTGCCTGAAATTTTTTTTTTTTTACATAATATTTAATTTAAATTTATACGTATCTGAAATTCCAAGCTGTTTTCAAATCGGTATTTTCTGTGTTGACACCATGTTCTTTGAAACTCATTTACATAGAAGTTTTATTATTTTACATTTTTATTGTTGAATTGCAATATCTTTTATACTTCATTACAAGGTTAACTATTATTTGGATTAAAATCTAGAGTATGTACTCTTTTTATTATTCTGCAATTCTTTTCTTAATTTGTAGTTTTTCTTGGAGTTGTTCCAGAATTTCAGTTTATCTATTCTTCTACCTAATGTTGAAATTATTATATTAAAATAATTGCCTGGAAATAAGAACTGAAACTTTTAAGGGAATAATTCTAGATTTTTAAAAAAAAAAAAAAAAAAAATCTTATTGAATATCATTAAAAATAAAAAGATTAATTAGTTTTTTTATGTAAACTATTTTAGTGCAGTTTCACTCCAAATGAGTTTTAATAAAAGATATTTTAACTTTCATGAGGTCATCACAGAAGTAGACGGATTAGCATTATAAAATAATTAATATGAACTGAAATATACCTTTTATTCATGTATTTAGTCATTGCTTTTTACTAACTCTGTAAGCTTAATTTATTTAAAGTATTATTCTAGTATAATAATAATTGTTACATTTTAATCTGGAAAATCAAAAATAATAGTTTTTCAACATGCTTTGCAAGAGTTTAAGAACAACACATGTGTTAAACTTTCTTAAATAGATTTAACATTTTATTTGTAATTGTGTAATATTTTTTTTTATGTTGAGCTATCTTTTCATAAATGCATATTAAAAAGATTCGTGAAAGATTACATCACATTTTCTTATCTCACCAACTGAAATCGGTGTACTTTAATAAAAAAAAAAATAACATGTGTGGTTCTAACATCTGCATTTGAAGAATTCAGTGTCCAGCTTGGAATTTCAAAATATACACAAGTTAAAACTTTTTTTAAAGTTTCAATGGTAAATATGTTACTCTTTAATAATACAATTAATTTGCCAATTTGTAAAGTGTATAGTTGTAATTATATTTTTTAATTATACTATATTAATGTAACATTAAAAAATCTTAAGAATAAAAATTAAATTCAAAGTATAAATTTAACTCGATTGCCGAGATTAAAATCAAATTATCTATTTGAATGTAGCATTAAAAAAAAAAAATTAAATTATTTCAATTGCTGAGATTGCTGAGAGTGAAATCGGATTTGCTATATGCTTACCAGAAAATTAAGTGTGGAGAGTAAACGAGTGGTGAAAAAAAGTTGTACTTGGGATGCATATCCAATTATTGCACAATGAACTAAAAATTGCAATTACCCCCTACATCTTCGACAAGAAGCTGCCTGTGGACATTCAGTTCAAAGCTGTGCAAGAACTTGTCAGTTTTCTTATGTGGCCCAACTAACATGTCCCCAGTTAACAAGCGACTTATTCAAAGTTAGATATGCTGATCTTCATCAAAAGTGGCCTTGCAGTGAATTTGGTGAAACGTTAACTGAACTGGAAGTGCTAACTAAAGTGTTACTTTGTGTTGATTTTTCAAGATTTTTCTACAACTTCAACCATCGAAATTCTCTTCCTGCATTTTCTGCTGCCATTCTCCAGTTAAGGCCGGCAATGCAATTCTTCAACAGTGACTTTACCATAGAGTAGCTCTAATCTACTGTATATGAACTCCACCTCAATTTCGTCATTACTCCACCTTGTAACCACTACTAACTTTTTGACACTTCCAACAGTTGAAACTAATCTAGTGCTTTCAATTCGGTTGCATTTATTACTAATTTCTGCAGCCAAATATAATCTCATAACAGAACTGGTAATTGACGATAAAAAATGTGCTGAACTCTTGATGAGACTTTATTTTCCCATTTTCATATTGACCAAAGAAATAAACTTTTTCTGAACTTCCAATTTCTTTGCATATCTGGCATAAAACGAACTGAACATGTGCCCTCATCCATCCAGGAGATGATCATTGACTATGAAATCATAGTGCATCCTGAATTGTGATAAGCTATTGCTACAACCTCCTCGATGCTAAGTAACATACTGACAACTGCGTGTAATTCAAGTCATACCTTCTAGAAGTTGCCAGTTGAACCAACTGAGGTGACTTGCCTACGTCAGTTGCATGTTTTCTTAGAAACTGACCTTTGACTTTAGACTGAACAAGTCGTCCAAGTTTGGTGTGCACATCTCAATCATAAGTTCTCTTCAGTGCATTTGGAAAAAACGCTAAACTAAATTGAAAGTGCAAGTGTTGTGTGAAACTGCAATTTGCTTTTGTTCCTATCGGTTCATATTTCAAATCACGCAGCCAATGAAATCCTACAATAAAATTGACTATGGATTAATCAGATTTATCTATTGGTCATGAACAATTCTACTTTTAAAGATATTACTTCTCCACTCGGAAACCTGTGCAAACGTTCTACACCTTATCTCGATTGCTATTGTGTCACAGACTTAAAGTTGGTTAACCTTTCTAGTGCTGGCATGGAACTGCTGTTCAGTTACATTGGTTTGTCATCTCTTTGCCATTTCATCAATCAAAGACTGATTCTCTACCATGTAAAATCAGGAACAACTTTTCTGCAATTTCTTATCCAAGTAGAAATAGTGTATCAATTGTAGAGGTTTTCTTCAAGTCCCCACATTTCCACAGTGAATTACTCTTCATGATGCACTGTAATACTGCACCATTCAGTTTCTTAACCAAGTTGGAATAGGACCAGTTTTTATATTGAGTGATGCCATCTTCTACAGTGGTGCAACCAGCCAGTGCGATTACTCTGGAGCCCAGCTTGTTCCAGAGAAGTGATCTGTGGGCGAATCTTGCCAAACTCTCTTCAACATGATGGTGCAACTTCAGGAAATCTCTACTTTCGAGTGCCCCTTTTGACTAAGTAGATGTTTGGATGCTCCTCTTCTGTGTGACTACTGTGCTGATGTGACATTTTCAATTTCGCACCTCGGAGTTGCTTTGCATGTGTGTATTGATGGTGAATCTCTTGCAGGGTCAACTTTCAGTGATGCCTCTGGTGAGGTAAACATTTATACTCATCTACTAATTATTTCAAATGCAAGAACATCACTAAGAAGAAATCTTTGAACTGTTCTGTCCTCATCTTGTGCATTCCCCATATCATTAAACACTGTGGTACAATTCTAATGCAACTATTCTTTTAACGAAAGTTGCCTTATGCAAATTTTCCATGCATTCAACAATTGAATGGGCACTCCAACCTATTAGTCCTTGTGCAATCGTTGTAAGAAGTAGTGCCTTTTTCGTCAAGTGGTGCCTGAACTATAATTTCAGCATTAGTTCCAGAAGTGATCTAACTTAAGACACAGTTATTGCACGCAAACAATTCTCTGCAACTGCAAGAGTTATGGTTCAATTCTGACTACTATACTCTCCACTCGAAATAAAACTAACTCAATGATTAATGTCACAACTGTCTTAGGCTGACAGACAATAAAAAAACATATATATATATAAAAATGCATATATATATATATATTAACAAATTAAAATATATGTTTATGTATAGTAAAAAAAATTAAATAAAAAAAAGTTAGAAATTATGGAATTAAAATGAAATATTGAATTTTGAAGTAAGAAAATTAAAGTTCTTATTTAAATTTACTTTTAACATTTTTTTTTTTAAATTTCAAAAAGATTTTTTGTACTTGAAATTCCGAGCTTTTTCCTAAAGTATTTTCTGTGTTGACACCTTGTTCTTATAAAGTTAAATTTCAGTTTTTAATATGTAAAAATTTTTTTCAATACATTCGCCAGCGCAACAAAATCTTGTTGCCAAAGGCTACAATTTCAGTTATTATAAAACTATGCATGGTTGGTACTTGTAAATTTTTTTTTTTGAAACTTTGTTTAACATGGAGCTTATTCATTTCAATTGAAATCACTGTTATTATATTAAAAAAAATGTTGTATGTAATTGTTGTATAATATACTAGGAAGTCTTGAAGTACTTTGATATAATTTTTCCTTTAGTCTTCAGGATGGCATACTTAATGTAAAATTTAATTTGTGCCAATTAAAGTATAAAATTTTTACAATATTTATCTAATTACATTATAATACTTAAACATCTTGAGTGTCATTATGGAGGAAGAATTTGATAATTTAAAACGCTTTGAATTTCACAAACTAAAATATAAAAATTATTTTATTAATTTACAGAGTACACATGTAGTTGGTTACTATGTGAATTGACCCATTGCAAAAACCTAAATATTTCTTTCTTTTGATTTAGTTATTACTGATAATTAGATCAAAGGTAGAACTTTACCATCAAAGATATTTTGAAGTACGAATTGCAAAAATCTACATAGAAATGCGAGTCTAACATTTACATGAGAACACGGTATCTGTCAATATAGTCTTAATAATGCGATTCAATTTTTTATTTTTCGATAAAATGTAAAAATATCCATCTGCAAGTCTTAATTTAAAGACAAACTTACACTGACTTGACTTTCTGGTGAGAGCCATTTCCTTTTTGGACGGACCGTACATCGTAGCGTCTAAAACTTTCTTTAATATTTAATTAAAAGCGCAAAATCTTAGGACTATCTAAAATCAAAAATAATAATTAAAAAAAATAATTAATAATAATGTTTATACATTAATTTTATTTTGCTGAATGGTAATGATGGCTAATAGCCATTGCAGTAGATCTCTTTGCTCTATTGTAATAGGCTTGTCTGCTATTTAAGTATTGAACGGCAATCACTAAAGGTTACCTATGAGTTTTTCAGAGTTGCGTAAGAGCGAATCTCGTGGCTTATTGTAAATTTCAATTCAGCTAAGTTGCTTAATATTTCTTTTGTAAAGTGATGAAAAAATGAATTATTAATTTTTAAGTAAAGTGAGTGTTTATTTTCAATTAGTTCTCGGTCAACAAATCCAAAATTGAATGTAATTGCTCAATAAATTTCTTTAAATTTAAGAAAATGCTTCCATGTAGCTCAAAAATGTTAGTGGTGCCAAATGAGAAGAAAGTGAATTTTTACCTGTTTTAATTGGAAGACAAATATTGTATTTTCATTTTATTAAAGCTTAACCCCATTTTCTCCTCATCCATTCTCTAGATATTAATTAATTTGTCCAATTTTTTTTTTTGCAATTCTATTCAGTAGTACCACCAATCTTGTTAAATTTTGTTTATCTTTGAGTTAAAAAAAAATATTATGTAATGCCAATGCATACATCTTTGAACACGAGTCCTTTATTAAAGAAACTTGTTCTTCAGCAAATGACTCCACCTGTTGTGTACCAACAGTTTAAGACAATCGGATTACGCTGGAGTAGTTAGCACTGAAACAGCTTTCTCCACTATGCGGTCCGCAAGTGCCTTTTCTGCGACCTAGCATAGAAGTTAGCAATTTTCGTGGATTTTTTTTTATTAAATTTTGATTTATCCATTATTTTAACTTAAGAGGTATGTAAAGGCGAAAATTACCATTCTCCAGAACTTGCGTTCTTGAGACAAACTTTTTGTTTGTAAAAGAGATCACAAGACCTCATTTGACCCTCTGTCAGGGTTTTGTCCTATTTGAACTTGAGTATGGCAGGGGTCGCATTCGCCCTAAAATTCCGTTTATTCCCTACGTTTTTGTTTTTCCCTCAAATTTTTTTAAATTGTACTTACATTTTTTGATTATTCCTAAAAAAAAAAAATGAAAATCCTCGAAATATACCCGATTTACCTTCAAAACCCACGAAACCTCCCAGTTATTCCTGCAGAAGAGAAAATCTTTTCTGTGATTTTAAATATTCAATTATTTTTTTTTAAATTGGCTGTTTTTTTTGCTGGTATTGAAACATGTTTTGAAAAGGATGTATGTGTTGGGAACCTATGTCAGCTTTAAAAGAATTAGCCCTAGATTTTGTAGAATTATTTCTAAATTATTTGAAATTTCTCCTATTTTTAGAATTGTCTCTAAAATTCCTGCCTAAATTTTTTTTTTTTAAACTCACTGCTCCCTCTGGTGTGGGTTTGTTTCCCATTGTAAAATCCTCCTGGAAGGCGTTTTTCTCTTGATATGTGGATTGCTGACTATTGCAGAACTTGATCTGAGGATGATTCGGCATAGTATGAACCTCTTTTAGCTTTTGAGTGCCAGAAATATCCTATCTAATCTACCTGTTAAGGTTTGTGGGGTGGGGGGTAAGGGAGTGTATATTGAATAATTTTCGAACCTAATACTTCAATTTAATATAGTACTTAGTACTCGGTTTAAATCTCTAGTTATATAAAATGGACTGGGCAGCAAAATATCTATGGTGTGCAATGTCTTGCAGTTTAGTTGTAGTTTTAAATGTTTCCTTAAGGAAAGTGGCAGGGAAGTCGTTTTACATTGCCCCAATGTGAATGGCCATTGAACACGTCAGTTTGGTTGCCCCCCCCCCGCCCCTTTTTTTACCATCAGATGCCCATGTTAAGGAAAGATTGACACAATAAAATCTCTTGAGATAATTATAAGGCAATTTGGTTTCAAAAAGTGTCGAGGCTGTTTTTTCCTGTTTAGTTTCCATGATCGATTACGCTACCATAAAGTAGGACAGGTTTAACTGTTGAGTTGAAAATTTGTAGCTGCAGTTTTATTTGTAAGTTTGCTGATCTTGATTTATTTCTTTTATGCCTATGTGGCCCATGAGGTCCCAATTTCAGCAACCAGTCGATCCATTTTAGCTTCTCTTACATTTCCCTAGCTTGACTATTCTAAAAGATTTTGTTCTTTTATTGGCATTTGGCACGTCGATTGGGTCGGCCCTCTCTTTTTCGTATCGGAGGGGTGTGTCAAAGCAGTTCGAACGCGGTGTCAAAATATGCCTCAAACCTCCATCAAAAGTATTCTCAAATTATGACCAATCCAGGACCCTTTGTGTTCTTATTTCTGTTATGAGTTTGATGTTTTTTTCTGTCATACACTTCATTCCCTTGAGCGTGAAAATATTTCCCCCTTCTGCAAAAATCGTTATCGATTGTTCAATTATTATTGAATCGATATTTTTTTTACTGAATGTCAAAATAAAACGTATGTCCAAGGCGGCAAATGTGTTTCTGAACGAATAAAAAAAAACGTATAGAAAATAGGACACATAATAAATGTGTTATGTGCAATGTCCGCTTGTGCTTCACAAGTAAACGAAATTGTTTCGTAGAATATCATAACTATTTATTTTACTTTTCTGAATTTTTATTATGTTTTTTGTATTACAAAGCAATACATAAAATACCGATATAATAAACCTAATTCTTCGTTTATTTACTTTTATGGTCCATAGGGAAAAATATGTCCCATGAAATTATATGAAACCTATACACCCTGCTATGTTTTTCTGATGATATTCTCTTACTTTACACCCACAATAGCTAAAATATTGTGTTGTATTGGCATATTTAGTCTTGGACATCTTATGGTCCTGTAAGGGTTAAGAGATTCTGTTTTCCTGTTGAGTTTCCATGATCGTTTACCCTACCATAAAGTAAGACTGTTTTAACTGTTCGAGTTGAAAATTTGCAGCTTCAGTTTTATTAGTAAGTTTGTTGATCTTCAAACTTCCTGGAGTTGTTCTGAATGCATATTGTGTTTCTTTTTAAAATCCTTTTCAGAATGTTTAGTTTGAGAAAATATCACTTCACCAAAAATTTTCGGATATTAAAATGAAATTTAATTAAAGTACATTAATTATTTTTCTTGTCTGGCTGCTTTGCCTTTTAAACTGCTTTTCGAATATTGCTATTGTTTGATATCCTAACATTTTAAATATCCTTGATTAATCTTTATCCTTAGTTTACGAAAAAAAATTATGTTTTCTTAAAGTAAAAGATTTTGATCAATCGAGTGTTAGAATTAAAATTAACGAAATAACATTAAATATTTCCCTTGCTTTTTAAACTTAACCGTTTTATGATTATTGTGAACTACCTCTACTGTTTTACATCCTAACGTTTTGGATATCCTTAACGATTATCTGAAATTTTGATAAGATTAAAAAAATGTTTCAAAAGTGTTTAACCGTTAAAACATAGAAGAATATTAGTACATGGCAAAACAATTTCAATATATGCCACTTATCCATTCGACACAAAACCTTGGAACCAACTGTGAATGAAAGAGCTTGGCTTCTGAGGCAGTTGTGTTGTGTATCTTAAGATTGACCTCGCGCTTTAAAGAGACTGATATTTGGGTTGAGATAAATTTTACTTGTAGTTTAGAAATAAAATGTGTATTAAAATATCCTATTATAGAAAATTAAGTTTTATATTTGTAAAATTAAAATTTTAAAATACAACTAAATCCTAATGCGTTTTGAATAGGGAAGTGTTTATCAATAAAAAATAAAAAAAAGCACTTTACTATCGGATATATTTATTATACAATACACTTTCGATTTCGATATTATTTTGAGCTGCATAATAAATACGAATTTTTCCAACTGTTATCAGTGATATTGAACAATTTACTTCTCTTACTTATCGTATAATCAAGGTATGTTTATTCATAGCTTGGATTTGAATTTCAATTTGTAAAATTAACTATATTAATGGAGCCCTATTGTGATCTACTGCAGTAGTTTAAATTGAACAACAATCATTGGTATATGACATATTATTCACTTCTTCAAGATAATGTTAATGGACTATTTAGATTTAAAATGTTGCACTGAATATGAAATATATTAGAGGGGGGGGGGGGGAGACCAACAATTCCAGCATATTTTCTTATTTCACTCTTTGATTACTCAGATTTTATTGATTGCATTTAATGTTTAGTTATTACCAGGTCTATTGTAGTACGTCTAAAATTTAAGTCTAGTATATTCTTTTAATTTTGTCTTGTTGTATAAGCTATATTTAATCATGGTAAAGCATCATATTTTGGAAAAGTTACCATATTCAAGAAGCTTTGTTATTGTTATATGTACTGCAGTTATTTGATGAAATTATACAACTATTTGTACATAATACCTTTATTAGTTCCCTCAAGGTAATCTTAAAGGACGCCTTAGAATTAAAATATTGCTCAGAACATGAAATAAACAGTTTGAGGGAGAAGAACGAGTAGTTTTTGCATATTTTCTTCTTACCACTCTTAACTACTAAGGTTTTTTTTTTTTTTTTTTTTTTTTTTTTTTTTTTTTTTTTTTTTTAAAGTAATGCTAAATTATAACAAGTTCTATTGTAGTATTTCTAAAATTAAATTCCAGTCTATTTTTTTTTTGTTTGGTCTTGTCTTATTATGTAAACTAGGTATATTTATTAATGGTCAAGCATAAAACATTTTGGAGAAAGTTACCTTGTTCAAAAAGCTTTATTACAGTGATATGTACCGCAGTTGATTTGGTGCAATGATACAACTATTTGTACATGGCACCTTTTATTTTACTCCCCTAAGTTAATCTAAACGGACACCTCAGACTGTAAAAGGTTGTTCTGATATTTAAGTTGAGAAAATTATTTAAAGGGTGTTGTTTTTATTAGGCAACTTTGCTTGTTGTTCAATAAATTACATGCATCTTACCTGGGTTATTGCAGTTATGAAATGCTTTTCTCCAGTGTGGATTACTCCAGTATTGTGAGAAAATAAGTAATTGATATATACTTCTAAATAATGTTGAGAACGAGCTTATAAAGATGATATCATTTAATTTACATATTAATTTAGGTTTAAAATAAAAATAGCTGGAGCTCAAGTGGCTCTTAAGAATGAGTTTGTTACATCTTAGTGGACAGGAAAATAATAGAAGAATGAATATAGTTCATAGTTCAAACAGTTCTTGCAAGGAAGGGTTACCACATTTGGCGAGGCATTTATGTTTTAATTATTCTCACTCCAACAAAGGGGAAAAATAATTTTTACGTATTTCTAGAGTTGTTAAGTAAGTTTGCTTCGAGATTGCATTTGATGATGCTAAATGTCTCAAACTTCATTCCAGTGAAAGATCATTGGCTTCTAAGAGAGAAACGGTAACTAAAGAACTAATATTTTGGAGTAGAATTAATTTGTCATTAGAGTGGCCGCAGAACTTGGAAATCAGAGAAATGTCAGGGAGCTTTCTGTAGCTGGAAATGTCAGAGAATTTTTAAAGTTTCACGAAAATCAGAAATTGTGTGCCTTCTGGCGGTACGTTTCCTCGTTCATTCGTATTTGGCGCCATTTACCCTAAGATTTGTTGTAGTAATCTTTCGAGGTTTAATGTGACGGAATAATTTAAACTTTTCAACGCCGCCAAAACTATTTTTTATAAACTGGTATGTTATCTCTTTAGCATACATGTCCTTTTCGACCAGGGTGTCTGCACACCTGGAAAATTTGGAAAAAAAAAGTTTGCCATCAAATCAGGGAACTCCCCCCCCCCCCCACCCCCTGAATTTTGTGGCCACCTTGCATAGCGAAATAATATGTATCATACTTATTTAACAAAATCTTTCCAAAACCAAATCTTCGTTTGAAAAATATTAATACAGGAATTTTGCATCTGTTCCAAATCACCATATTTATCCGAGTTGCTGAAAACATTTTATGGACTAATTATTCTAATCTGCTCAATTTCGGCTGTTTTGTAACTGAAGTCAAAACACATTTCGAAAACTCTCGTTAATTCTACGATATTTCTAAATAAAAGTTGGATCAAGTCTGACAACAAGTCACGTATTTTTATATTTGGACTTTTGTTATTTAATAATTGCATTATTTGCCAAATAAGAATGTCATTTATCTGTTTTTTGAAGAAACTTGACGAAAATCGCACTGTGAATTATTTTGTTCTACAGTTGACCATCACTGCTCGATTTGGATATTTCGTGTGCTCTAGTTTTCGAATGTTTGCTGCTCCCGACTCTGCTTCCAAATCCACATGAATGCAACAACGTAATACAAGTTAATGGGGTCGCATTCGTCCTAAAATTCATAATATTCCTTAAATATTTGTGTCTCCCTAAAATTGATCTTTTTTATTTTTTTCCCGAATTGAATTTAACAATAATTCCCATACAAATTTTCAGCCCTCACTTGATCGCCATTCTACAACCACAACGCCATTCTACACCTTTCTAATGCTCAGTCAAGGTTTTATTGTCCAGATCCTTAATTCGTTCAATTTCAATTAGAACTGGAAAATTCTCCAGGGAATCACAGAATCCAACGATTAATACTGATGTAGAAATATACGTATTGAATTACAGTCAGTCTTTATCATTTAAAGTTAAACAATACTTAAGCGTTTGCCGCTATTTTTACATACCCATCATATTCCTCATCCGCAGAAATCATATCCCACACCAATATGCACAACGGACATATTGAGTGTCGAGCATGTTATAAATGAATGCTCTGTTTTCAATACTCGCCGACAACGCCATTTTGAAACTGTAATTTTTAACCCTACAAATCTTTTAAGTAATGACTCGAGAATAAAAAAACTACTTTTCAATGATACAGAAATTTTAATTTTACTTAGGAAAGGATATTTGTATCATCACCAGAAGTGTTGCTTCTAGTTTTAAGGTATGCTTTGCACAGTTTAGTCAACTTGAGTCATTAAGTTTTATTCAACAAACCCACACAAAAAAAAAAAACTACCCAGTTGTATCCAATCTTGCATACTGTCTCCATCCAATCTTGTTCAACAGCAGACATAAGAATGCAAGGTTATTAAAATGGGTCTTGTTCACCATGCTTTCATTCTTTAAAAGATCTGAATTTTCGAACTTCTAAGGTCATTGTATGTGCACAGATTTTTTGGAAGTTATGTGTCTATGATTTTCTCTATTCTACATAACATGACTTTGAAGTGTCTATTGTTAAGCAATGTTTTAAAATGGTTTGATTTGTTTTGGACTGGCTTCCCTAAAATTCTAAATATTATAAATTTTTTGATGTTACGAATATTTTTTTTTACATAGTTCTCATTTGTCGTCTTCGATCAATGGCAGATTTTGTACGATTCGTTTTGGTATCTTCTCTTTTCGAAATTTATTTAACGTGAAATTTTAGTACTTCTGTCCTCCTTTGATTGTCACCTCAACCGTGTGAACCAATTGATATTACGAAGCAATACATAATAGATAATAACTGTTCCCAATTGACTTTAGGAACATTCCATTCCATTGCAATGAATTGAGTGTCTTGATAATGATGTTTTTTACTTGAGGAGTGAGGTCATAGTATATATTTATGTATTGCGCATTATCCCGCTGACTTCTATTGCGCAGTATGGCTCTCGTGTTGCCCTTGCGTCGTTGGAACTTCAACCAACCCACCGACTTCTAGCGAGACGGAAATTTCGCCAAACGGATTCTCTCTTCCAAACAGTCCGTCATGCAGGTGAACTGGAAAGTTCCGAATGAACTTCCGAGGAGACCAGGCCACTCGTTTGTTTTGAACATTTTTTTTTCACCCAATTAAAAAGTTCGCCCATGCTTAAATATTTATTGGAATTGAAACATTTCCCTAAGACGAGGGATCGCGTTTGCCCTAAAATTCCTAAATTTCCCTAACTTTTTCTTTGTTTCTCCATAAAATAAAATTCTTAAATTTTTCGCTAATTCTCCCAAAAAAATAAAATCATCGAAATTTTTTCGATTTTTCCCTCCAAAACACGATATTCCGTCAGAGGAGAAAATGTTTTCTGAAATTTTAATTATTGTCAAACAATTTAAAGTAGGAAGTAATATTCTTTTTGAAGTACTTGGAATGTTGCTTAAAAATCAAATAAGTGGATTTAATAAAATTTTACATGTTAGTCAAAATAGCATAATTGTATGATTATATTGCTGTTTTGCTAGAAGGCTGTTTGGCATGTTTTTTTTTTTGTTTTTTTATTAAATTGGCAGTGTTTAGCCTGTATTTGAAACAAGGGTTTGAAGGAATATGTTAAAGAAAAATCTCGAAAGTTTTTGGAATTATCTTTAAAATTCTTACCTAATTTTTTTTAGAAAACTCAATTCGTCACCTGAAAGACGAACCGAGCAAAATAAGAAATTCGTTTTCCATTGCTCGCGATAACTACAAGTCTCAACTCTTAGGCTACTTCTAAATTTAAAACATACTACTTCGAAATATTAACGAAACATCTAAACTATTATCTTCAAGTAAAAAAGCCTTTTAAATTGTCAAATATTTAGGAAATATTAGCAACCAGGAAATGAATGAAATAAAAGTGATGCGTTGCTATTGATCTCTTCTTGACGTGTAAAATACTCAGAATTCTGTGTTTGCGAAAACCGGCTTAAGGAAACATTTATTCTAAACAAAATCGCTAACATTTCTGAAAAGCTTGACAGTTATATATTTATTTTTTCAAAACTATTAAAGAAAAATGTTACCCATGTTACTTTAAAAGCACTCTATTTCAGATAAATTGTATCTGAAATTTTCTACCTTGAATTATTTCACTTTAAAATCCCTCGTATTCCCCCCCCCCCCCCCTTTGAATCTATTTTTAGCTTTTCCTATTAAGAGGTCCAAAACCAGGTCGCTTATAAGAATAATTTTGACCTGATTGGTGGAATGATTTAAATAAAATTTTCATACAGGTCCATCAGCAGGTGATCAAACCAGTGTTCTTTGCCTCCTTGAAGGTCCTGAAAAGACTCAAAAAAATTTGTTTGATGAAATTTGGTCCTTGAAATTTTTTGAATTATTAAGAGACCACCGAGAATCTCGGCCTTCGTGTTTTCTCGCCTCCATTTAATATTTTTATGTCTTAAGTATGTAATTTTATGGTCCGTGACAGTGTTATCGTGTTAAACGTACTCGCACAATTTATAATAAAATTTCCATAAGTCGGAATTAATTGCATACAGTTATAACGTAACTGTTACGAAATTTTCTCATAGGAAATGATGACGCAATTTTTTACTAAATAAAAACTATAATTTATTTCTTCTTCGAAGGTTCACAAAACTTCTCCGAAAGTCAGACAAATGCTATCCATCTTTGATACAAGCTTCGGTGAGTACAACTCATAATTCAGGCACTGCGAAGGTAAACAGTTTTCCTATGCTTTCCGAACAACATTCAGTACTCGTCTGCCCGAATTCTATTTTTCCCGTTTCCTTTTATAATATCGCGGCAGAAATTTCTAGCAAAATTCAGTTGACCAATCGCGTGATCGAAATGACCAGAAATTTCACGATTGATTTAGGTGTTGCCACCTTTTTCGAACCTGTATTATCGCTGTTTACAAATTAAATAAAATAAAACATCAAAAGAAATGCGTCATTATTTACAATTACATTCAGACGATTTTTGTAACAGTACATAAACAATTAAGAATGTTTCCCCAAAAGTGAAACTTGCATACAGTTACAGGTCGAACAGCAGGTGATCAAACAAACGTACCCAATAAGTAAGAATGAGAAATACATAAGTGCAGGGCTGGCATTCGCACTAATATTCCTTAAATTTTGGTTTCTCCTGAAAATTCCTAAAATTAAAAACCTCAAATGTATCGATTTTCCTCGTGAATATCCAGATATTTCTCTGGAGGAGAAATTATTTTCTGTAATTTTAGTTATTAAAACTTATAATGTTTATCAATAATTTAAGTGCTTTTGCTGAAAAGTTGGTTTTTTTTTTTAAAATTGACAGTTTTGGCCGGCATTAAAACATGTTTCGAAAATAATGTCTGATGTTAAGAGCCTATGTCAGCTTTATAAGAAATATCTCGAAATTTGTTTGAATTGTCCCTAAAATGTTTGGAATTAGCCCTAAAATTTGTAAGTATCATCCCTAGCTAATTTTTTTTAGAAAACTCACTGCGCCTCCTATAAGTGTATCTTATTTATAATTTTATTAAAGGAGTATTAATGGGGGAAAGTACTTATCGGGAAAGTACCCCCCCCCCCTTCTCTCTTCATTTCCAATTCCGAAGCTCAATTAGATTATGTGGAGCGAAAAACATTAGGATAGTAAGTGATAATGAAGATTTCGCTGCTCTAATTTTGTTTCGTCATTATATTCTTTGATTCAAAGAAAAGAACTGAAAAACATTTTTATTATTTTAGTCTCTTCTCTTTCAAGTTATTTAAATTAAGTAATTTTATAACGTTTTTATGATTTTCAGAAATGAATATTTTCGTCCTAAGAAACTTATTGTTTATTGAAAGAAGTCAAACTTTTGTATAAAACCAAAATACCGACCTCAAGGGTGCCCTAATGATCCGTACAAATTCATAAAATAATAATAATAATAATGATAATAATAAAAAAAAAAAAACACTAAGGGTATGGAGTATCGCACAACTTTCAATGACACTATAACACTGCAGTTAAATTAGTCTTGGATTGGTGTAGTTTACCTTTTTCGTTTTCATATTTTCATTAATTTTTTTAAGGTAAATTCAGTTTGAGGATAATTGTTACATTATCCTTTCGCGTTAGTGAAACAGGCGGCACAGCTGTTAATGGGTAATGCTTAAAGTTAAATGTAAATGCTGGCGAAGTAAAATCTCGAAAAATCACTGTCTGCAGGCCTAATGATCTGAATTAGTCCTACCGGTGCTAAATAAAAGAACCCCGATTAGACTAGCTGACGGCATAGTGTTAAGAACACCTTAAAATGCATTACTACAGTGATTTTGATTATGGTACCAGTCGGCTCGTCTCGTCTCGGCGAGAGTACTGCTACCATTATAATTATTAAGAACCGTTTTATGGTAATTTATGAAAACCACGTAAATGTGTCAGTGGCAGCTATCTCATGCGCATTTTTGAAGGACGTTTTTCTAGACTACTCTCTGAACTCGAAGATTTTCCGAGAGGTGTTGTAGAAAGGGAGCGGAAAAAAAAAATCAGCATCCCCCCCATAACCGAATGCAATATTTTCGTTACCCTATGTACTACATATAGGGTAAATTGAAAGTAAAACACATGACAAACAATTTCACAACCCGTCGCCTCGTAGGGGGAAGGAAAAAAAAAATTGAAAAAAAAAAAACCCAACCCTGCAGGCTTTCTACATCCATTTGAAAAAAAAAAAAAAAAAAAATCGCCTAATTATCGAATTTGTATGGATCATTTGGGGACACCCTATTCCGACTAGGTACTGGTGAAGACTGCTTCCAACAAGCGAACCACAACCCTTCAATGTTTCAACGACATTAACCAAGTGCCCAATGCCATGTAGCACTGAGATATAAGGCTAAATGAACAAAGCAAATGGTTTCCATGCACCAAGACCAAGTACGGTGCCAGTGACGAGCTAGCACTTGTGTTTCACCCCAAACACTTCCGTGCACCGACTCGTTCCTCGGTCGTCTTCTCCACCCTCATCAACATTAACTCGCTTATTCGGCTTTCCGGGAGAGCGTTGACGGGGGAACTGTTTGCAGTGGGTAACGTCATAAGCCGAAACCCTTTCTCAGTGTGTTTAAAGATGCATTTTTTCCCTTTTGCAAGCCAGTAAAACTCAGCCTGATCTCCTTTTGAATTACGGATGGGGGGGGGGGGGGCAAGTATGTCGGATGTTGGAATTGATGCTTTAGGCCGTGCACACACCACACTGCACTGCTACAAGCCACCCTTTTGATGAATGTCGAAAGGGGAGCAAACGCACTGAAATCTTAAAGAGGGTGGGATTTGTAAAGGGTTGGAATAAGCTGCCACCTTAATTGGGACAGATACTCCTCCCCTTTACAAATCCCACCTTCCTTAAGATTTCAGTGCATTCTCTCCCCTTTCGACATTCATCAAAAGAGGGCGGCTTGTGCCCGTGCCGTTTGGTGTGTTTGCGGCCTAACTGTAATGAAGGTTGGGGTTTCTTTTTTATTACAACGTTGTTTGGGGTGACTCAGGATTCAAGAGGAAGATCTTAATAAGGATCATTCCCTATACTCGCTATGGTACAATCCTCTAGCCCAGTGCAGTTGGAAACTACTTTGTACAACAACCCCCTTGAAAGTTGGTGAGTAGATACGAAAATGATCACTTAATGAAATGACGTAAATTAAAAACTCGAAAATAGCGCGTAATTTATTTAATTTTATATTTGAAATTCTTACGTCAATGCATATCCACCTGCCCCAGTCTTTTGCTGTTTTAATTTTCATGTATAATAGATTTACATTAAATGAAAACAATTTATGTCGTTTCATTGGGTAATCTTTGTCGTACCTACTCGCCAAATTTCCAAGGTTGTTGGAGAAAGTAGTCTCTAAATGCACTGGACTAGAAGATTGTAACATAGCGAGAATATGGAATGGTCCTTACTAGGACTTCTTCCCCTTTTAAAGCCACTCATTGACCTAGCGAGCAGGGGGGTAGTGCCTAAGTTTAAAAAGAATGATCAATTCGTTCGCTTGCTTCCAAAAGTGATACTTCTGAAAAGATGTTGTTGGGCAATTCTCTGGCTGACGCTTGGGACATTTTGGCTCTTTTTCTACTCGTAAACAGATAACTATTAGATTCATCTTAATTTTATAATTCTTATGTTTTTATTTTGTATCCTATTACTTGGTGACAAAGTTATATAGAAAAATTATTTTAACTAGGTCAAATATGCATTTGTATCGTCTGACGCACGGGACACGGTGTCACCAAGTAATATGACGTAAAACAAAAGCATAATTGCTAGATTCATAATAATTTTAGAATTCTAGTTTGTTTATGAGTAGGAAAAAAGAGCTAAAATGTCTCGTGCTTACAGCAGAGA
The DNA here is from genome assembly GCA_963978545.1 of Linyphia triangularis. NCBI lineage: Eukaryota > Metazoa > Arthropoda > Arachnida > Araneae > Linyphiidae > Linyphia > Linyphia triangularis. The sequence continues at coordinate 76,399,492 of OZ021730.1, forward strand.
ATTGCCCTGTTTTTGTTTTTTTAAGTATAAATGGGCACAGACAGTACTTGAAACTGGTTGAACGTCACAAGATTGCTTTCAAGATGAAACTAATAGACTCGCGACTGGAAGTTTAGGTAACTTATAAAACATTATTCAGAATTTTATTTTTTATAGAATGTGAAGGAACGTTAGTAGATCATTAATCCATTTTTCTGCCAGGGCATAAATGGCCGAAAATATTCGAAAATCGACTATGAATGAGTTGAACTAAACCCGATTGTCAACTGGCTAATAGTCCGAGAGGCGACTGCAATTTTTGGACCCCATCGAACACCATTCTGAATTTTTTATAGAAATTGGAGAAACGTGAGTAGATTAGGAATTCACTGGTCTGCCGCGGCAAAAATGGCCGAAACTGATCAAAAATCGACTTGGAATGAGTTGAACTAAAATCCGATTGCCAAATATGTCATGACTTGCCAAAAAGAGAACAAACTTATTCGTCTGGCAACCCACTTCATTTTGATTTTCAATGAGAAAAAGCGCAAACGATTTTTGATCTTTGGCTCGGAAAACTTATATCTTTAAAAAGTAAGCCAAATTGACGACATCAGTTACGTCATAAGTGACGTAATATTTTTTGCCAACTTGGCTCCCTTTTAATAGATGCAAGTAGACCGTCGCCATATATCTGAATCGTCTGCAACTTTATTAATTGAAATTTAAAGAGTGAGGGTTACCAAATAAAAAAAAATGCATATTATTTGGCAAGTTATGGCGCACTTGGCAATTGGATTTAGTTCAACTTATTAAAAGTCGATTTTCGACCAGTTTCGGCCATTTTCGCCAAGGAAGACCAGTGGATTCGTTATCTACTCACTTTTCTCCAATTTCTATAAAAAATTCAGAATGATGTTCGATGGGGTCAGAAAATTGCAGTCGCCTCTTAGCCTATAAAGGATCAACATACTTTTTCTGGTAACCCTCCACTCTTTAATTTCCAATGACGGAGAGTGCAGACGATTTTTTTTTTTAATCTTTTTAAAAGTGAGCCAAATTGGCAATAAGTATTATACTTACGGCCAACTTGGCTCACTTTTAAAAAGCTGGACTTATCTTTCGCCAAAATTAATATCGTCTGCACTTTTAATCATTGCTAATTAAAGAGTTGAGGGTTACTATACAAAAAGAATGCTCATTATTTGGCTAGTTATGCCATATTTGGCTATTGTATCTAGTTCAACTTATTCAAAGTCGATTTTTGGATTAGTTCGGCCATTTTTGCTCCCGCAGACCAGTGGTTTCATGATGTTCAAAGGTACCTAAACTTCCAGTCGCCTCTTGGGGTATGACTTGTTCAACCAATATAAAGTCCTCGTAGTGTGAGATTGTGTTATAATCTAAATAGTGAATTTTTGAGCTGTGCCACTTTTGTTTATAGCAAGGGTGCGAATTGTTATTGTCAATTTACAATTGATTACTTAGCTTTAATTATGGATTAAATTATATTAGGTTTACTTAGTGGTCTTCTGTAACGTGTTTCTCGCTAAGTCAATGTTTTCGGTATTGTGTGCCATTTAAAAATTGTATTGGTCTTGAGTAAAGCAATTTAAAGATATCATTCCCTGTTTTAGAACTAGTTTTGGATAATGTTGAACACTGTAAGGGGACTTCAGTACCTATATATTATTAAAAAAAAAAAATAGATTGTAAGATTTCTGTCATTTTATGTCCCCCCCCCCCCCCTTTTTATTGATGTATTAGTTTAGTTTCTGTTAAGAAGTATGTTATATTTTGTTTTATTAAAGCAAGCTGTCAATTATTAATTATATAAGACTTTTTTTTACGTTTAACCCTTTGGGTACATTTGACGAGTGGGACTCGTCATCTGCTTACTTAGGTGAAGTTACGGTGGACGAGTCTTGACTCGTCATCCGTCCATCCAAGTCCGTCCCATGGGCATAAAAATCTTCAACTAATTCAGTACACAAAGGTTTAACTTTCTCTAAACGTAATATTTCAAACTCCCAATATACTTTGAACCTATGAAGTTATAGATCACATCCTATAGATTAAATTGAGGTAAAAATTGTCCTGTTATTTTAATATTTTTAACTACCAAATCTTTTGTAAAAAAAAAATCTCTAAATTTTTTTTTTTTAAATTGAATAAAATTTGTAAAAATATTCCGATATTTTTATCAAATTTTAACCACAGTATAAAACCTATTTAACTTGTGTATATAAAAATTCTAACTTTATTTATTAAGCAGTATCTAATAAACATAAAAAATAGGTAATTTAGCATTACAGGTATATAGGTGATACTGAGTCCCCTAAAAAAAAATCTTTAAATTAAGTGTTTGTTTTAGAAATCTCTTAAGAGTGGCTTTCCGAAAGTGAGGTTCAGTACCCAAAAAAAAAAAAAAAAAAACAGAACGATGGCTATATCTTTTGTTCTAATTGTTGAAATAACAAACAAAAGGTACCTTTGTAAATCGTGAAAGGTTTTTAATAATTGTATGTAGTTTTTTTTTATCATGAGGGGTCATCTACATATTAAAACAGAACCGAACTTTAAAAAGTTCAATAGCAACCTCATAATATTATTCCATATTTGGATTCAGCATTAAAAAAGAATGCGAAATACAAAAATTCGTAATTTTCTAATGAATGGTTTGTAATTTAAATGATAAAAAGAAAATGATAAATTAATGTTAAAAAAAAAGTTGGTTTTTTGGCCATAAATATTTAAATAATTAATATATTTCAGTAATTTTTTTTTCAAAAGGTAGTTTGTAAATGCCAAACATAAATAGCAATCAGCTTTTGAATCAATCTTTTTTAATAATTAATTATTAATTAATAAAGCAATTAAATTTTTTTTTGAATAGAAACATATTTTTTGCTTTTATTAGATTAACCATGGTCTAAAACCCCCCCCCATAATTTTTTTCTTTCCATTTTGACTATTAGTTCTCGATTTTTTAGAGAAAATGTAAAAAACGCTCACTTTAAGGGACCGTATAGTAGACGACTTTTGAAAACTATCAAAGATTAATTCAAGGTAAACTAGAGGTGTGGAAAATCGCATAACGTTCAATTATCGTATAACCAATAGTTTAAAAACTAAGAAACACGCTTTAATAGGAAAGTGAACTAAAAAGTAGAAGATAATTTTAAATAAGTTTGAAATAAGAATAGAGTGATTAACAAGAAATATTTATTTTATCGTAAAAAAGCGTGGGGTGCTTGATGTCAATTTTTGTAAATATTTAATGACAGATATTGGTAAAAGTAGAGCCATTATGAAAATATCTTAAAAAGCACCCCACGCTTTTTTACGATAAAATAAATATTTCTTATTAATCACTCTATTCTTATTTCAAACTTATTTAAAATTATCTTCTACTTTTTAGTTCACTTTTCTATTAAAGCGTGTTTCTTAGTTTTTTAATCTATTGATTATTTTCTACTTTTTAGTTTGATTTTCTAATAAAGCGTGTTTTTTAGTTTTTTAATTTATTAATTATTTTTTCTGTAAACTATCAATTTTTTTTAAAATTTCTTTCTTAAATTCCTTTTATTTAAAACAACATTTTTTAAACAATTTCAATAAGTTATCCTTTAAAAATTTTACTGAATCATGTGACTTTTTCATTTTATAAATAATTTCAACGATCTAGTTACATTTGTGTTTATAGTGAAATATTTCTGTAAAATATTCATGCTTTGCTAAATACTGTTTACTAATGCCTACATTTAATATTTATTAATTTTCTAATTATCAGTAGTATTCGTTATATTTCTTCAATTACAGTTTTCGATATTTTATTTATTTCGTGTGAAGAATGCACATCTTTAATGTTGTAAATAAATTATGTTACTTTTGCGTTTACTTGCTATTTTTGTATTAATCTTAAACATGACACTATAAATCCAAGTACTTTCTATGCAATTTTAAACTAATACTTGTATTTTTTAATCTTCGTGAAACGCGCCACATTAACCGTTCGATTTCTCCCGCTGTGAAGAACCTTAAAAATACCTTTCGTTTTATGGAAATTCTCCCTGAAGATCGGTCAAAAAATGGTCGAAATATTTTCGCTCATAAGTGACGTGTTTTTCAACATAATGCATTGAAATTTGGTAAATAGGGTAAATGATGTATTCTGAATCGAATGAAGTGATAAAAAATAAGGGTTCGTATTGAAATTTTCGAAGATAGCGTTACTTTTACTAAGTATACGGTCCCTCAAGAAAAAAAAAAATTGCATCAAATATATAGAAAATCGTAAGCAAAACATTTTGGTGCAAACCGTAAGATTCTACGATAATTAGAACCGAAGATATTGCCATCGTTCTGTTTTTTTTGGGGGGTACTGTACATTTCCTATGCATAAGATTCTGATAGTTGACATTTTTGATTTTTCTGAAATTTGCATCGAGTATGCTTTCATGTGTTCTGGTTACTGAAAATATAATAAAAAATAATTATTACTATTTTTTTTTTACGAAGTTATAGTTTTTTTTTTAGGGCGGGTAAAGGTCGTTTTCTTGCATTATTGCTGAAATATGGCAAAATATAATTTAAATTTCTGGAGAACTTAAGTTAGGTGCCGATGATTTTTTTGCATAATCTACTTATATAATACCAGTACTAAGTTTTACAAGCGAAAATTTCTTGACATCTTGCTGAAGTTTGCAGGAAGTGCCCCCCCATCACCCCCCCCCCCCAAAAAAAAAGTGTTTCGTGAGCGGAAGTGCCAAATTTGAAAAGCTAAAATTCTGCAAACTTTAAATAGGTGCCAAACTTTTTGATGGGAATTATGTTTTAGCATTTCTAGGTTTTTTCTGCATGAAAATAATTTTGATAATTCGAAGGAGTTCGCCAGAAATTCACGTCAAAAACCGATTTCCCTCCCAAATTTTGCCATTTTTAAAGTTAAATATCTCAAAACTTAAGATTCAAATTAACATTCCATTAGCGCCAAAGATATTATAATTGTTATATAACATCATTCCATTATCTGTTCCTTAGCACTATTCCCTGTTTTTTTTAGTAATTCGGTGTTATGTCATTATCAAAATATTCAAAAACGGCCAATTAAGTGTTGCGCTTTAAATATTGAAACCTCAAATTACTTTGACAATAGTTTTTTTTTTTTATATGAAATTCACATTACATAAAAAAAAGGAGTAATCAATACTAAATCTGTGACATGGGCAAAGCCATAGCTAGCTGGGGACACAAAGACTTGCCCTCCACCACAAAATTGTTTTTACTACAAAAAAGCGTTTGAACTTTTTTTTTCTATTACAACATGGGAATGTAAAGCCACCCTCCCTCCTCCATCTCCACCCCCATCCCCCCAAAAAATTCTAAACGTAGGTATAAATCTGAATTTTAATATTTCTTTACTGAATGGAGATAAAATTGTTAAAAATCATAATTGTAACAAATTTCATAGAACTCAATGTGTAAGAAAAATCCTCAACTTTCAAAAGGAAAATAAATTGTATATAAATTACTGTTATTTCACATTTTTAATATTTTTTGAATGATGAGGTTTCAACACTTAAAATAATTACTAAATTTAAGTCGGAACAGCAAATGCTTCAATGTTAAATAACAATGTAATACTAATAACTCTAAAATATGTCATACACAAAACCCACAAATGTTATTTAAAAATTACATTTGTATAGGCTGTGTGTTGTAATGTTTTAAAACGTAAGTTATCGATTTAATTTACATGGGATCTATTTTTCTGTCTAAAGTTGGTAGCCGAAATATGAGTTTGAAAAGTTTTCACGTTCCCGTTAACATTTTTTGAATTTTTGATTTGAGTTCTCTTCTTCGTTTGAAAGGTAAAAAGGATATATTCCACGTCTTTCAACTGGTCCAAAAAATAATAAATGAAGCTCTTATTGATATTTTCAATATCTCGACGCCTAGGCTAGTAACAGTGTCTTCCGGGCATATAACTTTCCCTAAATAACAGTTTTTGGTATAGTACATACCATAGTATTTATATAGTTTTATTTTCTGCTGGTACGGAATTGGAATTTCTTTCATTAGTAAATTATGCTTTTTCTCAGCAATGGTTTGCAGATTTCATTGTAATGGCATTCGTCTGCTATCGATTCTAAACAGATCTCATCCTCTTCTTAGTTCAAATACATATTGACATCTACTTTGATTGTTTTTGGTTCAAGTAAGCACATAGTGGCCATAGAACCTGGAAATCGGGGAAATGTGAAGGAACTTTAATAAATTTTGCTACAATCAGGGAATTTTTCTATTGTTATGAAGATACTTTTCCTGTTCATCTGCATTTTGGCACAATTTTCCCGGAGAATTGTGATAATTGTTGGAAGTTTTTTGTTACGGTATCATTTAACACGTTCACGCCGACGCGTACCACCGGTGGCCCGCACTAGACTGTCTCATCGTACCACTGGTGGTACGCGCGGCACAATGAGACAGTCTAGTGTGGGCCACCGGTGGTACGCGCCGGCGTAAACGTGTTAAACTTTTCTTTACTGCCAGTTATTTTTTAAAAATAGTCATTTTCTCTTTTGGCACAAATTTTCTATTTGACCTACACATCCGGAAAAATTGGCGAAATTTGAAAAAAAAATTCCGTAATATTAGGGAATTTTTTAGAAATCTGTCAGGGAAATCAGAGAATTACCAGGGAACTTTATTTCCTGAATTTTGCGGTCACGCTGAAGCATGTAGGGTCTGTTTTTTTTTGCGCAATTTCAACATGAAAAATCGTGACATCGTTCGGTATTTTGACAAGTGCTCATCAACACTGAACTTCATCGCCATATTTGTTTCAACACTTCATTTCCTTCACTAGAGTTTAAGGACTCATTTGTCTACCACCTTATTCTCCATTCATAAAAGCATCATAAATCAATATCTTCTGCTTCAAAGATTGATGCCTTTTTCCTTATCTTTAAAGTCCATCTCATGGAATTATAGATTCTGTCCTTAGTATGCGATGTATATGGTGCGAAAGCTCCTTACAGAGATGTTGATGGAAACATTAAATTTTTAGCTTCCATCTTCATTTTCTTTGCATAGATCATTTTTACCTTGTCATTTGTTACATCAGTAACTTCTTCAATTGTATTCTGTCCATCAAGCACATGAATGTCGAATTTTTCGACAGTTTTAAATGTTGACAGACATTCCATTACATGGTTCGTATGGTCCTTAAAAGTCCTTAAAAACTCGAAATTTTTTCTAAAGCCCTTAAAAGTTATTTTTTAAAAAAAATCCTTAGAAGTCCTTATTTTTTTCGAAGTTAAAAACCAATGTTAACGAAATTTGGAGATCATCATTTAAAGTGTTTTCATCCTACCTGCCTTTTTTGTTTAAAAAAAAGCAGTTTTTCTCCGAAAATAACATCTTTTCTGTTCTTTTCTGAAAAAAAAAAAGCAAAATTTTCAAATGGAATGCAATATGCGGATCACCCCTACCGAAGTCGCCTGTTGCACATACGCATTCACGTACAAACGTGCCACGCACAGACCAGTGGCTCGCTGAAGTCATTGAATGGCTTTTGATGCCAAGTGCATCATTAGTAGGTAGATTGCTGGGGTCCGTCCCAAAATTTACGAGTGTTAGTAAGCATGTATGCCTATTTCATACGTACCTTGATTAAGTGTATGTCTCTGGATTTTTTTTTTTACCATGCCTCCTTACTCAAAATAGAGATGAAAGTTATTGGAAACGGTAGTTTAAAACTTATTCTAAGGTATATAAACCATAAAGTGTTTTTTACGAAGCATTTAAAAAGAATATATTTCCGCACCGATACGCGAAATCGCGATGCTCTCTTACTAAATTTAGGGGAACGTTTTGTGTAATTTTAGCTATTGCTAATAAATTTCTGAACGTTCGTTTTATATTTGAAATTAAATATCACAGGGATGTAATCAAAATCCCGGATTATTTCCGATTTAAAATATATATACACATCTTTTAAAGCCTATAGTAGCTGCATGTATGACAAAAAATTGCAGTTTTAAGCAGAATTTGATCTGATTTTAAAAATAAAAATTCACATATTTTAAGACATAGTCCAAGTTCTTTAATTAGAATATTCTTTTTGTGATATCATGAATCTGGTATTCTTTTAATAGCCAGCAAAAAGTACGGCTAAATTTGGAGAAATACTATTTCCTGTCTAACAATGGCTAAGCCTAAAAAGTAAAGTTAAACGGTTGGGGTTGATCAAATTTTAGAAAAATTTTCATTGAAGTTGGTTGCAAATACTTTATTAACATTCTTAGCTAAATATTACAGTTATAAATTGCTATTTTTGTACAAATCAGGGTGGTGACAGACCAGAAATTCAGGGAAATGTCAGGGAATTTCACTCTTGTGGACAACTCTGGGAATTTCGTACAATTACTCTTTAATCAGGGAATTTTAAAATATGAGAGTTTCTTTTCTTGCATTCCCTGTGTGGGTGCGGACATCTATCTCGGATCGCGTCACGTGAAGTGGATGCCGTGAAGTCAGCGCCGTATTGTTAGAAAAAAATCCTCAAACTTCAATCTGACTGCATCCTTTAGAGACATGATTATTTTCTTCTTGGTTCGCGTTTTTTATCAACATAATATATTAGAACTCAAATTATTTACATATTATTTATGTTAGATTTTTAGTTACCTTATAACTTAGAAGCGTGGCCGCCAGTAACCTTTCGGTTAAAAAAATCTAATTTTATTCTAATTGCATCCTTTACAGATATATGATTATTTTTCTTCTTAACTTGGATATTTTGTCAATAGAATATATTAGAGCTCTAAATTCCTTAAAATTTAAAATTGATACCTTCAGATTTTTTCGTTTTTTTTTTAACCGTTTTAGCGCTGTGTTACAGCTTTGTAACAATCGTAAAAGCATTCATAAGCAAAAATGCTTAGATCCTGTATTTGATATTTTTTTTTTGTACTTTCATTTTGACATTTTATTGAACACAATTAACTGAAAGTGATGTGTGTGAATTTTTAATCTTTTAATTAATGTTTTCCATTCTTTTTCATGCTCTAAAGATGCTTGTTTTGATTTTTAGTGTAAATTTATTTTGGAGCAATTATGCTTAGACTATTTAAAATTAGATTTACTTATAAAATTTGTATATTTTTAAATTAGCCATTATTTTCTGTTTCGTTTTTTGAATGATAACATCGAAAGAGAGACATCAGGGAATTTTCTGGCAATCAGTGAAATGTCAGGTAATTTTGTTTCTTGAATTTTGTAGCCACCCTGCAAATGAATATTTGATGAAAATCTTCCTAAGTGTAGATGTTTTTCTTTATATTCAATAATTTTCTTTTAATCACATTTCAACAGAGGTGGGACTGGAGCATTTTTAATTGATATTTTAGTATTTTAATATAATTTAACTTTTGAGTTTTAAAATATTTTCTGAAGAAGTTTTTAATTCCTGCCCTTTTGAGCATCATTGTTAAAATTTTGAAATCATTGTTAATTTAAATGTATTCATCGTGGTAGAAAAATAAAATAATGTAGAAATTAAGGCAGAAAACCAGTTTCGAAATTTTGCAATTTGCTTTAAAAGTACCCTCGGAAACTGGAGATTATTAAAAATATGCATAATTTATATTGCACTTCAAAAATTTAAACTACATTTAGTAAAATTATATCGATTTCTCAATGATTGGTTATAATCATAAGGAGTTAAAAGAAATTTCATGAATTTTAATATGCATTAAAATTTTCTTTTCATTCAATTTCTCTCCATCGTATAAATCACAAAGACAATTGAGGTCCTTAAAAAAGTTAACAAAGTACTTAGAAAGTCCTTATTTTTTATTTTGAAAATCTGTATGAACCATGCAGAAAATAGTTGGTACTTGTGTTTTCTTCTTCTGGAGAGCCTTGCCAGTTGGGAAGTGCAAGAGAAATGACTGAATTTTACTGAATTTCAAGTTATTTGCATCCTAAATTCGAATGGCTGTTTGTTTTCTTGAGCCAATGCCATGATAGTTCCAAAAACGTATTCCCTAGTCGATCTGAAGATTTGCTGAGTGATACGTTATGTTATCTTTCAAATTTGTTTTGTCTGCCAAACTTTCAGAATGCATAATTTCAGCAACAGATTGCTTTAAAATTCTTTACTCCACCTAGATATAGAAGTGCTGTAAAGATATCTTTCGATGAAATAGTATCATGAACAATGTGGAGGTAGCTTTTTATGTGTTGCTTAATAACTTCTGAATCTCTATGACAATTGCCTTTATCCCGCTGTGGCCCTTCTTGCAAACTTTAGAAAGATGCCAAGAAATTTTCACTTGTACAACTTAGTACTGGTATTATATAAGTAGATTATGCAAGAAAAAAAAATCATCGGCACCTTTCTTAAGGTTCTCCAGAAATTTAAATTATATTTTACCTTATTTCAGCTATAATGCAAGAAAACGACCCTTACCAGCCCTATAAAAACAACTATAACTTGGCGAAATATATTCTTCTTCTCTGATACACTGATTCACTTTTTACCAAGACACTATAAAGAACATCTGGTATAAATTTCAGCAAAATCAAAACTGTCAACTATCACAAGCGTACCTCGCTTACAGAAAATCACTCTTAAAGTCTGTTATAGAGGTTAACTAGTAGTAAGCACAATGGACAATTCCCGCATTTTTATTAAAAACAAGTGAAATTCACTTATATTTATGAAAAACTTCTTTCTGATTCCAAATATTCAAACAAAAGTACTTTTTTAAAATGATTAGTTATTTATATTAAGAACAGAAAGTTCCCTGAAACCTAGTCCGATTAAAACACTCCTGTAATAAAAAAAAATTGAAAAACCTCGATTTTTATCCAAAATCAGGATAATTCCTTTAGAATTGATTTTTTGAAAATTGGTAGTTTTTTACCGGTCTTGAAACGTGCTTTGAAAATAATCTGTGTTATTAGTCTACTCAGCTCTAAAAGAAATATTTTTTTTTTTTAGTTATCCCTGAAAAGTTTGGAATTACCCTTAAAATTTTTGGAAATTATCCTTTAAGTGTTCCTGAAATTTGATTTCCCTAAAAAGTCCCTAAAATTTCTACCTAATTTTTTGTAGAAACTGCGTCCTCTTCAGTAGTTTTTGATGTGTTGCTATCAATATGTAAAAGCAAGTTGATTCCCCTAGTAATTGACTGAACATAAAACAATGAACAATTTCCGCTTTTTTTTTTAAACGAGTGAAATGAGGGTATATTTATGAAGAATTTCTTTTCGATTCCAAATATTCAAACAAAAGTTCTTTACTAAATTTTTTTTACAACTAATTTTTTTAAAGTAAAAAAAAAAATAGTTCGTAAAAAAAATTAGTTACATTAAAAAAAAAAAAAAAAAAAAAAAAAACTTTGTCCGATCGTAGTCCGATCAAAACACTACGATATAGCTGTGACGTCACGACATTTCCCCGTTTTTATGGTTATCGTGAGGTTTCTGGCAAATGGTTGGCGTTGTTCTTGTAGACAGTTGTCATATCCCGTACAGGTTGGCGCGATTTGCGAGAAACTTGCAATTTTCACTGCTGCGTTTCGAGCCAAGTTGTTTCCGGTTAAGTGACGTCACATTCTATTCCAGCCGAATGAATCTTTTCTTCCCAAAGTCTAACAGGTAAACTTAGGTTGCGAATTAAAAAAAAAAAAAAAGCGCAATGAGCAGACGTTTTTGTGTTTATGGCCTTTTCCAATCATATAGAATGGAATAATAATAATAATAATAATAATAATAATAATAATAAAATGCTGGAATTGTCCATTATTGTAGTACATAAATGTTCTGGTAATTCCCCCCCCTCCCCCACCCCCCTTTTTTTTTTTGATGATAGAGAATTTCCTTTGAATTCAAATTTTGTTTCTCTCCTTCTCTCAGAAATTACTTCTCTGGTATTTAATTCGAGGAAGTATTCTCTTAGTTGTTAAAAATGTCGATTACTTTTTAACCTGTATCCTAACTTCCATTAGTATTAAATGATTTTACCAGATAGTCAATGGACAGGATAAGAGAAAAAAAAATCCAAGACTGATATTAGTCACAAGCATAAAATTTATCACCAAGCAAACGACATTTTTGTTTTAAAAATTAGTACTATATTGTAAGTCGTTGTTAAAAACTATTCTTAAAGTATGTTCTTTTTTCCTTTTTTGCTGTTCTGGACTTCCGAGAGGAATGGTCATCAGCTGGCAACATCTTGGTACTTATACATCAGAAGGAAACTGTCTTACTTTACGGACTGGTAAGATTTTTTTCCCCCTGTTTATTTTCTTAGTTTTTAACTAGGGATGGAACGAGTGTAAGATTTGCAGGATTTCGTATATCCGAAATGCCGACCAAACGGTATAGTGGTTAGCGTGCTGGCTTCTAGACCGCGAGGTTGCGGGTTCGAGTCCCGTGTTAGGCATGGGTGTTTGTAAATGTATGTTGGCTTGTCTAATGACGAATGTTTCGGAGCATTATAGCCCTCGTGTTGCTGACGGCGCCAGATAATCTGAAAACAACCAACCAACCATATATCCGAAATACTTATACTGCGGATACGTATATCCATTGTGGATTTCATTAGATATCAGAGCTGCCTGTGGTGACGAAACAGGCTACTGAAACGACTGTTTCGAAGGAACCAGTTGTGTGGAACATCGCACAACTTTCAATTACAATAATTAATGTTGGGCACTGCATTTAAATTTGCCATGGATTAGGGTAATTTATCGTTTTCATATTTCATTTTCATCACTTTTTGAAAATGTCCAGTTTGAAATAATTCTCGCCAAAAATATCGCCATTGGTAAAAAAAAAAAAAGAACCCTTTACCATGGCGATATATTAGGGGGGGATGGGGGGAAACTATCCTTTCTTTCAAGTGACGCAGAAAAGAAATAGTGATAGTTGGGGGATACCTTCGGTAGGGATGGTTTGAGTGCCTCAAAAGACAGAGCCGTTTTCTAGAAATTGCTTAAAAAAATCCCATAACTTTTCAATGGTAGGTGATACCTTTGCATGCTAACCCGTTTGCAAAAGTTGAACCATCGTAGATCAATCCGTTCGTTAGTTATGCTGACCACACATTTTTTCTGGACAACTTTAATTTTTTTTTTTTATTTTAACTCGACCCTTTTCATAACTAGTAGGTTTAGGTATGAAAAAATATCTAAATGTTTTCCTTCTCCCCCCCCCCCCCCGTAATACAATGGTCATTCCACTTTTAGTCAACACAGTGTTTGCATCTAATTTTAAATATCAAAAATATTTCTATTAGCAAAATGTGCGGCAAACAATGTTTCAAAATTTATTTATTAAAAATGAAAGTGAATTTACGAATTCGCATACAAAAATCTGTAATTTATTCTAAAAAAACAAATTTTATTCAAAAATAATAATAATAATTGGCAACTCGAAAGAGTTTCTTCAATGGTCTGTTAAATGCTATTTTAGCGCGATTGGATGATAGCAAGTTGGTTAATTAGTATTCCGTGAAAGCGACCTTTTTGTGATAGTTACTTCCAAAATTTGATAGAATACATTGTCATCGAATTTATCTGCCAAGTTTCAGACCGATTGGATGATGGTAAGGGGATTAATTAAATCTCCGCAGATTTGCTTGCCATTGATATACGTGACCTCCGATACACACTAAAAATCGAAATATAAAGGATTGAAAAAAAGCATTTTTTTTTTTAAATATATCGACTCGTTTTGAAAATTTAGCCAAAAAATGCAAATCGGCATGTTTTTTAAATTGTTATATCGCTAGTTTCAATTGTCAAGTGCCAATATTTAGCAATTAGTGTTACCTTATGTGTGATATGCCACTCGGTTGCGATTTAATTTTTTTTTTTTTTTTTTAAGTTTAAAATTTCAACTTTAAATTAAAAAAAAAAAAAAAAAAAATAAATGATCAAAGTTTCAGAGTGAGATGTTTATAGGTTCACAGATAAATAAAAATTAATGGGCACCTCATTAAAATTCAGACTTATAATAAGGACAAAATAGTTTTGCATTTAAGTTAGAAGGGTGGCTCCGATTCCAAATTTTAGTATTTTTTTTGTGCCCTTCTAAATGATATGAAACACAATTGCTTTCAATTTTTTTTAAGAAACGAATTTTAATTCGATATTTTTTTTTCTTCAAAATTTTTCAAAATATTCTAATAATTAGTTTATACTAATGTTTAATGATCAGCAAAGTTCCAGATTGGAGTGGTAATTTATAAGTAATAATATAACCCATAAAAACAAAGTTTTTAATATCGTTACGAATTTTTGTATATTTGTAAATATTTCGTAGTGTTAATTTTGTAAATAGGAAAATTTATGTACATTTTGCATAAGGCAGTGCAATAGTTCGCCTTTAGTTTGTTTCCCTGCAATGAATCTTTTGATGCTTGATAACGAGTTTTACAGAGGTAACTCAGGGAAGCGAGTTTTAAGGAGCAGGGCATTTAACATTATGGTAATGGCGATCTCGCCACATTGGCGAGATAGAGCCAATTTGGCGACGGTTTTGGCGACTAATTTTTGTCGCCAAATTTGGCTAGAAATCGACAAATGTCGCCAAACTTGGGGACCATTTGGCGACATTTTCGGTACCCATATACATGTATAGGACTTCGACTACGATCTGAAAAGTTCTCCAAATATCTACCTCTAGAAGATTCCCCTGTCCTATATAAGGCTGACCAAGAGAGCGGGGAAGTTAGTTGATTTTGAGTCACTGAGTTAGTTGTTAGCCGAGTCCATTAGTTGACTGGAATTACTGATACTGAGTCTCAGTGAGCGTTCAGATAGTTCCGAAAGCGAACTGTATTGAATTGTCTTTTGCAGCGATTTGAGCAGTTGTGTTGTCAAGTTTTTAACTGCTGTTTTGTGCTCTATTGTTGTGAAAAGCGTTGTATTGTGTCTACTAGAACGGGAAGTTCTGGAGTTGTAAGAGAATCTGTGAAGTTATATTGGAATAAATTTCTGCAAGTTTTGATCTGCTTTGGCTTCAAATCTTTCAAACCCATCCACGTAAAAATATAAATACTTAAAATGCATTTCCTATTTTTATATTCATTAACATAGCACCGTTTCTGGTTTCAGCGTGTGTTTGTATCTAATTTTAAATGTTAATAACATCACTATCAGCAAAATGTGCAGCTAATTACGTTCCAAAATTTATAGCTTATTTAAAAATGAATGTGAACTCATGCACTCGCATCCAAATATCTTTTATTTATTCCGATCAAAACAATTTTAATATTTATCGAAACAGTTTTGGTAACTAGAAAGAGTTTCTTCAATGATCTGTTAAGTGCTATTTCAGCGGATTAGATGACGGCAAGTTGGTTTATTAGTATTCCGTAAAAGTGCCACTTTCAGATAAAATATGTCCTCTAGTTGGTGTCACTGGATGTATTTCACACAGTACTGTGTGGGAAAGGCAGCTTTAACACACCTAGTTCATTTAGATAAAAACTAAAGGGGTGTGGAACATCGCACAACTTTCAATTACACTACTATGTTCGTCATTGCATTAAAATTTGATATGGTGCTATTTAGCGTTTTCATGTTTTCACTCATTTAAATAAAAATGGCCAGTTTTGCTTATTTTTGGCACTAATTTTTGCATGAGCAGAAAAAAAAAAAAAAAAAACGAAATTGATTATGCTATACGATATACATTACCTTTTCTTTTCTTGAGCGTCAAACATAAAAAAAAAAATGAATCGTTAATGAGCCATGCTCAAGGGTAAAGCTCTGAATTAAAGGCACTCGTTTTTCAACTTTTTACGCTTTTATCGCATTTATGTAGGAATTTCGAAGGTGGCGACGAGTAGAACACCTTAAGAGGCATTAGCAGATTTTAATCAAAATCGTTAGAGCCATTTTTTTAGCAATTGCTGAAAAACATGATTTTTCATGATTTCAACCTAACGCGCGATTTGACGAAAACTTTAATGATAAGCCACACGGCCTACCTCTAACCCGCACACCAAATTTGAACATAGCAGGTCAATTTGTTCGAGAGTTATGCACAGACATTTTCCTTCTAGACCGCAAGGTTGCGGGTTCGAGTCCCGTGTTAGGCATGGGTGTTTGTAAATGTATGTTGGCTTGTCGAGTGTTTCGGCGCATTATAGCCCTCGTGTTGCTGACGGCGCCAGATAATCTGAAAACAACCAAATCGGAATCCCCTTCAAGTTGTTGATCTGTCCACATTAGTTGTTATTGTGCTCAAAAGTATGTCGTTGAGCGTACAAACCAATCAAATCGTATTTGCCACAATCCAGATGCAAACGAGTTTTCCGACCAAACGGTATAGTGGTTAGCGTGCTGGCTTCTAGACCGCGAAGTTGCGAGTTCGATTCCCGTGTTAGGCATGGGTGTTTGTAAATGTATGTTGGCTTATCTAATGACGAATGTTTCGGTGCATTATAGCTCTCGTGTTGCTGACGGCGCTACATAATCTGAATACAACCAACCAACCAAAACGAGTTTAATTGGAATCTATTTAATTCATTCTATGGTTATGAAGGATATTATTTTCAATGTACAAGCTTATCATACACGCATACACAACTGAAAATTTGTGGATAAGGCTGCCCATTGGATGGTTGTTAGGTTTGAGCTGGGATTTCGCTTGTCAAAAGTGTTACGTGAGCTTTTACATTGATAACAGTACATGATGAGAGGTTAATATTCAATTTAAACAATTGTATTTATTGAAAAAAAATTTGTAAAAAAAAAAGGCTTCATTTATCCTTATGTTTTAGATTCTTAAATTCAAAAATAGCTTTTTAGTTAGCTCGCTGTAGTAACTCTTTTGGAAGTTAGAAGGGCGATATATATTTATACTTCATTATTTTCGGACTCTTGTTGTCAAGCAAGGTTAAAAACTAAAAAAAGTTATCGTTATGAAGACTATTATGACCTAATTGCCATTTTTAACCCTATCAGCTCTGTGGGTTGTGGATGCATTTAAGTTAATCTGATTTATTTGATCAGAAGCCATCAGCATTTGGCATCATTGATCCCAAGAGAAATCTTTAGCTTGTACCTCCTGTTTCCGTATTAGAATCCCCCCCTCCCCAATTTTTTAACCCTTTGCACTCGAAGCCTTTTTCGCGCGGAGCGACCAGCAACTCGAGACATTTTTGTTCAGTCGCGGTTACGGATTTGCTTCATAGAAACTAAACAGTCGTTGGACTTGCATCTCATTTCCGCATCAAACCTAGTGGTCCTCTCGTGTTGCAGCATCCAATAATGTGGTGCTTGAGAGGCGCCGCTCGAGCGCACAGGGTTAAATCATCGATACCATATGAATGCTTTTTATAAATTTTAGCCTCTTTATCGGGTTAAATTAACCTTTTTCGGCGCAGCATGACCCTCGCGTTGCCCTTGCACCAGTAAACCCCAACAAACCTACCAGTTTTGTGTATAACCTTTAACTGCTGTTGTTGGGTGGTTTGAAGTTTTTGGCGCAAGAGCAACACATGGTCCATACTGCACCAAATAAATTTGTGAACATCAGTTTAAAGTTTAAGAAACATAGTATCAGAAAAATTAATATAAAAGTCAAAGATGAGATATTTTAGGGGGTGGAAGCATTCCACAAAATGACTCGCGGTCTGTCAGACCGCTTACAGCAGTTAAAGGTGAAATGCATCTTTTTTTTTTATGAAATTGTTTTTAGAAAGACCAATACTTTTCTGAAGTAGAGCTCAATTACAATTTGAAGTTGGCGAATCCGTTTAACTTTTCACAATGACTTAACCTAACGTGCTTAAATAATATTTTTATGGGATATGCTTACTTCCAATATAAAGTGTGAGTTTACGTTATTTGGTGCAAGACCAGGTATGTGATAGCCTATGCTCGCGCTTTAAGTAACCTTAATTTCTATTTTCGCTAATCATATTTGTCTTACATGACATGTTTTTGCGTAAAACTTCTGGAAGTGAGTACACATTATTTTGATACGATTTACGCATCTTGGATTTAATACATTTTGCTTATTTAATAAAGTACAGAAACTGTACAGTATGGCCCACGTGTTGCATGTGTGCCGTTAAACATCTACCTACAGAAACTGATACCATCCGGTGTAACACAATTCAATGAAATTAACCCTTTGCACTCGAGGCCTTTTTCGCGCGGAGGTACCAGCAACTCGAGACGTTTCGCGGCATTTTTGGTTCGGTAGGTGGTTACGGATCCGCTTCATAGAAACTAAAGTCATTGGCCTTGTATCGAATTTCCGCATCAAACCTAGTGGTTCTCTCGAGTTACGGCATCCAATCAAGTGGCGCCTGAGGGGCGCCGCTCGAGCGCAAAGGGTTAACATTCCATATACAGGGGTCGCAGACGTCCTATATGTCCTATAAATCCTATATTTTTTTAAAAATCGATAAAAACGTCCTATATTTTACAATTGTCCTATATATCCTATATTTCTACATTGATTCGATCTATATTTTCTTCGAATTCGTAATAACGGTGCCGTTTGTTGCCATTTTTTAATATTTCGGATTCTTTGGTGCGATCGTAGGTGAAAAAGACCTGACAAAAACGATGTTTGTAGCGGCGGCGCGGGGTTTTATCTCTTGTGACGTCACGTGCTGCATAACCTACAACTCAACTCTACTGGACCGGCGGGAGTTGTAAACATGTGAACATTTCCATAACATAGAAGATTTCGATCTCGTATTCTTCTATATGCTCAAAATTACGAGACGTATTTGACTGTGTTAAGCACTTTATAAGTGGCAGAAATAGACAGTCGGTGGTTTCAAAACAAAACAAAAAAACAATCGGTCTTGAATTTCTGATCTGATTTGTCCTCCAACGTAATAAATTAGTTGGCCATAATGCAGAGAGAGATGCAACAACAAAACTCTGCCGCTGGAAAAACGGATAAAAACAACTTGGGATTAACTTGCAGGACTACTAAAGAACGTTTTGAGTGCTCCGTCAATATTTGATGAAGGAAACAAAAGGGTTAAGATTTACTGTATGATGTCGGATGGCGATTTTTTTTATTCCGAATCCTGTACGGATTCTGCGCCACGAATTGTTTACATCAAACCGCTCCAAATTATGGCAATCATAGGCAGTTAGTTATCTTGCTCTTAAAAAATGGCAGGGCTGCCATTTTTTGGCGAAAATCGCCTTGGCGCAGAATTCGTACCGGATTCGGAATATTAGCCACGATTTTTTCATAAAAGTCGCCAAAATTGAAAATTACGTCAATACGTTGTGTTGTCAAATCCAAACGATCACTAGGGTTGCTTTAAAACCAAGTGCCAGGTTCGCCACATTCGGCGATAAATCTCCCACTTTTCGCCGCCAATCCAGCCGACACTGAACAGTAAATCTGAATCAACAAAAAACTGCAAACATTGATAAAAAGAAAATACTTAAAGAAATTGGATCAGTTAAAAATGCTGGAAGCAAAAGACTCATGATTGCAAATAATGTAATTAATAAAACTTGATTTAGGGATGGAATATTGAGGCAATAACGGATCACTTATTCAGGAACAGGCGATTTCTTTTTTTTAAAGGCGTGTTTTCTATTCTCTTAAATTCAATATAACGAGTATATATATGTATAACGAGTTAATTTTGAAGTTCAGTAGCAACTGTGTGCAGTTATTTGATGTTTTATATTGTCCTATATTTTTTTTGAAAAAATCCTATATATTCTTATTTTGTCACTTTTACCCCTGCATATACAGTAACGAAAGGTGTTGTATTCGATATAACTGTCAAAATTATTAAAATTATAATCAAACTAACACCTTCGAATTTAATTACCGATATTTTTGCTTCAAGGACTCGGCCGGTGTAACCATTTTAGTTTAGAAGGTTACCGAACGCTCCCCCCCCGACCAATTTTTTTCTGTTCTCTTAAAAACTTTTTTACTCTGAAATATTTGGTGCAAAAAAGTGCATGCTAAGTAAGATTGAAATAAAATGCGATAATTTTCGCTAATTATGTGTTATATTTACGTCGTCGGAACATTTTTTTTTAAAATAGAAAAGGTACTTAAAAAGTCCCTAGAAGCTCCTTGATTTGGTTTTCGAAAAATCCGTACTAACCCTGCTATAGACGCACACACACCTTGTTTTATCTAGGAACGCTGCAGTGTTCCTCTACTAAGTCCGATAACAAAGCGGCACATGCAAGTGTATATTATGTTGACAGAGCTTAGCCCCGTTTTGCTCACAGCTCAGTTTCTATTACAGCTATACTAAACTTCAACTTAACTAGACATCACTTAGACGGTAGATCGTGACAGTGCTCATAGGTATTTAATCCATTTTGGCGGAGTGAAGACATAATTCTCGCCAAACCTTTTGTTCTCTATAGGGTTGTGGTTTGGCGAACATTACGCTTTCACTCCGCCAAAATGGATTAAATACCTATGAGCACTGTCACGATCTACCGTCTAAGTGATGTCTAGTTAAGCTGAAGTTTAGTATAGTAACCTGATTTTTTTTTCCCATCGTGTTGCCTCGGGTGAGTAGACGAAAAATAGGAACATAATTGTTAACATTGGACAAGGGAACACGGTAAAAGAAATCCTTTGAATATCGACGAAGTCGCCGGAATTTTGCTCTTCGGATTCCTTTTTTCTTCTATTTTTGACCAAAACTTTAGCCAGGGCTACAGCCAAAACTATTAGGTCAATTTTGACAAATTTTTTTTTCCATTCTTCTCAGCTTGATTAGAAGTGCGTTTTGTATGTTTTGATGGATATCAGTGTCTGTACCCCCAAGGAAATGATCCTGATGCTTGGAAATTTTAACCTGACCTACAGCTTATACGCTTTAATATATTCAGACCATTCTTTTTTTTTTTTTATTCCTCTCGGATAGATTAGAGTAAGTGCTTCTTGTGTGAATTAATGCCTAAGAGGGTCTGTACCCCCAGAAATGATCTCGGAAGTTGGGAATTTTAGCCCGGTTAATGTTTGAGTAAAACAGATCAATGAATTTCGGATATTCATCTTTTGCTCAGTTTCAAGAAGTGACTTTGATACTTTAAGTTGAATTATTTAAACAGAGTAATTAAAAAAATGTAAAAATTACTTATTGCTTATTACCGAAAAACGTATTGCAAATTCCTCAATTTGGCAGTTTTTTTTCTTCTTTTCCCGTCAATGTAATAATTATTACCAAAAATATCGCCAAACTGGCAATTTTTTTTTATTTTCAAGTATAGAAAATAAGAAAACAAAAATAGTAAATTACACTGATCCATGTCAAATTTAAATGCTGTGACCAGTATTAAAGTGAAATTGGAAGTTGTGCAATGTTCCACACTCCTAATCTTTGAATTTTTATGATCTAGTGTGACGTTATTGCGTATTAAATATGTTGTGCGGAGATCACTCAGATACATTAGCCATGTGATAGGATTATATTGGCAAAGTGGTTAGGATTATATTGTCGTATTTGGCGTTGGTTGAAATCGAATTTTTGTGAATAAAATGCAACTAAACAATTTAGAAAAAGTATTTTTACTTAATATGCCAGTAACTGAAAATCTTTGCAAATTTTTAAGGGATGATCATTTAATGAGAAAGATTAATGGAAAGCTGGGCTCGATTGCAGTTAAGTTAGCAATTTCTACAAAAAGAATTGATATATTGCCATAAAAACAACTAGACGTTGTGAAAAAACTCGCCAAGTCGGGGAAATTTGAAAAAAGGTTTGCCCTAAAATCAAAGAATTTTGTAGAAATCTGTCGGGAATTATCAGGGAACTTTTTCCCCCGAATTTTGTGGCCATCCGTATCCTTTCGTGTAAAAGATAGAGTTCCAAGCAAATCACAACTTATATGGTAATATTGATAACCTACTCGCTTAGTTTAGTGCTAAACTTAAATATATTGTTACGAATTTTTGTATGTTTGTAAATATTTCGTTGTGTTAATTTTGTAAATAGGAAAACTTATGTACATTTCGCATAAGGCAATGCAATAGTTTGTTTCCCTGCAATGAGTCTCTTGATGCTTGATAACGAGTTTTACAGAGGTAACGCTGGGAAGCGAGTGTTACAAGGTGCAAGGCATTTAACATTATGGTAATGGAAATCTTGCCAAATTGGCGAGATAGAGCCAAATTGGCGACGGTTTTGACGACTAATATTTGTCGCCAAATTTGGCCAAACTTGGCGACCATTTGGCGACATTTTCGGTCCCCATGTACATGTATAGGACTTTTCGACAACGATCTGGAAAGTTCTCCAAATATCCATCTCTAGAAGTTTCACGTATGTTCACCTCGCCTTATAAAAGCTCAGGAGAGCGGGTGATGGAGTTAGTTGATTTTGAATCACTGAGTTAGTTGTTAGCAGAGTCCGTTAGTTGACTGGATTTACTGAGTCTCAGTGAACATTCCGAGTAGTTCTAAAGCGAACTGTATTGCATTGTCTTTTGCGGCGATTTAGCAGTTGTGTTGTCAAGTTTTTAACTGCTGTTTTGTGCTCTATTGTTGTGAAAAGAGCTGTATTGTGTCTACTAGAACGAGAAGTTCTGGAGCTGTAAGAGAATCTGCAAAGAGTTATATTGGAATAAATTTCTGCAAGTTTTGATCTGCTTTGGCTTCAAATCTTTCGAACCCATATCCACGGAAAGGAGGGGTTTGTCAAACGTGATGGGTCATGACATAGGGAGAAGAAGGGAGAAGGAGGAGTGTAATCAATTACGTGACAAAACAATTACAAAGTGGCACCCAAACCTAGAAATCATTGAAATGTCAGTAAATTTTTTAAACTTTTACGAAAAATAGGGAAATTTTCTTTGTTCTGACGAATCAGGGAACTTTTTTTTCCTGAATTTTGTATCCTCCCTGAATTAAATTTACCGAGGCAAATTAATACACATTTGTATTTTTTTAAACTTTAAACCGACCAGGTTTTATAAGCAAGAATTCCATCAATTAAAGTTAGTCTGCGAGTAAGTTGACTCATTATATTTTGTAAATTTTTCAATTTTGTTGTTGTGTAAATAAAATTTTCTACACAGTTGCTTTAAAAGTATTTGTTAAAGAAATTTGATTTAAGAGGGACCACTAAAAATTAATTTTTTTTTGTTTTGCTATAATTATAGTTAATAGTTAATTATAGTGTCAAATCAACACACTTTTTGCAAAAATCTTACCGCACCTTCTCGGATTTTGATGAAATTTCGTAGAAAGGTTACATATATGTAGACTTATAAAAATACAAAATTTTATTGAAATATATCGACTAGTTCTGAAAATACAGCTATTTAAAAATTGAAAATCTATCCAAAAATCACATTAACTTTTTTTTCAAATTGCTATAACTGGTTTTCTATTTAAGATAGAGAGGTGGTTCAGGTGCCAATGTTTAGCATTTTCAATAGCCTTTAATATAATATGTAACATAGTTGTGATTTAAATATTTTTTTAATTTAAATTATGAATTAAAAAAGTGCATCTTCAAAAAATTCAAAAAAAAATTATAAACTTTAGTTTATATTAATGTTTAATGGTCAACAAATTTCGGAGTGGGATGCTAAGAGGTTCATAGATAAACGTGTTCAATATTTCTATTTAGTTCGTTATTTTAGTTAGAAAAAGAAATGAAATTTTTGTTCCGATTCTAATTTTTTTACAAGTAAATGGTTTTGGTATGTATACTTTAATATTTTGGTACATAGTTATAAAATTGTAATTTTTTTAGTGCACAATGGATCAAACATCTATATTAAGGGGACCACCCATATGTGTACAGAAGAGAGAATTTCTTGCAATTCCTTTCCACCCCACCCCATATTCCCTTAAGATAAACAAACTTGTAAATTTCCTCTTCCCTCCTAAGGGATTACCTAAGGAAGCAACCTTTGACCTTGTGGGTGGTGTCTTCAAATGTCTGGGAATTTGTATATTACTGGTATCAGTATTTGCATATCCTGGTATTCGTGTTAACGATTAACCAATCACCGTTCGCTTCGATAGTTGGGTGGGAATGTAAAAAACTTTGTAAAGTGCTAGAGTAGATATTTTTTTTTACATTATTACTAATGAAGGCCTACTATTGACATTTCTGTTGTGTACAACTCAAGGTTTTATTTTCAATCCTCGGTAATTCGTATTCCCCCCCCCCCACCCCACCCAACAGCATATGGCAACGGCTTCATTTTCCCAGGGTTAAGCAGTCTATCCTCCAGTTGTTTATCTATATCGATGGATGCAAACTCCTCGAAATTTCCCGATTGGTTTTGATGTTACCACCTTTTTTCTAACCTGTATTATCGCTGTTAGCAAATAAAATAGAATAGAACAGGGTTCGTACAGTTCTTGAAAGTCCTTAAGAACTCCTTATTTTTACTTAATGTCTCCAAGGGCCCTTGAAAAGTTCTTGAAAACTCCTTATTTTTAACCTGAAGGTCCTTGAAAGTTTTTTAATTTTTGAGGGCTCTTGAAAAGTTCTCGAAAGAACATTTGCTTTTCCTTTTTTTCTTTGCGTGTGTATTTCAGAAACTTCCATAGAAAAAAAATCCTGATTCCGTAGTTGGAAAAGTATTTATAAAAAATAATTTAATTCTGAATTGTGAGGATCATCATAGTAATAAATTATTCATGATGAAATGAGCATCTATTAAACTGCATTTCCTGTGCATGTCTATTTTGAATATTAAAATGTATGAGCCTTCTGCCCTTGTAAAGGATTTCATGGCTGGTAAGTGAAGGTCAGTTGTCAACTTAAACTTCGATTTGTTGCAACTTTTTTTTTTGTTGCAACCGTGTTCAGCGCACAAAAATATAGATCTGCCAAAATTAAAACAAAAAACTAATACAAAATATTTCTGCAACATGAAACAGTAACACCGGACAATACGAATTATAAAAGGTGAAGCGTTAAAACAATTGCATTAGGATCTTTTTTTGTAAGTACTCACTGATTTTGTATTTTTTACTTTATTTGTAATTTTTTGCATCACTAACCATATCGGGACTCTTGCTGTCAATGCATCCAAGTTTACGACTTTTAATTTTTATTTTTAAATACTTCATTTTAACTTCGATTTTGTGGGTTTGTCGATGGAGGGAAAATCTGCGAATGCCTAATTAACCCCCTTGCTGTCATCCAATTGGGCTGAAACTTAGCAGATTATGTCGATGACGATGCATTCTATCAAATTTTGAGGTTGTAACTGTCATTAAAAGGTTGCTTTTACGGAATAAAAATAAACCAACTTGTCATCATTCAATCGTATTAAAAAAAAGCATTGAACCGACCATTGTTGAAACTCTTTCCTGTTGCCTTTTTTTTTTTTAATGAATAAAAAAATTACTTTAATAAGAATAAATAAGGGATATTTAGATATGAAAGCATAAAGGTACGATTATTTTTAATAAATAAATTTTAACTTAGTTTGCCGCACACTGAAGTGCTTTTGATATTTAAAATTAGATGCAAATACCAAGCACACGCTGTTTATTGAATGGGCGCCTCTGTTAACGAATATAAAAATTAACAATGCATATAAAGGATTTATAATGCAAACTTTATTTTTATAAGTTATTTTATTGCCATCTTATTTTAAACTTCAAATATAGTTTGAAAACTGAATTGTAGAAGTAAAGTGTTTGTTCCTGTCTTAACTAATGTGAACAGAAGTCATTGTATTGGTATTTCTGCATTTGACGTAAATTACTCTAAATTCTACAGTTGTTGGTTTAGTATTCTTTTATCGTTGATGAAACTTAGTATTAAGGTTAGTTGTCAGTAAAATCCTTTATTTTTTTTATCGAGGTGTTATTTAAGGTTTTATTTGTGAAATAATCGTTGAGAAACTAACCTGCATTTAATGCAACTTGGTTCTACAATTTTTAATAGTAACGATATTTTTTAACATTTCAGGTGACGAGAATACACCATACCGTAGTCAACCGAACTATATAGCTTATCCAAATCGTATTTCCTGATGGCTGTTTGGTTAGCTGTCTGATCTCGCATGACAAAGATGGCGGATCCGAATCCTGGGTTGGGCGCGTATGTTCGTTGTGGTTCGGAATCCACCTATAAGTTGCAGATCCGTCCTGATAAACCGTTATTGTGCATAAAGATGTCGTTCAGCGCACAAACCAACCAACTCACCAACCAAACCGTGTTTCCCATATTTCAATTACAAAATGAGATTCATTACGATCTTGTTTAATCCAGTGGTTATGAAGGGTATTAATTTCAAGCTAACCATACACTACTGCAATTTTTTGGAATTTGTGGATAAGCTGCCTATTTGATGGTTGTTAGGTTTGCGCTGTGATGGTTTCGGATGCTAAAAGTGTTAGGGTTTATCCCCCCCCCCCTTCCTCAGAACTCCCCCTGGTTCGGCGTTATTGTGCTAAGGTTGTCGTTTAGTAAAGTAACGAAGTCGTTCAAGTTAAATATTGTAAAAGTTCATGATATATTTGTTTTTACTTGCAACGCATTATCTTTCTGCAAAGTTGGGAAATATATTTTTATTTAGTAATTTGTTTGTAATTGTTTTCAATGCTTAATGATTCCTCGTAGCAGAAAACCTTCGAAAATGTGATTTTGGCGCAGCTTTTACAGACCTTCTGTATAAAGGATCGCCTCAAATTACTTGACATGGAATTAAATTTTGAATCACTTGCAATTGTGATTTGGAGATTTTTATTATCTCTTATATCCTGCCCCTTTTTTTGCCTTTAAGGTTGGTTTGTTTGTACGCTCAACCATTCAATTCCTTCTTAGCCCAGCCACTTCAGCGTTATTGCTTAATAGTTCGCATAATATCGTAAAATGATGCATCTATTTAAAATACATTTAACTTTGCTGTTTTCTAACCATTAATAATGTAAAGAAAGATATCCCCCTACTTATATACTTAACATTTTAATAAGTTTGTTTATTTAAACATTGGTAGCTCTTGCTTCAACGTACAGAACGATTAAAATGAAACGTGGAAACTATATTCAAATACAATAATTTTCACGATATACTAGAAGTATTTTCATTTCAGGATGTTTTCTTATTTAGCAATGACGTGATACTTCACACTTATGATTGCATGATTTTAACCTTCCGTTAGTTGCGTTCCGCTTTCCGACATGGTTAGTCGAGTTGCACCTATGAGGTGTTTCCTGTTTTTTGAAAGCCAAATGAAATTTATTCTAGTTTAAATAGTTGATTGTTACCGATTTAAGATTCATTGGAGATATAAAGTATTAAACAATCTACTAGGGGGCTTCGCCCCCTGCTCGCTAACGCTCGCCAACCCCCAAACGCCTCGCTGCGCTCGGATTGAGCGGCTTTGCCTCTCGAATTTGTGGTTTTAAAACATCTTGCTGCGATCGAATAGGTTTGCCAGCCATAAAAAATGTAACCAAATTCTTATAAATTTAATGTAAGGCCTAATAGAGAAAACACCCAAATTGCAAGTTTCATAATAGAAAGTTAAATATACTATCCGCCAACATTCTGACTTAAAACTTCATTAGCTATGCCCTAACATTGAAGTCCCAATATCTTTTATTTATTCTGATAAGTCGCCCCGTTAGAGAACGACGTCCAACGCGAAGCATTTTCTGGATCGAAATTCTTCAAAATAATAATTACTCTAATACAAAAATGCTTCAGAAAAACAGAAAAAATCAACTTTGAAACGAAGAGTTTAAAAAGAGCTTTAAAATTAGCTACGGTTTGTTGTTTACATACGTAAGGATAGCTTTAAAATTAGCAACGGTTGGTTGGTTGGTTGAACCCCCGAGCAGCCGGTTTGTTGTTTACATACGTAAGGATGTTGCCAATCATATATTCAAAATCATTGAGGCTTTGTAGTAGCTTAATGATGAAAAATATTGAAATTTAACTAATTCATAAAGTGTTAATAAATTATTTTGGCACGTTTTGGCAAATCTACAGCTTATTTCCTTTAAAATGACACCTTGATCATTGAAATTGGTTGAGCAGTTTAGGCGGACGGACTAACCCCAAAAAACGTATTGCCTATTAAATATATAGATTTAAATATTAAAATTTATTTAAAAATCGTATTACAAGTAATTCAATAAAAATAAAGGCAGAGGAGGAAAAAAGTGTATGGATGCCCATGTGAGGTGCGCGCGACTAACGGAAGTTTAAATGTGAGGATTCCAACTTTATACCGTCTAGATCAGATGAGGTTGGCTTTAGGGAAGATTTTTATTTTACATTGGTAAGCTGTTCATCACATGAGAGGTTAACTATTCAATGTAAGCAATTGTATTTATTGAAAAGTTTTTGTAGTAATAAGGGTCGTACATCCTACTATTTTAGATTTCTAAATTAAAAAATAAGTTTGCATTGAGAAAGTTAGAAAGGTAATATATATTAAATTATTGATTTTCAAACACACCATGGAACATAAGTTCCACTCTCGAACCCTTATTGTCAAGCAAGGTTAGAAACTAAAAATAATTATCGTTATAAAGACTATTATGACCAAATTTGAACTTTTAACCCTATCAGCTCCGTGGTTACTGGATGGAATCGGTGATTAACAAATTATTTAGATGTGATTTACGCATCTAAGATTTAACCCGTTTTGAGTAATTAAAAAAGTTCAGAAACTGAAACCGTCCTGTGAAACTCAATTCAATAAAATTATCGTTGTATAATGTACAGTAACTAAAGTTGTATTTGATGTAACTGACAAAATGATTAAATTTTAATGAAAATGACACCTTCGAATCTAAATGATACTGAATGCTCCAATCAAATTTTTTCTATTTTCTTAAAAATTTAAAGTTATAATGAACTTTTTGTTAAGTATCTTAAGTAAGAATTAAAATGTAATATTTTTCACAAATTATAAGCGATATTTTTCACAAATTATATGCATATTTCCGTCGTCGAACATTATAATTTCTTTAAATTTAATTCTAAGGTTCTTTTTTTGTTTGGGAGGTTCTTGAAAAGTCCTTAAAAAGTCCTTGAATTTGTTTTCAAAAAAATCTGTATGAACCCTGTAGAACTTTAAAAGAAAAGTCACTATTTACAATTATTTACGCAAAGTTTGTGTAACAATATAAAGCAATGACCATTCAGTGTTTTTTTGAAACGGCATGTTAAAAATGGATAATATTTTCAGGTTCATCTTCCAATACCTGGATCGAGATACGAGGGGACCAAACGCCGGGATCCCCTATGTACCTGAAGAACTCAGAGTACCTCTCTATGAGTAAGCAGGATTTTCTTGGTCCTTAAACTAAGTGGCCACCAGTACAGGGTTAATAACAGGGAATTTTTAAAAATTTCACGAAAGCTCTTTTATTGTTTTGAAGGCTATAGGTTTTGAACAGAGTGACCACAGAACCTGGAAATCAGGGACATGTCAAGGAGCTTTCTGGTTCTGGAAAAGATTAGGGAAATGTCAGGGAACTTTTTAAAATTTAACGAAAATCGGATAAATTCGTAGACATGTTTTCCCGTTCATCTGTATTTTGTCGCCATTTTCCCGGAGATTTGTGATGGTAATCGTTCAAAGTTTAATGTTGCGGAATGATTTAAGTTTTTCATTACCACTAAAATTTTTTTTAAAAAATTGTCTCTTTATCATACATGTTTTATTTGAACAGGGAGTCTAGAAAACTGGAAAACCTTGAAATAGTTGGGGAAACTTGAAAAAAAATTTGCCGTGGAATTTTGTAGAAATCTGTCCGGGAAATCAGGGAATTTTCAGGGAACTTTTTTTCTGAATTTTGTGACCACCCAGTAATGTTTGCCTCCAAGCTGCCGCGTTTAGTTTCTTTGGGGTACTTGTACATACTGTTGCGTGGACGGGTTCGACAGATTTGAAGCCAAAGCAGATCAAAACTTGCAGGAATTTATTCCAAAATAACTCTTCACAGTTCTCTTACAGCTCCAGAACTTCTCGTTCTAGTAGGCAGAATACAGCTCTTTTCACAACAATAGAGCACAAAACAGCAGTTAAAAACTTGACAACACAACTGCTAAATCGCCGCACAAAACAATGCAATACAGTTCGCTTTAGAGCTACTCGGAATGTTCACTGAGACTCAGTAATTCCAGTCAACTAATGGACTCAGCTAACAACTAACTCAGTGACTCAAAATCAGTCAACTGACTAACTCTACTCACGGCCGCCTTTATATAGGAGTGGTGAATCTTCGCGAAACTTCCAGAGAGAGAAATTTGGAGAACTTTCCAGATCGTAGTCGAAAAGTCCTATACATGTACATGGGGACCGAAAATGTCGCCAAGTCTGGGGACATTTGGCGATTTCTCGTCAAATTTTGCGACAAAAATTAGTCGCCAAAACCGTCGCCAACTTGGCTCGATCTCGCCAATTTGGCGAGATTGCCATTACCATAATGTTAAATGCCCTGCTCCTTAAAGCTCGCTTCCCAGAGTTGCCTCTGTAAAACTCGTTATCAAGCATCAATACCCTATTGCAGGGAAACAAACTATTGCATTGCCTTATGAGAAATGTACAGAAATTTATCTATTTACAAAATTAACACTACTAAATATTTACAAATATACAAAAATTCGTAACAATACAAGGAACTAAATTGCGATTATGAAGGGGGATAACCATAGACAATCGGTACTTGGCAGGTTGTCATCGTACACGACGGTGACTGTTCAGGTCTTTTTAATTTTATTTGATCTGCTAAGCTTAAAACAGTTACTTCTGATGACTGTATAGCGTCAGAAAATGTCTTCGCAGTAGTCAGGCGTCGCATTCGCCCCCAAAACTCTTTTACATTCCTTAAGGTTTTTTTTTAATTTCTCACTAAAATTTTACTTACATTTTTCGATAATGGACAATTTCCGCCTTTTTTTTAAAAAAACGAGTGAAATTTTATTTATGAAGAATTTCTTTCCGATTCCAAATATTTAAACAAAAGTTCTTTAAAATAAATTAGTTATTTAAATATTAAGAAAAGAAAATGCCCGAAAACCGAGCTGAAACGGGGCCATCGTGAAACCGCTCTTTCCCTCTTTAGTTAATCGGGCCAGACCACAGCTTTAGTGACGTCACAACTTGAACTCTCGCTAATACAATTTTAGGTAGAGGTGAATATGGAGAGATGGGACTTTTTTTACAAAACTATATACTGTTAATTATTTTCTACCGTTACTACTTTAAGAATAACATATTCAAATATTTTAACACACTTGAAAAATATAAATATGATGGTAATTACTAATAAATTATTTTTAAAAGTCAACTAAAATAGTAAGAAAAATTTCGTATCCCTTATGTGAGAGACAAATTGGACATGTGTTATAAAGCTAAAATTAGCACATAATTTTCACAAATTAAAAAAAAATTGAAAAGTTAGTGTTTCACTTTTGTTTCTAAACTTTATCATGTATTATAACATTTATTTGACATAACATTAGAGAAATCTAAATAAAACTAGGTGTGTGGAACATCGCACAACTTTCAATTCCACTATATTGCTGATGCAGATTTGTGTAATTTATCATTTTTATATTTTCATCAGTCGCTTAGAAAGAATTGCCAGTTTGGCGATATTTTTTGTGATAATTCTTATATGGGTCTTTAAAATGGGAATTTTGCCGATATGCTTATCGACAATTCTTATATTATTCTTTCTTGTAAGTGAAACTGAGCAGAGATAATAAAAAAAAAAGATCGTTGATGAGGTATGTTCAAGGAAAGAGGCATTCATTTTTCAATTTTTACGCCATTAAAGCATTTTTACGGGAATTTCGGTGGTGGGAATGTTTAGAACACCTTAAGGGGCGCTACCACAGCGATTTTGAACGAAATCGTTTGAGCCGGTTTTTTTTTAGCAATTACTGAAAAACATTATTTTTTTCAATGGCAGCTACCTTATGCGCATGCGCGATTTTGACGAAAACCTTAACGGTAGTTCTCATGGCAACCACCAACTCGCACACCAAATTTGAATATCGTAGGTCAATTTGTTCAGGAGTTATGTTGACCACATAGACACAGACATTTTTCATTTTTTCTAGATCACTTTTTTGAAATCAGGATGTTCTAAAACGTGGTGAAATGCAAAAATAATAATTTATTTTTTTTGACCGAATGCTATACTGTCATTACCCTATGTATACATGTGGGTAATTGAAAGTAAAAATAGGCCTGTGCAGTGACAAACTTTTAATGTATGCAACATAGAAAAAAATGTTTATCCTTACTTACTTGAATGCCTTATTTGATTTCTTAACCAATTCATTTACTTGCTAATCAAATTGCGAATTAATAAAAATCTACACAATCAAACTGCTAATTCATAAAAATTATTTATTGGGTCAGCAAAGTATGTAGTGCAATTATGTTAGAAACAACGAATATGAGATGGAAAACATGTCTTTGTATTTATTTTGTTTTGGTGTTGCAAAATAGTCTTTTGCTTGTTTGGTTATTAAAAGAAACCTGCCGGTAAAATGATTAATAGCAATAAATACTATACTAAGTCTTCACTAGCTAGTGGAAGAATCAAAAAAGCAATCTTTCTTGTAGACATAATAACAGGTGTCCAATCCCTTTCTTAATTATTCAGTACCTTGAATAAAAACACGTCATATATGCTTTGCAAATTAGAATCCTAATTTTTAAAATTTGAATGTTTTTATTTATATATTGCAAAATTTACACATTTACATAAGATTTCATTTTAGTAAACAACAAACATCCGATTGCTGCCATACATAAATATGGGGGCTTTATACGTTACAAATAAATATGCAACAAAAGCTGTGAATAATATTTATAATTATATAAAAACTATTAAGAAATACATACTTTTCATTCATAACACACGAAAACATTATTAATATTAAACATTTTCTTCTTCACTTGTACAGTAGATCAGTTTCCTAAGTGATGCATAAGTGAGAGAAGTGTTATTACTAATTGTATTGTATTTCGCGATTTATAATTATACAATATATAAAATACAACATATTGTGCACTTCATTTGCAATAAAACATCCGGACAATTAGAGGCAATCATACTTTGTTCTCCTATCACATTTTATCCCATCGCTTAGTAAACACTTGAAAGACTTAAGGTATACATATACATTAGGAATTGCTAAATTTGACTCAAGTCTGCGTTTTTGTTTTTTGGTTTTAAAATATTCCCGAGCTCATTACGATTAAAATGATACCATTTTCTTTCTCGGACTCAAATTACTTTTTAAATTACACTAGGTTTTGTGAGCCTGTTTTGTATCACTTTTATTAGTGTAGTAAAATTTAAACGCGTTTTCTGAAGAATGACATTTTGGTGCTATATAACTTTACGCCAACGGTCATAACTTCATAATAAATGGTTCGATTTACAAAATTCTAATTTTGTTTTGTAGACAATAGTTGTGAATGTGTTTTCTATGGAGAATCTAACATATATTGTTATAAACACATTTTTTATGCATATTTTAATCTTAATTTTTTGTTAAAAACTACGTATTTTTTTAAACTTCTTATTTAAAAAATTATAATTAAATAAATATTGAAGCCAAATTCAAAGTTCTGCATAGGAACATGCTACAATATAATATCTCTTATTTGCAATAAAAATATTTCCTCTAAGTTAATTAAAAGTTTATTTATATATGTTCTAATAATGTCCTAATTAGTCACTTTAATTGCAATTAGCTGATTAAAAAATTGACGGAAAAAAAAGTTAATAAATAAAAATGCATCATTTTTAATTCTGATATACTGCCAAAAAGTTTGAAATTATAACTTAAAAATTAAAAAAAATCATCTCAATTGTATATGTATACCTTAAGGCATACATTTGTTTCTGCATACCAAATTTTAACACTGAGAGAACTAACTCTTTATTGAAGGCATTCGTTTTTAAACTTTTTACACCAGTTAACCATTTTTACGTGAATTTCGAGGTGGGGATGTTTAGAACACCTTAAGCGGCATTAGCACAGCGATTTTTATCAAAATCGTTAGAGCCGTTTTTTAGCAATCATTGAAAAACATGATTTTTTCAATGGCAGCTACCTAATGCGCATGCGCGATTTTGACGAGAACCTTAATGGAAGGTCCTTGGGCCATCACCAACCTGCTCACCAAATTTGAACATCGTAGGTCAATTTGTTTGGGAGTTATGCTGACCACGTACTCAGACATTTTTTCTAGATAACTTTTTTGAGATCAGGATGTTCCAAAACGTGAAGAAATGCCTAATCCTATACTTTAATTACCTTCTGTATTACATATGAGTAATTGAAAGTAAAAACGCACTAACTTGTGCTGTCACAAGTAAGACTTGAGCGTTGATGAAGAATGACTTTTTTCGGCACACGGTAAAAGACTTATGTGATGGAGTTGGCAGATCTATAAAGAGATGATCAGCAAGAACTAGTTTACAAATGAAAAGCAAGTATTCACCTATCCGCAGCTTTATTAATGGGTGTGAAGAAAATATTTCGGCCATTCACAGCATTTTTTCATTACAAGAAGATAATATAAAGTCAAAATTAGTTTTCAGCAATTGTTGTGTTCTGTCAACGGAAAAAACAGGCCCTTGCGCCTAATAAATCTGAAAAACAATCAACAAATCTTTATCACGCGAAAGAATCGAACGTTTTGCGTGGCTTCAAGATGTAATCTATTACGCGGTCCCTTAAAGTGAGCTTTTTTTTTTTTAAATTTTGCTAAATTATCGAGAGCCAAAAGTCAAAATGGAATGAAAAAAAAAAAGTTCTGGAAGGTTTTCGATCATGATAATTCTAATAAAACAAAAAAAATTTATTCTATTTAAAAAAATTTAAACTTGTTTTAATAATTAATTATTAAAAAATTGTTTGATACAAAAGTTACATTTTATTTGTGTTTGGCCTTCAATAAACAATCGCTTGAAACAAAAATTACTACAATATATTTTAAGAATTAATATTTTGAAATTAATTTATCATTTTTTTTACTTCAATTAAATTGCTAACTGCTCATCGGAAAATAATAAAATTTAGTATTTGCACGTATTTTTCAATTCTAAATCTAAATATGGTATAATAGTATGCGGTTGCAATTAAACTTTTTGAAATTTGGTTTAGTTTTAATATGTAGATGGACTCCTCATGATAAAAAAAATTATGTATAATTAATGACCTTCCACAATTTACAGCGGTACTTGACTTTTGTAATTTCATCAATTATATTATAAGATATAGCCATCGGTATTAGTATCGGTATAACTTACTTCTGAGCTTCATTTTGCACAGTTATTCTATAATTTTCTGAGAAGTCGAGAGTTGCTGCTAATTTATATTCTTTTAAATTTTCTTTAATATGATTCATGTAAGATGCCTGTTTTGCAATAGAGTCATGTTTTACTATGAGTGTCGGTTTGTCGCCAAGTAAATCGATAAAAAACAGTTGGGTATTTTTGCTAAGTCACTAAATTACATCGATCTACTGAAATCAATTGCCTAAATGTAATATTTTCTCAATCAGATTCTCTTCAAAAGATGTTAAGAATAATTCCTCGCATTCCAGCATCACCACGACTTGATGCGCAATTTCCAATATTGCACTCAGCCGGTAATTCCCGCATTTTTTTACTTTCAATTACCCATATGTATTATGGATAGGGTAATGAAAGTATAGCATTCGGTCAAAAAATAAATTTCGATTTTTTTTTTTGCAATTCTCCACGTTTTGGAACACACCGATTTCATAAAAGTGATCTGGAAAAATTGTCTGTGCGTGTGTGACCGTGGTCAGCATAACTCCCGAACATATTGACCTACGATGTTCAAATTTGGTATGCTGGTTGCTGGTGGCCGTGGGACTTACCATTTAAGTTTTCGTCAAAATCGCGCATGCTCATAAGGTTTGAAAAAATCATGTTTTTCAATGATTGCTAAAAAACGGCTCCAACGATTTTAATAAAATCGCTGTGCTAATTCCTCTTAAGGTGTTCTAAATATCCCCACCTCCGAAATTCACGCAAAATGCTTTTATGGCGTAAAAAGTTGAAAAACGAATGCCTTCAACACAGAGTTTTCTTTCCTTGAGCATACCTCCTCAACGATCGTCTTTCTTCACCCCCTGTTTCGCTTGTAATAAAGGGAGGATAATCGAAAAGTATTTTGGCGGAGGGGATTTTTTTACAGACCCATACAAGAATTATCGCAAAAATATCGCCAAACTGGCCATTTTCTCTAAAAGAATGATGGAATAATAAAACCGGAAAGTGACACTCACATCAGTATTGTAGTGCAATTTAAAGTTGTGCGATGTTCCACACCCTTAGTTTAATTTGAAACCTAAGTTAATCGGTTAGACTTTGGTGAGAAAACTATTCATTCTGCTCAAATTGAATTTGTGGCATCAATTGATCTGAAATAACTTGTTTTGAAATGCAGCAGCGGAAATCAAATTTTCAAGTATCGCGCAAAGCGCGCTAACCTGTACGGGATATGGCAACTGTCTACAAAACCAACGCCAATTATTTGGCAGAAACCTCATGATGACCATAGAGAACGGAAGGATGTCATGACGTCACAGCTATAGTGGAGTGCCTTGATCGGACTGGTTATTTACTTTTCTTAATATTTAAATAACTAATTTTTTTTAAAAATGAACCTTTGTTTGAATATTTGGAATGGGAAAGAAATTCTTCATAAATATAAACTAATTTCACTCGTTTAAAATGCGGGAATTGTCCCTTGATGATGGATTACATATAATTTTGGGTATGCAATCTTTGTAAGTTTTTAGTTTCATTTGTTAGAACACCTAATTCGGCATTTTCAATCACCAGTTTAACATTTTGATGTGTTGTGCAAACACATAGTGTGTGTGTTACTCTTGAACCTGATGAAATATTAATCTTAGCTCGAAGCTAAAATTACATGAAATTAGTCTTTTAGAATTTTTTAAGTTTGGGTGTAGGACTTTCCGAAATTCCTTCTTTAAAGTATTTTTGTTGTTGTTATTATTATTATTATTATTATTATTGCTGCATCATGTAGTTAGGAGTTTTAAACTCGCGTATTGTTTTTTTTAAATCCTTAATATTAACTTCGATTTTGTGCGTTTGTCGATGGAAGCGGATTCTGCGAAGCTTAATTAAGGGGGTACATACACCCAGCGACGCTGAAAACGCGCTAAAAAAAAAAGTTTTTTTGCAAGGGATAATAATAAAAATTAATAAAATAAAACATTACACATTGTTTAGTGGTATTTCAACTAAAATATATATATATATATATATATATATATATATATATATATATATATATATATATATATATATATATATATATATATATATATATATATAATTACGAATTTTTCCACTGAGGCAATGATGACACAGTTTTCACAGTATAAAAATATTTATTCTCTCTTCAAGAGCTCACAAAATTTATTCACAGACAACAGTGTATTTACTCTAAGAACAACTTCGAATACAGCGATTATACAAGCTCACTCTAATAGGTAAACAAAGCGATCGGTTTTCATTGAAGTCCGAAGTCAATCTGAAAACTTTCCCGATCTCCAGTCTTATTTATACTTGGCGCGAGAGAACATTCGCGAAATTTCCAGCCAATTCGTCGGAAAAGAAACATCTCGAAATTTCTCGATTGCTTTAGGTGTTGCCACCTTTTTCTAACCTGTATAATCGCTGTTAATAAATAAAATAAGATAAAAATAAATTACGATAGAATTTTAAAATAATACGTCACTATTTACACTATATACAGACAATAGACAATTTGTGCAACAATATATATATATATCATTTAAAAAAAAAAGTAGTTCAATGGTCGACATCATTTTTTCTTCAAATGTAGATGGACCTGCAAAATGAAAAAATGCTCTTGTAAAATGAAGGTGTAGTTATTGTCTGTCGAGCCGGATTTTTGAATTTCGAAAATTTTTCAAAATTAACACCTGTTTGAAATAGAACCAGTTTTAAAATAGAAAAACGGCGAAAATTCGAACCGCAAGACCGCATTAAAATTTCCTGACAAGCATTGAACATGTATACTTTCAGAATTCCCCAAATCACTGATGGAATGGCTACCTTTCTTCCTCATTTTTGTTCTAATGTTGTAGCCTCTATTGGCATTATTTACGTTTGTATGTGATGACAATTTTTTTAGCGTTGCGGCAATGAAACGGTCGGTATTTTCGTGTTTATGGCAGGCGTTATCACCGTGAAGTACGTTATTGTAATTTTCTTATGCAATTTTCAATTCAATAATGCTTAATGTTCCCTTTCAGGTATTTCCTTTCCCTATGATCTCAGCTTAAAGAGGGTGTTCAAACGGTAAGTTTCTCTCCCTTCTATTTAAAACGTATAAAATCTAAAAAGGGAGATAAAATTGTTTTTTTCCCCAAAAGTAATTAGTTGCCGACATCGGTATAAACTGGATCATTCCATGTCAAATCAACACATTTATTTTACCTCACCATATCTCAGATGTTGATTTTACGTAGAAGTTGCATTCATATAGACTTAGAAAAATTAATTATTATTATTATTATTTTTTTTTTTTAAATATATCGACTCGTTTTGAAAATGCGGCTTTTTAAAAATTTAAAAGTTAGGAGTCATTCCAAGCCAAATCACCCAGGATCGTCACCCCATCTTCTCAGATTTGGCTGAAACTTGGTACAGTACCCCCCCAAAAAAATCAGAACGATGGCTATATCTTCGGTTCTAATTATCGTAGAATCTTAAGGTTTGCACCAAAATGTTTTGCTTACGATTTTCTATATATCTGATGCAATTTTTTTTCCTTAAGGGACCGTTTACTAAGTAAAAGTAACGCTATCTTCGAAAATTTCAATATGAATCCTTATTTTTTATCATTTCATTTGATTTAGAATATATCATTTACTTATTATATCAAATTTCATTGCATTATGTTGAAAAACACGTCACTTATGAACGAAAATGTTTCGACCATTTTTTTACTGATTTTCAGGGAGAATTTCCATAAAACGAAAGGTATTTTTAAGGTTCTACTTAACAGCAGGAGAAATCGAACGGTCAGTGCGGCGTTTCACGACGTTAAAAAATACAAATAGTAGACTAAAATTGCATAGAAACTACTTGGATTTATAGTGTCATGTTTAAGATTAATACAAAAATAGCAACTAAACGCAAAACTAACATAATTTATTTTCAACATTAAAGATGTGCATTCTTCACACGAAATAAATAAAATATCGAAAACTGTAATTGCAGAAGTATAACGTATACTACTGATAATTAGAAAATTAATAAATATAAATTTAATATAGGCATTAGTAAACAGTATTAAGCAAAGCGTGATTATTTATTTTACAGAAACATTTCACTGTAAACACAAATGTAACATGATCGTTGAAATTATTTATAAAATGAAAAAGTCACATAATTCAGTAAAATTTTTAAAGAATAACTTAACATTTTTTTAAGTATAAGTTTTTACCATTGTAAATCTAATGAAAGCAAAAAAAAAGTTTTTATTCTAAAAAAATTTAAAATTGTTTTAATAATTATTAAAAAAGAAATCGATGCAAAGTTGATTACTAATTATGTTTGGCCATTTACAAACTATCTTTTGAAAAAAT
The DNA here is from genome assembly GCA_963978545.1 of Linyphia triangularis. Taxonomy (NCBI): domain Eukaryota; kingdom Metazoa; phylum Arthropoda; class Arachnida; order Araneae; family Linyphiidae; genus Linyphia; species Linyphia triangularis. Next base: position 76,439,115 of record OZ021730.1, read on the forward strand.
AATTACTGAAATATATTAATTATTTAAGTATTTATGGCCAAATAACCAACTTTTTTATTTAACATTAATTTATCATTTTCTTTTTATCATTTAAATTATAAACCATTCATTAGAAAATTACGAATTCTTGTATTTCGACATTTTTTTAATGCCGAATCCAAATATGGTATAATATTATGAGGTTGCTATTAAACTATTTAAAGTTTGGTTCTGTTTTAATATGTAGATGACCCCTCATGATAAAAAAAACTACATGCAATTATTAAAAACCCTCCACGATTTACAACGGTACCTTTTGTTTGTTATTTCAACAATTAAAGCACAAGATATAGCCATCGTTCTGATATTTTTTGTGGGTACTGTACATGGTAACTTTAGACAAATATAAGAACCCGTATTTTTCATTTTTGAAATATTGTCTTCGGTTTCGAAATTAAAGAATTTCGAAAATATTACGTATTTGAGGTATTACCTTTCGGTTACACTACATACACAATGATGTGTATTTGCATTAATCTTGCTACTTACCACAGTTATCGATACAAAAACCTAAAATTTTCCATACTTGCACAGAATTTAATGCAGATTCCAAATAGGGTGTGCAAAATATAATTGAGTTCTTCTAATGAGATGGAAATTGAGCTAACATCTTAAATGCCAGTGTCTTGAACATGGGAGTCAGTCATAAGCCAACTTTCTTTTTTGTTGTTTATTTGTTTAAAAAGGATTAAAATTTTATTAATTAAGTACCATTTGCATATATAAGGTAAATAAAATTTAAAAAAATAAGAAATCAAAAATATCACGCACCGGCGCGAGACCGGCACTGCGAATTCTCTCTATCAGTGTCGGGTCTTGCGCCGATACGAGATCATGATTTTAGAGACTTTAATTTACATAAATCGTTTATTATTTATAGAACAAAAAACCAATAGTTCGCCAACGAAGTTAGAAAGTTCAAGCGCAGTGCAGACACGTTAGCATGTTATTTCGCGCGATGCCGGCGCCGTACTGGCTCATAAAAATTGGTCGGTAGGCATCTCGCGCCGGCGCGAGACCGGCAGCTAAGTTGCTAAAAGTCGAAAAAGTACGTGTTCAGAAATCATAAAACATGCTTGATTGGCTCTTATAACTTTTGTCTGCCATTTCCCCCCCCCCCCTTTATGTCATTTTAAAGAGCGTAAAATTTCTTTATTAGTATGTGATGTTTTTAAAGTGGGTTATTTTGTTTTTACCCCCACTCAATTTCCTTTTTTTTACGCCTATGCTTCATTTGGGTTCAGAACATTGTTGACTACTACCACAGTAAAATTATTTAAAAATAAAAATTAATGATTTTTTTTTTAAACAGATAGATACCTATAAATTGCAAAACAAAGTGTCAAACCATTTTAAAACTAATTAGAAGTATATTTAATGCATTTTAGAGAGGGTTATTTGATCACACTTTTCATTGAAGTGATTTTCAGTGAGAAAAAGTGTGTGGTAGGTACAATAAAAAAAAATTATATTTTAAAAGTAAAAAAAGTAACTTCCACATAAATAGAAATTTGTTGAAGAGCAGTTAATTTTAATTATATATTTATATCAAAGGAAATATGAACTAAAAGTTTTTTGTTTACTATTTGAAAGTTATATTGAGAAGTTAAGAGTACCTTATTTGTTAAGCCATTTAGACTTAATTTTCTTTTCACTCTTTGATGTTAGCTCATATTGTATCCTTCCAATCTAAGTATCAAGTTCTGGAACATTGACAGTACAAAGATTGTTTCCGGAAGGGACCTAACATGCATCCTCCTTGCTGTGATTTCTGTTTTCTGGTGTCATCAACACAAAAACGTATGAGTAGTTTTTTCCTACAATTGAAGCACAGTTTTTGTCCAGGAACTAATAGAATAACAGATGATTCTTTTACATATCTAGCCATTAGCAAGGAAATGGTTCGTAGGCAAGTTTTAATATACCCTTTTATGTATCTTTCTTGGACCGGAACACATTCTAAAGTGATTGCCCTAATACTTGATCAGTGTTGAATAGTGGTGTGAACAAATGCTCGTATTTGAATGCAGAGTAAGGCCTTCTGTCCTCACACATAGTATCTCACTTTCTTCATTAGAAAGTTCTTCAGCAATATTGTGAAGTATCTTTTTGCATGGCACTCATAATTTGTAAAAAGACCGACACTGCACTTTTCATAAACGTTTGAAGACATGTCTTTCCAGTATGACATTCCTACTGAAAATGAAGGAAATTCTGCCAAAATGTCCAAAGAAAAAAAACACGGAAAACAACTGTAGCACCTCAATCAGGTAGTACCATAGCTTTTCTTTTCACACATTCTAACACCCTTTCCACTCTCCCCCAAAAAATAGAATCATGATTCCAATGGGTGAACAAAAAGCAAAAATTTAAGTAATATCCCACCAACAATGTTAAAAGGATGTTTCTTTGAAGAAGAGAGAGAAGGGGGGGGGGGGGGAGTTATGGGTTTATTTCCCTTTCCTTTCAGGGAAGGGGTGGTCAGAGATAAGGAGACAAATCCTCACTCTATCTTTCCCCTCTATTGCAGTAAGGGCAAAATATGCTGTTTGTGAATTACCCTGCAGTGCCATGCCTTTGTAGGATTTAGATAACATATCAAAGGCTAACTATAGTGATGACATTAGAAGGAGAACTTGAAGCAAGAGAAAACTAATATAAGTTGGTTATTAAAGCACAAAATTGTATTAGTATTAAATTCCATAAATAGAGCACATCTGAAATTATTTATGAAAATTAATAAAAGTAACACTTCTATTAAAGTATCGCATTGAAACAATTTTTGAGATCTCAAAGAAAAGTAGATGTCGCATAATTGTGGTAAATAGCTAGGTTAATGCAAATACACATCATTGTGTATTCAGTGTAACCGAAAGGTAAGATCTCAAATACATAAAATTTTCGAAATTCTTTAATTTCCAAACCAAAGTCAGTATTTCAAAAATGAAAAATTCGGGTTCTTATATTTGTCTAAAGTTACCGTGCACCAAGTTTCAGCCAAATCTGAGAAGGTGGGGTGACGAGCCTGGATGATCTGGCTTGGAATGACTCTTAGTCAAAAATCATAATTTGACAAGTTTTTAAATTTTCATAATTGGATTTCAATTTAGGCTGGAGAAGTGGTTCAGTATCAATTTGTATAGCCTTTAATATGATATGTAACACAGTTGTGATTGAACTTTTTTTTTTTTAATTTAAATTTTTTTCTTTTTTTTCTAAAATTTAGTTTATGTTAATGTTTAATGATCAACTAAGTTTCAAAGTGGGGTGCTAATGGGTTCATAAATAAAAATAAATAAATTAATGGGCACTTCGTTAAACTGGTTTTCTAATTAAGCTATAGAGATGGTTCAGGTGTCAATTTCTAGCATTTTTTTATGGCCTTTAAAATAACGTGTAACACAACTGTAATTTATTTATTCTTTAAAAATTAATTTCAAAATTAAATTGAAGAAAAAAGTTTAAAAAAAAAAAAAAAAAAAAAAAAACATTCTAATAATTAGTTTATACTAATATTTAATGATTAACAAAGTTTCAGAGTGGAATGGTTTCATAGGTGTTAACATTAATATGGTAATAAAAGTACAATAGTTTTTACATACTTGATATCATATTGTTCAATAATTAATGATAGCCTCATTAATTTTTGAAGTGCCACTTTCAGATGAAATATATAGTCTTCCAGTTGGTGTCACTGGATGTACTTTACACAATACTTGTGTGAGAATCAGCCATAACACATTTGGTATGTAGCTCTTTTGGATTTACGAACTGGTTGGTCCTGCTGGATGAAGACAAGTTAGTTTCACTTCATCAAGTTCTTCGTTTTTTTCAAGCAGATACGCTATCAACCATTTTCCGTCGTGCACTAAGGTGACATAACCATACACGTCTTCTAATTTTAATTGATCTGCTAATCGCGAAACAATTACTTATGATGGCTATAGCATCGGAAAATGTTTTGACAGTAATTTTCGATGTGCTACTATCAATAGCAGGGTGGCTACAGAACCTGGAATTCTAAGAAATGTCAGAGAATTTCACTCTTCTGGAAAAATCAGGGAAATGTCAGGAAATTTTGTAAAATTACTTTTTAATCAGGGAATTTTGAATTTTTTTTCCATTCTCGCATTCTTGGTTCGGACGTCATGGAGACTACGATTCTGACCTTTTTCTATTCTTAGCAGCTAAGCCTAACAGGCTAATCCCCTCCCTCCTTCTGTTGATGTTCCGTTTTTTATTTTTTTTTACTATCTGGGATCATTGTTATGCCTGCAACTGTTACTTGCGTAATATTTCTGTTAGATTTTCGGTTATTCTCCAACTTAGAATCGCGGATGCCGGCGCCTTATTGCTAAAACAAATCCCAGAGTGGCCACAGAACTGGAAAAACCTGGAAATCAGGGAAATGTCCGGGAACTTTTTAAAATTTCATGAAAATCAGGGAAATTATGCATTGTTTAAGGCACATTCATCCATATTTTGGTGTTATTTAATTGGAGATTTGCAGTGGTAAGCCATTAGAAGTTTAATGTTACGGAATAATTTAAACTTTTCATTACCAGCTAAACCATTTTTTAAAAAATTGCATATTATCTCTTTAGCATACATATTCTATTTGATCAGGGTGCCTAGACATCTGGAAAATTTAAGAAAATTGGTGGAATTTGGAAAAAAGTTTTCTCTAAAATCAGGGAATTTTTTAGAAATTTGTCGGGGAAATCAGGGAACTTTTTTTCCTGAATTTTGTGGCCACCCTGAATCTGTTGTTTATATTAGGCAACTTTGCTTGTTGTTCAATAAATTACATGCATCTTACCTGGGTTATTGCAGTTATGAAATGCTTTTCTCCAGTGTGGATTACTCCAGTATTGTGAGAAAATAAGTAATTGATACATACTTCTAAATAATGTTGAGAACGAGCTTATAAAGATGATATCATTTAATTTACATATTAATTTAGGTTTAAAAATAAAAATAGCTGGAGCTCAAGTGGCTCTTAAGAATGAGTTTGTTACATCATAGTGGACAGGAAAATAATAGAAGAATGACTATAGTTCATAGTTCAAACAGTTCTTGCAAGGAAGGGTTACCACATTTGGCGAGGCATCTATGTTTTAATTATTCTCACTCCAACACCCCCACTGAATAATTCAAACAGAGAATTCAATTAAGTTTCTAAGTCTTTCAAAGTGTGGTTTTGGTAAGGGTTTTGTTAGAATGTCAGCTATCATGTCACAGCTCTTGCAATAGTCCAGTAGAATGATCTTCTTTTATTGTAAGTCACGTAGGTAGTGATACTTAATGTCTATTGTTTTGGTTCTAGAGTTGTTTTTCATTGTTTGGGATAGTTTGATGCAGGATTTGTTGTCTTCGAAAATTGTAATGGGTAGTTTTTGTGGTAGTCCGAGATCTGAAGTTAGTTGTATTATCCATTCCACTTCTTGTGCGGCGTTTGCTGCTGATATATATTCTGCTTCAGTTGATGACATGGCGATGCAATTTTGTCGTTTTGCACTCCAGGATATTGTAGTTGGTCCTAATTTGAACAAATTTCCACTTGTTGATGTTCTAGTTGTTGGATCACCTCCCCAGTCGGCATCTGCATATGCTGTTAGAGTTGAATCATCTTTGTATATCATGAGTTTAAGATTTTTGGTGGTATTGAGGTAACTGATGAGTTTCTTCACTGCATTCCAGTCTTTGGTTCTTGGTTTTTCGTTTCTTCGACTCGATAAGTTGACTGCATTTGCGATGTCGGGTCTGGAAACTGTAGCGATGTAAAGTAAAGCCCCCACTGCTTTTCTATAGTTTGAGTTATCAGGAAGTAGATATTTATCCTCTTCTTCTTTTCTTGGCTTTTGATAGTTTGGAGACATCGGTAAATAGGTGGGTTTTTCTTCCTCTAAGTTAAATCTTCTCACAAGTTCTTCAATTTTCCTCGTTTGGCTAAGACCAAGGTTTCCTTCTCCAGTTTTCTCTATTTCTATTCCGAGATATTGTTTAACTTCTCCAAGATCTTTGATGTCATATTCTCTCCTTAGTATTTCTATTAATTTGAAAATTTCTTTTTCATCTTGGCTTGATAGTAAAATGTCATCGACGTATAGAATGGCGTACATGGTGCCTTTTGTGAATAGGCAAGGATCCACTGCTTGAAGCCATTTTGTAGTAGACTATTGGCTATCTTTAGATTCCACGATTTTGCAGCTTGCTTCAAACCATAAAGAGCTTTCTTTAGCTTGTAGACTTTATTTTCTTCTCCCTTCTTTACGTATCCTTCAGCTTGTTTCATGTATATCTCTTCATCTAAGTTTCCATGGAGAAAAGCTGTTTTAACGTCTATGTGACGAATTTTCATCCCTTTGATAGTTGCTGATGTAAGAAAAGTTCTAATAGTAGTGTGTTTGACGACAGGAGCGAATGTTTCATCGTAATCCGTCCCAAACTTCTGACTATATCCTTTAGCAACAAGGCGTGCTTTGTAGCGATCGATTTCTCCTTTTTCATTTCTCTTTGTTTTGAATGTCCACTTGCATCCAATGACATTCTTTCCTATTGGTGGTTCCACGAGTTCCCAAGTCTTATTTTCTTTGAGACTCTTCATTTCTTCCTTTGTGGCTTCTATCCATTTTTCTTTTTCTTTTTGCATGTTTTGGATTTCTTTCCAATCTTTAGGTTCTTGATAGTCTTGAAGTTTTGCATGGTAGCCATAACGCTCTGGAGGTTGGCCTTTAGTGATTCTTTGTGAACTTCTAGTACCATCAGACTTTTCTGCAGGTTTCATATTTTCTTCACCTTTGATATTTTCTTCCACTGGGTATTCTTCAAAAGGATTGCAGGATGGGAGACATGGAACTTCTTCTTCGTGGTTTTCAATGAATTTGACTGCTCTGCTTTTGATGATCTGGTCATCGGGAAGAAGAATCCGGTATCCTTTGCTTTTAGGATCGTATCCTACGAAGATTCCTTCAATGGATGTGTCATGTAGCTTTGTTCTTTTCTGTTTTGGTATGTATGCAAATACTTTACAACCAAAGCTCCTCAAATGAGATAGATCTGGTTTTCTGTTATTCCAAAGTTCAAATGGAGTTTTCTTATTGGATTTAGTCGGAGTTATGTTTAGAATGTAGTTTGCAGTAAGAATTGCTTCTGCCCAATATTTCTTCTGAAGTCCGGAATCGGCTAGAAGACATCTGACCATCTCAATAAGATATCTATTTTTTCTCTCACTTACACCATTTTGGCTTGGATAGTAAGGAACGGTTAATTGGTGTTGAATACCGTGATGTTCGAAGTATTCAGACAGTTCTTTATTCAAATATTCACCACCGTTGTCACTTCTAAGTGTTTTTATTTTTCTACCGAATTTATTATTGGTAAGTGCTACATATTGTTTAAGTTTTGTGGTTACTTCGTTCTTATTTTTCATGAGATAAATCATTGTAAATATACTGTAATCATCAATAAAACTCACGAAGTATTTATTCCCACTAACAGACGGTATTTCAATAGGGCCGCATACATCTGTATGAACTAGTTCAAGCGGTTGACTGGCTCTATATTTAGTTTCCTTTGGATATGGGAGATCGGAAAATTTCGTTTTAATGCAATGAACACACGTGGTATTATGCTTACAATCGTTTAAAACAATCCCCTCACCTAATTCTTGTGAGATTATTTGCTTTATAGCTGCGTTATTTCTATGACCGAGCCGTCTGTGCCAAAGTTGCAAACAGTTTTTATTTGCGCAAAAAAGTGCTGCGTATGTTGTCGATCTTTCATTTATTTCGATCGGTTCAATTTGGTAAAGATTATCTATAGATTCACATTCCAAAAGAACTTCATTATTTTCTTTCGAGATCACACATTTATTCTGCTCGAAAAGAACGGATAATCCTTTCTCAGTGATTCTCTTTACTGAAAGTAGGTTAACATCAAGGTCATGAACGTAAAATACTTTGGATAAGTATATCTCTTTCAGTTCGTCTTTATTTTTTATTTTAAAACGCACACTGCCTTTCCCTACAACATTTAATTCTGATCCGTTTGCGATCATAATTTTCTGATCAGGAATATCTTCAAAGTGAGTGAAGTATTGCTTATTATTTACGAGATGACTAGTACAGCCGGAGTCAATTATGAATACATTTTTATTCTTGTTATGACTTGTGGCTAGTGCAATATCTTTTTCCTTTTGATTTATATCATCATGGGATGTGAAATACTTTTCGTCTCTCGCGAGGTTGCTATAATTTGAGCTTCGGTTTTGTTGACTCATATTATTTTTGTGTGGCCAATTTTGGCGATTGTTTGGTTTTTGTTTGTTTAAATGGTAACAATTCGACCGAAAATGGTTGTTTTTGTGGCAATACGTACAAAATTTATCTTTCTTATTCTTATTTTCGAATGTGGTTTTTAAAGCCTTCGATTCTGGCATATAACTTTCTACTCTTCGATTAAATTCATCTATTAGTTTCCCTTTAATAAATTCCACTGTGAAATTCGTCTTCTGGTCGTGCTTCTAAGGCGGTTATTAATGTATCATAGGAATGCGGTACGGAACACAAGTGAAGTGCAGCGATATGATTTTCCTTTATGTTTTCGCCAATTGCTTTTAATTTGTCGACCAGTTCAAGAAGGTTATTAATATGTTTTTGCATATCACCATTATCTTCTAGTTTTAGACTGTATAGCTTTCTAAGCAAATATAGCTTACTAGATAGATTTGAACGCTCGTGTATTTGTTTCAGTTTATCCCAGGTTGCTTTAGCGGTATTTTCATTTTTAACATGAATTATCTGGTTGTCTTCAATATATAAATTTATTAAGGCGCGACATTGTCTGTGGACCTTTTTCCATTTATCGGTTAATGGATCAGGAGGACTGGTTTCAATTACTTCGTAAAGATCCTCTTTAATTAACAACATCTCCATTTTAAACTTCCATGTTGAGTAGTTATTATTATTTAACTTTACTATCTGAGAAGCGTTTATATGAGACGTGTTGAAAGTTGTTTTGATTATACCAGATTTCAGTTTTATTTTTCAACAATACTATATGCACAGTACTTTCAAATGTTTACTTTATACGCATGCAATTGATATATACAGTTCTGTTCAGTCTCATAATCTGTTGTTTATATTAAGGCAACTTTGCTTGTTGTTCAATAAATTACATGCATCTTACCTGGGTTATTGCAGTTATGAAATGCTTTTCTCCAGTGTGGATTACTCCAGTATTGTGAGAAAATAAGTAATTGATATATACTTCTAAATAATGTTGAGAACGAGCTTATAAAGATATCATTTAATTTACATATTGTTGCACAAATTGTCTGTATATATTGTAAATAGTGACGTATTATTTCAAAATTCTATTGTAATTTATTTTTATCCAATTTTATTTAGTAATTAATAGCGATTATACAAGTTAGAAAAAGGTGGCAACACCTGAAGTAATCGAGACGTTTCGAGAAATTTCTTTCCGATGAATTGGCTGGAAATTTCGAGAATGTCTCACGCGCTTGTTTATAAAAAGACTGGAGAACGGGAAAGTTTTCAGATTGACTTCGGAGTTCGTTGAAAGCTGATCGCTTTGTTTACCTATTGGAGTGAGCTTGTATAATCGCTGAATTCGAAGTTATTTTTGTTGAAGCTTGTGTTGAAGCTTGAGAGTAATTAAACTGTTGCCTGTGAATAAATTTTGTGAGTTTTCTGAAGAGAGAATAAATATTTTCAAACCGTGAAAACTGTGCCATCATTGCCTCAGCGGAAAAATTCGTAACAATATTAATTTAGGTTTAAAAATAAAAATAGCTGGAGCTCAAGTGGCTCTTAAGAATGAGTTTGTTACATCATAGTGGACAGGAAAATAATGGAAGAATGAATATAGTTCATAGTTCAAACAGTTCTTGCAAGGAAGGGTTACCACATTTGGCGAGGCATCTATGTTTTAATTATTCTCACTCCAACAGAATCCTCAAACTTCAATCTGACTGCTTCCTGCATACATTCCTGAATAAACTGTTAATATGTTCACATTGCGTTTTATTTGTTGATGTTGAACTGATTCTGAAATAGTTTCTTGAATCCGAATTATTTTATTACCGATTAAATGAACCTAACTTATAGATCGAAGGAGTCAAAATTTCACATAGCTTGCAGGAAAACTTGGGAAGTTCTCTATTTCTTTCATAAGCGCTTTGCGATCACTGATTTTGCAATTGAGGTTGATTGTTGCCTGATGGAAGTTCTTTTTGGGATTATCTCAAACTGTTTCTGATATTTAAATAAAAAATAACAATAATTGGCTAATTTTCTATTATTCTAAAAAAAAAGCTGATGGTGGCTGTGTAGTTAGTGCTCTGACCTCGCATTTCAATCGGAAAAGACTTTTCATTTTTAATTAATTACTGAATTAGTGTAGCAAGGTTTGGATTTTCTGTGTACCTTTTTCTCAGAACCTACCAAAATAAACACTCGTTATTATACTGTATTGAGCTTTTAATTCATTCTAGATATTTTCTTTATAGTTAGCAACTTCAATTTTTTCAAAAATAACACTAAAAAGAAAAAAGGTAAAAAAATAACAAAATAAAGTTAAAAACCTCATATTAGTGTATACGTAGCGGACCTCGCAACAAATTCCTAAATGTCTATTTATTATGAAAAAGGTCCCTTCCTTCCTTCCTTATTTTGCTTAAAATATCTAAGAAATGTTTCATTTTGTACAAATTCTTACTTTTCCGAACTGATATGGATATTTTTAACTGATTTTTCTGATGCTATAAAAGGCATTCACTTGTTTACTTAAAGGTACCTGGTACGTTCAGATTTTCCCCAAACCCAATGCATTGATTACTTCTACCGCGGACAGTCTATATTGAAATTATTTACGTTGGTTTGTTAAACGGACTGGGCAAGATTGACTCAGCCTTTCCTCCTTTAAGTGGGTCAATTAAATGAGTACCAATCATGCTTGGGAACTAAATACTGGTAGCTTTCGCGTCAGACTTGACCATCTGACCGGAACATTAATGTATGGAACCCCGGGATCCACGGTCAAATGAGCTGAATTGAGCACAGTAGGCCAAGGTCTTCGCATGGGGCTGTTACGCCACTGAGTTTAGTTCATAATTTAAGTGAACATACAGTCCTGCACAAAAGTTTAGACACAACACACAATTTTGTGTTTTATAAAATAGTATTACGACAGAAGATTTAATATTTATATCACTTAATAATATTCACGTATTACATTAAAAATAGAAATTTGAAAAGGAAAAATAAATCTGTGGCGAATTAGTCGCAAAAATAACAAAAACGACAAAAATTCGTTGCACATAAGTTTAGACACAAATTAATTTTTTTTTTAAATTTTTATAAGCAAGCGAAAAGTTTTAGTAATCAAGCTTTCAAGTTGTTTTATCAAATCAAAAACACGGTTTTTCATTAAAAGCACAAGCTTTTGCAAGGCTTCAGGCTTGATTCTATGCCAAGCCTTTTCAATGGCTTCTTTAAGCTCAAAAATGGTGGAATACTGCTTTCCAAAAGTATACAACTTTTGTAAAAATTCCCCCTACATGTTAGATCGGATTACCGTCAAGACTATTAGCAGGCCAATCGAGAAGTACGATTGTTTTGGATCTAAACCACTTTTTCGTTGACCTGGATGTGTGGGTGGAGGCATTGTCTTGTTGAAATTTCCAGTTGGGTCCACTTTAACGCTCACCGAATGGTAGTAAGTTACTTTCTAGAGTTGCCTGGTAGGTCTCAGAGTTTTGCTTTCCCTTTAAAAACGGTATAGAAGTTCGGCCGTTAAATCCAAATCCTCCCCAAACTATGACTAAGCCTACAGCTTGAAGTCGTTGCAGGATCTTTATGAAGATCACGCCAGTACTAGGAAAATCTTTCTGGGACCATCAAGGCTCCATTTTTTTCATCACTGAAGACCACATGTAGCCATTCGTCATTGTATGTCATGTGCTGCTGAGCCCAATTCAGTCTTGCTTTTTTGTGATGAGACTGCAAGTAAGTTTAGATTTTTTTAAAAACCCGTATTCCACAATTTTTTTTACGTACAGTTTCCCGTGAAACTTTAATGGCAATTATATTTTTGATCTGATTTGAAGAGTAATGTTGGTTTGAAACCAGTTTTATAATTTGTCTATCATTCCTTTTGCTGATCGTTCGAGGCCCTCCACATCGTGATTTTTGTTGATATTGGTCACTATGTGCTACAGCTCTATAAATATCTTTTGGAACGATTTAATGCAATTGAAACATCAGAAATGGATTTATCTCTGGCATTTAACTTCCATATTCTTTAAATCTTAACATACTAAAATTGCGTTAGACTTCGGTTAGTTGGTTGTTTTCAGATTATCTGGCATCGTCAGCAACACGAGGGCTATAATTCCCCGAAACATTCGTCATTTGACAAGCCAACATACATTTACAAACACACACGGGACTCGAACCCGCAACCTCGCGGTCTAGAAGCTAGCACACTAACCACTATACCGTTTAGTCGGCGCGTTGGACTTCGGCATCATTCGATCCAGGAAAAACTACTCCAAACCTTTTATAGCAACTTAGTGATACTCCCCTTTGATGATGCGATCACTTCCTCTCAAGAATTTACATAAATCTTTTGTGTGTGCCTATATTTTTGAGGTGTGGAAAATTTGCAAAGTTTCAACTTGTTGATGTTAGACAATGTTATTTCATTTTTCCTTGAAATTTTTTACCCTACACTCTTTCCTTATGACTTTAAGAATATATATTTGAAAAAAAAAAAACTGGTGAAATTTAAATAAATACTATTGGTTTTTCATAAATTTCCTGTGTCCAAACTAGAAGCTAGTACGCTCACCACTATACCGTTTGGTCGGCGTGCTCGCTTTGAAAAAGGAGAGCATCGGCAAAGATCTATCCCAGGCGTAAACATTTCTCACGGCCATAGGTTGCGAAAATGTAATTCTGAGATAAAGAGACTTGAGTCATTATTCTGAATAGAGAAAAGCTAGTAGATTATGAATATTCGGGGAAAATTATAGCCGAAACTAGACTTTGAAATGAGTTATTTCATAAATCGTCTAATAGTAAGTATTATTTTTATTTATTTCTATTAACTTCGATTTTGTGTGGGTTTGTGGCTGTCAAATCTGCGAATTGACCCCCTTGCCGTCCTCCAATCGAAGTAAAACTTGGCAAATAGACTCGTTGTCGATGACAATGCATTCCATCGTATCGGGTACAACTAAAATCACTGGGAAGTAAACTTCGTAGTGGTCAAAAGCTGAAAAAGAAAAGTCGATCTCGGATCAAAATTTTTTTTAATAAGCTGCAATTGCACTGCATATGTAAGACTTAGGCGATAAAAACTAAATTTTTTAAATATAATTACTCGATCTGGTAACCTACCGCTTTTCAATTTTCAATGTGAAAGGGTACCGACGATTTCTCTGCACTGGAGTCAAATGCTTGTATCTTTTAAAAGAGAGCGATTTGGGTACAAATATAACGTTACCGACTGGCTTAATATTGTGACGTATTTGTTAATCGCATTTAGATCAACTCGTTCAAAGTCGATTTTCGAACAGTTTCCACCTTGTCCCTCTGGGATCTGTCGCAGTTTAGCCAATATTGGCTCTTGTGCCATTAAAATTCACGCAACCAACCAACCCTCTGCGGAACAATCTATTCATAATCTACTAGTATTTCTCGACGTTCTTTAAAATAGTAATAATAATAATAAAAACTCAGTGATGAGGTACTTATACTTGCAGTTGATTCACGAATTTTAGTCCAAGACAACTTATACTGACCTCATTGATTACGCTGTAGAATGAATCCTTCCGCATGAAAGATATAGTACCTAACAAATCACAACTTGTATAGTAATATTGATAACCTGAGCACATAGTTTTGTATTACATTTTTTTATGATATGTTGATTAAAAATAAAAAAAAACGCTTTTAAATCTTGATATTTACTTGATACTTAACCGTGGTTAGAAAAGTAGTTTTTATGAATCATATGGCTTTGACCGTGCTATTTCATGACGTCACTCACTTGGCGAATCACTATTGGCTAACTCGATCTTGACTCAATTGAAGACGTCACATGTAATATTATTGCGCAGCCAATCAGAGCGTAGTAAAACCGGATTGCTCGTCACTGGGGAGTATTCAATGAAGTCGGGAAAAGTTGTCTTGGACTCTAGAAGATATGACCAAATGTATCTACAAGAAGAATTGTCATGTAACATTCTCTTTTCTTTATTTTGTCCATTTAGGTCGGGAATAAACAGAAGGCTCTGCCTACCAGGAAAAAAGCGATAAATATCCTCTTTTGCTTCCTGTAAATATTTGCAGCAAGTAATATATAAAATACCTATGATGCTGAGAGCTGAATCAACTTTCGTTCAGGTGGGTCACTTTCCTGTCTACTACTTGTCACTTTCAAATTACTCCGAGTAATTTCACGTCAGAGGTTACATACATTCCACATTCAAAATAATAAACTTTTTGAACAAAACGTGGCAGTGAGGCGTGTGAAATTAACATATGCAGGACTGCCTCAGGTGACTAAAAAGGCGACTGAAGCCACTATTTTCGAGGCAAGGCTACTATTGCTACTTTTTTCGCCAAAATTGGCCTATAAGCTGTTTTCTGTTGAAAAATTCTGTTTTTCAAAAGGCCAAAACTACTTATGTTGAAAATTTCAGAGCTGTAACTCTATTAGAAATCGTTTGTAAAATATTTATTGATTAATTAAAAAAATAACTTAATAAAAAAATTTAAAATTCTATTTTTCAAAAGTCCGATTAGAAAGCCAAAACTACTTACGTTGAAAATTTCTGAGCTGTAGCCCTATTAGGAATAGTTTTGTAAAAGAAAAAATTGTTAACTAAGAAAATTATTTAAAAACCTAATCAAAATTTTAAAATTCTGTTTTTCAAAATTCCAATTAAAAGACTAAAATTACTTGTGTTGAATATTTCGGAGCTGTATTTCCGTTTGAAGTAACTTTGTAAAAAAAAAAAAGTTAAAAAATTAATTAAAAAAGAACTAATTAAAATTTTACGATTCTGTTTGACACATGTATACAATTAGAAGGCCAAAAAATTACTTAAGTTGAAAATTTCAGAGATCTACTCCAATTTTAAGTAGATTTTTATTGAGCCACAAACACACACAGCTTGTTTTATTACTATAGATTTACAAGTGAAAACGCTGGAGAAACGTAAATTTGGTCATGACGTCAAAAGTAGGTGGTCTCTGTTCTTTAGGTCTGTGGCTTCCATCAATGATGTCGAATTTATAGAGCTTGATTGAATCTGAACTGAAGAGAATGAATATTTGTCTTCAAGAGAACTTCTTCTGTTTTTCGAACGTGACACCTCACCCGGAGAAAGCATTGAAAAGGCAACACCATAAAATTCCTTCTGCACCGAAATGATATGACAACTTTTTAAAAAAAAAAATTTTTAATTTTTTTTTTTTAAATCTTATCTTAATCTGTTCCAGAGAGTTGGTTCTCTCACATTTGTAAGCGGAGGCAGTTGCTAGTTCACTAAAGCTTGGCGTCCACTATTGCTAAGCAGAGCAGAGTAGAGCAGAGTGGAGTGGATTAGAGCCAATTACAAGGCTATCAACGTCTACTGTAGCACGAGCTTCGTGCTACAGTAGACGTTGGCAGCCTTGTAATTGGCTCTAGTCCACTCCGCTTTGCTCTGCTCAGCGATAGTGGACGCCAAGCTTAAGTCCTTCCTTTCCACTCCCAGCCGGGAGTTAAACCAACTAACCAACATTCTTCTGTTTTCTGCTTTTATTGGTTCTGTGGTGAATCACTGTAACTTTTGCGATGCATATTTTCAGAAGTTGCATAAACGGCGTTCGCAGAGTTTGCCAAAATGCGTGACATCTGCGTGAATACGCATTGAAAATCAATTTCACCCCCATAGAACCTCATGTGGGAATTCGCACATCTTGGTTAAATTTTTAAAAATAATCCTCTATTTTATAAAATCAGCGATCATTCTAGCCGTTTTTCGATGGGTGGGCGCTACCTCCCTGTCTTGTTTCTTTGAAAATAGCGTCCTTTTCTGAAAAAAAATGCAAAATTTTTCGTTTCGTTTATTTCCCAATGGAATCCAATATACCGATTACCCTCTTCGAAATCACCAGTTGCGCATGCACATTCATGTTCAAAAAGTGCCACAGACCAGTGACTGACTAAAGTCATTGAATGGCTGCTGATACCACGTGCTACATTGATAGGTAGGTTGTAGGGGGGCGTCCCAATTTCCAAATGTAATTTCGTGCGTTCCTTTATTAAGTGTATTTCGCCGGCTCTTCATGCCTTCTTGCACAAAATAGAGAAAAAAGGCAACCTCATGTATGAAAGCATATAAAACGTAGATTAACACTATGTCGTCCACACGTCTAATCGAGATTTTTTTTGTGTGTGTGCCGGTAAGACTGATTCAGAAGTTCAGATCATTTCGCTTATGCCTATCACCGGCGTTTTTTCGAGGTTTTCGCGATATTGTAAATCGTCAAGTTTTACTTCTCCGTCATTGGCATGATAGTTTTCGTAGTATTTCCGGCATTTTCCCGATAGTTTTCGAGGTGGTGCCGGTGTTTGCTCGATAGTTTCGCCGGACACCAACGTGTTGTCACCGAACGATATAGTGTTAAGAGTTAGTTTAAGGTTTATAATCATCAAGTTTTTTAGTAAGCATTTATAAAGCATATTTCCGTCTCTGATACGCAGGGCTGCCACTGGCGACTAAAAAGGCTACTAAAGCGACTATTTTAGTGACCAGGCAACTATGGCTACTATTTTAGTGAAGAAAGGGTCCAAAGCGACTATTTTAAGCAAAACCTTCAACTATTTTTGGGCTAAGGCTACTATTTTTGTAAAAAAAAAGTTGATACTGCCTGATCGTAGGCAGAAAAAAAATCGGCAGTAAGGTACTAACGCAGTTTTGTAAAAATAGCGATATTTTATTGAAGGGGGGGGGGGGGTGAACTGTACCGAAATAGGTGTTAATTTTAGTTCATGTTCGGGGATCGAGTGGTAACCTCGTTAGTCCGACGACAATATCTCCCTGGTAATCACATGCTCAATTATTATTTTCGCCTAACTGTTAGGTTCCAATGTTTTGTCTTTCGCATTGCAGGGTGCAACAACATACACTATTATACTCTCAAATATCAAATTATTTTGCCTTCATTTACTTTACTTGAGAAGAATGAATTAGTGACCTTGAACACCGAAGGAAAATGCCATCAGTACGGACAGTTTACTTAACCTGTTATTTTTTAATTGAAATCTTATATCTGCTTAACAATACCAATTGAAATGTACATTTAGCAATCGAGGGCTGCCACGTAACAAATGGAGCATTACTTTTGCGCAACTTAAATGGCTTGATTATGTCATCGTAAATCATCTTTCTTCTCTTGTTAAAAAAAGTCGCCTAACTTTGTCAAGGTCATTGTATTAATGTTTAAGTACAAAAAAAACTTGCTATTTTCCTAAATCATTCAAAGTAGCTAAGTGTGTGAAATTTGTGACTACACATCGCTAAATGTAAGCAATGCTCCGAAGTGAAAGTTACTTATTGTGTGTGAAAGGTAAACAAGACATGTGAAAAGCAAGCTTTTGTTTCTTGATATACAGATAAGTCCAAACTAAAAATCACACATGATACAGTCTGTGGATGTGCTGATCTCAGTTTTTTTGGTCAAAGTTTCCTGAGATCGATGCAAATCCGCATTAAAATTTCAAGGGGGGGTGCATGTGTGTACTTGCTTACAAGTCTGTTCGCCACAGACCCTTGCCTGCATTCAGAATTCCAAAATCTCCGGTGGAATGACTACTTTTATCGCTGCTTCCTCTAATGTTTGTCTCTATCATCAATAGTTAGTATGTGATTGTTAATTTCGTTGAGTATTACGCCGATGTAATTGCCGCTAGCTATTGCCGGTGTTTGGGCTTGTATGCTGGGCGATTAGCGAGATTTATGTTTTTGTGACGGTTAATTTCGGCTCATGTTGTGCTGATGTCATTGCGAGATTTACTCCATTATGATGGACGCTATCGCTAATATTTACATTCTTGTGATGATAATTTTCACCAAGTATTACATTGATGTAGTTGACTCTATTGCTGAGATTTGAGTCAGTATGAAAGGCACCATCACCTATATTTACATTGGAGTGATAGTCATTTTTACCCAAGATTAAGCTGATTTGGCGGTTTAATAGCTGTATTTTCGATATTTGCGCTGCCGTTTTGGCGCTGATGTTATCACTGATTTGCATTCTTGTAATGGGTGTTTTCGCCAAGGCTTCCGTTGGTGTTATAAGACATTATGTCCATGATTTGTGTTGGTGTGAGGATTGATTTCACTGTGTAGTTCACTCGATGCAGAATGACTAAAATTTCAATATTATAGCTAAATTTATAACTACTAATAACTTAAATTTTGAAACAATTTATTTAATTGCTTTGAATGTAGCTTTGAAAAACTAGAAAATTGGGTTTAATTAAATTCGCCCATCATTTTCGATATAGTATAATTTTTTAAATATTTTGAAAAAAGAAATCGTTGTTAAGTTATGAAAAGCGAGGCTACTATTTATGATATCTGAGACTACTATATTGGCTACTATTTTCAACGTCTAAGACTACTATTTTGGCTACTATTTTTAACATTTGAGGCTACTAAAGCAACTATTTTCAAGGCCTATAGTCAGTGGCAGCCCTGGATACGCGAAATCGCGATCGTGCATCACTGTTATTGTTGTAGTTATTAGTTTTGCCAAAAATCTTATTTTGCTTTAATTAAAAAAAAGTTTAAATTTAGAGAGGGGATAAAAGTACCCTTTAGAAATATTTAACTGGCCAACACTGGGTGTTCGGATCAAACCAAAACCTAACGATCAGGTGACCCTCTATAGCCGGCACACTGTGGCGATGGGACAGAAGTGATGGTTTTACGTAACTTCGAACTGGAAACCAGAACTGTGGGTCACGTGATATCATACGGTATGTACGGCAAATGTCAAACGCAGCCTTTTTTTTTTTTTTTTTTAAAGGGAATAAAAGATTTTGTTAAATTTATTATATTAAGTTTATTGATTTTAATTTTTTTTTACAAAGCAATTTCAAATAGGGATACAGCTCTGAAATATTCAACACGAGTAGTTTTGAACTTTCGGAAAACAATCTTAAAATTTGTATTAGTATATTTTTTTTTTTTACAAAATGACTTCTAATATGGCTACTGTTCTGAAACTTCCAACATAAGTACTTTTGATCTTCTGATTGAATTTTTAAAAAACATAAATTAAAAAAAAGTTATAAAAATTCTTACATTGAGTTTTTTTATACAAAGTGACTTCCAATAGGAATGAAGCTATGAAATTTTACTGAAGTAATTTTGGCCTTCTATATAGATTTTCGGAAAGCCGAATGTTAAAATTTGAATTAGTATTTTTAAGGGGAGTTGGTACCCCTTGTTTTCACAAAAAATAATAAAAATATCAATTTTCTAATTTTTGCGTGTTTATAATCTTTGAAATCATCTCCTGATTCTGGCAAGTTTTTAAGTTGATCCGATTGTAGAAATATTATATTTTTAAGGAGAATTTAACATTGCTGCAATAAATAGCTCATTTGAAATTTCGAATGCATGTTTCTCAGTTCCTGATTTTTGAAATTCCCATCTTACTCAGAATGCTAAAACTTCAGCAAATATGAATGAAATGACTTGAAATTTGTTATGTGTCATTCTTAATATCTATTTGATAAAATTAGGCATGGATTTTTGAATAAAATAAACTTTTTTTTTACAAATTTAAATGATGAACATGTCTAAGAAGTTAGAGTATTGTTACACAAATTGTCTGTATATAGTGTAAATAGTGACGTATTATTTTAAAATTCTATTGCAATTTATTTTTCTTATTTTATTTATTAACAGCGATTATATAGGTTAGAAAAAGGTGGCAACACCTAAAGCAATCGAGAAATTTCGAGATTTTTTCTTTTCCGACGAATTGGCTGGAAATTTCTCGAATGTTCTCTCGCGCCAAGTATATAAAGACCGTAGATCGGGAAAGTTTTCAGATTGACTTCGATGAAAGCAGTTGGCTTTGTTTACCTATTGGAGTGAGCTTGTATAATCGCTGTATTCGAAGTTGTTTTTGTTGAAGCTTGAGAGTGCTTACACTGTTGCCTTTGAATAAATTTTGAGTTTTTTGAAGAGAGAATAAATATTTTTATACCGTAAAAACTGTGCCATCATTGCCTCAGTGGAAAAATTCATAACAGTATATTACTAGGGAAAAATATTGAAAAATGAAAAAAGAGATAGAATTTTAAATTTGATGAATTTTTTTAAAAAAATTCCGGGACTGGGGACTTTTTTAAAAATTCAAGACAAGGGGCAACAAGACTGAGAAAGTGCTTTATTCAGAGAGGAATCTTTATCCAAATGTCTGTTGACGAAGGAAGTGTTGGGGTGTAGCTTTTAAAATGTGATGCCTTTGATAAATCTTGTTTAAGACTTCAGATGAACTTCTGCCGACCAAACGGTATAGTGGTTAGCATACTGGCTTCTAGACCGCGAGGTTGCGGGTTCGAGTCCCGTATTAGGCATGGGTGTTTGTAAATGTATGTTGGCTTGTCAAATGATGAATGTTTCGGTGCATTATAGCCCTCGTGTTGCTGACGGCGCCAGATAATCCGAAAACAACCAACCAATCAGATGAACTTCTCTTTGCACCAGAAGAATCGTGCATGTCTCAGCTTCATGTTCATCTTTGGTTTTACTTTGGGGCCCCATGATTGAAACTCAAAATTATGCAATTGCCTACGTGTAGTTGACTTTAGCACAAATTCTTTCCACACTTCTTGATGTAAAAAAAAAAAACAGTTTTAAAGCAATTATTTTGGACGATTCATTGACAGTAGTCACAAGATTTCTACCACATTTACTTCGGTTACTTTTTAGTTGACCGGATCTTCTATATTCAAAATCTTAGATAGTGAAACATTCATTTGATCTGAGATAAATTGTTGTTTCTTTCCAACTTTAAACAATGATAAAATACTCGATTTCGTTGTTTCAGAAATGTCACTTTGAGGACCCATTTTCAGCAAAAGACTAATGTAAGATTTTCTGAGGTATGTAAATATTTTGTCTGCGTTTCAAATCCTATTGAATGAATTGATTATTCTAATTTTTTGACCCGTATAAAAAAATCAACATGATTTTTAAATGTGTTTACGACCCATATATTGTTTAAATAATATCTGTATAGTTGTTGAAATTTTTTTTTTATTTTTTTTATTTATTTTTATTCTGTTATTCTATTATTTTGAATTTGGGTTGTACAAATCGCCTTTATAACAGAACGTAACAGTTACGAAATATATATATATATATATTTTTTAAATAAAAAAATGTGGAGAAAAAATGTTTAACAAAATTCTAAAATTTAGTTTATACTAATGTTTAAAGATCAACTAAGTTTCAGAGTGAGATGCTAATGCTTTCATAGATTGAAAAAAAAAATATAAAAAAAATAAAAATTGTGCACTTCGTGAAAATTTGGGTTGGACAAATTGTCGTAACTGGTTTTCTTACTAAGCTATAGAGATGGTTCAGGGAGCAATTTTTAGAATTTTTTTATGGCCTTTAAAATGGCTTATAACACAATTGAAATTAAATTTAAAAAAAAAAAATTAAATAAAATCCCAAATTTAAATTATTTAAAAAAAATGTGTCTAAAACATTTTTCAAAATATTTTAATAATTAGTGATTCTTAACATTCAATGATCCACACAGGTTCGGAGTAGAATGGTAATGGTTTCATAGGTAAAAAAAAATAATAATTAATGAACACTTTGTTAAGACTCAGGCTTATAAATGAGCAGCAAGGATGGCATTAAAAAAAAAAAAACATCAATATGGTAATAAAAGTGATACTCAATAATAACTTTGATCCTCACCTTGCACAACTATTCCATTGTTTTCCGAGAAGTAAAGAGTTACTTCAAATTCAGATTCTTTAACATGATTCATGTAAGATGCTTGTTTTGCAATTAAGTCATGTTTAACTAAGAGTTGCAAAATAAATATAAAATCAGTTGATGATTTTTGCTAAGTCTTTAAATTACATCTATTGACTGAAATACAGTGCCTAAATGTAATTTTTCTATCGTATTTTGGCATCACCACTTCATAATGCATTCAATTGATAATGTATTACATATCATTCTGGATATGCAATCATTGTAGGTTGTTATTAGTTCGTTTGTTAGAATCTATAATTTGACATTTTCAATCATATTTATATTTTGATGTGTTGTGCAAATTATTATTGTGTGTGTTCCACTTGAACCTACTAAAATACCTACAGTCCTTTGGTCGGAGCTTAGCAAATTTTGATGACCCTATTTTCATATTTGGAAATTTGTCCTACAATAATAAGCATGCCTTTTTAAGGTTGCATAAAATTGGTCTTTTAGAAAATTTTCATTTGGGTACAATTGGTTCACCTGGCATTGATCCACTGATCATCATTTTTGTAAAACTCATGAATGTTTTAAACTATCTCTTTAGAAAGACTTTTATCTGGTTTGGAGTTAATGACTTTTCAAAATTCCTTTTTCTTTAGGTAGTTTTTTTTTTTTTTTTTTTTAATCCCGTTGTTTGAAGCCTAAAACATTGACGCAGTTTTCAGACAGACAAGATAAAATTTGTGTCTCTTATGTTTCTACTTGTAGCTTTTAAAAAATTGATTTGAAGATTTTTCAAAAATGATTCTTCCATATATTCACCATTTACAGAAGAATCTTCAACCGACACTACAGTTTTCTTACTGTCGAATATTTTTTTTTTTTTTTTTTTTGCTTTTTGTTTAGATTTGGATTTGTTTACTATTTAATGGAAATTCTTCTAGCTCTTGCTATGAAGTGTTTAGTGTTTTAATGTACTTCTGGTGATGGAGTAAAATTAGGATCTTTTCATATTCTGAACTTGATTCCTGGTGTTGATGAGTAGAACTAGAAGCAGGATATTGATTTCTTTTCAACAAATATCACAAATTTTCGCTGTCTTAGACATTCTAGAAAACAAAATACACATCCGTAACATTTCTTAACCTTTTTTTTTTTGTCTCCAATAGTATAATTAATTGTTCTTAAAAGATTGCACAGAGTAAAGATGTTTTTTGCTTGTTCATCCTTTTCAGACAGGTTTTTAACTTCACAAACAATAAATGTAATATTCATTAGCAATCCTTTGTTAGGAAAAGGACTTAAACTTCTCAGTCATCTGAAGTATGACACTTACATAGAGAATAAAAGAATCCATGAAAGATTATTCCCCCCCCATCCCGAAAAAAAAAAGAGCACAAAATTAAAGATCTGTAGAAAGAAGATGTTGCTGAAAATTATTGCACTGCCTCCTCATTCTCAACCATGTGGTCTCGTAGATAATCCCATGGCCCCATCTTAGTGATATACCTATACATAATCCCAGACATTTGAAGATACCCACCCACAAGATCAAAGGTCGCCTTCCTAGGTAATTAATCCTTAAGAAGGAAGAGGAAATTGACAATTTTGTTTATCTTGGAGAATATGGGGTGGGATGAAAAGGAATGCCAAGACATTCTCTCCTCTGTACACATGTGTGGTTTTATCCACTAGCGTTAGCCACTGTGTGGCCCGCGGGACGGATTTGGCCTGCAACAGATTTTTTTTATGGCCCCCTGATAGCACAGAAGGTCAAAAAAATCAAATTGCACGTTATGGAATTTTTTTTTTTACATAATTGTAATTTGCTCGAAATGGTATGTGTTATAGTCCTGCTCAAAAGTTTAGACACAACACAAAATTAGTGTTTTATAAAATAGTATTAAGACAGAATATCTAATATTTTTATCACTTAATAACATGCACATATGTAGCGAATTAGTCCCAAAAACGACAAAATCTGTTGCACATAAGTATAGGCACAAATTAATTTTTTTTTAAATATTTATAACCAAGCGAAAAGTTTTAGCAATTCATTAAGCTTTCATGATGTTTTATCAAATCAAAATCACAGGTTTTCATTAAAAGCACGAGCTTTTGCAAGGTTTAAGGCTTGATTCCATACCACGCTTTTTCAACGGCTTCTTTAAGTTAAAAAATGGTGGAATACTGCTTTTCAATGGTATACAACTTTTGTAAGAATTCCCCATACATTTTCGATAGGATTGCAGTCAAGACTATTAGCAGGTCAATAGAGAACCATGATTGTTTTGGCTCTGAACCACTTGGTCTTTGACCTGGATGTGTGGATGGAGGCATTGTCTTGTAGAAATTTCCATTTAGGTCCGCTTAAAAGCTTATCAAATGATAGTAAGTTACTTTCTAGAGTTACCTGGTAGGCCTCCGAGTTTTGGGTTCCCTTTAAGGTATACATATACAATTGAAATGATTTTCTTTAATTTTTAGGTTATAATTACAAACTTTTGGCAGTATATCAGAATTAAAAATGATGCATTTTTATATACAAACTTTTTTTCCCGTCAATTTTTTAATCAGCTAATTGCAATTAAAGTGACTAATTAGGACATTATTAGAACATACATAAATAAACTTGTAATTAACTTAGAGGTATTTTTATTGCAAATAAGAAATATTATATTGACGCATGTCCCTATGGAGAATTTTGAATTTGGCTTTAATATTTATTTAATTATAAGTTTTTAAATAAAAAGTTTAAAAAAATACATAGTTTTTAACAAAAAAATTAAGATTAAAATTTGCATAAAAAATGTATTTATAACAATATAGATTAGATACTCCATAGAAAACACATTCACAACTATTGTCTACAAAATAAAATTAGAATTTTGTAAATCGAACCATTTATTATGAAGTTATGACCGTTAGCGTAAAGTCATATAACACCAAAATGTCATTCTTCAGAAAACGCGTTTAAAGTTTACTACACTAATGAACGGGATACAGAACAGGTTCACAAAACCTACTGTAATTTAAAAAGTAATTTGAGTCTCAGAAAGAAAATGGTATCATTTTAATGGTAATGAATTCGGGAATATTTTAAAAACAAAAAACAAAAACGCAGACTTGAGTCAAAATTCGCGATTCCTAATGTATATGTATACCTTAAAAACGCTGGGGAAGTTTGCCCGTTGAATCCAAATTCTCCCCTTATGAACCTCCATCTTGACGTCTGCTAAACTCAGTTACAAAATCTTTATGAAGATCATGTCACTAGTAGGAAAATCTTTCTGGACTTCTGGGCTCCATTTTTTTCATTACTGAAGACCACCTGTAGCCATCCGTCACTGTATGACATGTGCTGCTGAGCCCAATGAAATCTTGCTTCTTTGTGATGAGACTGCAAACGTGGCTTGTGTTTAAGTTAAGATTTAAAAAAAAAAAAAAAAAAAAAACATTCCAATAATCTACTACGTACAGTTTTCCCGTGAAATTTATATGGCAATTATATTTTTGATCTGATTTGCAGAGCAATGTTGATTTGAAGCCAATTTTATAATTTGTCAATCATCCCTTTTGCGGATCGTTCAAGACCTTCTAGGTTGTAATTTTGGTGGATATTGCTCACCATGTGCTTAAACTCTATAAATACATCTTTTGGAAAGATTTAATACCATTGAAATGTTAGAAAAGGATTTATTTCTGGCTTATAACTTCCAAATTCTTAAAATCTCTACATTCGAAAATTGCTTTGACTTCGGCATCATTCTAACCAGTGAAAATTACTTCAAACTTTTTATAGGAAGTTAAAGACACTTCCCTTAGATAATGCGATCACTTCCTCTCAAGAATTTACATAAATCGTTTGTGCCTATACTTTTGAGGCATGGAAAGTTATCAACGTTTCAACTTGTTGGTGTTAGACAATTTTATTTAATTTTTCCTGGAAATATTTTACCCTACACTTATTCCTTATGGCTATAAGAATATATATTTTGAGGGGTGGGGGGGGGGTGAACTAGTGCAAATTAAATGAATAACTATTGTTTTTTCTTGAATTGCGTCTGTGTCTAAACTTTTGTGCAGGACTGTAACTATGTAGAACAGAATTCCTGACTACATGCCCGAAGAAACTGAATGAAGAAGCTTCCAGCAAGATGGTTTTCATTAAGAATGAATAGAGGAACAACTTAAATGAATGTCATTCGGACAATTTGTTAAGATTGGCTGCAATAAATACTGCGACAGACATCGACTCTATCAAAAAAATAAACTGAACGGTTTCGACCGCCATCGTCTCACAATTGATATCGACTAAAACGTAGCAATCTGGAAGTACAGTTTAAATACTTTTTTAAAAGTTGGGTGAAGTCGTATTGTTACGTTGAAACAAAATATTCACTTCTTTTTTAGACTTAAATTTACTAATGGTGAAAATTATTAATTTCTAATTATTTTAAAAGAATCAAATATCAATTCTAATTGTATTAAGATAAAAAAATGAATGTGCCATATAATGTTAAATCGATAATAATTGAAGATCCCTTCCGCGAAAAGCTCCAACATAAGTCTTATGGCCCGCCTCTAAAAGTTAGTGGCGAACGTGAATGTACACTAAAAAAACTTTAATATCGCAAATAAAATTTCATATTTTTTTACTAAATAAAATAGCTTTGAAAGTAAAAATAAGTAAATGTGCATGAACTGCATTTTAATCTATTTCAACCTAGAATTTTCATGCAAGGATATGAAACCTTCAAAGAATCCATTAAATGATCCATAATCACCTTTCAACCCTAAAATTTTTTAGATCATAATCATTAGTATAAACTATTTTTTAAAAAATATTTTGAACTTTTTTTTTTTTAAATTGAAATTTTATTTAAAAAACTGAAATCGCTGTTGTGTTACATATCATAGCCACAAATTTTTTTAAAAATTGGCATCTGAACTATCTCTAGTTTAATTAAAAAACTATAGTAGGCAATTTGTCTTTCCATATTTATAAGGCCGAATTTTAACGAAATGCTCATTAATTTTTTTGATCTATGAACCCATTAGCATCCCACTCTGAAACTTTGTTATCATTAAACATCTTTAATATAAATTAAATTTTAGAACTTTTTGACAATTTTTGAAGACGCTTTTTTTTTAGATTGAAATTTTAAATTAAAAAAAAAAATCAAATCTAAATCACTATTTTGTAACATATCATATTAAAGTCCATACAAATTGCTAAAAATTAGCACTTACACCATTCCTTTAGCTTAAATAGAAAACCAGTTATGACAATTTAAAGGCGTGTCATTTTGTGATTTTTGGCTAAATTTTTTAATAGCCGTATTTTCAAAACGAGTCGATATGTTTCCATAAAATTTTTAATTTTTCTTAGTCTACATATACAACCTGTTTGCAAAAAGTGCGTTGATTTGACGTGGAATGACTCCTAAATAATAAAGGAAAATTAAAGTATTGTTTTCGATCAAGTAAATGTGGTTTTCATATTTCCTAATTCGATAAAATTCCTAATAATCTTAGACTTATTTTGTTTCTCCCTGAAATAGTACTTAAATTTTTCGATAATTCCTTTAAAAAAAAAAAAAAATTCCCGGTATTCCGTCAGATGAGAAAAGTGGATTTAATTAAATTTGTATGTTTTTCAAAATAGTAGGATTTTTAATATGTATTCATAATTTTTTGCTAAAAAGTTTTTTGAAGTTAATTTTGTTTTAAAAATGGAAATTTTTGCTATTATTGAAACAAGCTTTGGAAAGAAAATGTGCATTTATTTGGAACCTATGTCAGCGTCAAAAGAAATATTCCTAAATATTTTTAAATTATCCCTAAAATTCCTACCTAAATTTTTTAGAAAATTCACAAGTACAAAAAAAAAAAAAAAAAAAAAATCAAATCAAATGTCGTGCGGTCACGGATTGACCTATGATGTTCAACTTTTTGTATACTGTTGAGTGGTGGCCACTGAACCAGTTAAGAGTTTTGTCAAAATAACGCATCCGCTAAAAGTAGAGTACCTATTGGCCCTAGTAGTTGGCGGCTTATGACTATTAGTTTTCCGGCATTTGCACTTTCTTCCTTGGAAGTCGTGACATACTATCAAGGTTTTCGTCAAATTCGCGCATAAAGTTGAAATCATAAAACATCATATTTTTCAGCAGTTGCTGAAAAAAAAAAAAAACGCTTCTAACGATTTTGGTTAAAATCTGTGATAATGCCTGTTAACACTTAAACCTACCGACATTTTATAAGTACCAATTTCTACTAATGGCAGTCGAATGACCGCTTTTCAAGTACATATTTTTTTCTCTTCCAGTTAATTATAAATAATTCAGAATTTAGCATAGGCAATGAAACACAAAATAATTATTATGTAATAATTAAATATTTTTTTTCCCCGGGTTTTAGGAAGACAAATGAAAACTTGGAATTAACTGGTTGGTGTAGTGTTAAGGTGTTCTAATCTTCCCCACCATCGTAGTTTCAGTACAAATATGGTTGAAAAACGAGTGCCTTTAACACAGAGCTCTCTGTCCTTGGGCATCGCCCATTAGCGAATGATTCTTTTCTGTTTCGCGCACAAGAACGGACAATGTAATGTCTCTCGAATAACATCTCCAATTTCGCGCTTTTTTTTTTTACTTTGGCGGTATTTTTGACAATTATTACAAACTGGCCATTTTTATTTAAATGAGTGAAAATAGTAAACAATACCATAAATTTTATGGAATGACCAGTAATTACAATGTGTAATTGAAAGTTGTGTGATGTTCCCCACTCCTAGTTTCTCAAAAGTTCCGCAAACTCTGGAATTTTTAAAGGAATTTTTAGGGCTTTATCAAACTAAATTTGCCCCAAACTTCAACCGGGTTCCCACGGTTATTAAAAGTGCTCAATATTTTTTATCTTGTTTTCAAGGCCTTGAAAAGCTTTGAGGGTCCATAATTTTTGCGGATGCTGAATGCAAAATTTATAAAAATACAACTCCAACTTGCTTTACTAAAAATTTATGACAAAAAAACCAACAAATTTCTGAAAACAAATTTTCAAATATCTTTAACATTATTTAGGTCCTTAAAAGTCATCGATTTTTATTGCGTGATTTGAGTGGGAACCAATCCTTAGATGAATTTCTGGCTGCACCACCATTCTATACACCCATTAGAACGCAAATATATTCTTATTCAGCTTTTTTTTGTTGTTCAAAATTACGCTGCGTATATTTTCCTTTTTTTTCTTTTCTTTCTTAACGTTTTGGCAGTTTTTCCCCTTGAGGTGAGCAAGCCAATCAATTGTGATGTCTTTCCCTTTGTAATCCGCCTTGGAAAATGGAACTAGTCTTATTTCCATGGTGATGAGAGCTTCTAACTGTTTGAGCGCGTACGCATTCCCTGTAAGTAGGTTTTGTATTCCGTGTGCATAGTCGATAACAACTGTTGGGGGACATTCTACACAGCACAATCTTCAGCAGTAAGGATTATTTCCAATTCCTTCGATGCAGGTTTCAGTTTTTTTTTACTTTCAATTACCCTTATGTCTACATAGGGTAATGAAAGTATAGTATTCGGTTTTTTTTTTTTTTTTTTGCATTCCTCCGCGTTTTGGAACAATCCGATTTCAAAAGAGTAATTTAGAAAAAATGTCTGCGGTCAGCATAACTAACAATTTTTTTTTAAGTATTGAAAATAAGAAAACAAAAATAGTAATTACACTGATCCATGTCAAATTTAAATGCGGTGACCAGTATTAAAGTGAAATTGGAAGTTGTGCAATGTTCTTTTGCTTTGAATTATTGTGATCAAGTGAGACGTTATTCAGAGTGGCCACAGACCCGGGAAAACCTGGAAATCAGGGAAATGTCAGGGAGCTTTATGATTCTGGAAAAAATCAGGAAAATGTCAGGGAACTTTCTAAAATTTCGTGAAAATCAGGGAAATTTTGTATTGTTTAAAGCACGTTCATCCATATTTTGGCGCTATTTACAGGGAGATTTGTAGTGGTAAGCCATTAGAAGTTTAATGTTACGGAATAATTTAAACTTTTCATTACCAGCAAAACTATTTTTTAAGAAATTGCATATTATCTCATTAGAATACATGTTCTATTTGATCAGGGTGTCTAGACATCTGGAAAACTTACGAAAATCGGGGAAATTTGGAAAAAAGTTTGCCTTAAAATCAGGGAATTTTTTAGAAATCTGTCAGGGAAATCAAGGAATTATCAGGGAACTTCTTTTCCTGAATTTTGTGGCCACCCTGTTATTGCGTATTAAATATGTTGTGTGGAGATCACTCAAAGAGACATCAGTCATGTGATTGCAAAGTGGTAAGATATATCGTATTTGTCGATGGTTAAAACCGAATTTTTGTGAATAAAATGCAATCAAGCAGTTAGGAAAAAAGTATTTTGACTTAATATGTTGCGTAACTAAAAACCTTAGCAAATTTTTAAGAGATGGTTATTTAATGAGAAAGATTAATGGAAGTAGGGCTCGACTGCAGTTAAGTTGGCAAACTCTACGAAAATAAATTGATATCTTCCCAAAAAAACAACTTGACGTGTAACAAAAAACCCGCCAAGTCAGCCATAAAAAATTATGAAGTGTAATGTTTGCCGCCAAGCGGCCGCGTTTAGTTTCTTTGGAGTACTTGTACACAATGTACGAATGGGGTACTTGTACAGTACCCCCCCCCCCCTCCAAAAAAAAAAGAATCAGAACGATGGCTATATCTTCGGTTCTAATTATAGTAGAATCTTACGGTTTGCACCAATTTACTGCACCAATTTGCTTACAATTTACTATATATCTGATGCAATTTTTTTTTTCTTAAGGGATCGTTTACTAAGTAAAAGTAACGCTATCTTCAAAAATTTCAATACGAACCCTTATTTTCTATCATTTCATTCGATTTAGAATACATCATTTACTCTATATACCAAATTTCAATGCATTATGTTGAAAAACACGTCACTTATGAGCGAAAATGTTTCGACCATAGTAAATCTAATGGGGGAAAAAAAAAGTTTCTATTCAAAAAATTCAGCACACATTTTTGTGTTAATGGCCTTTTCGAAACATTTAGAATTGTATAAAAAAAAATGCGGGAACTGTCCATTGAAAGTAAAAATCATAAACATCATGTAGCTTCAAAAACATTGATATCAAAAAAGGCATGATTATAGCTTTGGACTGTGTCCCATTTTAATATTACCATAGATTTAACTTTCTAAATATTTTTTTAAATAAATAAAAGTCTGTTTTAAATGCTATCACAGTTTATAAACTTTATTCAAGATAGAATAGTCTCAGAACTTGATACTCAGGAAAATGTCAGGGAGCTTTCTGTTTCTGGAAAAAACTAGGAGTGTGGAACATCGCACAACTTTCTATTACACTATATACCATTGGTCATTATTGCAGTAAAATTTGACATTGTGTTTCTTACCATTTTCTTATTTTCTCTCATTTTAATAAAAATAGCCAGGTTGGCGCTATTTTTGGCAATAACTTTTACACGAGCGATATACTATACGATAATCCTTATACTATCCTTTATTATAAGTGAAGCTGAGGAGAGAAGAAAAAACGATCGTTAAGAAGGTATGCTCAAGGAAAGAGCTCTGTGTTGAAGACATTCGTTTTTCAACTTTTTACACCGTTAAAGCATTTTTACGGGAATTTCGGAGGTGGGGATGTTTAGAACACCTTAATAGGCATTAGCATAGCGAGCCCTTATGTTTTGGGTCCTTAACAAGTGCCTTTCGTTTTCTCATACTTTCCTTTTTGTTTTCTTTCAGTCTGCAAGTCGATCCCTTTCAAGAGTGAGGCATTTGCTGTGTTTCCATTGTAAAAGAAAACATCGGGAATCCGGTGGTGCTTAACGAATGCATCTTGAAGTGACAGAAAGCACCGGTAGATGGCAGCACCATACGATTCCGTGTGATGAAAGTGTTGCATTCCTATTCATGTAGGCATAAAAGTGTAGTCGTTGAGTTTTCTTTGCTTTTTGACATTGTTATCAGAAAATAAAATTTACAGGGTTGCGTCTGTCATTATTCACAATTTTCGAACCAACTTGCTTTTGGAAAATGAAGCATTAAGGTATCAGTATTCGTTACAAATTTTATCAAAATAACCATTAATGAATATTTGGAAGTACCAATATTTGCTAGTGAGCCTTTTTCCAAAGAGATAAAAAAAAAAATATTGCTATATAAACTAAATAAAAAAAATGAAATGCTATTTATAATTCGAATCAACCATGTCATTCTTTTATGAATTAAAGAACTGAAGAGTAAGTTGTAGCCAGGTTCATTTGAACCCTAAGTGGGTAGATAAACTAAAAGAAAAATTCATTTGCTTAATATATCTGTTGAATTTCTAATATTTTTTTTAACTGTCAAAAAGATTGAATAGTCTAATTTTAATATTTGAGAATCGTAAATACTGGTACCATAATCGTGGTGTTTCATGAGCAAACCTTGTGGTTCGTTTTAATAAGTAACAATTATTTATATTGTGTAATGTGGCATGTGAAGGTGCATATGTATGACTACAGATGGACGAATAGAAGTTGTAATGGAACATTTCGTGTGGAGCGAAGTACACATTTTTCTGTCGAAGGAGGAAGCGAAATGAATGGATGTGTGGTAAGTAATGCTTACAAATATCTATTTTCTGAGGTCCTCTTCAGTCCTACGAGTATTGGAAAAATCGGTCATTAACCTCGACCTTGATGTATTTGGACTGCTTTCATATAAATTTGCAATCCTTATTTATGCAAAATTATATTACAAATTTATACTTGATGTCTCAAATTACAATAGAAGGATTCTAATATTCCCTAAATTATTTCGCTTCAAAACTGTTTAAAATTTAAACTATTCCTAGTGTTATTTAAGGGGAAAAAAAATATCTTTGGAATTTTCCTATTTTCTTCCAAAACTCAAGATTTGAATATCGTATTGCTTGATTTTTTTAAATCCGATTGTTTTCTGTTACTCTACTCAGTTGTAGTATTAAAATGTATTGGAAAAAAATTCTCCAGGTAACAATTTTTATTTTTAATTGATGTAATAATCTGCCAAATTAAAAATACACGTACAATTATTTTAATATGTATTAAAATAGCCTGTAGAAAAAAAAATATTGAACAATTGCAGAAATTAAAACGCAAGGAGTTTTTTTTTTTTTTTAAATTTTTAATAGTTTAAATGTTCCAAAATGAGAAATAAGGAAAATAAATTTTGAAAATTTACAATTATTAACAAGTCATTAAGTTGCCTACAGAACTTTGTGTATTTTTTGTTAGGTATCCGGTAGCTCCCCGGTCCCTTTAAGATTGGTAATATGGCTAAAAGTTGTTAGGCGTTCAATTTTTTTGAGAATTGGCCATTTTTTTTGCCGGTTTTGATGTAATTTTTTTTTTAAAGCATTTTTTTTTTTTAAAGTAGGATTATAAATTTTGCATATTCGCTGCGTCCCCATGAGCTGGGAGATGATTGAAGGTAGGTAACTTGGTTGGAAGGTAGTAGTATGGTATTTAGGGTTGGGGGAAAGAAAAAAAAATTGCTTGCTTATTTCGGAAGTTAAATATAATGAGTAAAATTCTTAAAAATATACTCTAAATTTCGAAATAACTGAGAACGTCTTGTTGAGCATCTGATCTTCAAACGCGTCTTCCTCAAAACTGTGTATTTTCGATCGGCCCATGTGAAAAAATATAACTCTCTGACCGATAGAACTGAAATTTTGTGCACTATTCTACATATAAATAGATTTCGTCGGGGACTAGGATCTTTTTCTTTCTCATCCTTAACTCTCCATTTTGCAGCCAGATTTGTGCTTCGAGAACTTGGATTTTATTTTTCGAAGTCCGTCATTTTGAAATTTTTTTTTTGATAAAAGTTGTTAATCCTAGTTACAACGAGAACGACAATTCTATAGATTAATAATTCGATTTGCCTTTTTTATTTTGAAAGTCCTTTAAAAGATTTTTTAAATCGCCGGGGCCTACTACGTACCTTTTTTTTTTCCCGTCGTCTACTTGAATCAATAATTTAGTCCATTTTTTTGCCCTATTTGTTGACTAGAATTACCGCACAAAAAATAAAACGACCATTGAATTTTATGCAAGTAACTAAATTGCTACCTTAAAGAGCTTAACTATGTCTCTTGAATCAGTTGCAGTGCCAGACACGTCCGTGTAACAAATATTCTAATTCTTATTTGAATTGCTTTTTTCATTTCGGAATTATTTTAAACTCTTATTATTATTATTTTTTTAAAGACTAAATCTTCTTAGAAAAGTTATTACAGCAATTCGAAGTACTAATTTAAATATAAATTTCTCCCTAGAAGATTAATTTGCTGCAGTATTTAATTGTAACCGCAATTTCATGATCTAAAGCCATGTATATATTGTATATAAATTGAGAATAATCTAGTCAACTGCAGGAAGAAAAAAAAAAAAAAAATGCCAATAATTCCAGAATTTAAAAGACATGAGGCCTCGTGAGCGGTGAGGGTTGTTCTTGCTACAATGCGGTGTTTTACATCAGCTCCTAATACGACTTCATCCAGTGAACTAGCCGAGTGCTTCAGTTTCTGTAATTATTCCAGTCAAGGTAAAGCAACGTAAACCAAAATTGATAAATAGTGGTGACATCACATTAACGCACGTTTTTAAAAAAATAAAATTTTAAAATTTGTTTAGAAATATAACTTTCCTAGAATAATTTTTTTTTAAACGTTTGGGAAATGATTTATCAGCTGAATTTTTTTTAACACTTATTATTAGTTCGTAAAACAAATCACAGATGGCAGCACATATTGTCAAGAAAATATGCATCGTGTCGAGCCTTAAAATGGAAGTTTCTCTTGGATAGCCGTTTGTGGCAGAACATATCTCATGCGTCATATCTTTTTTTAAAAAAGCTTTTTTTTTTAAATTTAATTTTGCACATTTTCTACCGATTTTCAACATTATGTGTGGTTTTCAAAGAACGGATGATTGATGTCAGTGGCGGCTGGTGCAAGGGTGCCTGGGCCCCCTCACTTTTTAGGACCCTGATCCCACTTATATATACTTGTATATATTTTTATATATATATACACTTATATATATTTTTAAAAAGTAAAAACAAGATTGAAAATATTTTTCTGTTGAGTGATGAAATTTTGAACTGAAATACTTATGAATCAATATGCATTCATTTTATGTTTAAATGAATAGTGTATTCCAGCTTGCTCTTGGAGCAGTATATTAATCGCGAGTTAAATTCCAAATTATTCTTTCATATCTCTTATCACTATAAAAGCTTCCTTCATTAAGCTTGGCGTCCACTATAGTTGAGCAGAGCGGAGTGGACTAGAGCCAGTTACAAGGCTGCCAACGTCTACTGTAGCACGAGGCTCATGTGCTACAATGGACGTTGACAGACTTGTAATTGGCTTTAATCCGCTCTACTCTGCTCAGCTATAGTGGACGCAAAGCTTTACTGACTGCTCGTTCTGTAAAGTTGGGAGATTAATTGAATGCAGGTGCATCTTGTCATTTTTTATTTCTGTTCGCTTGGTATGGAGATTAGACTATTGAAATTTTCCTCTCTGAGAGAGGAATATTTCAATTTCAAGGCTTTTGTAGTGTCTTGGATATGAACGCAACTAAATTCCTTTAAACTTACCAACATTTTATTTAGTCAATGCTAGTTTTGTTTTGTTTTTAAACCATCGACTGTTAATTTCTGCCACTTATAAAGTGCTTAATACAGCCAAATACGTCTCGTAATTTTGAGCATCTAGAAGAATACGAGATCGAAATCTTCTAGTGTAAACCCCTCTCTCCAACCCCACCACACCAACGAGAGGACATTGAGGCCACGACAGATTTAATGTGCACCAGCCTCCATTATGTACACACCGATATTTGGCGGACCGAGGACAGAACCCACAATCCTCCAGTTATGAGCTCGATACTCTACTGTCTAGACTACCGGGAGCCCTCAATGCTAGTTATGAGAAGACACGGACCAAAACAAAGAACATCGGATCAAGAGAGTGTTGCCAATCTTTAAAACATTAAGCTACACCTGTTTAAAATTCTTATGTACGTAATCTATTTTTTGTAAAACATTCAGTTTTTTTTTTTTTCGAATTTGTTAATATTAATTGATGAAGTATTAAATGACAATAGAACTTCAGGCTGAAATTTTATAATCCTGATGCAAAACTATTTTCTTTTTAAATTACCTTCCAATATATATTTTTTTACTTTCTTTGAATTTTCGCGACAGAAGTTTTCACCGTAGAATATTAAAAATATTTGAGTAGAGTATTTTAGTTTCACAAAATCTCATGCCGAAATTATTGAATTCTGGTTCAAATATTTTTTTTTATCATTACTACAAAACTGCATTTTCGCACTGCTACGTATTTGTATAATTTTAAATGTGTTCTTCAGGTAATTTTTTTTCCCAAGTCACAAGATTTTGAAAAACAAAGACCACTTTTCATATAAGGTACAACTTTCCAATCTATCATGCGAAAGTTTCAAACATGAAAAGTTCGCAATTAAAAATGCATCGTGAGCGCATCTATAATAATAAAACAAGCTGTGTGTCTGTCTATCTGTGGAACTGTACCTACTTTAAATTGGAGTAGAGCTCTGAAATTTTCGACATAGGAAGCTTTCTAATTTTATGTATGTCAAACATAATGTTAAAATTTTAATTAGTTCTTTTTTAATTAATTTTTTAATTTATTGTTTACAAAGTGACTTCAAATAGTTACAGCTCTGACATTTTCAACATAAGTAGTTTATCCTTCTAATTAGACTTTTGAAAAACAGAATATTAAAATTTTAATTAGTTATTTTTTAATTATTTTTCTTAATTAACAATTATTTTTACAAAACGACTTTTAATAGGGTTAGAGATCTGAAATTTTAAACATAAGTAGTTTTGGTCTTTTAATTTGTCTTTTAAAAAACAGAATTTTAAATTTTTATTTTGATCTTTTTTAATTAATTTTTTTAATTAATAAATATTTTACAAAACGATTTCTAATAGGGCTACAGCTCTGAAATTTTCAACATCAGAAGTTCTTCCTTCTAATAGGACTTTTGAAAAACAGAATTTTGAAATTTTATTTGTTTTATAATTAACAAATATTTTACGAAACATTTTCTAATTGGGATACATTTTTGAAATTTTCAACTCAAATAGTTTTGGCCTACTAATTCGACTTTTGACAAAGAGAACGTTAAAATTTTAATTTGTTTTTTAATGAATTTTTAATTAATATTTCCATTAAAAGCGATTTCTAATAGGCCTAGAGTGCTGAAAGTTTCAACATAAGTAATTTCGACCTTCTAATTTTGCTTTTTACAAACATCACGTGTTAAAATATTCTTAAAGGTGTGTTGTATTATCGTTATTAACGGGGAATTTTTTTTATCATTTCTCGACAAGGGAGGGGCTTCTAATATTAAGGCTTTACGTAGAAATTAGTTTTTAGTGTGAGAGGCGACCTTGCGATTTCACAATAATGAATCTTTCATCGAGCAAAGCGAGCTCATGTTTGCATAGCAATGAACCTTTCAACGAATTAAGTAAGCCTGTGCTTATGTGTCAATAACTTTTTTAGCGTGCGAAGTGAACTCGATTTTGCGTTGCGATGAACTTTCCTGCGAGCGAAGCGCCAAAAATTGGGGCTCGTACACCAATGACGGATTTCCGCAACGCGGGGCCTCTCAGCTGGTTAAAATAATGCACATGGTAACATTTCGTAGTGAAGCACGGGTATTTAGCTAGTTATTAAATATATATAAAATAATTTTTTTTGAAACTGCACTTTTTTTGGCCCAATTTTTGACCCACATCCCAATTCGTGGATGTTATAAATTTGGAGTTTGAGATTCTTCTATATACACTACGGGAAAAAAGTAGAAGGACAGTCATATTTTGGAATTTATGCTTTGTATTTCGATCCTCCTGAACTAAATTTCTTTTTTTATGTAGTTTGGCTATTTTTTGCTTTTTTATAAATGATTAAATTTTATCTACTACTAGTAAAATTTAAGGAAAACAGTACTTAACGATTTTTGGTGTGTGAAAAAAGTAGAAGGACACGTGCTAAAATAATTTATTTTGGAATATTGTAAACCTCAAAGGAAGGTGTTTCATTCTTTTTAACTGTTTTTGTTAAGAAAAACATACTATTTTATTGAAAATCCGTCGTTTTCATCTTTTTAGACTGCCTAAAGGGAAACCTTTAAGTGAGTTTGAAAAAGGCCAAATTTATGCCTACAAAAACGATGGCAAATGTGTGAGAGAGATTGCACGCCAGCTACATATTAGTCCAAATACTGTTTCAAACTATATAAGAAATCCTAGTAGTCATTGAACCAAAAAGAAGACTGGCAGACCTAAAAAACTGATGCAACGCGATCAAAGAAAAATCATTCGGGAACTAAAAAAATCGGATGGAAGTATTGCCAAAGCTCAAAATAATGCAGGCATCACACACGTTTCAAGAAGAACTGTCTACAACTACATAAAAAGGTCCGAAATTTTCGTATTCCGAAAAAGGATGCCCCAATCCCAAATGGAATGAAAGACACATTGAACACCGACTGCACTGGGCTAAAAACCACATGTCCTGGACATCAGAGTGGACCTCCGTTATATTTTCTGATGAGAAAAGATTTAATTTAGACGGTCCAGATGGCTACAAATACTATTGGCACTGACTCGGTACTGAAGAAAAGACTTATTCTACCCGACAGATGGGAGGAGGGAGTTTAATGGTTTGGTTGGCAGTCGGGTACGGAGGAAGAACAAGCCTAGTGTTCCTGAGTGGCAGGCAAAAACACGCAGATTATATCCAAGTCTTGAATTCAGATCTCCTTCCCTACGTCGTTGAGCTAGGCGGAAATGACTGGATTTTTCAACAGGACGGAGCATCAATTCACACAGCTAATGGGGTTAAAAATTGGTTTGCAGCAAATAATGTTCGGGTTTTGCCATGGCCTGCTAAAAGCTCGGACCTCAACATTATAGAGAACATATGGGCAATGATTGTTCGTCGCGTTTACGCGGAAGGCAAGCAGTTTGAATCTATAGTTGAGCTTCGGAGAACTTTGAATTATGTATGGGACAATTTCTGCCAAACAGAAATTCAAAATTTATATGATTCGATGCTAAATCGAATTTTTGAACTAATCAAAGCCAGTTGTGGAAGAATTCCCTATTAATAAGACTTTTATTTGCATTATTTAGAAGTGTCCTTCTACTTTTTTCACAGAGTATGATGAAGTCAAAACTGATTTATTGCTGTACTTGACCTGTATTTTTTTGTTTCAATTTTCAGATACAGTTATCTGTTTGCAATTAGTAATTTAAAGTGTTACTCATTAAATTGTTATGGAAAAAAATCAGTGTTTTTTATTTATAAAAAAAAATCATGTGTCCTTCTACTTTTTTCACGCAGTGTATAAGCTTCAATTTCACCAAAGCCAAAAAATTTGAGGTTTTAAGTTTTTGAACTATAATTCAATAAAAGTCGTCCCCATTGTATTTAAAATGGGAGAAATTGGCTCAAATGTTTCAAATTCTGATTTTAGGTTGGTAATATGTTTTATTCTTGGTCCAAATTCTAATTAAATTTTTTTTTTTTTTTTTTTTTTTGGAAAATCAGAAATTTAATTTTTCGAAAATCGTGAAATTTTTCTAAGTTCCTAGGGTATTTAAATGGAAAATTTCATTTTGGTCAAATTGTGTTTTTGTACTAAAACACACTTCCTAAATTGAAGCAAGTTCAAAATTTGTCCAGAAATCATTTTTCAATAGGAAAAGGCGAAGTTGAAATTTTGAAATGAAAGGGCTCATAAATGGTTTTTAAAGCGTGTTTTTTTTTTTTTTTTTACTTTGCATTATTTTCGATTTTGAGTCCAAAAATACTATTTTGTAATCAAATTGATGATCAAAAAAGGATTCAGGTGATGAATTTTATCATCCTAGGCGCAAAAAGAAAGATAAATTTCGAAAATTGAGAGTTTGAAAATTCCCATAGGATTAACATGGGTATCCAAGTAGCACGCTCATATGGGCCCACGTTAGGGTGGATCGTTCTTCTATGGAGAAAAAAAAATTATTATTAATCAAAACCTACCTATGAGGAAAAGATGTTCTATGATATAGAGATTAGGGAAAAAATAATAAAAAAAAATTATTTTAAAATTTTGCACTGCCACAAAGGGTTTGAATTTTCGAAAAAAATGCAAAAAGTCCTAATTTTCGTTAAATGATCTTACACTAAAAATAATTATTTTTCACAATATAGATCTTATAAAAGTGATGATGATTGAATAATTAGTAGAACAATGTACATTTCAATCTTTTTTGACCCAACTCCCCCCCCCCCCATATCACCGTTGAATCAGCCCTACAACCCTATAGTGCAGTTGTCAGCGGCTTACGGAATTCGACACCTAATCGGTGAGCGCTGTTCCTTGTAAATTAAATTACAATTTTATTATGTGACATTTGTTTGTTTGTGTACTTGGAATAATATTGTACTGTGCGTTGATAAGAAAATGCATGATTTGTCTTATATTTGAGTCAGGCTGTAATATGCCCACGATCATGCTTCGTACTACGAAAAACGTTATAAGGTGCATATATTGGCATTCAAAAAGAGAAGCAAAGTACAGTGTATTTAAATACACTTTTCTCCGCGTGTCAATAAGTTGCATGTAAGTTAAGAGAGACCTGGAAACGAGTTTTATTACCAATAAATGACCACCACAGCATTTTGAGAAAAATAAGTTCATACTACGACAAATATCGCGCTTTCAAAGCTAGAAAATTAACTGAAAGCTATCTCAGGGAAAGCACATCGTAAGTTTTGTTCATGCGTCGACTTGGCTGTTTTCAGATTATCTGGTGCCGTCATCAACACGAGGGCTATAATGCGCCGAAACATTAGTCATTTGACAAGCCAACATACATTTACAAACACCCATGCCTTACAAGGGACTCGAACCCGCATCCTCGCGGTCTAGAAGCTACCACACTAACCACTATACCGTTTGTTCGGCTAGGTCATGCGTCGACAATGATAATGTTGGTTGTGATAGTAGGTAGTCTGTCAACACAGGTATCAAAAAAAGTGTTATACGAAATATGGAACTGATTTTGAAGCGTCCATTACAATGGTTTGTGTGCCAGTTACAAGCCAAAGAGAGACCGTATGCGTGACACTACCTGTAGTTTCATTCACGTAAGCCCAACCTATGCGAACAGACTAACAAGAAAGACTTAAGTACTGATCAACTGTGCTTAATGGACATTTGTGAAGCCATCACTGCGGACAATTCAGCGAAGGGCTGTTGAAGAGAAACTCTGGAAAGATTTGCCACTCAAGGTGGTTTACAACCCTCAACAGAATTTTCATGTTCTATTTGGCTTAGCAGATGTCCAACCAAAGCTTTATTGACATTAATTACGTTCATCGTAAAAGTCTAGGCACCTATGTGATTCAAGATCAAAACCAAACAATCGGTAATCTGTGGTGCAGAGCACTTGCATCAATCAATCAACAGTAATTTCTATCGCGTTATTTCTCAATTGATTTGAAGAAAGTCATTGATCCAATAATTTTTTAAACGGGGGTTTTGGCTTTCCTGAAAATATCCTGATATCAATGCTAGCTGACAACGGAAATAACACAAAGGAATCGGTCCTCCAAAGAATTTTGAATTTGCGTAAAGTCAAACGTCTGCTGCAACCCAAACCCTTTTAGCGATTAATATCCGTATCTAAAACATACCAATTTTTGACCCTTGTGTGACAGATTATGAACAGATTGTGTGACAGATTAAATGAACTTGATTAAGTGGGAGAATGTGACAGAACGATTTAGTGATGACATGATTTCATTTCATAGTAAACCTAGCAATCATTTCTACGGCAATACTACAGCATTACCTACTATCAAGGGGTAACCTTGTTGTACTCAAGTTACAGAACGAATAGTCACAGAAGCATTTTCTGCTGTAAGCGGATCATACAGAAGAGATAGGTTAAAAAGAAATAGCCTGGAATCACGAAACCTCAAGCCAGTTTCCAACACCAAACGTGATTACCGTTTACTGTAATTTCGAAGATTTTTTTATTTTTCTTGATTTAATTCTTAAGAAGCTGTAATATGTTCCTAAAGCTTTTTTTTCTGTAACCATTTAGTATATATCCTCTATTCCAATAAACATTTAAAAGTACTAATGGCCTGTTTCACTTAAACAAAAATCACTGACATTTTACCATTAAAAAGCTTAAATACCAAAACTTCATCCCTCCTTGCAAAGAGCTTAACATAAAATATATTATTTTTATTTTATTTTCCCCTTAATTAATGTACCTCAGAACATCTTTTCCGTACAGGTAGGTTTTGAAATTCTTCAGAAAAAAAATTCAATTGACTTCGACTTTTTGCTATAAAAAAGCTCAAATACCTAAACTTCATCCTCGTTGTGGCAGTACTGAACTTAAAATTTAATTTTTTTAATTATTTTTCCATGTATCTATATACCATAGAACATCTTTTCCCCATAGGTCGGATTTGAAATTCTGAATTTTTTTTTTCCAATCCACCCTAGCCCACATGGGTTAGTGGTGGGTTAACCATAAGGACCCCGATGGGCAGCCCATATAGGCACCTCGTATATTCAGGTACATGAGTTCTATTCGGGCCCATGTGGGTTTTCTCGCATGGGCCGACACAACTAACCCATATCGGCTCATGTCGACCTCCCTAGTTGGAATAAGATGGGAATTCTATAAGGATCCATTAAACAGTCCATACTAGTCCATGTGGATTTTTCATGAGGGGCC
This sequence comes from Linyphia triangularis, assembly GCA_963978545.1. Classification (NCBI taxonomy): domain Eukaryota; kingdom Metazoa; phylum Arthropoda; class Arachnida; order Araneae; family Linyphiidae; genus Linyphia; species Linyphia triangularis. The sequence continues at coordinate 76,482,109 of OZ021730.1, forward strand.
TGCATGGATTCATACATATTGATCTGTTTTATTTTAGAGGCTATTTTAAATATTTAGATCCAATACTTGCAACCAAAACAATTCGAACCAGATTTTTAATTATTTTTTATACATTTTATAAGAGAACAAGACGTTTATCGTTAATATACTTTTTATGTTTAATAATATATTTTAATGCATAAAATGTTTTCCTCTGTTCATATTTTTTTAATATTTGATATTTTTTAGAATTTCAACACAACAGTATGGATTACATACAATAAATGTTTTTTTATTATTATTGAAAAGGCTCATTTCAAAAAATTGTAACAAGGATTGTTAAAAATGTTCTCATTGGTTGAAAATTTTCAGACATTAAATTTCTTATGTGTACAAATATTTTAAGCCACATCACTAATTATGTAGTGATCTTTTTAATATATGATGTTACGAATTATTGTATATTTGTAAATATTTCGTAGTTTTAATTTTGTAAAAAGAAAACGTAAGTACATTTCGCATAACGCAGTGCAAGAGTTTGTTTTTACTTCGCTTTCCTGCAATGCGTCTCTTAATGCTGGAAAACGCGTTTTTCAGGGATAAAGCTGGAAAACGAGTTTTACTAGAATGCCATTCAAGATTATGGTCAATGGCGAGATAAGGCCAAGTTGGCGATGGTTTCGGCAACTAATTTTGGTCACCAAATTTGGCGAGAAATTACCAAATATCGCCAAACTTGGTGACCATTGGCGGCACTTTCGGTCCACATGTACCTGTATAGGGCTTTTTGACTACGATCTGGAAAGTTCTCCAAATTTCTATCTCTGGAAGATTCGCGAAGGTTTAGCTTTCCTATATAAGGTCAAGAGAGGGTGATCTAGTTAGTTCTCTGAATGCTCGCTGAGAGACAGCTTAGTTCCGAAAGTGAGCATATTCGAGGATAAAAAGGTTATTCCAGCAAATAGGTTCTTCAATAAAAGTTCGCGAATACCTTGTTCAGTTAAAAATAAAAAAAGGTCTTGTGAAATACTCCAAAAATGGTTGTTGAACATTCATAATCTTCAACAGGGAAGTTTAATTGTCGTTAAAATATGCTTGCATGATATAAAGACCTGTTTTAACGAAATAGGAATGTGCGTAGGAGCTGACTTTTAGTGACTGCCACAATCCAACATGTTTTAAAGAACATTTCATATTATTTTACGTAGTCTATGCATAGAAAAGTAATGAAGATCTGTTTATAGCTACAGGTCTACTATAGTACTTCGACATCACGCCTTCAAGATATTTGGTAACAAAAATCAAACATATTTGACTCTACCTTTGAAAGAAAATTGTCGAATTTCGATTGGCCTTCCAAACAATACTTCTGCACTCATTTTTATTTCTTAGGCGCGATCTGATCGTTTGTTGTAGTTGAAAACTATCTTTACTTTTAGGTGTGCCGACCCTCTTGTCACTGTTGAAGCTTTAACTGCATTAGGGGGAGGTACGCCTGTGTCTGTCGTCACAGGAGGGGCAGGCCTCCCTCCCGTCCACCACCTACACCCAGGAAACCTCAGTCTCCACCACCGCAGCCAAGAAACTCCACCGCGTATATAGAGCAAGTATATATACATTTGTATACCCAACTTACTTTTTATTATTACTTATTTTTTAGTATATATTTGCATGTTTTTTGTATTCAAACTATAATTTGTTGGTACATGTTTTTAATTACAAACAATTTATTATTTCTTAGTGTGGTAAGGAGGATTTCTACTTGATAGAAACGGAAAGGATTTGGATTGCAATTCTAAGGCCTCTTTCCCACGAGGCGGTTTAGTTGATTCAATTAAGTTGCTTGGTGAACTCTCACCAAGTTGACTTGGCACCTTCACACGAGGCAACTTGTGGAATCAAATTTTCTTCTCAACGGGAGGTCAGTATGATGTTGAATCAACTAGTTAGGATGAGAACGTTAGCGGCACTTGTGCCTGCAAACAAACCGCCTGGACGCACGAGTTGACGGCGTGTGAAAGGGTTCAGGCGATTCCCTCTCATTTCCTAGATGGCTACACTCCTAATCACCCGCCAGATAAACTAGTTGAATCAACTAGTCGCCTCGTGTAAAAGAGGCCTAAATCTCTCTACAATATCGAATCCTGATATTTATTGTCGCTCGCATTACAGAGATTTGTATGCGAGTCTAAAGGTGTTCTCGGTTACAGCATTTTTCGCTTATAGCGACGATTTGATGATTCACGCTAAAACATCCATGGAATCTTACTCATTTAGACATATCAATTCTTTTTATTGCATTTGTTATCTTCAAAAAACAACAAGGCATTGTAAAAAAAAAAAAAAAACACGCCAAGTAAAATGGTCAACCAGAAAAAGTTATGAAATCTAATGATTGTAATTTCTTTGGGTTACTTGTACATAATAAACTTATTTAGGAATATTGGAAGGAAAACTCATAGGCAGTTAGTACTTGGCAGGCTAAATTTTTCATAAAATTAATCTCAATTGAGTGCCTGAGAAGTAAAGCGGTCCAAACTACTTTTTTTAGTTTTTGTGAAAATACAATTTAATTTTTTTTTTTTATATATTTATATTAAATTTGTAAGAAATTATTTGTTGATCAAATGCTAACCTCTGGGAATAAAATATCACTTGTTTTCATAGAATTTAATACATATAAGAAACTTTAAAGTGTATTTTCTCAAAAGTTATGAAAAGTCACTTAGACTCCTTTGCTTCCTAGTCCCACAATTCAGTGCAATGGGTACAAAGTAGCTCAAGCATATACTTCTAATATACAGTTTAATCACAGACTCGATATAATAATTAAAAAAAAATCGTTAAAATCTCCTTTTCCCTCAAACAACAGTGTTAGAGTAATTTAAAACACATTATTGCAAACAACAACAATATAATTTAAAACTTCAATTGTTGAGAGACATATTGTGTTGAAATTTTCAGCTGTATTCATTTATATTATTGATTTTTTAAGACATTGCTGGGCAGAAAAAAAAAAGACGCCTTGCTTTATCCAAAGTTTTACTTTCAAAACGTTAAATAAATATAATATTTGAATTTATTTGTAAATATCTTAATAATGGCTTCCAGAATATTATCCTGGCTACGTAGGAATTTGTAAGTGAATTTTATTTGTTACGCTTTTTTTTCCCGTATATGACAAGTCGGGTGTAATTTTCTGTCATATAATCTAAAAACTAATTAAACTTTAATCATAAATAAGTTAATTGTAAATAATGGAAAAAGATTATAATTATCTAAATAATAGATCTAAATAATATCTAGATCTAAATAATAATATCAATAAGTACGATCGTCACTGCTGTTTTGGAACATCAGATTAAAATACCAACAATTTTCAATCAGACGACATTTAAGAGGAAGTCTTAGTAAGGATCATATCCTATACTCGCTATGTTATAAACTTCTAGCCCAGTGCATTTAGAAACTATTTTTTATAAAACCTTGAAATTTGGTGAGTAGGTACGAAAAAGATCACTTAATGAAATGACAAATTGTTTTCATGTAATGTATATCTATTATAAATGATAATTTAAATAGCAAAACACAAAACGAGGTGGAGTCACTGCAAATGCATTGACGTAAGCTTTTCAGATATAAAATATATTAGACGCTATTTTCAAGTTTTTAATTTATGTCATTTCATTTAGTGATACTCTTCGTACCTACTAGGCAAATGTCAAAAAAGTAGTTTCTATAAATGCCCTAGCTAGAAGATTGTAACATAACGAGCATAGGCAATGATGGGCCGAGTAGTCAAGTTGGGAGAGTATCGTTCTCCCAATTTGGGCCTGGGACCGACTAAAGATCTCCGTGTTCGCTAATGGTGACTGGGGCACGTTAAATCAGTCGTGGTTGCACAGTCCTCCAGGTTCCCATGCAAATCAATACCTCTGAGGGTGGCAAAGCCAAGTCTTCTGCTGGAATCTTCTGCTTGGTAATGCCTCTAAATTAAGAAGTTCGACATACGGTCGGTAGCTCTGCCGTCTACCGGGTGGTTATCGAAAAAGAGGTAGAAATGAACTCTTCGGTGGCTATAGGTAGACTTGCTCTCTCCCCCTCGCGAGTGTGCGCTTACATCCCGTGCAGTACTGCCCACTACCGATCTGTACGGGATATGGGGTTGGTACAAAATGCTTAAGCAGAGGAGCCTTAGTCCCCATAGTCCTTGACGAGATAAAGCATATTCTTACAGATATATCGCATAAATTGTTCTTATTCGGAGACTGATAAAAACAGATGGTATTTCTTTAAAGGGAAGCTTGTGAGTTAACATTTTGAACAAATCAAAAGCAATTCAAAGGGATTTTGAACATCTAGAGTATATTTATAGCCGTTTAAGTATTATTTCAGAAAATGTGAGCTATTTCTATAATTATTATAGCTACTACACATTAAAGTGGTATAGAATTTATACAAAGGCTTTACGTTTGTTTGGGTTTAACATTCCTAGACAAATGTAACAAACACATTCGATATATCACAAGAAAGGTCACATAGAGACGCATGTTCCCACACAAAAATTGAACTGGAAATCATTAAACGAAGTACCTATAATAGCGACCAGAAGCCATTTTTCAATTTATTAGACCAAAGCTACAAGCACAAGAGTCATATGTTAGTTTGAACGCCTCTATAATATTAAAAGGATTATCTAAGAGTTAACCGGGAATACGAAGTGTTTAAAAATTCGATTGAATGAGTGCTTCCATAATGACTCAATTTTACATACAAATAGAGGTATTATGTTAGAAATTGGATATTTTATGAAAAATTCTCTCTTCAAATCAATGAATTTGCGACATTTTTAGTATTTCATACCTCAAGGTAAATAAAATAACCCATAAAAAAGTTTTTAATTGTCAATTTTTATATTCATTAACAAAATGCCGTTTCTGTTGACAGCGTGTGCTTAGTGTTGGAATCTTATTTTAAATATTAAAAACATCTCTATCAGCTAAATAGGCGGTAAACTATTTTTAAAAATTTGCTCATTAAAAATGAATGTGAATTTATGTACTCACATCCAACTATCTTTAATATATTCGGATTAAAACAATTTTATTATTTATTAAAAGAATTTTGGCGAAAGGAAACGCTTTCTACAATGATCGGTTAAGCTTTATTTTAGCACGATTTCTTGACAGCAACTTGGCTTATTAGTATTTCGCATAAGCGACTTTTTAGTGGCAGTTACACCCTCAAAATTTCATAGAATGCATTTGTCATCGGTATCGAATCTATCTGCCTAGTGTCAGCCTGATTGGATGATGGCAAGAAGGTTAATTAAGCCTCCACAGATTTGCCCACCATTGACTTACACAGTCCTTCGATCCCTTATATTACGATTTTGTGTATGTGCATGTGGGGCACATACACAAAATCGTAATATAAGGGATTTAAACTACAGAATATATCGAAACAGTCGAATTGAAATTCGGCACATGGTTAGTTGATATCTATTCGAGTTTACACATATTTTAAAGATTTGAGAAAAAATTGTTTTTGATGCAATATTTATTATGGCAAAATGGTCTTTTACATTGTTTGGAATCCATAGCATAGCTAGTTAAAATTTAATTAAAAAAAATAAAATAAGTAAATAAAAAAAAAAACTTACGGAAAATACGAACCTCAACCTCTTTCGTTCCAAAAACAAAAAAAAGGCTGAACTATAAAAAAAAAAAAAAAAAAAAAATTAGAAATGTCCAAGAAAATTATTTTTGAGCATAAAAAAGTTTTGCATTAAAAGAAATAATTTTAAAGTGTAATTAGCTGGTTTCGAATCCCACTTCGCAAGCACAACTTTTTGTGTCCACATACAATCGTCCCCCTCCCTAGTTTTCGAAGGTTTTTTTTTTTTCTTTTTTTCTAACGTTTTAAAACATCCGATAGGCATTGAAATCGATTTTGAGAAACAAATAAAGTATCAGTTCCAATAACTATTAGATACATTATTTTGTAATTTTTATGTTAAATAATCTTCTCTAAATTAAGCTATAGTTTATTATTTTCGAAGATAAAAAGGTTATTCCAGCAAACTGGTTCTTCAACAATTGTCCACGAATACCCTGTTCATTTGAAAAAAAAAAATTAAGGCTCGTGAAGTACTCCGAAAATGGGTGCTGAACACTCATAATCTTCAACAGGGAAGTTTTATTGTCTTTAAAATATGTTTGCATGTTATAAAGACCAGTTTTAACGAAATAGGAATGTACGTAGAAGCTGTCTTTTAGTGACTGTCAAAATCCAACATGTTTTAAAGAACATTTCATATTATTTTAAGTAGTCTAAGCATAGAAAAAGTTATGAAGGTCTGTTTATAACTACAGGTCTACTCTAGCACTTCGACATCTCGCTTACAAGGTATTTGTTAACAAAATCAAACATATATGACTTTACCTTTCAAAGAAAATTGTCGAATTTCGGTTGGCCTTCCAAACAATATTTCTGCAACTTTTGGATATCCAAGGATTCATTTTTAAGGGATATCTATTTTGACGAAACCTTCGAGCTGATATTTATCTCGTCTTTGTACCCATTATTACATGTTTATTAAATGTTGTTCATAGAAAGATGGTCATATTAGTCCCATTGATCATTTCATACCCCAAGATCAACACGAAGACGGCCAGTCATTTGAAATCGATTTGCATACTTCGTGGTGAGAGAAAAAGTCCACTGTCATCTTTATAACATTGAGATAGCAATGTTGTATGTCATCCGTGCGTATCCGAATTTCGTTAAGTCAAAACTGACAGGATTCGGAGTTGAATTGTGGCCAGTGATTGCAAGAAAACGGTCTCTAACATAATGTCCGAATTAGATTATGTCATGTCATTAAAGATATCGGCTTTATTTCATCGATTGTATTATTATTGTGTCCACTACCCGTAAAATGATGCTGTTTATATGATTCAGTTGAGGTCCTTATAAAAACCCTTCCCTATATTCGCTACGTTGCAATCTTCAAACCCAGTGCATTTAGAAACTACTTCGTATAACCACCTTAGCATTTGGTACGAAACTTATCCCTTAATGAAATCACATAAATTGTTTTCATATAATGTCTATCTATTATAAATGAAAAATAAAATATCAAAAGACAAAACCAGGTGGAGCCACTGCATATACATTGACGTAAGGATTTCAAATCTGAAATAAAATATATTCGAAGCTACTTTCGAGTTTTTAATTTATGCATTTCATTAAGCGATCTTTTTCGCACCTACTCACCAAATGTCAAGGTTTTGTACGAAGTAGTTTTTAAACGCACTGGCTAGAAAATTATAACATCGCGAGCATAGGAAATGATCCTTACTAGGACTTCCTTAACACTAGAAAGATTAAGACTTAGTAAATACCTATATTGCCCAAAAGCAGTCAAAATGACTGCATTGTGAAAGAATAACTAATATGTAAAGAAATTTGTTTATATATTGTTGCGTGGATGGGTTCGAAAGACTTGAAGCCAAAGCAGATCAAAACTTGCAGAAATTTATTCCGATATAACTCCAGAACTTCTCATTCTAGTAGACTCAATACAGCTCTTTACACAACAATAGAGAACAAAACAGCAGTTAAAAACTTGACAACACAACTGCTAAAAATCGCCGTAAAAGACAATGCAATACAGTTCACTTTTGGAACTCTCTGAATACTTGCTGAGAGACAGCTAACTCAGTAACTCCAGTCAACTAACTGACTCAACTAACTAACTCCACTCACGTTAGTCCTTATATATGTACATGGGGACCGAAAATGTCGCCAAATGGTTGCCAAGTTTGGCGACAAAAATTAGTCTCCAAAACCGTCGCCAACTTTGCTCTATCTCGCCAATTTGGCGAGATTGCCATTACTATAACGTTAAATGGCGTGCTCTTTGTAAAACTCGCTTCCCAGCATTATCTCTGTAAAACTCGTTTTCAAGCATAAAGGGTCACATTGCAGGGAAGCAAAGACAAACGAACTCTTGCTCTGCCTTATGCGAAATGTACATAAAATTCCCTTTTTACATAATTAATGCTACGAAATATTTACAAATATACATAAATTCGTAACAATATATATATATACCAGAAATGAAGGAGGGGGAGGTAATTACAATTTATTAATAAACGCATTTATATGCTGTTCAAAAAGTCACAAAATTCAAAGAAATTGTGTCATTATATACATAATTGTTTTTCTAATTGAAATTAAAAAGCAGTCAAAATGACTTCCTTGGCCAATTTAGTGTAAAACTTTTCATTATCTTGATATGTCAATCTGTTTTTTATATAGATGTCCCTGTGTATTGCCTCAGGAGGAAGCTTCAGTTGCAACGGATTCAGCGGTTCCGGGAACATCCCTAGAGTATGTATTTAAATGAATATATATTATAATGTTTAATTAAATATATTCAGTGAAAAACCTTAATACCACTTAATTTACAATTGATTAATTTGAAAATTGACTGACTAAACTCAGTTTAATACTTATCAAACTCGTTCGCGTCTCTAAATTTTAAATTAACACATTTCCAAAACATTTCACTACAAATGCGCAAAATTTCATTCTTCTAAATTCAATAGTTTATGTGCTGTGAGACAGAAAAGTGCGCACGGCGGAAAATTTAGGAAACAGCAGCTACTCTTTTTAAATTCTTTACACTAACTTCGATGTTGTGTGTGTGTGTCGATTTTGGGCAAATTTGAGGGCGCCTAATTAACCCTCTTGCTGTCATCCAATCGGGCTGAAACTCGGAAGATAGATTTGATGTCGATGATAATGCATTCTATCAAATAAAAGTTCGCTTTTACGGAATACTAATTAAACCAACTTGCAGCCATACAATCGCGTAAAAATAGCATTGAATTGACCACTGTTGAAACTCTTTCCTGTTGCCAACATTTTTTTCATAAATAACTAATAAAATTGTTTTAATGAGAATAAGTTAAAGATATGTGGATGTGAGTGTGACATTCATTTTTAATAAATACATTTTGAAACATAGTTCAACGCACATTTTGGTGATAAAAATGTTTTTGATATTTAAATAACATATAAAAGTTTTTTATTAAATACTTTGTTTTTATGGTTTATATTTTTTTTAATCCTTACATTTTTTACCATAGAGGGAAGTGCAAAATAAATTGAACATTCTCAGAAAAATCCTCATATATAAAAACTAATGATTAAAATTTATTTACAAAATATTGTAAAATGTCCTACTTGGAATATTATACTTTCAAATACTATGTTGTTGTTTTTTTTAATTTTTTTTAAATAACTTCGAATAGAAATACTTTGTATTAAATAAACGCAATGATGTTTTAAATAAATCTCGTCGTAACATTTCCTACGCTACGACCATTAGAATTTCTATGAAAAGTCTTTCCTCTAAACTTTTTTCCCCTCTAAAACTCAATTAAGAAAAAAAAAAAATTTAAAAATATTCTTGAATTTATTTCTAATTCAGTGACAAAGGAAAAAATAACGAGTTTAGCTTTGCGAGAACATCTGTTTTTCATCAAGTCCAAAATAATACCCAGTGTTAGGCATGGGTGTTTGTAAATGTATGTTGGCTTGTCTAATGACAAATGTTTCGGCGCATTATAGCCCTAGTGTTGCTGACGGCGCCAGATAATCTGAAAACAACCAACCAAAATATTACCACAAAATTAATCATAAATTATTGTTTCTTTATGTATATGGAAAATTGAATGAATAGAGAATGGTTTTTGAATGAAGTTTCTTGTTTATTTTTTTCGGACCTTATTGCAACTGCGACCCTGCTAGTGGCCAATTCTATTGCCCTAGCAAGGGTTTCTACAGCGAGGAGTTTAAACTGCAGGTAATCAAGAACTTTCTACCACAAAATCTAAAATTTTGAATGTAATGTCTTTATGCACAAAATCTACAACTGTTTCAACGCGAGGAGGAATGATCCAATTTCATGTAAACTATACAGTGCATCGCAACTACTGGTGCAAACTTGAAAGATGCTAAGAACGTACAAAATATTATTAATATTTCAATTAAAACCTGATAAAAAAACAAATTATATTTAACTGAAATTGACAATAAGAACACTTCCCTCTAAAATATATCCTAAATTACAAAGATACAAAAGCAATATACTATATTTATAAAATCTGTGTCTCACTCGTGAAAATTCTCGCACTTTCTATTTAACCATAACTCTGAAATTATGTACGAATGTCGATGGACATAGAAAAGCTAATTATTCCGAAACTTTAAGGGATCGACACAGAATCAAACATTCTAAACTTCACAATGTATTTTTCAATAGAGCCAGGACACTAACAACTGATTTATATGTTTCGATAGCTTAACATAGTAAAACTAAGCTATTGTAATTTCGACTAACCACCTTTAAGGAATACAATGCTCTATATGTGGAATATCCCAATGCCTTACTTCTCAATGAGTCAGAATGGTGAAAATCTTTACAAAAAAAAAATGTCTTTAAATATTATTTTACGTATTGTACAACTGAAATACCTCAAAAAGGACAATTGATACCATAATGCGCTGTATATCGATACACATTCTGATTAGTTTGTCTTACGCAGACAAATAACGCATCTACTTCTTTTTTAGGTTCGCCTGCGGTGCGGGTTGCCTTACCCTTGTGGTTTCTGCCCCTATAGGAGTTCTACCTCCAAGGGGATCAGACTCCACTACTTCCATGCCCACAAAATCGGGCGAGGGAAGGCACCCGTTTAAAAGAGGATGGAAGAGAAAAGAACCGATGATGACACATTATGACAATAACTCCTCTCTACCGTGACTATGACTTTTCTCAACTATAACAATGACTTTTCTCAACTATGACAATGACTTTTATCTACTATGACGATAACTCATTTCTACAGTGACAATGACTAATTTATAACGTTACAATGATTCCTCTTTCTAATGAGACAATGACTCCTCTCACCGATTGTGACAATGGCTCCTCTCCTGATTGTGGCAATGACTCTTCTTCCGATTGTGACAATGGCTCCTCTCCTGATTGTGACAATGACTCCTCTCCCGATTGTGACTGATTCTTCTTCCGATTGTGACAATGGCTCAATTCTATTCGGACTAAGACTCCTCTTTCTACTCTGACTATGATGCATCTTTTTATTGTGATCATGACACATCCTATTACTATGACACATCCTACTATTACGACTATGACTGTCTCGTGTTAAATACTACGTTAGTGCTTTAATACGCTTTCAATAAACTTTATGTTACGCAACGTCTTTTTATTATCTGTTTAATCGTTTATGTTTTTATTAATTCTTATTCGATAAGAAAAACTAATAATTTAGGACTTTTTGCTGTCAGTATTTTATAACTTCAATTTATCTTTTCCTATTAAATCACGGTGAGTATTGAACTTATTAAATTATTTCCTGGACATTCTCGATTTTGCATTTTAGATACCTATTGGTTTTTGAAAGAAACTATTGCTGGTTTATGGAAACCAAGTTCACTCAAAGGAAGTATAAACAGTAAGAGATAAATAGCTTTATTATTATTATTAGTGAAATTAAAAAATTACACTATTTAAATAATTAAACATTAATTATCAAAATTATTTAACTATTAAAAGTAATCATTTATTTATTGGAATTATTTTATTTCTAACAATAATCATCAAAATTTAATTAATGATTATATCGAAAAGTTTGCCGGCATAATTTTCAAATCACAGGGCCGATTTTAAGTCCCAGTACACTCCTGCTAATATGTAGCAAATAACTTTACTATGTAAGTCATAAACAGTTTGACAAAAATCTATTGCATGTATGGAGCTAAATTCAATACATTCAGAACAGGAAATGATGTCCGGAAATCTTCGGTCAAACTCATCGAATTTACCCATAGAGTCTCATCCCCTACTGTAGTAAAAGTGACAAGTTGTGACTTATGGATGAATTGGTCATTTCAAATGAATAAGACAAAGAAAAGTGTAGAAACAGTTACGAGTTTAATATTTTATAAAGAATTTTAGGGTCAAAAGTTGCTGTAAGTACGTTCGATATACCTTGCTTACTCAGCATGCGGGTTTTCACATATCCAGAAAAGCAGTGTTCAGGATTGGAAAAGCTAAAGTTATGTTAAAATTTAATTCTATGCACGCCCATGATAGTTGATGCTTTCTGGTTTAGAGCCGAGTTGTACATATTTAATACCTGGTGGGGATTTGACAAATAATACGTCAGAATAAATTGCTGCATCCAGGTTGGTTTTTTGTTTTCAGATTATCTGGTGCCGTCAGCAACACGAGAGCTATAATGCGCCGAAACATTCGTCGTTAGACAAGCCAACATACATTTACGAACACCCATGCCTAACACGGGACTCGAACCCGCAACCTCGCTGCTAGCATGAAGCTAGCATGCTAACCACTATACCGTTTGGTCGGCTGCTGCATCCAGGAAAACGCACTTAACGACCATAATCCATGACGTTTTCATACATTCTTCAATGAGCAACTATTAATAATTTTCAAGAAATAGTTTACTTTGATTTACAAAAAAAAGTAGGTAACAGGACAGAAATTCAATAACTTTTGAAACTTTTGTCGCCAAAAAATGTTAGTCAACGTGCGAAGAGATAGTACGTAAAAATACCCAAGAATATCATCACCAAGAGCTGACCAACTACAGGCTTCCATTATAGTAGTTTCTTTTCAGGATTTCGGAGGCAAACCCAAACTCATCGATAGCGAATTGCTCAGTAGCAAAACGAAGGCGATTCGAAGAACTTTAATAAAACTGTTTTGTAAAGTCACATACAAACAATTCTGAACAAATAGCATCAATCACCAAGTATCAAAAATACGAGTAATAACAGATTTCATTTTTAGAGGTACTTTCTGCTATCTGCACGGGGTTTGCAATTTTCTTCAACAATGTCAATATATTTCTTATTCGGTTGGTTGGTTATTATCAGATTATCTGGCACCGTCAGCAATACGAGGGCTATAATGCGCCGAAACATTCGTCATTAGACAAGCCAACATACATTTACAAACAACCATGCCTAACACGGGACTTGAAACCGCAACCTCGCGGTCTAGAAGCTAGCACGCTAACCATTATACCGTTTGGTCGATTTCTTATTCGGGAACAGGCGCATAGAACATTTAGTAGATCAAAACCAACACCATCTCATAATTTCCCAACGCAGTTCATAGTGCTTTTTGAAATCTTTCTATGTGCTGCAGTCATTAGGATTTGATCAGACATATTTTGTAATTTATCACTAGACTTTAAAATACACTCATGTTCTTAAATTAAGGATAATTCAGTTTTTCCCTAAAAACTTCTCAGTGGAGCAGCATAGACACATGAAATTCACATCAAAGTGACATTTTTATGTAACATATCTATAAGTAAATTAACTCAGTCGCAGAATGAAATGCAAAGTGTACAGCGGGGGCATATGCAAAAGAATGGAGTACCATTAGTGTGCAGTTGTACAGATGCATTTACATTAAAAATCACTCAACTCATGGAGTTGACTTTTAGTGTGAGATGTGATCTCCTCTTTGTTTACTTGGCACTATATTCTCATACTTAACATAAGTTTATTTATGAATTATAGTGACTGAATTGTTCGTCCCACCTTTTGAACTGTATCGAGTGATGGAAAGTTCTCAATACATTAAATCTTTACACAATGCATATCGTAGAAGCGTCTCACACATGTTTGATGAAGTTTGGATTGGAGGAGTGATCTGGCTTATTTATAGGGGAGATAATCATATTTTTTAATCATTTATCCAAAGTAAAAGTGGGATAAAATGTGCCATAAGTATCAATAAACACGATTAAGAAACTAATATTTCACAATTAAAGAATTGTCTAGATCAAGTTAACGTAATTACAGTGAAAAAGAGGAATTTAATTTTCTTTTGCTCTCTTGGGGAGTTAATTAAACCAACTCAACATATTTCACCCAAAGACCAAATCTTTTTAACATCAGTATTGTTTAGTGAAAATATTTTTTTCAGTATCATAAGTAATTTTGGACATCAGAGGATCTGTAGAAAGGTGGGAACATGATATTTCATGGTAAATGCCAATTCGAGATAGCGATTTGGTGGAAAAAGAGAGTTTTGGTTTTTATGTTCAGTGTGTTGAATTTGTTTAATAAGCTCCCCAAGAGCGCAAAAGATAATTAAATTCACTTTTTTCATTGTAATTGCGTTAACTTCATCTAGACAAGTTTATAATTGTGAAATATCAGTTTCTAAATTGTGTATACTGATACTTAAGGCAAATTTTATCCCCCTTTTGCTTTGGATAAACGATTAAAAAATATTAATATTGCACCTATAAGTAAGCCAGATCAGTCCTCTAATCCAAATTTCGTCAAACATGTGTGGGACGCTTCTACAATATGCATTGTATAAAGATTTAATGTATTGGGAACTTTCCATCACTTGCAAACAGTTCAAAAAGTGGCACGAGGAATTTAGCCACTAGAATTCCTAAAGAAATTCATGTTAAGTATTAGAATACAGTGCCAAATATACACTGATGACAGAGGAGATTATATCTCATACTAAAAATTAACTTCACGAGTTGCGTGGTTTTTAATGTAAATGCATCTGTAAAACTGCACACCAATGGTACTCCATTCTTTTGCATAATGTTGCACAAATTGTCTGTATATATTGTAAATAGTGACGTATTATTTCAAAATTCTATTGTAATTTATTTTTATCCAATTTTATTTAGTAATTAATAGCAATTATACAAGTTAGAAAAAGGTGGCAACACCTGAAGTAATCGAGAAGTTTCGAGAAATTTCTTTCCGATGAATTGGCTGGAAATTTCGAGAATGTCTCACGCGCTTGTATATAAAAAGACTGGAGAACGGGAAAGTTTTCAGATTGACTTCGGAGTTCGTTGAAAGCTGATCGCTTTGTTTACCTATTGGAGTGAGCTTGTATAATCGCTGAATTCGAAGTTATTTTTGTTGAAGCTTGTGTTGAAGCTTGAGAGTAATTAAACTGTTGCCTGTGAATAAGTTTTGTGAGTTTTCTGAAGAGAGAATAAATATTTTTAAACCGTGAAAACTGTGCCATCATTGCCTCAGTGGAATAATTCGTAACAGTGGTGTCAGAAGTGGGGTCTCGTAATTTTGAATGCCGACAACTAGAGGAATGATGGAAGACCAAATGAAGCAGTTGATGGAAATGATTGCTGGAATGAAGGCCCAAAATGAATCCACTGCCGCCGAAATGAAAGTCTGCCAAGAAACCACCGCAGCCGAAATGAAAGCCTGCCAAGAAACCACCGCAGCCGAAATGAAAGCCTGCCAAGAAACCACCGCAGCCGAAATGAAAGCCGAACTTTTCGCTACGATTTCCGCCGGTCAAGCCGGTCAAGAAACGACAAATGCCGAACTCGCCGCCGCAATTGCCGCCAGTCAAGAAGCGACATCATCAGACATTAAAGCTTTACAAGAAGCGACATCATCAGATTTTAAAGCTTTGCAAAATGCAACATCACCTGACATGAAAGCTTTGGCCGATAAGTGCGAGTCCACATCCGCAGCCGTAATCAAGATCAGGGAAGAAATGAAAACAGAGCTAGCGTCAATGGTAGAATCTACTATTATGGAGACAACATCATCGGTCCTGCAATCAGTGAAGGAAGACGTTCTCACTGCTGTAAGAGATGAAATGGAAGAAAAGGTTTCCACTATCAAAGAAGAGCAGGGAAAATTCATGGATGCTGTAGAAGAAAGGCTACGGAAAATAGAAACTCGCGAAGCTGTGACCATTGCAACGCCTAATTGGGATAACGTTTCCACTCCCTTTATTGCGCCACGTTCCAGCATCAAAGTGGCCACTTTTGATGGGAGGTCGTCTTGGCGCGTTTATCAAACGCAGTTTGAAATGATTGCTTCTGCGAATGGTTGGGACGATACTTCGAAAGCATTCCATCTCGCGGCATCTCTTCGAGGTGAAGCTGCTGACATTTTACAAACACTACCTGAAGAGAAGCGGGGAGAATTCGTGGCACTGGCAAGTGCGTTGGAATTAAGGTTTGGGGAACAACATCTAAAGGATTATAACAGACTGCAACTGAAAGTGAGACAGCAGAAGGCCAATGAAACTCTTCAAGAATTGGCATCGGATATAGAAAGACTGTCGCTCCTCGCTTTCCCAGACTGTCCCTCGGACGTACGAGATAACCTGTCTCTTCAGTATTTCGTGGATGCCATCAAAGATCCCGACATACAGCAAGCTACCAGGATGTCAGACAGCAAAGATCTAAAGTCCACCCTCTTCTATGCCATGAGAGTAGAAGCCGCACAGAAAGCTTCTAGAAAAGATCGGCGTTTCGTACGTGGAACATTGGCAGACGATTCCTCTGAACTTTTCACGAAGAAGTTTCAAGAACTGGAAAACAAGATGGAGCGAATTATGAGAAATATTCCTGGTTCGAAGGATCGAAAAACCAGAGTGGTTTGTTGGCTCTGCAACCGGGAAGGACATTTCAGACGTGATTGCCCTGAATTGGACAGGAGAGGGGACAGACCCTCGTCCGAGCCTCAGCAGTTAAACTAAAGAGCGGCTATCTCGTGAGGCGGAGGTCGCCGTGTAGAGCAGGTGGTGCCCCACTCAGACTATCACATCTCATCCCTTCAAGGAGGAAACCATGGTTTATTCGTGGAGGGCAAGATCAATGGAACTCCCTGTCGTCTAATAGTTGACTCAGGAGCAAATGTAACCATCTTACGGACGAATGTAGCCCGGCGCCTGGACAGCCAACCTCTTTACACGGCGCCTTCAGTTTCACTACAGACTGTGACTGGTGACAAAATTTCTGTGCATGGGAAATTAAATGTCAACATCTCTTTTGGATTTCACACCTACACTCATACCGTTTACGTCGCTGAAATTATTGACCCATGTATTCTTGGATTGGACTTTTTAAAGAGAAATGGAATTACTTTGAATTTCGAGAAAGGCGAGCTTCAAACGGGGAAAGAAGAAGTTCCATTGTTCGGTTTGGACTCGGAAGAGCCGTGTGCATATCGAATAGTAGCTCTTGAAGACATCACCATCCCCTCCATGACAGATTTGGTTGTGAAAGGTTCAACAGAGCTCCCGAAGGCCTTCCGATTTGGAGTAACGGACTTCCCATCATCGAATAGCGTCTCGAAAGGAGTGGTAGTAGGAGCGACGCTTGTGGATCTCTCTCAAGAGGTGGTGCATGTGAGAATGGCCAACATCGGTGATTCTAAGAGAGTTATCAAGAAAAGAGAAGAAATTGCCACTTGCACACCTGTTACAAGCATCGAACGAGGATCGAAGGAGCTTCCGACCGCACCGCCCGCGGATTTAGTGTACCAGCTTCTCGAAGACTCTCGGTTGGAAAGAAGGCAAGAGAAGATTGTCGGAAACCTTATAAAAGAATTTCAAGACATTTTCTCCATGTCATCGAAAGATGTGGAAAGAACAGAGCTTACTCAAGATCGAATCGATACTGGGACCCATTTACCTATTAAACAACATCCTCGAAGACTTCCTTTCGCAAAACAAGAGGAGGTCGGGAAACTGTTACAGGAAATGGAAGATAATAGAGTTATCGAACCCTCCTCAAGTCCATGGGCCTCTCCAATCGTACTCGTTCGAAAGAAGGATGGTTCCACCAGGTTTTGTGTGGATTACCGGAAGCTGAACGAAATTACGAAAAAGGACAGCTACTCTCTGCCAAGAATCGATGACACTTTGGACACTCTATCGGGGAACCAGTGGTTTTCGACTTTGGATTTGAAGAGTGGATACTGGCAAGTGGAGATACATCCCGACGATCGGGAGAAGACTGCCTTCACTACCGGCCAAGGATTATGGCAGTTTCAAGTTATGCCGTTTGGTTTGTGTAATGCACCGGCTACGTTCGAGCGACTAATGGAGACTGTGCTTAGAGGACTTTCCTACGAGACCTGTCTGGTATATTTGGACGATATCATCATCACCGGGCGGAGTTTCGATCAACACTTGCAAAATGTGAAGAACGTGTTCTTGAAGCTTAGGGAAGCCCACTTGAAACTTAGCCCATCAAAATGTAAGCTCTTTAGGCGGAAAGTCAGTTATCTCGGACACATCATCTCATACGATGGAGTAAGCACAGATCCAGCCAAGATCCATGCTGTGCAAATTTGGTCCCGACCGCAAGACGTTCATCAATTGCGAAGCTTCCTAGGACTGTGCACGTATTACCGTAAATTCGTGAAAGGTTTCTCCAAGATCGCCAGACCCTTGCATCGACTAACAGAGAGCAAGCAGAAGTTCCTATGGACTGCCGACTGTGACGACTCCTTCAATCAACTGAAGAACGCTTTAACATCCGCGCCTGTTTTGGCTTTTCCCGATGTTAAAAGTGCATTTAGAAACTTCTATGTATAAAACTTTGAAATTTGGTAAGCAGAAACGAAAGAGATCACTTAATGAAATGACATAAATTAAAAACTAAAAAATAGCATCAAATTTATTTTATTTTATACTTGAAATCTGTACGCAGATGCATATGGAGTGGCTCTACCTGGTTTTGCCTTTTGCTAATTAAATTTTCATTTATAATAAATAAACTTTAAATTACAACACTTTGTCATTTCATTAAGTGACATTTTTCGCATCTACTCACCAAATTTCAAGGTTTTATGAAAAGGTTTGCTGACCACTGTTTTATACTAATTAGTGCATGTTATTTTAAATTACTGTATATATACAATCCTCATGATATAGGTATCCAAAATGCATTTCCCTGAATAGAAATAAAGACACAAACAAAGTATACCTATCATATCATATTAAAGCAACAAATTATAAATATGTTTGACTACGCACTTGAAATTAAATAGAAATGCATTAAAATAAAGTTTGTAAAAACTGAAAAGGTTTACTTAAATATTTTTTCCAAAATTTCACATATTGATAAAGTATTGACAAAAACTTCTCTACTACTTAGATTACTTTAATTCCAAATCCCAGTGATCCGATCAAATTCTTGGCTGTATTGATAATTTTCTGGTTCAAGGGCTAAACTAGAGTTGCAACTGCATCCGAACAACGCGAAGAAAAGTTGTTTGTGAGGGAGAATGTTGATCGGGAGGAGTTTTAAAGTGCAACTACCATACATTTACATCTAAACAGGAGAAAACCTGGAAAACTCCTACCAGGCAGTTCAAAAAACCACTCAAGAAGATTTGTCACGATCATCACCATGTCTAATCACTTTGAAAACATATACTACAGATCCCCTGAAAAGCATATCCAAAAGAAAGTCGAATTTAATGCATTCAGATAATTTAGCTAAATCTATCCTCACAGATATTAAGCCAATATATTTAAGTCTTACGATATTTTCTGATTCCTGTATCAAAATAATTTGTCGTAGTCACTTAAAAACTCTGAAAATACACAATGGCGATCGTTTTGGTTTAACAGATATAGTTTCGGGCCAGCATGGTGGACGCCTTGCTTGGTAATTGATTCATGCGTCCTCCACAAATCAATTACCAATTATTTTTGTGTAATAATACTGTCAAAATCTCTTTAGAAACTTTGTTGCTTAGCTGAAGACCTTTCTCTTTCTCTCCTCAATTAAATTCTTACATAACCTTATGTATGGTTTGAAAGAAATTTCACAAAGATAGTCCATTAAAAGCTTCAGAAATTTTCAAAACCCGACTTCATTTTTTAAAAATTCCACATTAAAAAATATAGTAATGTTTCAATATTATGTTTGATGCCAATTTTAAGAGCTACCATAATGTTTTTAAATTCTGGGTCAGACCTCCACTTCTAGATTGGTTGTTTTCAGATTATCTTGCACCGTCAGCAACACGAGGGCTGTAATGCGCCGATACATTCGTCATTTGACAAGCCAACATACATTTACAAACACTAATGCCTTACACGGGACTCGAACCCGCAACCTCGTGGTGTAGAAACTAGTATGCTAACCACTATACCGTTTGGTCAGCGCCTCCATTCCTAGTAACCCCAACATATTTTCGTTATGCACGAATACGAAACACTTTGCAATTGCAATTACTATCCTATCAAGCAAAAGTAGCTGATAAGTCCAAGATCTTAAAAATTATTAATTGTTTTTAAATCTCATAGGATATAAAAAACAAACTAAATTAATTTTATCCAAACATACTGCCATTTGAAGTGCATAAAAAAAGTTGTTAATTTTTTAAAAACTGTTTTGAATTCTTGTGCTTTGAATATCTAATAAAATAAATTTGATAATGTAGTTCGTCTGTTTCTCTAATTGAATTTAAACGTACGAAAATTTCAGATTAATTCATTATCTAGATGTTTTGATTTGAAAATATTCTGATTCGTTATTTGGCTGTATTCAGATTATATGGCCCCGTCAGCAACACGAGGGCTATAAGGCACCGAACATTCTTCATTAGAGAAGCCAACATACATTTAAAACACCCATGCCTAACACGGGACTTGAACCCGCAACCTCGCAGTCTTGAAGCTAGCATGCTAACAACTATACCGTTTGATCGGCACATGTGACATGAGAAAAAGACGTTTTTGAACAGAAAAATTCAGGTGTAAACTGGTATTTGATTGAAAACTCCTTCCACTGAACTATTCTGGTTACCTTTTAGAAAGGAAATATTTTTTAAAAGATTTAAATTTTACAATAAAAGAGTGGTTTTGATAAAAAAGAGGGGATTAGCTTGTATTGTTATTACAATAATACTATTTGTTATTTTCAATCGCTAAAGAACAGGCAAAAATTACATTTCGTAAGCTAATTTAAATTTCTGTTTGCCTGGCAAAGTTATTCTGTTACTATATACCTTAAGAACAAACTAATGAAAAAAACTTCAATAAATATAAATACTTACCCCAGTTTTAAAATTTAAAAATGAAGCTCGCCGTTGTATATAGACTATGAATGAATTGTACATAGCGTACCAATGTGTACTTCTAAGCACGCTCATGATAGTTGATACTTTCTGGTTTAAAGCTGAGTTGTACACATTTAATATCTGGTATGGACTTGGCATATAACACGTCAGTATAAATTGCTACATCCAGTGCTAGAAGTGTGGGTAACCGAGGGATGACGCATTTTCCCACATTTCATGAAAATACCTACCACATTACATGAATGACCTCCCACTTCTAAAACCACTGAAATTCTTCCCCCCACTTTTAAAAACAACTAATTCATCTAAAAACAAACTAATGAAAAATAACATTAAAATTTAAATGTAGTGACAACGAGGAATTTTTTTTTTAAGCATTTGAATACTTTTACACTAGAAAGATTGAAACTTAGTATATACCTAAATTGCCCAAAAGCATTCAAAATGACTGCATTGTGAAAGAATAACTAATATGCAAAGAAATTTGTATAACATATATATATACCGGGAAATGTCAGGAGGGGGAGGTAACTACAATTATTAATAAACACATTTATCTGTTGTACAGTACACAAAAAAAAATCATAACGATTGCTATATCTTGTACTCTTATTGTTGAAATAACAAACAAAAGGTACTGTTGTAAATCGTGGAAGGTTTTTAATAATTTCATGTAGTATTTTTATCATGAGGGGTCATCTACATATTAAAACAGAATCAAACTTTAAAAAGTTCAATAGCAACCTCATAATATTATCCCATATTTGGATTCAGCATTAAAAAAAAAATGCGAAATACAAAAATTCGTAATTTTCTAATGAATGGTTTGTAATTTAAATGATAAAAAGAAAATGATAAATTAATGTTAAATAAAAAAGTTGTTTTTTTTGGCCATAAATACTGAAATAATATAAGTCAGTAATTTTTTCTTCAAAAGAGAGTTTTTTAATGGCTAAACATAAATAGCACTCAACTTTTGCATCCATTTCTTTTTTAACAATTATTAATCAATAAAACAATTAAATTTTTGTTTCGAATAGAAGCATATATTTTTTTTTTATTTCATTAGATTTACCATGGTCTAACCCCCAATCCCCCAAAATTTCTTTCCATTTTGAATTTTAGTTCTCGATTTTTTAGCGAAAATGTAAAAAACGCTCACTTTAAGGGACCGTATAGTAGACGACTTTTGAAAACAATCAAAGATTAATTCAAGGTAAACTAGAGGTGTGGAAAACCGCACAACGTTCAATTACACTATTATATTGGTCTTTGCATTAAAATTTGGTATGGTGTTATTTACCGTGTTTGGTAAAATATTTTACAAAGGCAAAAAAAAAAAAAAAAAAAAAAAGAGAGAGAGAGGGGGGGGGGGGGTGTTGTGGAAAGTGATGGTCTTTACTCATTACAATGTCCTTTCTTTGGCATGAAACAAGAAAAAAAAATTCAATCGTTGTTGGGTGATGCTCAAGGACAGAGAGCTCTGAGGTAAACGCCCTCGTTTTTCAACTTCATACGCTTGTATCGCATTTCTACGGAAATTTCAGAGGGGGAATGAACTTAAGAGGCTCTAGCACGGATATTTTAATCAAAATCGTTAAAGCCGTTTTTTAGCAATAGTTAAAAAAAAAAAAAACATGATTTTTTCATGATTTCAACCTTAGGCGCATGCCCGATTTTAACGAAAACCAGTTCCGATGGCCACCACCACCCCGTACATCAAATTTGAACATCGCAAGTCATTTATTCTGGAATTAAGCTCTTGGAAAATTTGTGGGCATTATGGAAAGCCAAGATTGATTTTTCCGGTGTGCAATCAACTTCAGATGTATGGAGAGCTGCTGAAAACTCTTAGAAATCCTTACGGGCTGATCCGGAGATCAAATTCAGTTTGATCTATTCATTGCCCCGATGGATGCAACAAGTTATCGATCACGATAGAGCACTATACAGCCTACTGATTAAAAAAAAAAATTACTTTCATTAAATTCCATTTCTTTAAAACAACTTTTTTTAAGCAATTTCAATAAGTTATCCTTTAAATATTTTACTGACTTGTGTGATTTTTCATTTTATAAATAATTTCAACGATCATGTTACATTTGTGTTTACAGTGAAATGTTTCCGTAAAATAAATAATCACGCTTTGCTTAATACTGTTTACTAATGCCTACATTTTATATTTATTAATTTTCTAATTATAAGTAGTATACGTTATACTTCTGCAATTACAGTTTTCGATGTTTTATTTATTTCGTATGAAGAATGCCCATCTTTAATGTTGTAAATAAATTGTTACTTTTGCGTTTACTTGCTATTTTTGTATTAATCTTAAACATAACACTATAAATCCAAGTAGTTTCTATGCAGTTTTAGACTTATATTTGTATTATTTTAACTTCATGAAACGTCGCACTGACCGTTCGATTTCTCCCGCTGTGAAGTAGAACCTTAAAAAAAACCTTTCGTTTTATGGAAATTCTCCCTGAAGATCGGTCGAAAAATGGTCGCAACATTTTCGCTCTCAAGTGACGTGTTTTTCAACATAATGCAATGAAATTTAGTATATAAAGTAAATGATGTATTCTAAATCGAATGAAATGGTAAAAAAAAGGGTTCGTATTGAAATTTTCGAAGATAGCGTTACGTTTACTTAGTAAACGGTCCCTCAAGAAAAAGAAATTGCATCAGATATATAGAAAATCGTTAGCAAAACATTTTGGTGCAAACCGTAAGATTCTATGATAATTAGAACCGAAGATATAGCCATCGTTCTGATTTTATTTTTGGGTACTGTACAAAAAGTTACAAAATTCCAAGAAATTGTGTCATTATATACAAAATTTTTTTTTACTTGAAATTAAAAAGCAATGAAAATGAGTTCCTTGGGCGATCTAGTGTTAAAACTATTTATGATATATGTATCATACTATTAAAAAAATGTATTATGTTACTTTTTATAATGATATCGGTATTTTTTATTAAAAAATATTGTTACACTTAGTCAACTTTTTGCTTTGGAGGTAGTTTCTTTTAAGTTTAATTTCTATTCTCTTATCATATAAAGACAAGCTATTTATAAAAAAAAAATATATATATTAGAGTTCTGTATTAATTTAATTTCGTAAAAGTTTGCACACTTTTAAACATTATTTAAATCTAAATAAATTGTTTTGTATAAAACGTTGAATTATTACTTAACTTTATGTATAACTTCTAAGCAAAAATACTATATCGCAGAATATTCATTAAAATAACAATAAATTTTGGACCCTTGTTCAATGTTGCGGCCGTATTCACGAAAATCCTTACCCTCGCGCCGATCCCCTGGGTTGATAAGCACTGGGGCAAGACCTTTCACCCCAGGGTTAAGAAAACGGTATTCACAGAGCTTTATAAGACCTGGTCTTGTCAAACCAGTGTTCCTCAAACCACGACTTAACCTAGGGGTGAAAGACAGCTTGTTCTTGGTTGAAAAAAAGTGTCATGTGACTTTTTCCCCAGACTGCTTTGCTTTTGCTCTCGTAATGTTTTGATTATATTATTGAGCTATAGTTTTTCAATGCGTTTTCAACTTGATGTTTTATTTATCTTCAATTTGTGATGATCGAGAGAAAAAAAAGATAAAAAAAAAGTTTGAAATATTCATATTGTACTTTATTTATAATTAATTTTCTTATATATACACATTTCCTAATTTAAGGCTGAACATAGATACGTCTTGCCTACAACATGAAATGTCATCAGTTATTTTATGTCACAGGGCAAATTTGTGTCTATTTTATGAGACTTTTTTTTCTGTAATGGATTTTAAACTAATATCTTACATTTCTGTTAATATTGGAACAAAAAAGGGACATTATGTTGTTTAGTATTAATTTCCATGCATTTCTTTGATTGATATTATAAAATTGCAACAATTTGCATTTCTGTCAAAAAGGTGCTGATTTGAAATGTATTTTTTTGGAAATTGTAAATTTCTTCATATGTGTTAATAAGAAAGTTAATTTCAATTATATAAATCTATGTGAAAAAAAGACAACAATTTTGTTCTGTTGAACATGATAGCTTCAATGAAAAGCATATGTTAGGATATTAAAACAATTCCCACATGGTTAAGTTTCAGCCTGCATAAAAAATTTCAAAACTTGACATAGAAATTAGAGTTTAATCCCATTGATACCCTGCTAGTAGCAGTTATAGTGTTACATACTTATTGTTAAATTAAATCGAATAATTCTTGCATTTCCTCCTAATTAGTTGCATTGGATTTATAACCTCGCAAAAGTTACACTAGCTATACTGTAGTAAATTTTTGTAACAGCGCCACGTTAAAATTATATCGGTAACAAGTTCAAAGTGACAGCCAGCGTAAGAAATTTCAAAATACATAGAAATCAGAATTTAATCCCTGGGACCCTTAACATGTTACCTACTTTAAAAAAAATCAGATGGTTCATGTATTTCTTCTTAATTTGTTGCATTGTATATCTAATGGCGCAAAAGTTACACGAGATCTATACTGCAGAGAGTTTTTGTAGCAGCGCCTCGTTAACATTATTTCGGTTACAAGTTCAAATATACAGCAAGTGTAAAAAATTGCGAGACATACAAAATTAAACTTTGATCCCTGGGACCCCCTCCCATCAAGAAAATTTGCATAGTGGCACTTAAAATGTTAGTTACTTTAAAAAAAAATCAAATAGTTAATGCATTTCTTCTGGCTTATTGGCTTTTTTGGCTTTTTTTTTATCTGGCGCCGTCAGCAACACGAGGGCTATAATGCGCCGAAACATTTCGTCATTTAACAAACCAACATACATTTACAAACACCCATGCCTACACGGGACTCGAACCCGCAACCTCGCGGTCTAGAAGCCAGCACGCTAACCACTATACCGTTTGGTCGGCGCATTTCTTCTGGATTTGTTGCATTGTATTTCTAATGGCACAAAAATTACACGAGATCTATACTGCGGTGAGTATTTGTAGCAGCGTCTCTTAAAAATTACATCGGCAACAAGTTTCCAGTTACAGCCTGTGTAAAAAATTACAAAACACATACAAAATAAAACTTTGATCCCTGGGACCCCTACCATAAAAAAAATTGGTATTAGGATACCCTTAATATATTAGCTACTTTTAAAAAAATCTAATAGTTCATGCATTTCTTCTTGATTTGTTGCATTGTATTTATAATGGCACAAAAGTTACACGAGATCTAAACTGCAGTGAGCTTTTGGAGTAGCGCCTCGTTAAAATTATCTCCGTGACAAGCTTCACAAGTGTCTGCGTAAAAAAATTCAAAACACATAAAAATTAGAATTTGATCCCTGGGACCCCTCCCATTAAGAAAATTTGCATAATGGCACTTAAAATTCTAGTTACTTTTAAAAAAATCAAATAGCTCATGCATTTTTTGATTTGTTGCATTGTATTTATAATGGCGTAAAAGTTACACGAGATCTGTACTGCGGCGGGTATTTGTTGCAGCGCCTCATTAAAATTCTATCAGCAACAAGATTCCAGTTACAGCCTGCGTAAAAAATTACAAAACACATACAAAATAAAACTTTGATCCTTGGGACCCCTACCAACAAGAAAATTGGTATTAGGGTACTTAACATATCAGCTACTTTAAAAAAAATCAAATAGTTCATGCATTTCTTCTTGATTTGTTGCATTGTATTTATAATGGCACACAAGTTACACGAAATCCATAATACTGCAGTGAGCTTTTGTAGTAGCGCCTCGTTAAATTTATCTCGGTGACAAGCTAAAAGTTTCAGTCTGCATAAAATTTTTTCAAAACACATAAAAATTAGAATTTGATCACTGGGACCCCCTCCCATCAAGAAAATTGGCATAACGGCAGTTAATATGTTAGCTACTTTAAAAAAAAAAAATATTATTCTTGTATTTCTTCTTGATTTGTTACGTTGAATTTATAATAGCGCAAAAGTTACACAATTGAGGTCATTTTTGGTCGCAAAGTCTTTGCTACAGAAAGTACTATAAATTTCTATTACTATTACGAAACAGCTTCAAATCGAACACTGTTACGTTTAATTCACGTTTCAACGGAAGTAACCTGAAAAAAAGAAAACTTAATAGCCTGACGCCGACCAAACGGTATAGTGGTTAGCGTGCTAGCTTCTAGACCGCGAGGTTGCGGGTTCGAGTCCCGTGTTGGCATGGGTGTTTGTAAACGTATGTTGGCTTGTCTAATGACGAATGTTTCGGCGCATTATAGCCCTCGTGTTGCTGACGGCGCCAGATAATCTGAACACAACCAACTAATAGCCTGACAATTCACAAAGCTATTTTTCACAACTTATATTCATAGTTAAATTCTTTATACTAATTTTGAAGGGTTTGTTTGTAGCGGGCAAATCTCAGGAGCCACTCACCATCATCCAATTGGGCTGAAACTTGACACATATAAGCGATGTCGAAGACAATGCAATCTACCAAGTTTGTAGGCGTGTCACTAATAAGGCGCTTTTGCTCGTGTTTCTATTGGCGTATCGGTGGAATAATTAATCCAATTGTCCCATGTCTACCAAAGGACACTTTTGGTAGACATGGGTTACGAAAGAGCTACAGTCTATTGTTTTTTTTTTAATCGCAGCGTGTTGCATAAAAACAGTACTTAAAATAAAGTAACACTTGCCACAAATCATAAACGATTATGAACTTGTACTTACATCCGCAGCACAATGAAACGAAACAAATTTCATAATCTACATGCCATTTTTATTTTCTTTATAGCTTTGTGCATCTTTACTTTCCTTTTGTATTTATCAACCACACAAAATGTTCTTAATTAATTTTTTAGAACCGAAAATTTTAAAACTCCATACACAATCATAATAACAATGGCTAAAAGTTTAACTAATGAAAGTCCACTTTTGTAAATTTTTGGAATATGTAAAAAAGAGGTTAAAATTGATATTTTCGTAAACCCTCTCCGCTAAAATATTATTTGGAAGGGGAAAATACTACTTGTGACAGAAAAAAAATCAGTGACACGAAGAATTGTAAATTTGGTCACCGATTAGTGAAATATAGGATTATTTGCAAAGTTCTTTATACACTAAAATATAGCAGTATTTTAAAAGTTGGTATACTATTCCATTGGCCGGATACATAGAAACTGCAAAATTGCAGACAGAAATCAAACAATCTACAATTCATTTTTAATTTCTACAGGGTGTCACAAAAGGTCATGTCCAAACGGCACACATGGTTGTGTCAGGTCATGAGGAAGCAGAATTACATAGGAAAGGGGGGGGGGGTCAGAAACGCGATTTTGACAGTGAAATTGCATAGTAACCGTCACGCAAAGAAAAGATTACAAACGGTGTAAAAAATCTTTATTTTACAACAAAACAGTACCAAATAAAAAAGAAAAATGCTACAAATCATAGTAAGTGCTCAAAATTGCCCCCATCAGCTGCGATGCATGCTTCACATCTTCGACGCATGGAATCGCTAACTCGTTCGAATTGGCCAGTAGTCTCCCGGACACGTGCCGCCACTTCAACGATACGTGCGATGAGGTCCATGTCCGATGGAACGGGTGTCTCGTACACCAGACACTTCAGGTATCCCCAGAGGTAAAAATCCAGGGGGGTTAGGTCCGGGGATCGCGGTGGCCACGGTACAGGGCCAACTCTGCCAATCCAGCGATTTGGGTACGTCAAGTCCAGGAACTGACGTACATTCCTGTCGAAATGTGCGGGAGCCCCATCATGCTGGAACCACATGTTGAGGCTTGTCGTTGTGGGAACATCCACTAACAACGTGGGCAATACTTCTTCGAAAAAAATGGCGTAAGAAACCCCGTCTAGGCGTCCAGGCATTACGTATGGACCAATCAGCATGTCACCAATAATTCCAACCAGACGTTAACGCTGAAACGGTGTTGGTGGTTGTGAGACCGTGTGACATGGGGATTTACAATCGACCACACATGCATATTGTGCTGGTTGAGGACACCATTCCGGGAAAAGGTAGCTTCATCGGTGAACAGTATCCGTGATGGAAATTGTGAGTCTGTGATCCTTGCCTGTTAATACCAACGTGCGAATGCCCCACGTTGGGGATAATCCGCATCGCTTAGCGCCTGCACCCGTTGTATGTGGTACGGATGTTGGTGGTCTTCCCGCAGTATTCGCATAATGGAGGAGCGATCGACACCTAGGTCGCGTTCCACAAAGCGGATACTTGTACGCGGATTCCGAGTAAATGCGTCTAATACAGAGTTCTCGATGTTCGGTGTCCTTGTTGTACGTGGCTGGCCGATGTGGCTGCTGATTCTGAACGATCCTGCCTCCTGCAATCGGCGATGTAATTCTCCGAACAGTCTATGGTCGGGTACACGTCGGTTCGGGAACCGTTGTCTATACATGCGTACCGCTGCTCGTCCATTGCCATCTACAGCGCCATACACGTAATGCATGTCTGTCAATTCTGCATTGCTGTACTGGTTCATCCTTTCTCTGCAACGTCAGCGCTTCGATTAATCCGACTGCCAGCGCTTTCGTCTGCTAACGCTTATTGCCCTCTAGCGGATTACAATCGCGTTTCCGACCCCCCTTTCCTATGTAATTCTGCTTCCTCATGACCTGACACAACCATGTGTGCCGTTTGGACATGACCTTTTGTGACACCCTGTATAACAAGCCATAAACATTTAGGATTGATGATACATTAATGCATTATTTAAACCTTTAGGCTTGGTGACTAATATTATTCGGCTAACAGAATAGTACAAAAAAGTTTATTCAATACTAAAATATAGGACAATATATCCAAAAACATTATCAAATGAAATACTTTATTTTCAAAATAATCTTTTTAATAAAACCAGTTACTTAGCAGCCAAAGTACATTCATTTTGGTATGGATGCACTATAATCCCCTGTCGATAAACCTTGAACTCATTTCCAGAATTCTTTATTGCGTAAGAAGTTTGCAATATAACAGTGGGTGGAAACTTATCACAGAATTAAAAAATACGTTCAAATGTTTTCTGTAGTATAACAATACTTTAGTTCTTCTATGCATTGTGATATCCTAAATTACTAATGAAGAAAGTTTTGAGATTAATAAACTTGAGCACAGGCATGTAAATGTTGTGAAGAATTAGGACAATACAAATAATATTCTCAAAACGAGCTAGTCCTTGTGATAAAGCGACAAATTTATTGAATTATTGTATTGTCATCGGTTTTTGACAAGTGTGCCAAGTTTGAATCAAATATAAAAGCTCAAAGTAGAGCAAAATCGAGCACAAAAGAGTCGGTTACAAGCAAACATACAGGTGAAACTAATAAAAGCGTGTTAAAAAGGCTAGGAATCACCCTGTTTAATATAAGGTAAATGTACAAATAGTGGATATCGCTTCAATAAAGCAGTAGTTTCCCTTTCCCTCTGTAATTGTTAAAATGCATAAATTTTACTGTGTGAGAAAAGGTAGAGTTAGGGAGTAAGAAGATTTAATTAAAAAAAAGAAAATCAGTTGAAAACAGAAATAAATTGTGAGAAACTATGGTTGTTGGTTGTATTCAGATTATCTGGCACCGTCAGCAAGACGAGGACTATCATGCGCCGAAACATTCGTCATTAGACAAGCCAACATACATTTACATACACCCATTCCTAACACGGGACTTGAACCCGCAACCTCGCGGTCTAGAAGCTAGCACGCTAAACACTATACCGTTTGGTCGGCTGAGAAACTATGGAAAACTGGTAGTATCTTTAATTAGTTTATTAAACTTTCGCTTGATGGTAGCATAACAAGTGCAAGACTACCACACATATTCTCCCTAAGAATTCTTCTTTGACTAAGTCTAATTTGATTTTTTTTTTGCTTCCTTTTATTTCGAAATATATTTTGATAATTTGAAAGGCAATAATGAGAAATGTACTAAAAAAAATTTACTTTAACATGGTAATAGAAAAAAGTTTCAAAATAGCTTTATATTACTGTGTTTGAAAAATTGCGTCTTCTGATTCGAAATAATCGTGGTCTATCCCTTTTTTCAAGCCGGTACACTTAAAATGTGACGGACCTGCTTTGAACTAGGAATATTTGTCTAGCCAAAAAGCTGCTGAATCGTTTGACAGGGTTCTGGGAAAGCGCATGGGTCAAGTGTGGTTTAAAGTGCAAATTTGTGGCTCGTCGGGCCGCTGTTCTCAGTATCGTTTGGTGATTTGCGGAAGCAGTAGTGCCCGACATTAGTTGGTATGGCAAATATTTGTGGCATGTGGGTGAAGTCTCTTTCCCAATGCCCTTTCAACTCCATTGTGATACCTGACCAAAGGAGTAAGGAACTAGTATCATGTCTGCATCATTAATGATATGTGTCTCAAAGACGCCACTGTATGATTTGTGTTTACTGTTGGATGTTTGATTGTTTAGTATTGTTATGAATTTTCTCAAAGCAAATACTGACGCATTGTTTACTAAATAAAAACTATATTTATTCTTTTTTCGTGGGCTCACAAAACCACTCCGATCAGTAATCTCGGTATCAAGCTTTAAAAAAAAAGCAATCTGTGCATATAACTTCGGATACAGCGACAATCCAGAGAAGTCGATCATGCGCTGGAAACGTCTCCGATTTTCACGATTAACTCAGGTGTTGACAACTTATTCTAGCCTGTATTATCACTGTTAACAATTAATTTAATAAAATAAAAAGAGAAAAAAAATATTAAAAAATATTTTTAAAAATTATTTAAAATTTAATAATTTAAAAGAAATATGTATGCATTTGAAAAGATATCTCATTCAAAAGTCAGTTGCACAAATATGCACTTGTTTTAAAGCAAGAGCTGGCAGTCAAGATTCCTCACTACAGAAAATTACCAGCGCAAAACGTTAAAAATGTATAGTTATTCTTCAATGTGAGTCAGGAGATTGCTAGACTGCTTACATGGATACATGATTGACTGAAGACATCACACACATGGAACTGATCTCCATTGTGAGTGAAGAGATGATATGCAAGTTTGTTTTGTGAAAATGCCCTGCTGCAAACATCACATGCATTAGGACTTTACTCCAGAGTGAGTGAGGAGATGCAGGGATAAACTTTGTTTATGGGCATATGACTTGCAGCACATATCACACACGTGGGGCTTTTCTCCAGTGTGAATGAGTAGATGAGTTTTAAGATGGCTGTTTCGGGAAAATGCCCTGCTGCAAACATCACATTTGTGCGGCTTTTCTCCAGTGTGAATGAGCAGATGTCTTGCAAGAGTGAACTTACTTGCAAATGGCCAGTTACAAATATCACACACATGAGGCTTTTCTCCAGTGTGTGTCAGGAGATGCGTTGTAAGATAGCCCTTTTGGGAAAATGCACTGCCGCAAGCATCGCACACATGGGGCTTTTCTCCAGTGTGAATGAGGATATGAGATGCAAGTATGCTCTTTCGGGAAAATGCTGCACTGCAAACATCACATACGTGCGGCTTTTCTCCAGTGTGAGAGAGAAGATGTCATGCAAGAGTGTTCTTTCTTGAAAATACCCTGTTGCAAACATAACACACATGGGGCTTTTCCCCAGTGTGGGTCAGGAGATGAGATTTGAGATGGCTCTTATGGGAAAATGCACTGCCGCAAACATCACACACATGGTGCTTTTCCCCAGTGTGGGTTAGGAGATGAGAATTGAGATGGTTCTTTTGGGAAAATGCACTGCCGCAATCATTGCACACATGGGGCTTTTCTCCAGTGTGAGTGAGGAGATGTCTTGCAAGACCGCTCTTACAAAAAAATGCCCGGTTGCAAACATCACATATGTGTGTCTTTTCTCTGGTTTGAAGAAGGTGATGTGCCGCATGATGGTGCTTTTTGGAATGTTCCTTGCCACACAGTTCACACACATGTGGCATTGCTTTATTGTGAGTGAGGCGAGGCATGATAGGTTCACTTCTGTACAGTACACAGAAGATTAAAAGAAAATTGACTTCTTAAGTTTATTTGCTAACTTTTCTTCGTTTGTGATGGATCTATGATTCGTTATTGTTTCTCTAGAAGAGTAATTATTTTGGAAACCTTGTTGACCTGAAAGCAATACGATAATATTTTTTTCAATGCATACTTGTGATGATCCACTAATGAAAACAATACAGAGTAAAACAATTTCTAGTAAGTCCTCCTTTACAGTGTTATTTCCAAACAGGAAAAATCTGCGAGGAAAATACTATTTTGGTATTCTTATTTTTTAAAAATTGGCTAATGGGAAAAAATACACTAGTGGGAAAAAATGGCATACAGAACAATATATTATACACCTGCAGTTAATCTCCTGAAATTGACACAACCTACCCTAATCTCTAAATCAAATCCAACCGTAGAGTTCTCTACAATTTAAATTCTCAGATTGAAATTTTAGCTCCATACAAATAACTACAGCCTTTACATCAAATCATCTTTCAGATTAAAAATGGTTTGGTAAATTTCTCTTCTTTGGTAGGACAGAGTTTGAAATTAGTGGATACTAGTAACATTTAATTGTTACAGGTGTTCATCTTAGGAGCACTCGGGGTACCCAAGCGTTCATGGTTACGAAAAAAACCCTAATTTTTTGGTTTATTACATACGATTGTTCAGTTATTTTAAATGATTGCATTTCTTTACTTAAAGCATTTAAATATAAATCACTATACTTACACAGTATCCATTTTTAGTGTTGAAGTTTACTTTCTATACTTTTAGTTAACGTGTGAAACCTAACAAGGTCAAAATAATGTGCATGGTGACTTGTCCGCAATTAAAAATCTCAACAGCAATTCAACTAAAACATCAATCGCAATTCAATTGATCAGAATGTCATTAAGGGCTCTGCTACTTTGGATGCATGAAAAAAAAAACGCCATTTTTTTTTTTTAAAGAATACTGTTATGTTTATTGATATAAAACTTGTTAGGCTTAAGAAAAACATTAGTAAATTACAAAAAAAAAGTTATAATAATTTTGACTTTAACCACTTTTTTAGTGTGAAAATGCCAGGTAAACATGAGTCCTCAAATGGTAGGTAGGTGTACTTTATTGAAAAAATCTCAGAAACTATTGAACTGATCCTTATGAAATTTTAACCGCATATTCTGTACATTTATCGCTATACCCCGTACCAGAATTATTGCAAAATTTAAATTTTTACTATTTTTTTTGGTTTTGGCAAAAAAACGTGTTAAAAACACGTATTTTTAATTTTTTTTTTGTCCACCATTTGTTATTTTTGCATATAAAATATTAATAGAGGTACGGGATATGGCCACTGTCACACTAAACCTAAATCCATTCAATTTTTTGTTTTGTTTTTGTTTCAGATGAGCCGTTGTTCAGATATTTTCAACAGCGCACACTTACCTACTTTTTGAGGACACCTGTTTACCTGGCATTTTTGCACTAAAAAAGTGGTTAATATCAATATTTTTTTATTTTTTTTAATTTGCGAATATTTTTGTCAAGCCTAACAATTTTGAAATCAATTATTATAAATGTATTCTTTCAAAAAAAAAAATAATAATAATAATAATAAAAACAACCTTTTTTTTTCCATGCATCCAAAGTAGACAGAACTCTTAACATAATTAACATCTATAGTTTCCCAAAAGATTTAAAATCTAAAATTCTGATTTAAGCGGTCGAGACCATTTATGACAATCATACTTATTTTATACAAGTATATTTTGATATTTTCACTCCTGAGATCGGCAAACCCAATAGTTCAAAGAGTCAAAGATCTCCAGCACTACGATAAATATTTCATTTGCGAGCCAAATTTCATTTCTCGTATCATGGTTTTAGGAGTCATTTTAAACTAGATAGTAACATTATTATTATACTATCTGGTTCAATTTAATCTTAAACAAAATAAAGAGCAAAAAAAAAAAAAAAAACAGCCTTTATATTTAACTAAAAATGACAAAACACGTGTTGAATGTGTGTAATGACTTTGCATTTCCTTCGAAAGTTTGCATAAGACGGGTACGTCATGTTTTATTTAAAGCAGGATTACAGGTTCTCGTCAAAAGAGTTCTCAATCTTCTTTTGATTTGAATGATGCTTGAACAATATTGTTCGCATTAATATGCTGAGCTAAAGATTGATACTACAGTAAATGCTAGATTTTTTTTCAACTGAACATATCATAAGTCAGAATTCTACTCTTCCAGATATTGCAAATTATGCATTCCGTCTTCCAAGTCTTTCAAAGCAGAACCACAATATTAACTTTTTTCTACTTCAGCATTAAGGTTGGTTGTTTTTTTTCAGATTATCTGGCAACACGAGGGCTATAATGCGCCGAAATATTCGTCATTTGACAAGCCAACATACATTTACAAACACCCATGCCTTACACGGGACTCGAACCCGCAACCTCGCGATCTAGAAGCTAACACCCTAACCACTATACCCTTTAGTCGGCCCTTCAGTATTCAGTTTTAATTGAAGCACCATAATTCTTTGATTTTTAACTCCAGTAACTGCATTTCAAAATTCATTCCGATGTCAATATTAAAGGGAGAAAATAAAAAAACCACATCTACTATGAAATAAAGTTGTTGGTTTCACTGATCATCCATTAGTTGTGGAGAGTTAACACCCTTCTCAAAGAAATGCTTTCATTTCAAGTAACAAGAAAGTGAAAAGTTTTAAATCGTTTGCTCTCGAAAACAAACATACCTTGTTATGCTGCAGAAGATTTGCGCCATTCATTCTAAATTACCACTAAAAATTCTTGAAGAGGATGTCCTAATAAGGATCATTCCCTATACTCGCTATGTTACAATATTCTAGTCCAGTGCATTTAGAAACTTCTATGTATAAAACTTTGAAATTTGGTAAGCAGAAACGAAAGAGATCACTTAATGAAATGACATAAATTAAAAACTAAAAAATAGCATCTAATTTATTTTATTTTATACTTGAAATCTGTACGCAGATGCATATGGAGTGGCTCCACCTGGTTTTGCCTTTTGCTACTTAAATTTTCATTTAAAATAAAAAAACATTTAATTGCAACACTTTGTCATTTCATTAAGTGACATTTTTCGCATCTACTCACCAAATTTCAAGGTTTTATGGAAAGGTTTGCTGACCATTGTTTTATACTAATTAGTGCATGTTATTTTAAATTACTGTATAAATACAATCCTAATGATATAGGTATCCAAAATGCATCTCCCTGAATATAAATAGAAATAAAGACACAAACAAAGTATACTTATCATATCATATTAAAGCAACAAATTATAAATGTTTGACTGCGCACTTGAAAATAAATAGAAATGCGTTAAAATAAAATTTGTAAAAACTGAAAAAGTTTACTTAAATATTTTTTCCAAAATTTCACATATTGATAAGGTATTTGACAAAAAGTTTTCTACTACTTAGATTACTTTAATTCCAAATCCCAGTGGTCCGATCCAATTCTTGGCTGTATTGATAATTTTCTGGTTCAAGGTCAACACTAGAGTTGCAAATGCGTCCGAACAATGCGAAGAAAAGTTGTTTGTGGGGGAGAATGTTGACCGGGAGGAGTTTTAACGTGCAACTACCATACATTTACATCTAAATAGGAGAAAACCTGGAAAACTCCTACCAGGCAGTTCAAACAACCACTCAAGAAGATTTGTCATGATCATCACCATGTCTAATCACTTTGAAAATATATACTACAGATCCCCGGAAAAGCATATCCAAAAGGAAGTCGAATTCAATGCAATCAGAAAACTTAACTAAATCTATCCTCACAGATATTAAGCCAATATATTTAAGTCTTAAGTTATTTTATGATTCCTGTATCAAAATAATTTGTTGTAATCACTTAAAAACTCTGAAAATACACAATGGCGATCGTTTTGGTTTAACAGATATGGTTTCGGGCCAGCATGGTGGACGCCTTGCTTTGTAATTGATTCATGCGTCCAAGTAATATCCACATATCAATTACCAATTACTTTTGTGTAATATATCTGTCAAAATCTCTTTAGAAACTTTGTTGATTAGCAGAAGACCTTTCTTGTTCTCCTCTCAAATAAATTCTTACATAAACTTGGGTATAGTTTGAAAGAAATTTCACAAAGATAGTCCATTAAAAACTATAGAAATTTTCAAAACCTTACTTAATTTTTTAAAAATTTCACATTAAAAAATATAGTAATGTTTCAATATTATGTTTGATGCCATGCTAAAGAGCTACCATAATGTTTTTAAATTCTGCGTCAGACCTCCACTTCTAGTTGTTTGGTTGTTTTCAGATTATCTGGCACCGTCAGCAACACGAGGGCTATAATGCGCCGAAACATTCGTCATTTCAAAAGCCAACATACATTTACAAACACCCATGCCTAACACGGGACTCGAACCCGCAACCTCGTGGTCTAGAAGGTAGTATGCTAACCACAGGTCGGCACCTCCACTCTTAGTAACCCCTACTTGTTTTCGTTATGCACGAATACGAAACACTTTGCAATTACTACCCTATCAACACAGACACACAAAAGTATCTGATAAGTCCAAGAACTTTAAAATAACTAGTGGATTGGTATATCTCATTGGATATAAAAAACAGATTTTTTCCAAACAAACTGCCATTTGAAGTACGTAAAAATGGTTGTTCAATTTTTAAAAAATGTTTTGAATTCTTGCGCCTTGAATATCTAATAAAATAAATTTATAATGTAGTTCGTCTGTTTGTCTAATTGAATTTAAACGAACGAAAATTTCAGATTAATTCTTTATCTAGATGTTTTGATGCGAGAATATTCCGATTCGTATGTTTAGATTCTACTCAAATATTGCTAGTTAATACATCCTTTTTTTTTGTATAATGCCTTCTTGTTCTGATCATTGAGAGGCAAGACACCTGTTTTGTACTCACAGATTATGGCTATAAAATCAAACTAACTGATATTTTAGTAGAGTGTGATTGTTTGAAAACCGCAACGTTCAATAGAAGAAGAAAAAAAAAGAGAAAAAAATAAAGATTTTAATTACTAAATAATGAGTACCACGTTAAAGTATTTTATATAACTAGAAAACTGTCCAAAATGCATTAAAATAATATATGGCAAACTTCTCTCACAGATTAAGAAAACGCCGAAAACATTGATGGAATGTGACATGAGAAAAAGACGTTTTTAAACTGTTGGTTGGTTGGTTGTTTTCAGATTTTCTGGCTCCGTCAGCAACACGAGGGCTATAATGCGCCGAAACATTCGTCATTTCACAAGCCAACATACATTTACAAACACCCATGCCTAACACGGGACTCGAAACCGCAACCTCGCGATCTAGAAGCTGGCACACTTACCACTATACCGTTTGGTCGGAGCGTTTTTAAACAGAACAATTCCTTCCACTGAACGATTCTGGTTGCCCTATAGAAAGGAAATATTTTCTAAAAGATTGAAATTTTACTATATTACCTTTCAAAAGGGTGGTTTCGATAAAAAAAGAGGGGATTTGTTTTTAGTGATATTACAATAATACTATTTGTTATTTTCAGTCGCACAGAAGAGGCAAAAATTACATTTCGTAAGCTAATTTAAATTTCTGTATGGGCTGGCCAAGTTATTCTGTTACTATATACCTTAAAAACAAAGCAATGAAAAAACTACAATAAATATAAATACTTACCCCAGTTTTAAAATTAAAAAATGAAGCTCTGTGTTGCATATAGACTATGAATGAATTGTATATAGCGTAATAAAATGTACTTCTATGCACGCCCAGGATAGTTGATGCTTTCTGGTTTAGAGCTGAGTTGTACACTTTTAATATCTAGAGGGGATTCGGCATATAATACATCAGAACAAATTGCTACATCCATGAAAACACACTTTACGACCACAATACATGACGTTTTCATACATTCTTCAATGAGCAAACATTTACTATTCTCAAGAAATAGTTTACTTTGATTTACAAAAAAAGTAGGTAACAGGACAAAAATTCAATAACTTTTGAAATATTTGTCGCCAAAAAATGTTATTCAACGTGCGAAGAGATAGTACGTAAAAATACCCAAGAATATCATTACCAAGAGCTGACCAACTACAGGCTTCCATTGTAGTAGTTCCTTTTCAGGATTTCGGAGGCAAACCCAAACTCACCGATAGCGAATTGCTCAATAGCAAAACGAAGGCGATTCGAAGAACTTTAATAAATCTGTTTTTTCATGTAACATACAAACAATTCTGAACAAATAGTATCAATCACCAAGTATCACAAATACGAGTAATACCAGATTTCATTTTCAGAGGTACTTTCTGCAATCTGCACGGGGCTTGCAATTTTCTTCAACAATGTCAATAGATTTCTTGTTCGGGAACAGGCGCATAGACCATTTGGTTGATCAAAACCAACACAATTTCATAATTTCTCAACGCAGTTCCCATAGTGCTTTTGAAATCTCACTAAGTATTGCAGTCTTTACGATTTGATCAGACATATTTTGTAATTTATCACTAGACTTTAAAATGCTTCACGGTATTAAATTGAATCTGCGATTTACATAACTTGTGTTTTGGTTATAGTCAATAAGGCTAAGAATCACCCTGTTTAATAAAAGGTAAATGTCCCAATAGATCGCCTTAATAAGGCAGTTGCTTCCCTTTCCCCCAGTAATTGTTAAAATACATAAATTTTACTGCGTGAGAAAAGGTAGAGAGTTAGGGAGTAAGAAGAACTCATTTAAAAAAAAAAAAAAAAAAATCACAAACATCAGTTGAAAGCAGAAATAAATTGTGAGAAATTATAAAAAACTGGTAGTATCTATACTTAGTTTCTAAAACTTTTTCTAGATGGTAGCATAACCAATGCTTAATAAATGCATAATAAATATTCCACTATCGTACATAATAGATAGTAAAAAACAAGAATTTTATGGAGAATAATTCAAATTTGAATTTCACTTGCTTCCTTTTATTTCAAAATAGCGAACTTCTACAAGAAATCTTATTGAATTATAGAATGCTTATAAACAGACAGCATCTAGTTATAATTAGGCCAAACATCACATGTATTCGGACTTTACTCCAGAGTGAGTGAGGAGATGCAGGGATAAACTTTGTTTATGGGCATATGACTTGCAGCACCAACACGTGGGGCTTTTCTCCAGTGTGAATGAGTAGATGAGTTTTAAAATGGCTGTTTCGGGAAAATGCCCTGCTGCAAACATCACATTTGTGCGGCTTTTCTCGAGTGTTAATGAGCAGATGTCTTGCAAGAGTGCTCTTACTTGCAAATGGCCAGTTACAAATATCCCACGCATGGGGATTTTCTCCATTGTGTGTCAGGAGATGCGTTGTAAGATTGCAATTTTTGGAAAATGCACTGCCGCAAGCATCGCACACATGGGGCTTTTCTCCAGTGTGAATGAGGATATGAGATGCAAGTATGCCCTTTCGGGAAAATGCTGCACTGCAAACATCACATACGTGCGGCTTTTCTCCAGTGTGAGTAAGAAGATGTCGTGCAAGAGTGCTCTTTCTTGAAAATACCCGGTTGCAAACATAACACACATGGGGCTTTTCGCCATGATGTTATGTGGGTCAGGAGATGAGATTTGAGATGGCTCTTTTGGGAAAATGCACTGCCGCAATCATTGCACACATGGGGCTTTTTTCCAGTGTGAGTGAGGAGATGTCTTACAAGACTGCTCTTATCAAAAAATGCGCGGTTGCAAACATCACATATGTGCCGCTTTTCTCCAGTGCGAAGAATGTGATTTGCCGCATAATGGTGTTTTTTGGAATGTGCCATGCCACTCAGTTCACACACATGTAGACTTGCTTTAGTGTGAGTGAGGCGAGGCATGACAGGTAGGCTTCTTTACAGTACACGGAAGATTAGGAGAAAATTGCCTTCTTAAGTTTATTTGCTAACTTTTCTTCGTTTATGATGGATCTATGATTCGTTATGGTTTCTCTGGAAGAGTAATTATTTTGGAAACCTTGTTGACCTGAAAGCAATACGACATTATTCTTTTCAATGCACACTTGTGTTGATCCACTAATGAAAACAATACAGAGTAAAACAATTCTAGTAAGTCCTCCTTTACCGGGTTATTTCCAAGCAGGAAAATTCTACTAGGAAAATACTATTTTGGTATTCTCATTTTTTAAAAATTGGCTTATGCAGAGTTTCTCAACCTTTCAGTATTCGCTGCCCAGTTTTCAATTTTTTTTAAATTTCAGTTTTCATTAATTTCATCGCGCCTCTGCTTACAATAAAATGTATGCAACAATAATGTTTATTGAGTATTTTTGATTCTGTTTTAAAATTATTTTGAACTAACTGCTAAAACAAGAGTAAAAGCGAGCCAACGTTGGCGAGAAACCACATCTGACATTTTGCCAAGTGGGCGGTGAACACGACCGATGCCGTCTCGAGCATGCGCTGAGCAAATGCTTTCTCATAGGAAGAAGGAAGATGTTCCATAACACAAGTTTCAATTCCATCCAGTCTCTTTAGAGTCGATCCTTCTATCGCTATCGAATCTATCGTGAATGTGTATGTTATATATGTTTTCGAGTTAATTGCAATTCACCATATTAAATTCACGGCAGCAGATTTATGCAGACTCATGGATAAATTTTAAGCGGATGTAAGCGAGCATTGGACGATATTCAAGCATCAACAAGTACATAGACGTGCGTGGTTCCGAAAATCAAGAAAATTTTCTCAAGGATACTTAAATTTTGGATTTACCAGAACTGAAATAAATGCAAAAGAAAGGCCCCTATGTATCATTTGCTCTAAAATATTAGCGGCGCAGGCAGCATGAAACTTAATAAACTTAAACGACATTTGGAAACGCTTCATAGTGAGTATGTCAACAAACCCAGAGAATTCTTCGAATTAAAATTAAAATCATATAAAAAGCAAAAAGCATTTTTTAAAGAAACTTTGTGAATAAAAAAGCTTTATTTGCATCTTGCAAAGTTTCATATAAAATAGCTAAAAGTAAAAAATCTCACACCATTGGTGAAGAGCTTATTTTGCAAGCAGCAATTGAGATTGTAGAAACTATGTTTGGAGATAATTTTTCAAAACAATTACAGTACATATCTCTTTCAAATGATACTGTTGCTCGTCGAATTGGTGAGATTGCTGAAGATGTACAGTGTCAGCTTTTCTCGAAGTTGAGTGACAAATTGTTTTTAATACAACTTGATGAAGCAACAGATAGTAATAAAGATACTCATTTAATTGCCTATGTTCGATTTTGTGATAATATGTCAGCAGTAGAAGAACTACTTTTCTGAAAACCAATCGAACTCCAAACAACAGCTCTCGCGTTATTTGCTATTTGAAATGATTTTATGAACGAGGCAAACATAGAACGGAAAAATTGCGTCGGAATAATCACCGATGGTGCTCGTTCAATGACC
The DNA here is from genome assembly GCA_963978545.1 of Linyphia triangularis. Lineage (NCBI taxonomy): Eukaryota > Metazoa > Arthropoda > Arachnida > Araneae > Linyphiidae > Linyphia > Linyphia triangularis. The sequence continues at coordinate 76,524,493 of OZ021730.1, forward strand.
AGAAGATTCCAAGGTATACAAGCACTTGTGAAACAAAAATCGCCTCAGTGCGTTTGGACACATTGCCTGATCCACAGAGAAGCTTTGGCTTCGAAAAAAAAAAAAAAAAAAAAGGGTCCAGGTCTAAATATTGTTGCGTTGAACGGGTTCGAAAGATTTGAAGCCAAAGCAGATCAAAACTTGCAGGAATTTATTCCAAAATAACTCTTCACAGTTCTCTTACAGCTCCAGAACTTCTCGTTCTAGTAGACACAATACAGCTCTTTTCACAATAATAGAGCACAAAACAGCAGTTAAAAACTTGACAACGACTGCTAAACCGCCACAAAACACAATGCAATACAGTTCGCTCAGTATCCCCAGTCAACTAATTCAGTGACTCAAAATCCAAGAACTAACTAACTACTCCATCACACGCTCCCTGAGCTTTTATAGGGGAGGTGAACCTTCTTGAAACTTCTAGAGGTCGATATTTGGAGAACTTTCCAGATTGTAGTAGAAAAGTCCTATACATGTACATGGGGACCGAAAATGTCGCCAAATAATCGCCAAGTTTGGCGACATTTGGCAATTTCTCGCCAAATTTGGCGACAAAAACTAGTCGCCAAAACATTCGCCAACTTGGATCTATCTCGCCAATTTGGCGAGATTCCCATTACCATAATGTTAAATGCTCTGCCCCTTGAAACTCGCTTCCCAGAGTTACCTCTGTAAAACCCGTTATCAAGCATCAAGGGACTCATTGCAGAGAAACAAATTAACGACGAACTATTGCACTGCCTTATGCAAAATGTACATAAATCTTCTTATTTACAAAATTAACACTAGGAAATATTTACAAATATGCAAAAATTCGTAACAATATTGCGTTAAGTACGGTTAATAAAAATGAGATACATGAAATCGAGAATCTTTTTCGCACTTTGTAAAGAGATGGGTTCGGTACATTCAGCGTTACTATTTTATTGCGGGGCAAGATGGTTATCACGCGGGAAATTTTTACAACGTGTTTATGAATTAAAAGATGAAATCGCAATTTTCCTAGAAGAAATCACACCGGAAGCCGAGAGTTTTCGCGATGGTTTATTTGTGATGAAATTGAGCTACTTGGTCGACATATTCGATAAATTAAATAGCTTGAATCTTCAACTCCAAGGAGCAAATATACATATGTTGGATACGAGTGATAAAGTTAATGCTTTTTGTAGAAAATCGGAATTGTGGAGCAGAAATTTAAAGCAAAAAAAAAACAAAACCTAACAATGTTTGCAAATATAGATGATTATACTAAAACTTACAAGGCTGAAGAAGAACATGTAAAAGTTGTTTTTGTAACCATTGAAAATCATTTAGCCATGTTGGCAAAGAATTTTAAAAACTATTTTCATGCTGACGACTAACTGATAGCAAGTTACGAATGGGTTAGGGATCCATTTCATTATACTCCCGAAGGACTGATAAAGAAGAAAAATTCATAGACTTCACGACAAGTGGAGAAACCAAAAGATAATTTAGTAATAAATCACTATTTGAATTTTGGGCTGGAGGAGGAGGATTTTTTTGCACTAAAAACATATTACCATTTTCAACCTCCTACCTTTGTGAAAATGGATTTTCTGCTGTGGCTTCGTTGAAGACAAAATATAGATCTCGGCTGAATATAGAAACAGAATTGAGAGTGGCTATTTCTAATATTAAGCCTTCCTCCGAAATACTTTGCTCTGCAAGACATGCCCAAGTATGTCACTAATAATTATTAAATTTGTTTTTAATTTTGTATGTTTTGAATAAGTTTTTATTTAGTAAGTTGTTTTACATTTCGACATATTTAACAAATAAAGTATTTTGTTTTCTATGTGCATGTGTGCTTTCCTTTCAGCCCCCCAGTTAATCAATTTTTTTAAATAATATTTTCTTCTGGATATTCTCGCGCCTCCCCTTTAGTGTGCTCACGCACCCCTAAGGGGTTGCGCCCCACAGGTTGAGAATCGCTTAGCTAATGGAAAAAAATTACACTAGTGGAAAAAAATGGCATACAGGACAATATATTATACACCTGCAGTTAATAACCTGAAATTGACACCCCTTAGTTTCTAAAACTTTCGCTAGATGGTAGCATAATAAATGCTCTACTATCATACATAGTCAATAGTAAACAAGAATTTTAGGGTGAATAAGTCGAATTTGAATATCATTTGCTTCCTTTTATTTCGAAATATCGATCTTCAATAAGAAATCTAATTCAATCATAAAGTTCTTCAAAACAGACAGCATCTAGTTATAATTAGCCGAAAATATTTGATAATTTAAAAGGCAATAATGAGAAATGTACTGAACAAAATTTACCTTAACATAGTAGTAGAAAAAAGTTTCAAAATAACTTTTCATTACTGTGTTCGAAAAATTGCATCTCCCGATTAGTAGAAATAATCGTGGTCTATCCCATTTTTCAAGCCGGTACACTTAAGGTATGAAGGGCCTGCTTTTAACTAGGAACATTTGTCTAGTAAAGAAGCTATTGCATCGTGTGACATGGTTCTGGGATAGCGTATGGGTCAAATGTGGTTAAAAGTACAAATTTGTGGTTCGCCAGGCCGCTGTTCTCAGTATCGTTTGGTGATTTGTGGACGCAGTAGTGCCCGACATTAGTTGCTGCGGCAAATATTTGTGGCGTGTGGGTGAAGTCTCTTTCCCAATGCCCTTTCACCTCCATTGTGATACCTGACCAAAGGAGTAAGGAACTAGTTTCATGTCTGCATCGTTGATGATATGTGTCTCAAAGACGCCACTGTATGATTTGTGTTTACTATTGAGTTGGTTGGTTGTTTTCAGATTATCTGGCGCCGTCAGCAACACGAGATCTAAAATGCGTTGAAACATTTGTCATTAGACAAGACAACATACATTTAGAAACACCCATGCCTAACACGGGACTCGAACCCTCAACCTCGCGGTCTAGAAGCTAGCAGGATAACCACTATGCCGTTTGGTCGGCGTTTACTGTTGAGTGTTTGATTGTTAGTATTGTCTGAGAGTAAATAATGACGCAGTTTTTACTAAATAAAAACTATAATTTATTCTTTTTTCGTGGGCTCACAAAACCTCTCCGATCAGTAATCTATCAAGCTTAAAAAAAAAAAAGCTATCAGTCCATATAACTTCGGATACAGCGACAATCCAGAGAAGTCGATCATGCGCTGGAAACGTCTCAGAATTTCACGATTGACTCAGGTGTTGACAACTTTTTCTAGCCTGTATTATCACTGTTAACAATTTAATAAAAGGGAAAGAGAAAAGAAAAAAAAAAAAAAAAAAATGGAAAAAAAAATATTTTTAAAAATGAATTAAAATTTAATAATTTAAAAAAATATGCCTGCATTTGAAAAGATATCTCATTCAAAAGATGGTCAGTTGCACAAATATGTAAATGTTTTAAAGCAAGAGCTGTCAGTCAAGATTCCTCACTACGGAAAATTATAAGCGGAAAAATTCAAACATGTGTAGTTATTCTTCAATGTGAGTCAGGAGATTGCTGGACTGCTTTTATGGGTAAATGATTGACTGAAGACATCACACACACATGGGACTTTTCTCCATTGTGAATGAAGAGATGATATGCAAGTTTGTTCTTTTGTGAAAATGGCTTGCCACAAGCATCACACACACTCACCTCAAGTGAGATTAAGGAAATGTGTTGTAAGGTTGCTTTTCTTTGAAAATGCCCTGCTGCAAACATCACATGCAATCGGACTTTACTCCAGATTGAGTGAGGAGATGCAATGATAAACTTTGTTTATGGGCATATGACTTGCCGCACATATCACACACGTGGGGCTTTTCTCCAGTGTGAATGAGCAGGTGAGATTTAAGATCGCTGTTTCGGAAAAATGCCCTGCTGCAAACATCACATATGTGCGGCTTTTCTCCAGTGTGAGAGAGCTGATGTCTTGCAAGAGTGCTCTTACTTGCAAATGGCCTATTACAAACATCACATATGTGTGGCATTTCTCCAGTGTGAGAGAGCTGATGTCTTGCAAGAGTGCTCTTACTTGCAAATGGCCTGTTACAAACATCACACTTGTGGGGCTTTTCTCCAGTGTGAATGAGCAGATGAGATTTAAGATGGGTATTTCGGGGAAATGCCCTGTTGCAAACACCACACACATGGGGCTTTTCTCCAGTGTGTGTCAGGAGATGCGCTGTAAGATTGCTCTTTTGGGAAAATGCATTGCCGCAATCATTGCACACATGGGGCTTTTCTCCAGTGTGAGTGAGGAGATGTCTTGCAAGTTTGCTCTTATCAAAAAATGCCCGGTCGCAAACATCACATATGTGTGGCTTTTCTCTAGTTTGAAGAAGGTGATGTACCGCATGATGGTGCTTTTTGGAATGTTCCTTGCCACACAGTTCACACACATGTAAACTTGCTTTAGTGTGAGTGAGGCGAGGCATGACAGGTAGGCTTCTTTACAGTACACGGAAGATTAGGAGAAAATTCCCTTAAGTTTATTTGCTAACTTTTCTTCGTTTATGATGGATCTATTATTCGTTATGGTTTCTCTGGAAGAGTAATTATTTTGGAAACCTTGTTGACCTGAAAGCAATACGACATTATTTTTTTCAATGCATACTTGGGATGATCCACTAATGAAAACATTACAGAGTATAACAATTTCTAGTAAGTCCTCCTTTACAGAGTTATTTCCAAGCAGGATAATTCTACGAGGAAAAAACTATTTTGGTATTCTTATTTTTTAAAAATTGGCTAATGGAAAAAAATACACTAGTGGGAAAAAATGGCATACAGGACAATATATTATACGCCTGCAGTTAATATCCTGAAATTGACACCACCTACCCTACTCTTTAAATCTAATCCAACTGTAGAGTTCACTACAATTTAAATTCTCAGACTGAAATTTTAGCACCATACAAATAACTACAGCTTTTACATCAAATCGTCTTCTAGATTAAAAATGGTTTGGTAAATTTCTCTTCTTTGGTAGGACAGAGTTCGAGATTAGTGGATACAAGTAACATTTTATTGTTACAAGTAAGTGTTCAACTTAAGAGCACTCGGGGTACCCAAGCGTTCATGGTTACGAAAACACCCTAAATTTTTGGTTTATTACATACGATTGTTCAGTTATTTTAAATGATTGCATTTCTTTACTTAAAGCATTTAAATATAAATCACTATACTTACACAGTATCCATTTTTAGTGTTGAAGTTTACTTTCCATACTTTTAGTTAACGTGTGAAACCTAACAAGGTCAAAATATTGTGCATGGTGACTTGTCCGCAATTAAAAATCTCAACAGCAATTCAACTAAAATCTCAATTCAATTGATCAGAATGTCATTAAGGGCTCTGCTACTTTGGATGCATGAAAGAAAAAAAAAATTTTAAAAAAATGGTGTTTTTTTTTTTTTTTTTTTTTTTAAGAATACTGTTATGTTTATTGATATAAAACTTGTTAGGCTTAACAAAAACATTAGTAAATTACAAAAAAAAGTTATAATTTTGATTTTAACCACTTTTTTAGTGTGAAAATAACAGGTAAACAGGAGTCCTCAAAATGTAGGTAGGTGTAGATGTTCGCTATTGAAAAAATCTCAGAAACTATTGAACTGATCCTTATGAAATTTTAACCGCATATTCTGTACATTTATCGTTATATCCCGTACCAGAATTACTGCAAAATTTAAATTGTTACTATTTTTTCTGGTTTTGGCAAAAAACGTGTTAAAAACACGTTTTTTTAATTTTTTTTTTTGTCTCCCATTTTTTATTTTTGCATATAAAATAATATTAGAGATACGGGATATGGCCACTGTCACACTAAACCTAAATCCATTCAATTTTTTTTTTTTTTCAGATGAGCCGCTGTTCAGATATTTTCAACAGCGCACACTTACCTACTTTTTGAGGACTCCTGTTTACTTGACATTTTCGCACTAAAAAAGTGGTTAAATTCAATATTTTTTTATTTTTTTTTAATTTGCGAATATTTTTGTTAAGCCTAACAATTTTATTATTCTTTAAAAAAAAAAAAAAAAATAATAATTATAAAAATAACCTTTTTTCCCCATGCATCCAAAGTAGACAGAACTCTTAACATAAGTAACATCTATAGTTTCCCAAAAGATTTAAAATCTAAAATTCTGATTAGAGCGGTCGAGGCCATTTATGCCAATCATACTTATTTTATACAAGTATATTTTGATATTTTCATGCCTGTGATCGGCAAACGCAATAGTTCAAAGAGTCAAAGATCACAAGCACTACGATTAATATTTCATTTGAGAGCCAAATTTCATTTCACGTATCATGGTTTTAGGAGTCATTTTAAACTAGATAGTAACATTATTATTATACTATTTGGTTTAATTTAATCTTAACAAAAAAAAAAATCAAGAGCAAAAAAAACAGTCTTTATATTTAACTAAAAATGATAAAACGCGCGTTGAATGTGTATAATGACTTTGCATTTCCTTCGAAAGTTTGCATAAGACGGGTACGTCTTTTTTAATTTAAAGCAGGATTACAGGTTCTCGTCAAAAGAGTTCTCAATCTTCTTTTGATTTGAATGATGCTTGAAAAATATTTTTCGCATTAATATGCTGAGCTAAAGATTGATACTACAGTAAATGCTAGTTTTTTTTTTTAACTGAACATATCATATGTCAGAATACTACTCTTCCAGATATTGAAAATTATGCAGTCCGTCTTCCAAGTCTTTCAAAGCAGAACCACAATATTCACTTTTTTCTACTTCAGCATTAAGGTTGGTTGGTTTTTTTCAGATTATCTGGCAAAACGAGGGCTATAATGCGTCGAAATATTCGTCATTTGACAAGCCAACATACATTTACAAACACCCATGCCTTACACGGGACTCGAACCCGCAACCTCGCGATCTAGAAGCTAACACCCTAACCACTATACACTTTGGTCGGCCTTCAGTATTCAGTTTTAATTGAAGCCCCATAATTCTTTGATTTTTAACTCCAGTAACTGCATTTCAAAATTCATTCCGATGTCAATATTAAAGGGAGAAAATAAAAACACCACATCTACTATGAAATAAAGTTGTTGGTTTCACTGATCATCCAGTAGTTCTGGAGAGTTAACACCCTTCTCAAAGAAATGTTTTTATTTCAAGTATCAAGAAAGTGAAAAGTTTTAAATCGTTTGTTCTCGAAAACCAACATACCTTGTTATGCTGCAGAAGATTTGCGCCATTCATTCTAAATTACAACTAAAAATTCTTGAAGAGGATGTCCTAATAAGGATCATTCCCTATACTCGCTATGTTACAATATTCTAGTCCAGTGCATTTAGAAACTTCTATGTATAAAACTTTGAAATTTGGTAAGCAGAAACGAAAGAGATCACTTAATTAAATGACATAAATTAAAAACTAAAAAATAGCATCTAATTAATTTTATTTTAAACTTAAAATCTGTACGCAAATGCATTTGAAGTGGCTCCACCTGGTTTTGCCTTTTGCTAATTAAATTTTTATTTTTAATAAAGTGTTGTAATTTAATGTTTATTTATGTTATTTCATTAAGTTACATTTTTCGCATCTACTCACCAAATTTCAAGGTTTTATGGAAAGGTTCGCTGACCACCGTTTTATACTAATTAGTGCATGTTATTTTAAATTACTGTAGAAATACAATCCTAATGATATAGGTATCCAAAATGCATTTCCCTGAATATAAATAGAAATAAAGACACAAAGTATACCTATCATATCATATTAAAGCAACAAATTATAAATGTTTGACTACGCACTTGAAAATAAATAGAAATGCATTAAAATAAAGTTTGTAAAATCTGAAAAGGTTTACTTAAATATTTTTTCCAATATTTCACATATTGATAAGGTATTTGACAAAAACTTCTCTACTACATAGATTACTTTAATTCCAAATCCCAGTGGTCCGATCAAATTCTTGGCTGTATTGATAATTTTCTGGTTCAAGGGCAACACTAGAGTTGCAACTGCGTCCGAACAACGCGAAGAAAAGTTGTTTGTGTGGAGAATATTGACCGGGAGGAGTTTTAAAGTGCTACCACCATACATTTACATCTAAATAGGAGAAAACTTGGAAAACTCCTACCAGGCAGTTCAAACAACCATTCAAGAAGATTTGTCACGATCATCACCATGTCTAATCACTTTGAAAACATATACTACAGATCCCCGGAAAAGCATATCCAAAAGGAATTCGAATTCAATGCAATCAGAAAATTTAGTTAAATCTATCCTCACAGATATTGAGCCAATATATTTAAGTCTTAAGCTATTTTATGATTCCTGTATCAAAATAATTTGTCGTAGTCACTTAAAAACTCTGAAAATACACAATGGCGATCGTTTTGGTTTAACAGATATGGTTTCGGGCCAGCATGGTGGACGCCTTGCTTTGTAATTGATTCATGCGTCCAAGTAATCTCCACAAATCAATTTCCAATTACTTTTGTGTAATGTATCTGTCAAAAACTTTTTAGAAACTTTGTTGCTTAGCAGAAGACCTTTCTCGTTCTAACCTCAAATAAATTCTTACATAACCTTGGGTATGGTTTGAAAGAAATTTCACAAAGATAGTCCATTAAAAACTTCAGAAATTTTCAAAACCCAACTTCATTTTTTAAAAATTCCACATTAAAAAATGTAATAATGTTTCAATATTATGTTTGATGCCATGTTACCATAACGTTTTTAAATTCTGGGTCAGACATCCACTGCTAGTTGTTTGGTTGTTTTCAGATTATCTGGCGCCGTCAGCAACACGAGGGCTATAATGCACCGAAACATTCGTCATTTTACAAGCCAACATACATTTACAAACACCCATGCCTTACACGGGATTCGAACCCACAACCTCGTGGTATAGAAGCTGGTATGCTAACCACTATAACGTTTGGACGGCACCTCCATGACTGGAGGTGCCCAACATGTTTTCATTATGCAAGAATACGAAACACTTTGCACTTGCAATTACAAACCTATCACACTAAAGAAGCTGATAAGTCCAAGAACTTTAAAATAACTAGTGGATTTGTAAATCTCATAGGATATAAAAACAGACTAAATTAGTTTTTCCCAAACAAACTGACATTTGAAGTACGTAAAAATGGTTGTACATTTTTTAAAAAAGGATTTGAATTCTTGCGCCTTGAATATCTAATAAAATAAATTTGATAATGTAGTTCGTCTGTTTGTCTAATTGAATTTAAACGAACGAAAATTTCAGATTCGACACAAATATTGCTAGTTAATATATCCTTCTTTTGTATAATACTTTCTTGTTCTGATCATGGAGAGGCAAGGCGTGTGTTTTTCTCAAACAGATTTTGTCCATAAAATCAAACTGCCATTTTAGTAGAGTATGATTGTTTTAGAACCGCAGAGTTCGATAGAACATATAAGAAAAATCAAGATTTCTATTACTAAATAACCACGTTAAAGTATTTTATATAACTAGAAAACTGTCCAAAATGCATTAAAATATTAAATCAAACTTAGCTCACAGATTAAGAACACACCGAAAACATTGATGGTATGTGAAATGAGAAAAAGACGTTTTTGAACAGAAAAATTCAAGTGTAAACTGGTATTTGATTGAAAACTCCTTCCATGAAACGATTCTGGTTGCATTTAAGAGTGGAAATATTTTTTAAAAGATTGAAATTTTACAATAATACCTTTCAAAAGGGTGATTTTGATATAAAAGAGAGGATTAGCTTTTAGCGATATTAGAATATTACAATTTGATATTTCTAATCGCTGCAGAACTGGCAAAAACTACACTTCGAAAGCAAATTTAAAGTTATGTATTGTCGGCAAAGTTATTCTGTTATTACATTATTAAGAACAAATTAATGGCAAAAACTACTATAAATATAAATACTTACCGCAGTTTTAAAAATTAGAAATGAAGCTATCTGTTGTATATAGACTATGAATGAAGTGTATATAGCGTAATAAAATGTACTTTTATGCACGCCCATGATAGTTGAAGCTTTCTGGTTTAGAGCCGAGATGTACACATTTAATATCTGGAGGGAATTCGGCCTATAATACGTCAGAATAAATTGCTACATCCAAGAAAACACACTTAACGACCACATCCATGAAGTTTTTATACATTCTTCAATGAGAAACATTTATCATTTTCAATAAATAGTCTACTTTGACTTACAAAAAAAGTAGGTAACTGGACAGAAATTCAATAACTTTTGAAAATTTTGTCGCCAACGAAAAGTTAGTCAACGTGCGAAGAGATAATACATAAAAAACCCAATATTATCATGATCAAGACCTGACCACCTACATTTTTCTATTGTAATAGTTCCTTTTCAGGACTTCGGAGTCAAACCCAAACTTATATATAGAAAATTCCCTCTGCAGAAATTAGAAAGTGATTCGAAGAACTTTAATAAATACGTTTTGTCATGACACATGCTAACAATTCTGAACAAATGGTATCAATCACCAAGTAACACAAATATGAGTAATACTAGATTTCATTTTTAAAGGTACTTTCTGCAATCTGCACGAGGTTTGTAATTTTCTTCAACAATGTCAATAGATTTCTTGTTCGAGAATAGGCGCATAGATCATTTGGTTGATCTAAAACCAACACCATCTCATAATTTCCCAACGCAGTTCATAGTGCTTTTTGAAATCTTTCTATGTACTGCAGTCTTTAGGACTTGATCATGCATATTTTGTAATTTATAACTAGACTTTAAAATGCTTCAAGGTATTAAATTGAATCTGTGATTTACAAACCTTACGTTTTGGTTATAGTCAAAAAGGCTAAGAATCTATATATTTAATAGGCAATACGTTTTTTGGGGTTAGTCCGTCCGCCTAAACTACTCAACCAATTTCAATGATCAAGGTGTCATTTTAAAGGAAATAAGCTGTAGATTTGCCAAAACGTGCCAAAATAATTTATTAACACTTTATTAATTAGTTAAATTTCAATATTTTTCATCATTAAGCTACTACAAAGCCTCAATGATTTTGAATATAAGAATGGCAACATCCTTAAGTAAACAAACCCGCTGCTCGGGGGTTCAACCAACCAACCAATCGTTGCTAATTTTAAAGCTATCCTTACGTATGTAAACAACAAACCCGTTGCTAATTTTAAAGCTCTTTTTAAACTCTTCGTTTCAAAGTAGATTTTTTCTGTTTTTCTGAAGCATTTTTGTATTAGAGTAATTATTATTTTGAAGTATTTCTATCCAGAAAATGCCTCGCTTTGGACGTCGTTCTCCCTTACGTATGTAAACAACAAACCCGTTGCTAATTTTAAAGCTATCCTTACATATGTAAACAACAAACCCGTTGCTAATTTTAAAGCTATCCTTACATATGTAAACAACAAACCCATTGCTAATTTTAAAGCTATCCTTATATATGTAAACAACAAACCCGTTGCTAATTTTAAAGCTCTTTTTAAACTCTTCGTTTCAAAGTTGATTTTTTCTGTTTTTCTGAAGCATTTTTGTATTAGAGAAATTATTATTTTGAAGTATTTCTATCCAGAAAATGCTTCGCGTTGGACTTTGTTCTCTAACGGGGCGACTTATCAGAATAAATAAAAAATATTAGGACTTCAATGTAAGGGCATAGCTAATGAAGTTTTAAGTCAGAAAGTTGGCGGATAGTATATTTAACTTTCTATTATGAAACTTGCAATTTGGGTGTTTTCTCTATTAGGCCTTACATTAAATTTATAAAAATTTGGTTAAATTTTTTATGGCTGGCAAACCTATTCGAGCGCAGCAAGATGTTTTAACCACAAATTCGAGCGGCAAAGCCGCTCAATCCGAGAGCAGCGAGGCGTTTGAGGGTTGGCGAGCGTTAGCGAGCAGGGGGCGAAGCCCCCTAGTCACCCTGTTTAATAAGAGATAAATGTCCTAATAGTGAATATCGCCACAATAAGGCAGTTGCTTCCCTTTCCCATAGTAATTGTTAAAATACATAAATTTTACTGTGTGAGAAAAGGTAGAGAGTTAGGGAGTAAGAAAAACTAATTAAAAAAAAAAATCAAAGTCAGAAACATCAGTTGAAAGCAGAAATAAATTGTGAGAAACTATGAAAAACTTGTAGTATCTATACTTAGTTTCTAAAAGTTTCGCTAGATGTAAGCATAATAAATGCTCCACTATCATACATAGTCAATAGTAAACAAACAATAATTTTAGGGAGAATAAGTCAAATTTAAATATCATTTGCTTCCTTTTATTTCGAAATAGCGATCTTCAAGAAATCTTATTGAATCATAAAGTGCTTCTGAACAGACAGCATCTAGTTATAATTAGCCGAAAATATTTGATAATTTAAAAGGCAATAATGAGAAATGTACTGAACAAAATTTACTTTAACATGGTAGTAGAAAAAAGTTTCAAAATAGCTTTTTATTACTGTGTTCGAAAAATTGCATCTCCCGATTAGAAATAATCGTGGTCTATCCCATTTTTCAAGCCAGTACATTTAAGGTATGAAGGGCCTGCTTTTAACTAGGAACATTTGTCTAGTAAAGAAGCTATTGCATCGTGTGACATGGTTATGGGAGAGCGTATGGGTCAAATGTGGTTAAAAGTTCAAATTTGTGGTTCGCCAGGCCGCTGTTCTCAGTATCGTTTGGTGATTTGTGGACGCAGTAGTGCCCGACATTAGTTGGTGCGGCAAATATTTGTGGCGTGTGGGTGAAGTCTCTTTCCCAATGCCCTTTCACCTCCATTGTAATACCTGACCAAAGGAATAGGAACTAGTTTCATGTCTGCATCGTTGATGATATGTGTCTCAAAGACGCCACTGTATGATTTGTGTTTACTGTTGAGTTGGTTGGTTGTTTGATTGTTGAGTTGGTTGGTTTCAGATTATCTGTCACCGTCAGCAACACGAGGGCTCTAATGCGTCAAAACATTCGTCATTAGACAAGCCAACATACATTTAGAAACACCCATGCCTAACACGGGACTCGAACCCTCAACCTCGCGGTCTAGAAGCTAGCACGCTAACCACTATGCCGTTTGATCGGCGTTTACTGTTGAGTGTATGATTGTTTAGAATTGTTATGAATTTTATCAGATTAAATAATGACGCAGTTTTTACTAAATAAAAACTACAATTTTTTCTTTTATCGTGGGCTCACAAAACCTCTCCGATCAGTAATCTCGCTATCAAGCTTTAAAAAAAAAGCTATCAGTACATATAACTTTGGATACAGCGACAATCCAGAGAAGTCGATCATGCGCTGGAAACGTCTCAGAATTTCACGATTGACTCAGGTGTTCTAGCCTGTATTATCACTGTTAACAATTTAATAAAAGGGAAAAAGAAAAGAAAGAAAAAAAGGAAAAAAATATATTTTTTAAAATGATTTAAAATTTAATAATTTAAAAAAATATGCATGCATTTGAAAAGATATCTCATTCAAAAGATGGTCAGTTGCACAAATATATAAATGTTTTAAAGTAAGAGCTGTCAGTCAAGATTCCTCACTACGGAAAATTATAAGCGGAAAAATTCAAACATGTGTAGTTATTCTTCAATGTGAGTCAGGAGATTGCTAGACTGCTTTTATGGGTAAATGATTGACTGAAGACATCACACACATGGGACTTTTCTCCATTGTGAGTGAAGAGATGATATGCAAGTTTGTTCTTTTGTGAAAATGCCATGACAAAAGCATCACAAACACTCACCTCAAGTGAGATTAAGGAAATGTGTTGTAAGGTTGCTTTTCTTTGAAAATGCCTTGCTGCAAACATCACATGCAATCGGACTTTACTCCAGAGTGAGTGAGGAGATGCAATGATAAACTTTGTTTATGGGCATATGACTTGCCGCACATATCACACACGTGGGGCTTTTCTCCAGTGTGAATGAGCAGATGAGATTTAAGATGGCTGTTTCGGGAAAATGCCCTGCTGCAAACATCACATATGTGCGGCTTTTCTCCAGTGTGAGAGAGCTGATGTCTTGCAAGAGTGCTCTTACTTGCAAAGGGCCTGTTACAAACATCACACACATGGGGTTTTTCTCCAGTGTGTGTCAGGAGATGCGTTGTAAGATTGCACTTTAGAGAAAATGCACTGCCGCAAGCATTGCACACATGGGGCTTTTCTCCAGTGTGAGTGAGGAGATGCCTTACAAGAACGCTCTGATCAAAAAATGCCCGGTTGCAAACATCACATATGTGAGGCCTTTCTCTAGTTTGAAGCAGGTGATGAGCCGCATGATGGTGCTTTTTGGAATGTTCCTTGCCACACAGTTCACACACATGTAGCATTGCTTTATTGTGAGTGAGGCGAGGCATGATAGGTTCACTTCTTTACAGTACACAGAAGATTAAAAGAAAATTGACTTCTTAAGTTCATTTGCTAACTTTTCTTCGTTTGTGATGGATCTATGATTCGTTATGGTTTCTCTAGAAGAGTAATTATTTTGGAAAACTTGTTGACCTGAAAGCAATACGAAATTATTCTTTTCAATGCACACTTGTGATGATCCACTAATGAAAACAATACAGAGTAAAACAATTTCTAGTAAGTCGTCCTTTACAGGGTTATTTCCAAGCAGGAAAATTCTACGAAGAAAATACTATTTTGGTATTCTTATTTTTTAAAAATTGGCTAATGGAAAATAATTATACTAGTGGGAAAAAATGGCATATAGGACAATATATTATACACATGCAGTTAATCTCCTGAAATTGACACCACCTACCCTCCTCTCTAAATCAAATCCAACTGTAGAGTTCTCTACAATTTAAATTCTCAAACTGAAATTTTAGCTCCATACAAATAGCTACAGCCTTTAGTTCAAATTATCTTTCAGATTAAAAATGGTTTGGTAAATTTCTCTTCTTTGGTAGGACAGAGTTCGAAATTAGTGGATACTAGTAACATTTTATTGTTACAAGTGTTGAACTTAGGAGCACTCGGGGTACCCAAGCGTTCATGGTTACAAAAAAAACCCTAATTTTTTAGTTTATTACATACGATTGTTCAGTTATTTTAAATGATTGTATTTCTTTACTTAAAGCATTTAAATATAAATCACTATACTTACAGTGTCCATTTTTAGTGTTGAAGTTTACTTTCTATACTTTTAGTTAACGTGTGAAACCTAACAAGGTCAAAATATTGTGCATGGTGACTTGTCCGCAATTAAAAATCTCAACAGCAATTCAACTAAAATCCCAATCGCAATTCAATTGATCAGAATGTCTTTAAGGGCTCTGCTACTTTGGATGCATGAAAAAAATAAACGCTATTTTTTTTTTATTAAGAATACTGTTATGTTTATTGATATAAAACTTGTTAGGCTTAAGAAAAACATTAGTAAATTACAAAAAAAAAAAAAAAAAAAAAAAAAATTATAATAATTTTGATTTTAACCACTTTTTTAGTGTGAAAATGCCAGGTAAACAGGAGTCCTCAAATGGTAGGTAGGTGTGCGCTATTGAAAAAATCTCGGAAACTATTGAAGTGATCCTTATGAAATTTTAACCGCATATTCTGTACATTTATCGCTATACCCCGTACCAGAATTACTGCAAAATTTAAATTGTTACTATTTTTTGGGGTTTTGGCAAAAAACGTGTTAAAAACACGTTTTTTTTATTTATTTTTTTTGTCTCACATTTTTTATTTTTGCATATAAAATAATATTAGACGTACGGGATATGGCCACTGTCACACTGAACCTAAATCCATTCAATTTTTTTTTTTTTTCAGATGAGCCGCTGTTCAGATATTTTCAACAGCGCACACTTACCTACTTCTTGAGGACTCATGTTTACTTGACATTTTCGCACTAAAAAAGTGGTTAAATCCAATAATTTTTTATTTTTTTTAATTTGCGAATATTTTTGTTAAGCCTAACAATATTATTCTTTAAAAAAAAAAAATAAAAAAAAAAATAATAAAAATAACCGTTTTTCCCCATGCATCCAATGTAGACAGAACTCTTAACATAAGTAACATCTATAGTTTCCCAAAAGATTTAAAATCTAAAATTCTGATTAAAGCGGTCGAGACCATTTATGCCAATCATACTTATTTTATACAAGTATATTTTGATATTTTCATGCCTGGGATCGGAAAACCCAATAGTTCAAAGAGTCAAAGATCACAAGAACTACGATTAATATTTCATTGAGAGCCA
The DNA here is from genome assembly GCA_963978545.1 of Linyphia triangularis. Taxonomy (NCBI): domain Eukaryota; kingdom Metazoa; phylum Arthropoda; class Arachnida; order Araneae; family Linyphiidae; genus Linyphia; species Linyphia triangularis. Next base: position 76,540,704 of record OZ021730.1, read on the forward strand.
AATTTCATTTCACGTATCATGGTTTTAGGAGTCATTTTAAACTAAATAGTAACATTATTATTATACTATTTGGTTTAATTTAATCTTAACAAAAAAAAACTGTTTTTTTAACTGAACATATCATATGTCAGAATACTACTCTTCCAGATATTGCAAATTATGCATTCCGTCTTCCAAGTCTTTCAAAGCAGAACCATAATATTGACTTTTTTCTACTTCAGCATTAAGGTTGGTTGGTTATTTCCAGATTATCTGGCGTCATCAGCAACACAAGGGCTATAATGCGCCGAAATATTCATCATTTGACAAGCTAACATACATTTACAAACACCCATGCCTTACACGGGACTCGAACCCACAACAACGCGGTCTAGAAGCTAACACCCTAACCACTATACCCTTTGGTCGTCCCTTCAGTATTCAGTTTTAATTGAAGCACCATAATTCTTTGATTTTTACCTCCAGTAACTGCATTTCAAAATTCATTCCGATGTCAATATTAAAGGGAGAAAATAAAAACACCACATCTACTACGAAATAAAGTTGTTGGTTTCACTGATCATCCATTAGTTGTGGAGAGTTAACACCCTTCTCAAAGAAATGTTTTTATTTCAAGTATCAAGAAAGTGAAAAGTTTTAAATCGTTTGTTCTCGAAAACCAACATACCTTCTTATGCTGCAGAAGATTTGGCCATTTATTCTAAATTACAACTAAAAATTCTTGAAGAGGATGTCCTAATAAGGATCATTCCCTATACTCGCTATGTTACAATATTCTAGTCCAGTGCATTTAGAAACTTCTATGTATAAAACTTTGAAATTTGGTAAGCAGAAACGAAAGAGATCACTTAATGAAATGACATAAATTAAAAACTAAAAAATAGCATCTAATTTATTTTATTGTATACTTGAAATCTGTACGCAGATGCATATGGAGTGGCTCCACCTGGTTTTGCCTTTAGCTAATTAAATTTTCATTTATAATAAATAAACATTAAATTACAACACTTTATGTCATTTCATTAAGTGACATTTTTCGCATCTACTCACCAAATTTCAAGGTTTTATGGAAAGGTTCGCTGACCACCGTTTTATACTAATTAGTGCATGTTATTTTAAATTACTGTAGAAATACAATCCTAATGATATAGGTATCCAAAATGCATTTCCCTGAATATAAATAGAAATAAAGACACAAACAAAATATACCTATCATATCATATTAAAGCAACAAATTATAAATGTTTGACTACGCACTTGAAAATAAATAGAAATGCATTAAAATAAAGTTTGTAAAAACTGAAAAGGTTTACTTAAATATTTTTTTCCAAAATTTCACATATTGATAAAGTATTTGACAAAAACTTCTCTACTACATAGATTACTTTAATTCCAAATCCCAGTGGTCCGATCAAATTCTTGGCTGTATTGATAATTTTCTGGTTCAAGGGCAACACTAGAGTTGCAACTGCGTCCGAACAACGCGAAGAAAAGTTGTTTGTGGGGAGAATATTGACCGGGAGGAGTTTTAAAGTGCAACCACCATACATTTACATCTAAATAGGAGAAAACTTGGAAAACTCCTACCAGGCAGTTCAAACAACCATTCAAGAAGATTTGTCACGATCATCACCATGTCTAATCACTTTGAAAACATATACTACAGATCCCCGGAAAAGCATATCCAAAAGGAATTCGAATTCAATCCATTTAGAAAATTTAGTTAAATCTATCCTCACAGATATTGAGCCAATATATTTAAGTCTTAAGCTATTTTATGATTCCTGTATAAAAATAATTTGTCGTAGTCACTTAAAAACTCTGAAAATACACAATGGCGATTGTTTTGGTTTAACAGATATGGTTTCGGGCCAGCATGGTGGACGCCTTGCTTTGTAATTGATTCATGCGTCCAAGTAATCTCCACAAATCAATTTCCAATTACTTTTGTGTAATGTATCTGTCAAAAACTTTTTAGAAACTTTGTTGCTTAGCAGAAGACCTTTCTCGTTCTAACCTCAAATAAATTCTTACATAACCTTGGGTATGGTTTGAAAGAAATTTCACAAAGATAGTCCATTAAAAACTTCAGAAATTTTCAAAACCCAACTTCATTTTTTAAAAATTCCACATTAAAAAATGTAATAATGTTTCAATATTATGTTTGATGCCATGTTACCATAACGTTTTTAAATTCTGGGTCAGACATCCACTGCTAGTTGTTTGGTTGTTTTCAGATTATCTGGCGCCGTCAGCAACACGAGGGCTATAATGCACCGAAACATTCGTCATTTTACAAGCCAACATACATTTACAAACACCCATGCCTTACAAGGGATTCGAACTCACAACCTCGTGGTATAGAAGCTGGTATGCTAACCACTATAACGTTTGGACGGCACCTCCATGACTGGAGGTGCCCAACATGTTTTCATTATGCACGAATACGAAACACTTTGCACTTGCAATTACAAACCTATCACACTAAAGAAGCTGATAAGTCCAAGAACTTTAAAATAACTAGTGGATTTGTAAATCTCATAGGATATAAAAACAGACTAAATTAGTTTTTCCCAAACAAACTGACATTTGAAGTACGTAAAAATGGTTGTACATTTTTTAAAAAAGGATTTGAATTCTTGCGCCTTGAATATCTAATAAAATAAATTTGATAATGTAGTTCGTCTGTTTGTCTAATTGAATTTAAACGAACGAAAATTTCAGATTCGACACAAATATTGCTAGTTAATATATCCTTCTTTTGTATAATACTTTCTTGTTCTGATCATGAAGAGTCAAGGCTTGTGTTTTTCTCAAACAGATTTTGTCCATAAAATCAAACTGCCATTTTAGTAGAGTATGATTGTTTTAGAACCGCAGAGTTCGATAGAACATATAAGAAAAATCAAGATTTCTATTACTAAATAACCACGTTAAAGTATTTTATATAACTAGAAAACTGCCCAAAATGCATTAAAATATTAAATCAAACTTAGCTCACAGATTAAGAACACACCGAAAACATTGATGGTATGTGAAATGAGAAAAAGACGTTTTTGAACAGAAAAATTCAAGTGTAAACTGGTATTTGATTGAAAACTCCTTCCATGAAACGATTCTGGTTGCATTTAAGAGTGGAAATATTTTTTAAAAGATTGAAATTTTACAATAATACCTTTCAAAAGGGTGATTTTGATATAAAAGAGAGGATTAGCTTTTAGCGATATTAGAATATTACAATTTGATATTTCTAATCGCTGCAGAACTGGCAAAAACTACACTTCGAAAGCAAATTTAAAGTTATGTATTGTCGGCAAAGTTATTCTGTTATTACATTATTAAGAACAAATTAATGGCAAAAACTACTATAAATATAAATACTTACCGCAGTTTTAAAAATTAGAAATGAAGCTATCTGTTGTATATAGACTATGAATGAAGTGTATATAGCGTAATAAAATGTACTTTTATGCACGCCCATGATAGTTGAAGCTTTCTGGTTTAGAGCCGAGATGTACACATTTAATATCTGGAGGGAATTCGGCCTATAATACGTCAGAATAAATTGCTACATCCAAGAAAACACACTTAACGACCACATCCATGAAGTTTTTATACATTCTTCAATGAGCAACATTTATCATTTTCAATAAATAGTCTACTTTGACTTACAAAAAAAGTAGGTAACTGGACAGAAATTCAATAACTTTTGAAAATTTTGTCGCCAACGAAAAGTTAGTCAACGTGCGAAGAGATAATACATAAAAAACCCAATATTATCACGATCAAGACCTGACCACCTACATTTTTCTATTGTAATAGTTCCTTTTCAGGACTTCGGAGTCAAACCCAAACTTATAGATAGAAAATTCCCTCTGCAGAAATTAGAAAGTGATTCGAAGAACTTTAATAAATACGTTTTGTCATGACACATGCTAACAATTCTGAACAAATGGTATCAATCACCAAGTAACACAAATATGAGTAATACTAGATTTCATTTTTAAAGGTACTTTCTGCAATCTGCACGAGGTTTGTAATTTTCTTCAACAATGTCAATAGATTTCTTGTTCGAGAATAGGCGCATAGATCATTTGGTTGATCTAAAACCAACACCATCTCATAATTTCCCAACGCAGTTCATAGTGCTTTTTGAAATCTTTCTATGTACTGCAGTCTTTAGGACTTGATCATACATATTTTGTAATTTATAACTAGACTTTAAAATGCTTCAAGGTATTAAATTGAATCTGTGATTTACAAACCTTATGTTTTGGTTATAGTCAAAAAGGCTAAGAATCTATATATTTAATAGGCAATACGTTTTTTGGGGTTAGTCCGTCCGCCTAAACTACTCAACCAATTTCAATGATCAAGGTGTCATTTTAAAGGAAATAATCTGTAGATTTGCCAAAACGTGCCAAAATAATTTATTAACACTTTATTAATTAGTTAAATTTCAATATTTTTCATCATTAAGCTACTACAAAGCCTCAATGATTTTGAATATAAGAATGGCAACATCCTTAAGTAAACAAACCCGCTGCTCGGGGGTTGAACCAACCAACCAATCGTTGCTAATTTTAAAGCTATCCTTACGTATGTAAACAACAAACCCGTTGCTAATTTTAAAGCTCTTTTTAAACTCTTCGTTTCAAAGTAGATTTTTTCTCTTTTTCTGAAGCATTTTTGTATTAGAGTAATTATTATTTTGAAGTATTTCTATCCAGAAAATGCCTCGCTTTGGACGTCGTTCTCCCTTACGTATGTAAACAACAAACCCGTTGCTAATTTTAAAGCTATCCTTACATATGTAAACAACAAACCCGTTGCTAATTTTAAAGTTATCCTTACATATGTAAACAACAAACCCATTGCTAATTTTAAAGCTATCCTTATATATGTAAACAACAAACCCGTTGCTAATTTTAAAGCTCTTTTTAAACTCTTCGTTTCAAAGTTGATTTTTTCTGTTTTTCTGAAGCATTTTTGTATTAGAGTAATTATTATTTTGAAGTATTTCTATCCAGAAAATGCTTCGCGTTGGACTTTGTTCTCTAACGGGGCGACTTATCAGAATAAATAAAAAATATTAGGACTTCAATGTAAGGGCATAGCTAATGAAGTTTTAAGTCAGAAAGTTGGCGGATAGTATATTTAACTTTCTATTATGAAACTTGCAATTTGGGTGTTTTCTCTATTAGGCCTTACATTAAATTTATAAAAATTTGGTTAAATTTTTTATGGCTGGCAAACCTATTCGAGCGCAGCAAGATGTTTTAACCACAAATTCGAGCGGCAAAGCCGCTCAATCCGAGAGCAGCGAGGCGTTTGAGGGTTGGCGAGCGTTAGCGAGCAGGGGGCGAAGCCCCCTAGTCACCCTGTTTAATAAGAGATAAATGTCCTAATAGTGAATATCGCCACAATAAGGCAGTTGCTTCCCTTTCCCATAGTAATTGTTAAAATACATAAATTTTACTGTGTGAGAAAAGGTAGAGAGTTAGGGAGTAAGAAGAACTAATTAAAAAAAAAAATCAAAATCAGAAACATGAGTTGAAAGCAGAAATAAATTGTGAGAAACTATGAAAAACTTGTAGTATCTATACTTAGTTTCTAAAACTTTCGCTAGATGTAAGCATAATAAATGCTCCACTATCATACATAGTCAATAGTAAACAAACAATAATTTTAGGGAGAATAAGTCAAATTTAAATATCATTTGCTTCCTTTTATTTCGAAATAGCGATCTTCAAGAAATCTTATTGAATCATAAAGTGCTTCTGAACAGACAGCATCTAGTTATAATTAGCCGAAAATATTTGATAATTTAAAAGGCAATAATGAGAAATGTACTGAACAAAATTTACTTTAACATGGTAGTAGAAAAAAGTTTCAAAATAGCTTTTTATTACTGTGTTCGAAAAATTGCATCTTCTGATTAGAAATAATCGTGGTCTATCCCTTTTTTGAATACGGTTCACTTAAGGTGTGACGGAACTGATTTTAACTGGGAACATTTGTCTAGCAAAGAAGCTGCTGCATCGGTAGGTATGGTTCAGGGATACCGCCTGGGTCAAGTGTGGTTAAAAGTACAAATTTGTGGTTCGCCAGGCTGCTGTTCTCTGTATCGTTAGGTGATTTGCGGACGCAGTAGTGCCCGACATTAGTTGGTGCGGCAAATATTTGTGGCGTGTGGGTGAAGTCTCTTTCCCAATGCCCTTTCACCTCCATTGTAATACCTGACCAAAGGAATAGGAACTAGTTTCATGTCTGCATCGTTGATGATATGTGTCTCAAAGACGCCACTGTATGATTTGTGTTTACTGTTGAGTTGGTTGGTTGTTTGATTGTTGAGTTGGTTGGTTTCAGATTATCTGTCACCGTCAGCAACACGAGGGCTCTAATGCGTCAAAACATTCGTCATTAGACAAGCCAACATACATTTAGAAACACCCATGCCTAACACGAGACTCGAACCCTCAACCTCGCGGTCTAGAAGCTAGCACGCTAACCATGATACCGTTTGGTCGGCGTTTACTGTTGAGTGTTTGATTGTTTAGTATTGTTATGAATTTTCTCAGAGTAAATAATGACGCAATTTTTACTAAATAAAAACTACAATTTATTCTTTTTACGTGGGCTCACAAAACCTCTCCGATTTGTAATCTCGCTATCAAGCTTAAAAAAAAAAGCTATCAGTGCATATAACTTCGGATACAGCGACAATCCAGAGAAGTCGATCATGCGCTGGAAACTTCTCAGAATTTCACGATTGACTCAGGTGTTGACAACTTTTTCTAGCCTGTATTATCACTGTTAACAATTTAATAAAAGGAAAAAAGAAAAGAAAAAAAAAAAAGAAAAAAAAATTATCAAAAATGATTTAAAATTTACTAATTTAAAAAAATATACATGCTATTGAAAAGATATCTCATTCAAAAGATGGTCAGTTGCACAAATATACAAATGTTTTATAGCAAGAGCTGTCAGTCAAGATTCCTCACTACGAAAAATTATAAGCGGAAAAATTCAAACATGTGTAGTTATTCTTCAATGTGAGTCAGGAGATTGCTAGACTGTTTTTATGGGTAAATGATTGACTTAAGACATCACACACATGCGACTTTTCTCCATTGTGAGTGAAGAGATGATATGCAAGTTTGTTCTTTTATGAAAATGCCTTGCCACAAGCATCACACACACTCATCTCAAGTGAGATTAAGGAAATCTGTTGTAAGGTTGCTTTTCTTTGAAAATGCCCTGCTGCAAACATCACATGCAATCGGACTTTACTCCAGAGTGAGTGAGGAGATGCAATGATAAACTTTGTTTATGGGCATATGACTTGCCGCACATATCACACACGTGGGGCTTTTCTCCAGTGTGAATGAGCAGATGAGATTTAAGATGGCTGTTTCGGGAAAATGCCCTGTTACAAACATCACACACATGGGGTTTTTCTCCAGTGTGTGTCAGGAGATGCGTTGTAAGATTGCACTTTAGAGAAAATGCACTGCCGCAAGCATTGCACACATGGGGCTTTTCTCCAGTGTGAGTGAGGAGATGCCTTACAAGAACGCTCTGATCAAAAAATGCCCGGTTGCAAACATCACATATGTGAGGCCTTTCTCTAGTTTGAAGCAGGTAATGAGCCGCATGATGGTGCTTTTTGGAATGTTCCTTGCCACACAGTTCACACACATGTAGCATTGCTTTATTGTGAGTGAGGCGAGGCATGATAGGTTCACTTCTTTACAGTACACAGAAGATTAAAAGAAAATTGACTTCTTAAGTTCATTTGCTAACTTTTCTTCGTTTGTGATGGATCTATGATTCGTTATGGTTTCTCTAGAAGAGTAATTATTTTGGAAAACTTGTTGACCTGAAAGCAATACGAAATTATTCTTTTCAATGCACACTTGTGATGATCCACTAATGAAAACAATACAGAGTAAAACAATTTCTAGTAAGTCGTCCTTTACAGGGTTATTTCCAAGCAGGAAAATTCTACGAAGAAAATACTATTTTGGTATTCTTATTTTTTAAAAATTGGCTAATGGAAAATAATTATACTAGTGGGAAAAAATGGCATATAGGACAATATATTATACACATGCAGTTAATCTCCTGAAATTGACACCACCTACCCTCCTCTCTAAATCAAATCCAACTGTAGAGTTCTCTACAATTTAAATTCTCAAACTGAAATTTTAGCTCCATACAAATAGCTACAGCCTTTAGTTCAAATTATCTTTCAGATTAAAAATGGTTTGGTAAATTTCTCTTCTTTGGTAGGACAGAGTTCGAAATTAGTGGATACTAGTAACATTTTATTGTTACAAGTGTTGAACTTAGGAGCACTCGGGGTACCCAAGCGTTCATGGTTACAAAAAAAACCCTAATTTTTTAGTTTATTACATACGATTGTTCAGTTATTTTAAATGATTGTATTTCTTTACTTAAAGCATTTAAATATAAATCACTATACTTACAGTGTCCATTTTTAGTGTTGAAGTTTACTTTCTATACTTTTAGTTAACGTGTGAAACCTAACAAGGTCAAAATATTGTGCATGGTGACTTGTCCGCAATTAAAAATCTCAACAGCAATTCAACTAAAATCCCAATCGCAATTCAATTGATCAGAATGTCTTTAAGGGCTCTGCTAAATTGGATGCATGAAAAAAATAAACGCTTTTTTTTTTTTATTAAGAATACTGTTATGTTTATTGATATAAAACTTGTTAAGCTTAAGAAAAACATTAGTAAATTACAAAAAAAAAAAAAAAAAAAAAAAAAAAAATTATAATAATTTTGATTTTAACCACTTTTTTAGTGTGAAAATGCCAGGTAAACAGGAGTCCTCAAATGGTAGGTAGGTGTGCGCTATTGAAAAAATCTCGGAAACTATTGAAGTGATCCTTATGAAATTTTAACCGCATTTTCTGTACATTTATCGCTATACCCCGTTCCAGAATTATTGCAAAATATAAATTTTTACTATTTTTTGGGGTTTTGGCAAAAAACGTGTTAAAAACACGTTTTTTTTATTTTTTTTTTTTTGTCTCACATTTTTTATTTTTGCATATAAAATAATATTAGAGGTACGGGATATGGCCACTGTCACACTGAACCTAAATCCATTCAATTTTTTTTTTTTTTTCAGATGAGCCGCTGTTCAGATATTTTCAACAGCGCACACTTACCTACTTCTTGAGGACTCATGTTTACTTGACATTTTCGCACTAAAAAAGTGGTTAAATCCAATAATTTTTTATTTTTTTTAATTTGCGAATATTTTTGTTAAGCCTAACAATATTATTCTTTAAAAAAAAAAAATAAAAAAAAAATAATAATAAAAATAACCTTTTTTCCCCATGCATCCAATGTAGACAGAACTCTTAACATAAGTAACATCTATAGTTTCCCAAAAGATTTAAAATCTAAAATTCTGATTAAAGCGGTCGAGACCATTTATGCCAATCATACTTATTTTATACAAGTATATTTTGATATTTTCATGCCTGGGATCGGAAAACCCAATAGTTCAAAGAGTCAAAGATCACAAGAACTACGATTAATATTTCATTGAGAGCCAAATTTCATTTCACGTATCATGGTTTTAGGAGTCATTTTAAACTAAATAGTAACATTATTATTATACTATTTGGTTTAATTTAATCTTAACAAAAAAAAAATCAAGAGCAAAAAAAACAGCCTTTATATTTAACTAAAAATGACAAAACGCGCGTTGAATGTGTATAATGACTTTGCATTTCCTTCGAAAGTTTGCATAAGACTGGTACGTCTTTTTTAATTTAAAGCAGGATTACAGGTTCTCGTCAAAAGAGTTCTCAATCTTCTTTTGATTTGAATGATGCTTGAAAAATATTGTTCGCATTAATATGCTGAGCTAAAGATTGATACTACAGTAAATGCTAGTTTGTTTTTTCAACTGAACATATCATATGTCAGAATACTACTCTTCCAGATATTGCAAATTATGCATTCCGTCTTCCAAGTCTTTCAAAGCAGAACCATAATATTGACTTTTTTCTACTTCAGCATTAAGGTTGGTTGGTTATTTCCAGATTATCTGGCGTCATCAGCAACACAAGGGCTATAATGCGCCGAAATATTCATCATTTGACAAGCTAACATACATTTACAAACACCCATGCCTTACACGGGACTCAAACCCACAACAACGCGGTCTAGAAGCTAACACCCTAACCACTATACCCTTTGGTCGTCCCTTCAGTATTCAGTTTTAATTGAAGCACCATAATTCTTTGATTTTTACCTCCAGTAACTGCATTTCAAAATTCATTCCGATGTCAATATTAAAGGGAGAAAATAAAAACACCACATCTACTACGAAATAAAGTTGTTGGTTTCACTGATCATCCATTAGTTGTGGAGAGTTAACACCCTTCTCAAAGAAATGTTTTTATTTCAAGTATCAAGAAAGTGAAAAGTTTTAAATCGTTTGTTCTCGAAAACCAACATACCTTCTTATGCTGCAGAAGATTTGGCCATTTATTCTAAATTACAACTAAAAATTCTTGAAGAGGATGTCCTAATAAGGATCATTCCCTATACTCGCTATGTTACAATATTCTAGTCCAGTGCATTTAGAAACTTCTATGTATAAAACTTTGAAATTTGGTAAGCAGAAACGAAAGAGATCACTTAATGAAATGACATAAATTAAAAACTAAAAAATAGCATTTAATTTATTTTATTGTATACTTGAAATCTGTACGCAAATGCATATGGAGTGGCTCCACCTGGTTTTGCCTTTAGCTAATTAAATTTTCATTTATAATAAATAAACATTAAATTACAACACTTTATGTCATTTCATTAAGTGACATTTTTCGCATCTACTCACCAAATTTCAAGGTTTTATGGAAAGGTTCGCTGACCACCGTTTTATACTAATTAGTGCATGTTATTTTAAATTACTGTAGAAATACAATCCTAATGATATAGGTATCCAAAATGCATTTCCCTGAATATAAATAGAAATAAAGACACAAACAAAATATACCTATCATATCATATTAAAGCAACAAATTATAATTATGTTTGACTACGCACTTGAAAATAAATAGAAATGCATTAAAATAAAGTTTGTAAAAACTGAAAAGGTTTACTTAAATATTTTTTCCAAAATTTCACATATTAATAAGGTATATGACAAAAACTTCTCTACTACATAGATTACTTTAATTCCAAATCCCAGTGGTCCGATCATATTCTTGGCTGTATTGATAATTTTCTGGTTCAAGGGCAACACTAGAGTTGCAACTGCGTCCGAACAACGCGAAGAAAAATTGTTTGTGGGGAGAATATTGACCGGGAGGAGTTTTAAAGTGCAACCACCATACATTTACATCTAAATAGGAGAAAACTTGGAAAACTCCTACCAGGCAGTTCAAACAACCACTCAAGAAAATTTGTCACGATCATCACCATGTCTAATCACTTTGAAAATATATACTACAGATCCCCGGAAAAGCATATCCAAAAGGAATTCGAATTCAATGCAATCAGAAAATTTAGCTAAATCTATCCTAAGCCAATATATTTAAGTCTTAAGTTATTTTATGATTCCTGTATCAAAATCATTTGTTGTAGTCATTTAAAAACTCTGAAAATACACAATGGCGATCGTTTTGGTTTCACAGATATGGTTTCGGGCCAGCATGGTGGACGCCTTACTTTGTAATTGATTCATGCGTCCAAGTAATCTCCACAAATCAATTACCATTTACTTTTACGTAATATGTCTGTCGAAATCTCTTTTAGAAACTTTGTTGCTTAGCTGAAGACCTTTCTCGTTCTCCCCTCAAATAAATTCTTACATAACCTTGGGTATGGTTTGAAAGAAATTTCACAAAGATAGTCTATTAAAAATATAATAATGTTTCAATATTATGTTTGATGCCATGCTAAAGAGCTACCATAATGTTTTTAAATTCTGGGTCAGACCTCCACTGCTAGTTGTTTGGTTGTTTTCAGATTATCTGGCACCGTCAGCAACACGATTGTTATAATGGTTGGTTGTATTCAGATTATCTGGCGCCGTCAGCAACACGAGGGCTATAATGCGCCGAAGCATTCGTCATTAGACAAGCCAACATACATTTACAAACACCCATGCCAACACGGGACTCGAACCCGCAACCTCGCGGTCTAGAAGCTAGCACGCTAACCACTATACCGTTTGGTCAGCACATCCATTCCTAGTAACCCCAACATGGTTTTGTTAGGCACGATATTTCAAACACTTTGCAATTGCAATTACTACCCTATCACACAAAGGTAGCTGATAAGTCCAAGAACTTTAAAATATAGTGGATTTGTAAATCTCGTAGGTTATAAAAAACAGACTAAATTATTTTTTTGCAAACAAACTGCTATTTGAAGTACGTAAAAATGGTTGTACATTTTTAAAAAAATGTTTTGAATTCTTGCTCCTTGAAAATCTAATAAAATAAATTTGATAATGTAGTTCGTCTGTTTGTCGAATTGAACTTAAACGAACGAAAACTTCAGATTAATTCGTTATCTAGATGTTTTGATGCGAGAATATTCCGATTCGTATGTTCAGATTCGACACAAATATTGCTAGTTAATATAACCTTCTTTTGTATAGCCGACCAAACGGTACAGTGGTTAGCTTGCTAGCTTCTAAACCGCGAGGTTGCGGGTTCGATTCCCGTGTTAGGCATGGGTGTTTGTAAATGTATTTTGGCTTGTCTAATGGCAAATGTTTCGGCGCATTATAGCCCTCGTGTTGCTGACGGCGCCAGATAATCTGAAAAAACAACAACAACCAAGCTTCTTTTGTATAATACTTCCTTGTTCTGATCATGGAGAGGCAAGGCGTGTGTATAAAATTGTCCATAAAATCAAACTGACATTTTAGTTGAGTGTGATTGTTTTAGAACTGCAGCGTTCAATAAAATATATAAAAAAAAAATCAAGATTTCCATTACTAAATAAACACGGTAAAGTATTTTATATAACTAGAAAACTGTTCAAAATGCATTAAAATATTAAGGCAAGCTTATCTCACATTGGTTGGTTATATTCATATTATCTGGCGCCGTCAGCAACACGAGGGCTATTATGCGCCGAAACATTCGTCTTCAGACAAGTCAACATACATTTACAAACACTCATGCCTAACATGGGACTCGAAACCGCAACCTCGCTGTCTAGAAGCCAGCAAGCAAAATTTAGCTCACAGATTAAGAACACACCGAAAACATAGATGGCATGTGATATGAGAAAAAGACGTTTTTGAACAGAAAAATTCAAGTGTAAACTAGTATTTGATTGAAAACTCCTTCCACGAAACGATTCTGGTTGCCTTTCAGAATGGAAATAATTTTTAAAAGATTTAAATTTTACAATAATACCTTTCAAAAGGGTGGTTTTGATATAAAAGAGGGGATTAGCTTTTAGTGATATTAGAATATTACAACTTAGTATTTCTAATCGCTACATAACTGGCAAAAATTACATTTCGAAAGCAAATTTAAAATTCTGTATGGGCCGGCAAAGTTATTCTGTTATTACATTTTTAAGAACAAATTAATGACCAAAACTACTATAAATATAAAAACTTACCGTAGTTTTAAAATTTAGAAATGAAGATCTCTGTTGTATATAGACTATGAATGAATTGTATATAGCGTAATAAAATGTACTTCTATGCACGTCCATGATAGTTGAAGCTTTCTGGTTTAGAGCCGAGTTGTACACATTTAATATCTGGAGGGGATTCGGCATACAATACGTCAGAATAAATTGCTACATCCAAGAAAACACACTTAACAACCACAATCCATGATGTTTTTATACATTCTTCAATGAGCAACATTTATCATTTTCAATAAATAGTTTACTTTGATTTACAAAAAAAGTAGGTAACTGGACAGAAATTCAATAACTTTTGAAAATGCGAAAAGTTAGTCAACGTGCGAGGAGATAAGTAAAAAACCCAATAATATCACGATCAAAACCTGACCACCTACAGGTTTCCATTGTAACAGTTCCTTTTCAGGATTTCGGAGTCAAACCCAAACTTATATATAGAAAATTCCCTCTGCAGAAATTAGAATGTGATACGAAGAACTTTAATAAATACGTTTTGTCATGACACATGCTAACAATTCTGAACAAATGGTATCAATCACCAAGTAACACAAATATGAGTAATACAAGATTTCATTTTTAAAGGTACTTTCTGCAATCTGCACGGGGTTTGCAATTTTCTTCAACAATGTCAATAAATTTCTTGTTCGAGAATAGGCGCATAGAACATTTGGTTGATCTAAAACCAACACCATCTCATAATTTCCCAACGCAGTTCATAGTGCTTTTTGAAATCTTTCTATGTATTGCAGTCTTTATGATTTGATCAGACATATTTTGTAATTTATCACTAGACTTTCAAATGCTTCAAGGTATTTAATTGAATCTGCGATTTACATAACTTGTGTTTTGTTTATAGTTAAAAAGGCTAAGAATCACCCCGTTTAATAAAAGGTAAATATCCCAATAGTGGATATCGCCAAAATAAAGCAGTTGCTTCCCTTTTCCCCAGTAATTGTTAAAATACATAAATGTTACTGTGTGAGAAAAGGTAGAGAGTTAGGGAGTAAGAACTAATTAGACAAATTATGAAAAACTTGTAGTATCTATACTTAGTTTCTAAAACTTTCGCTAGATGGTAGCATAATAAATGCTCTACTATCATACATAGTCAATAGTAAACAAGAATTTTAGGGTGAATAAGTCAAATTTGAATATCATTTGCTTCCTTTTATTTCGAAATATCGATCTTCAATAAGAAATCTAATTCAATCATAAAGTTCTTCAAAACAGACAGCATCTAGTTATAATTAGCCGAAAATATTTGATAATTTGAAAGGCAATAATGAGAAATGTACTGAACAAAATTTACTTTAACCTTTAACTGCTGTAAGCGGTCTGACAGACCGCGAGTCATTTTTTTGTAGAATGCTTCCACCCCCTAAAATATCGCATATTTGACTTTTATATTAATTTTTCGGTTACTATGTTTCTTAAACTTTAAACTGATGTTCACAATTTGTTTGGCTCAAAATGGACCATGTGTTGCTCTTGCGCAAAAAACCTCAAACCACCCAACCACAGCAGTTAAAGGTTAACATAGTAGTTGAAAAAAGTTTCAAAATAGCTTTTTATTACTGTGTTCGAAAAATTGCATCTCAAGATTAGAAATAATCGTGGTCTATCCCTTTTTTCAAGACGGCACACTTAAAGTATGAAGGACCTCTGCTTTTAACTAGGAACATTTGTCTAGTTTAGAAGCTATTGCATCGTGTGACATGGTTCTGGGATAGCGTATGGGTCAAATTTTGTTAAAAGTGCAAATTTGTGGTTCGCCAGGCCGCTGTTCTCAGTATCGTATGGTGATTGCGGACGCAGTAGTGCCCGACATTAGTTGGTGCGGCAAATATTTGTGGCGTGTGGGTGAAGTCTCTTTCCAAATGCCCTTTCACCTCCATTGCGATACCTGACCAAAGGAGTAAGGAACTAGTTTCATGTCTGCATCGTTGATGATATGTGTTTCAAAGACGACACTGTATGATTTGTGTTTACTGTTGAGTTGGTTGGTTGGTTGTTTTCAGATTATCTGGCGCCGTCAGCAACACGAGGGCTATAATGCGTCGAAACATTCGTCATTAGACAAGCCAACATACATTTAGAAACACCCATGCCTAACACGGGACTCGAACCCTCAACCTCGCGGTCTAGAAGCTAGCACGCTAACCACTGTGCCGTTTGATCGGCGTTTACTGTTGAGTGTATGATTGTTTAGAATTGTTATGAATTTTCTCAGATTAAATAATGACGCAGTTTTTACTAAATAAAAACTACAATTTTTTCTTTTATCGTGGGCTCACAAAACCTCTCCGATCAGTAATCTCGCTATCAAGCTTTAAAAAAAAAAGCTATCAGTACATATAACTTTGGATACAGCGGCAATCCAGAGAAGTCGATCATGCGCTGGAAACGTCTCAGAATTTCACGATTGACTCAGGTGTTCTAGCCTGTATTATCACTGTTAACAATTTAATAAAAGGGAAAAAGAAAAGAAAGAAAAAAAGGAAAAAAATATATTTTTAAAAATGATTTAAAATTTAATAATTTAAAAAAATATGCATGCATTTGAAAAGATATCTCATTCAAAAGATGGTCAGTTGCACAAATATATAAATGTTTTAAAGTAAGAGCTGTCAGTCAAGATTCCTCACTACGGAAAATTATAAGCGGAAAAATTCAAACATGTGTAGTTATTCTTCAATGTGAGTCAGGAGATTGCTAGACTGCTTTTATGGGTAAATGATTGACTGAAGACATCACACACATGGGACTTTTCTCCATTGTGAGTGAAGAGATGATATGCAAGTTTGTTCTTTTGTGAAAATGCCATGCCAAAAGCATCACAAACACTCACCTCAAGTGAGATTAAGGAAATGTGTTGTAAGGTTGCTTTTCTTTGAAAATGCCTTGTTGCAAACATCACATGCAATCGGACTTTACTCCAGAGTGAGTGAGGAGATGCAATGATAAACTTTGTTTATGGGCATATGACTTGCCGCACATATCACACACGTGGGGCTTTTCTCCAGTGTGAATGAGCAGATGAGATTTAAGATGGCTGTTTCGGGAAAATGCCCTGCTGCAAACATCACATATGTGCGGCTTTTCTCCAGTGTGAGAGAGCTGATGTCTTGCAAGACTGCTCTTACTTGCAAATGGCCTGTTACAAACATCACACACATGGGGCTTTTCTCCAGTGTGTGTCAGGAGATGCGTTGTAAGATTGCCGTTTTGGGAAAATGCACTGCCGCAAGCATCGCACACATGGGGCTTTTCTCCAGTGTGAATGAGCAGATGAGATTTAAGATGGCTGTTTCTTGAAAATGCCCTGCTGCAAACATCACATATGTGCGGCTTTTCTCCAGTGTGAGAGAGCTGATGTCTTGCAAGAGTGCTCTTACTTGCAAATGGCCTGTTACAAACATCACACACATGGGGCTCTTCTCCAGTGTGAATGAGGATATGAGATGCAAGAATGCTCTTTCTTGAAAATACCCTGTTGCAAACATCACACACATGGGGCTTTTCTCCAGTGTGTGTCAGGAGATGCGTTGTAAGATTGCCCTTTTGGGAAAATGCACTGCCGCAAGCATCGCACACATGGGGCTTTTCTCCAGTGTGAATGAGGATATGTCTTACAAGAACGCTCTTATCAAAAAATGCCCGGTTGCAAACATCACATATGTGAGGCCTTTCTCTAGTTTGAAGAAGGTGATGAGCCGCATGATGGTGCTTTTTGGAATGTTCCTTGCCACACAGTTCACACACATGTAGCATTGCTTTAATGTGAGTGAGGCGAGGCATGATAGGTTCACTTCTTTACAGTACACAGAAGATTA
Source organism: Linyphia triangularis (assembly GCA_963978545.1). Taxonomy (NCBI): domain Eukaryota; kingdom Metazoa; phylum Arthropoda; class Arachnida; order Araneae; family Linyphiidae; genus Linyphia; species Linyphia triangularis. The sequence continues at coordinate 76,558,210 of OZ021730.1, forward strand.
AAGGAAAATTGACTTCTTAAGTTCATTTGCTAATTTTTCTTCGTTTGTGATGGATGTATGATTCGTTATGGTTTCTCTAGAAGAGTACTTATTTTGGAAACCTTGTTGACCTGAAAGCAATACGACATTATTTTTTTCGATGCACACTTGTGATGATCCACTAATGAAAACAATACAGAGAAAAACAATTTCTAGTAAATTCTCCTTTACAGGGTTATTTCCAAGCAGGAAAATTCTACGAAAAAAATACTATTTTGGTATTCTTATTTTTTAAAAATTGGCTAATGGAAAATAATTACACTAGAGGTAAAAAATAGCATACAGGACAATATATTATACACCTGCAGTTAATCTCCTGAAATTGACACCACCTATCCTCCTCCCTAAATCTAATCATACTGTAGAGTTCTCTACAATTTAAATTCTCAGACTGAAATTTTAGCTCCATACAAATAGCTACAGCCTTTACATCAAATCATCTTTCAGATTAAAAATGGTTTGGTAAATTTCTATTCTTTGGTAGGATAGAGTTTGAAATTAGTGGATACTAGTAACATTTTATTGTTACATGTGTTGAACTTAGGAGCACTCGGGGTACCCAAGCGTTCATGGTTACGAAAAAAACCCTAATTTTTTGGTTTATTACATACGATTGTTCAGTTATTTTAAATGATTGTATTTCTTTACTTAAAGCATTTAAATATAAATCACTATACTTACACCGTATCCATTTTTAAAGTTGAAGTTTACTTTCTATACTTTAAGTTAACGTGTGAAACCTAACAAGGTCAAAATAATGTGCATGATGACTTGTCCGCAATTAAAAATCTCAACAGCAATTCAACTAAAATCTCAATCGCAATTCAATTGATCAGAATGTCATTAAGGGCTCTGCTACTTAGGATGCATGAAAAAAAAACGCTATTTTTTTTTATTAAGAATACTGTTATGTTTATTGATATAATACTTGTTACGCTTAACAAAAATATTTGTAAATTATAAAAATAAAAAAAAAAATAAATAAAAAAAAAATTAAATTATAATAATTTTGATTTTAACCACTTTTTTAGTGTGAAAATGCCAGGTAAACAGGAGTCCTCAAATGGTAGGTAGGTGTATGCTATTGAAAAAATCTCAGAAACTATTGAACTGATCCTTATGAAATTTTAACCGCATTTTCTGTACATTTATCGCTATACCCCGTTCCAGAATTATTGCAAAATATAAATTTTTACTATTTTTTTTGGTTTTGGCATAAAACGTGTTAAAAACACGTTTTTTTTTTAGTTTTTTTTTTTGTCCGCCATTTTTTATTTTTGCATATAAAATATTAGAGATATAATTATAAGATATTAGAGGTACTGTCACACTAGGCCACTGTCACACTAAACCTAAATCCATTCAATTTTTTGTTTTGTTTTTGTTTCAGATGAGCCGCTGTTCAGATATTTTCAACAGAGCACACTTACCTACTTTTTGAGTACTCCTGTTTACCTGACATTTTCGCACTAAAAAAGTGGTTAAATTCAATATTTTTTTTTTAATTTGCGAATAATTTCGTTAAGCCTAACAATTTTATTATTCTTTAGAAAAAAAAAAAAAAAAAAAAAAAAAAAAAATAACCTTTTTTCCCCCATGCATCCAAAGTAGACAGAACTCGTAACATCTATAGTTTCCCAAAAGATTTAAAATCTAAAATTCTGTTTAAAGCGGTCTAGACCATTTATGCCAATTATACTTATTTTATACAAGTATATTTTGATATTTTCATGCCTGTGATCGGCAAACTCAATAGTTCAAAGAGTCAAAGATCACCAGCACTACGATAAATATTTCATTTGTGAGCCAAATTTCATTTCACGTATCATGGTTTCAGGAGTCATTTTAAACTAGATAGTAATATTATTATTATACTATCTGGTTTAATTTAATCTTATCAAACAAAATAAAGAGCAAAAAAAAAAAAAAAAAAACAGCCTTTATATTTAACTAAAAATGACAAAACGCGTGTTGAATGTGAATAAATACTTTGCATTTCTTTAGAAAGTTTGCATAAGACGGGTACGTCATTTTTTATTTAAAGCAGGATTACAGGTTCTCGTCAAAAGAGTTCTCAATCTTTTTTTGATTTGAATGATGCTTGAAAAATATTGTTCGCATTAATATGCTGAGCTAAAGATTGATACTATAGTAAATAATAGGTTTTTTTTTTTTTTAATTGAACATATCATATGTCAGAATACTACTCTTTCAGATATTGAAAATTATGTATTCCGTCTTCCAAGTCTTTCAAAGCAGAACCATAATATTTACTTTTTTCTACTTCAGCATTAAGGTTGGTTGGTTGTTTCCAGATTATCTGGCGTCGTCAGCAACACGAGGGCTATAATGAGCCGAAATATTCTACATTTGAAAAGCTAGCATACATTTACAAACACCCATGCCTTACACGGGACACGAACCCGCTACCTCGCGGTCTAGAAGATAACACCCTAACCACTATACCCTTTGGTCGGCCCTTCAGTATTCAGTTTTAATTGAAGCACCATAATTCTTTGATTTTTAACTCCAGTAACTGCATTTCAAAATTCTTACCAATGTCAATATTAAAGGGAGAAAATAAAAACGCCACATCTACTATGAAATAAAGTTGTTGGTTTCACTGATCATCCATCAGTTCTGGAGAGTTAACACCCTTCTCAAAGAAATGCTTTCATTTCAAGTAACAAGAAAGTGAAAAGTTTTAAATCGTTTGCTCTCGAAAACCAACATACCTTGTTATGCTGCAGAAGATTTGCGCCATTTATTCTAAATTACCCCTAAAAATTCTTGAAGAGGATGTCCTAATAAGGATCATTCCCTATACTCGCTTTGTTACAATATTCTAGTCCAGTGCATTTAGAAACTTCTATGTATAAAACTTTGAAATTTTGTAAGGAAAAGCGAAAGAGATCACTTAATGAAATGACATAAATTAAAAACTAAAAAATAGCATCTAATTTATTTTATTGTACTTTTGAAAACTGTACGCAAATGCATATGGAGTGGCTCCACCTAGTTTTGCCTTTTGCTAATTAAATTTTCATTTTTAATAAATAAACATTAAATTACAACACTTTATGTCATTTCATTAAGTGATACTTTTCGCATCTACTCACCGAATTTCAAGGTTTTATGGAAAGGTTTGCTGACCACTGTTTTATACTAATTAATGCATGTTATTTTAAATTACTGTATAAATACAATCCTCATGATCTAGGTTTCCAAAATGCATTTCCCTGAATAGAAATAAATACACAAACAAAGTATACCTATCATATTAACGCAACAAATTATAAATATGTTTGACTACGCACTTGCAAATAAATAGAAATGCATTAAAATAAAATTAGTAAAAACTGAAAAGGTTTACTTAAATATTTTTTCCAAAATTTCACATATTGATAAGGTATTGACAAAAACTTCTCTACTACTTAGATTATTTTAATTCCAAATCCCAGTGGTCCGATCAAATTCTTTGCTGTATTGATAATTTTCTGGTTCAAGGGCAACACTAGAGTTGCAACTGCATCCGAACAACGCGAAGAAAAGTTGTTTGAGGGGGAGAATGTTGACCGGGAGGAGTTTTAAAGTGCAACTACCATACATTTACATCTAAATAGGAGAAAACCTGGAAAACTCCTACCAGGTAGTTCAAAAATCCACTCAAGAAGATTTGTTACGATCATTATCATGTCTAATCACTTTGAAAACATATACTACAGATCCCCGGAAAAACATATCCAAAAGGAAGTCGAATTCACTGCAATCAGAAAATTTAGCTAAATCTATCCTCACAGATATTAAGCTAATATATTTAAGTCTTAAGCTATTTTCTGATTCCCTTATCAAAATAATTTGTCGTAGTCACTTAAAAACTCTGAAAATACACAATGGCGATCGTTTTGGTTTAACAGATATGGTTTCGGGCCAGCATGGTTTACGCCTTGCTTCGTAATTGATTCATGCTTTCAAGTAATCTCCACAAATCAATTTCCAATTACTTTTGTGTAATATATCTGTCAAAAACTTTTTAGAAACTTTGTTGCTTAGCTGAAGGCCTTTCTCGTTCTCCCCTCAAATAAATTCTTACATAACCTTGGGTATGGTTTGAAAGAAATTTCACAAAGATAGTCCATAAAAAACTTCAGAACTTTTCAAAACCAAACTTCATTTTAAAAAAATTATACATTAAAAAATATAATAATGTTTCAATATTATATTTGATGAAATGCTAAAGAGCTTCCATAATGTTTTTAAATTCTGGGTCAGACCTCCACTGCTAGTTGTTTGGTTGTTTTCAGATTATCTGGCACCGTCAGCAACACGAGGGCTGTAATGAGCCGAAACATTCGTCATTTTACAAGCCAACATACATTTACAAACACTAATGCCTTACACGGAACTCGAACCTGCAACCTCGCGGTGTAGAAGCTAGTATGCTAACCACTATACCGTATGGTTAGCACCTCCATGCCTGGTAACCCCAACATGGTTTCGTTATGCACGAATTTTGAAACACTTTGCAATTGCAATTACTACCCTATCACACAAAAGTAGCTGATAAGTCCATGAACTTTAAAATAACTAGTGGATTTGTAAATCTCATAGGATATAAAAAACAGACTAAATTAGTTTTTTGCAAGCACACTGCCATTTGAAATAAGTAAAAATGGTTGTACATTTTTTAAAAAATGTTTTGAATTCTTGCGCCTTGAATATATAATAAAATAAATTTGATATTGTAGTTCGTATGTTTGTTGAATTGAATTTAAACGAACGAAAATTTCAGATTAATTCGTTATCTAGATGTTTTGATGCGAGAATATTCCGATTCGTATGTTCAGATTCGACACAAATATTGCTAGTTAATATATCCTTCTTTTGTATAGCCGACCAAACGGTACAGTGGTTAGCTTGCTAGCTTCTAAACCGCGAGGTTGCGGGTTCGATTCCCGTGTTAGGCATGGGTGTTTGTAAATGTATTTTGGCTTGTCTAATGACAATCTTGACTAAAAACTTTTGACTTTTGTATAATACTTCCTTGTTCTGATCATGGGGAGGGCAAGGCGTGTGTATAAAATTGTCCATAAAATCAAACTGACATTTTAGTTGAGTGTGATTGTTTTAGAACTGCAGCGTTCAATAAAATATATATATAAAAAAAAAATCAAGATTTCCATTACTAAATAAACACGGTAAAGTATTTTATATAACTAGAAAACTGTTCAAAATGCATTAAAATATTAAGGCAAGCTTATCTCACATTGGTTGGTTATATTCATATTATCTGGCGCCGTCAGCAACACGAGGGCTATTATGCGCCGAAACATTCGTCTTCAGACAAGTCAACATACATTTACAAACACCCATTCCTAACATGGGACTCGAAACTGCAACCTCGGTGTTTAGAAGCCAGCAAGCAAAACTTAGCTCAATGATTAAAAACACACTGAAAACATAGATGGCATGTGACATCAGAAAAAGACGTTTTTGAACAGAAAAATTCAAGTGTAAACTGGTATTTGATTGAAAACTCCTTCCACGAAACGATTCTGGTTCCCTTTCAGAGTGGAAATAATTTTTAAAAGATTTAAATTTTACAATAATACCTTTCAAAAGGGTGGTTTTGATATAAAAGAGTGGATTAGCTTTTAGTGATATTAGAATATTACAACTTAGTATTTCTAATCGCTACATAACTGGCAAAAATTACATTTCGAAAGCAAATTTAAAGTTCTTTATGGTCCGGCAAAGTTATTCTGTTATTAAATTTTTAAGAACAAATTAATGACAAAAACTACTATAAATATAAAAACTTACCACAGTTTTAAAATTTATAAATGAAGTTCTGTTGTATATAGACTATGAATGAATTGTATATAGCGTAATAAAATGTACTTCCATGATAGTTGAAGCTTTCTGGTTTAGATCCGAGTTGTGCACATTTAATATCTGGAGGGGATTCGGCATACAATACGTCAGAATAAATTGCTACATTCAAGAAAACACACTTAACGACCACAATCCATGATGTTTTTATACATTCTTCAATGAGCAACATTTATCATTTTCATTAAATAGTTTACTTTGATTTACAAGAAAAGTAGGTAACTGGACAAAAATTCAATAACTTTTGAAAATTTTGTCGCCAACGTTAAGTTAGTCAACGTGCGATGAGATAATACGTAAAAAACCCCAATAAAATCACGATCAAGACCTGACCACCTACATGTTTCCATTGTAACAGTTCCTTTTCAGGATTTCGGAGTCAATCCCAAACTTATATATAGAAAATTCCCTCTGCAGAAATACCGACCAAACGGTATAGTGGTTAGCGTGCTGGCTTCTAGACCGCGAGGTTGCGGGTTCGAGTCCCGTGTTTGGCATGGGTGTTTGTAAATGTATGTTGGTTTGTTAAATGACGAAATGTTTCGGCGCATTATAGCCTTCGTGTTGCTGACGGCGCCAGATAATCCGAATACAACCAACTAGATTTCATTTTTAGAGGTACTTTCTGCAATCGGGGTTTACAATTTTCTTCAGCAATGTCAATAGATTTCTTGTTCAAGAATAGGCGCATAGAACATTTGTTTGATCTAAAACCAACACCACCTCATAATTTCCCAACGCAGTTCATAGTGCTTTTTGAAATCTTTCTATGTGCTGCAGTCTTTAGGATTTGATCAGACATATTTTGTAATTCATCACTAGACTTTAAAATGCTTCAAGGTATTAAATTGAATCTGTGATTTACATAACTTATGTTTGGGTTATAGTCAAAAAGGCTAAGAATCATCCTGTTTAATAAAAGGTAAATGTCCCAATAGTGGATATCGCCACAATAAGGCAGTTGCTTCCCTTTCTCCCAGTAATTGTTAAAATACATCAATTTTACTGTGTGAGAAAAGGTAGAGAGTTAGGGAGTAAGAAGAACTAATTAAAAAAAAAATATCAAAATCAGAAACATGAGTTGAAAGCAGAAATAAATTGTGAGAAACTATGAAAAACTTGTAGTATCTATACTTAGTTTCTAAAACTTTCGCTAGATGGTAGCATAATAAATGCTCTAATATCATACATAGTCAATAGTAAACAAACAAGAATTTTAGGGAGAATAAGTCAAATTTGAATATCATTTGCTTCCTTTTATTTCGAAATAGTGATCTTCAACAAGAAATCTTATTGAATCATAAAGTGCTTCTAAACAGACAGAATCTAGTTATAATTAGCCGAAAATATTTGATAATTTAAAGTCAATAATGAGAAATGTACTGAACAAAATTTACTTTAACATGGTAGTAGAAAAAAGTTTCAGAATAGCTTTTTATTACTGTGTTCGAAAAATTGCATCTTCTGATTAGAAATTATCGTGGTCTATCCCTTTTTTCAAGTCGGATCACTTAAGGTATGACGGACCTGCTTTTAACTAGGAACACTTGTCTAGCTAAGAAGCTGCTGCATCGTTTGACATGGTTCAGGGGTACAGCCTGGGTCAAGTGTGGTTAAAAGTACAAATTTGTGGTTCACCGGGCCGCTGTTATCAGTATCGTTTGGTGATTTGCGGACGCAGTAGTGCCCGACATTAGTTGGTGCGGCAGATGTTTATGGCGTGTGGGTGAAGTCTCTTTCCCAAAGCTCTTTCCCAAACGGTATGGTGTTAGGGTGCTAGCTTCTAGACCGTGAGGTTGGGGTTTCGAGTCCTGTGTTAGGCATGGGTATTTGTAAATGTATGTTGGCTTGTCTAATGACGAATGTTTCGGCGAATTATAGCCCTAGTGTTACTGACGGCGCCAGATAATCTGAATACAACCAACCAAAGCTCTTTCAGCTCCATTGTGATACCTGACTAAAGGTGTAAGGAGCTAGTATCATGCCTGCAACGTTATTGATATATCTCATAGACGCCACTGTATGATTTGTGCTTACTGTTGGATGTTTGATTGTTTAGTATTGTTATGAATTTTCTAAAATCAAATAATGACACAGTGTTTACTAAATAAAACCTACAATTTATTCTTTTTTCGTGGGCTCACAAAACCTCTCCGATCAGTAATCTGGCTATCAAGCTTTAAAAAAAAAAGCTATCAGTGCATATAAAATCGGATACAGCGACAATCCAGAGAAGTCGATCATGTGCTGGAAACGTTTCTGAAAATCACAATTGACTCAGGTGTTGACAACTTTTTCTAGCCCGTATTATCACTGTTAACAATTAATTTAATAAAAGGGGGAAAAAAAGGAAAAAAAACCCCAACATATTTTTAAAAATGATTTAAAATTTAATAATTTAAAAAAAGTATGCATGCATTTGAAAAGATATATCATTCAAAAGATGGTCAGTTGCACAAATATGCAAATGTTTTAAAGCAAGAGCTGTCAGTCAAGATTTCTCACTTCGGATAATTATAAGCGGAAAAAGTTAAACATGTGTAGTTACTCTTCAATGTGAGTCAGGAGATTGCTAGACTGCTTTTATGGGTAAATGATTGACTGAAGACATCACACATGGGACTTTTCTCCATTGTGAGTGAAGAGATGATATGCAAGTTTGTTCTTTTGTGAAAATGCCCTACCACAAGCATCACACACACTCACCTCAAGTGAGATTAAGGAAATGTGTTGTAAGGTTGCTTTTATTTGAAAATGCCCTGCTGCAAACATCACATGCATGAGTGAGGAGATGCAATGATAAACTTTGTTTATGAGCATATGACTTGCCGCACATATCACACACGTGGGGCATTTCTCCAGTGTGAATGAGCAGATGTCTTGCAAGAGTGCTTTTACTTGCAAATGGTCAATTACAAATATCACACACATGGAGCTTTTCTCCAGTGTGTGTCAGGAGATGTCTTACAAGAACGCTCTTATCAAAAAATGCCCGGTTGCAAACATCACATATGTGAGGCTTTTCTCTAGTGTGAAGAAGGTGATGTACTGCCTGATGGTGTTTTTCGGAATGTGCCTTGCCACACAGTTCACACACAAGTAGACTTGCTTTAGTGTGAGTGAGGCGAGGCATGACAGGTATGCTTCTTTATAGTACACAGAAGATAAGGAGAAAATTGCCTTCTTAAGTTTATTTGTTAACTTTTCTTCGTTTATGATGGATCTATTATTCGTTATGGTTTCTCTGGAAGAGTAATTGTTTAGGAAACCTTATTGACCTGAAAGCAATACGACATAATTATTTTCATTGTACACTTGTGATGATTTACTAATGAAAACAATACAGAGTTAAACAATCTCTAGTAATTCCTCCTTTACAGGGTCATTTCCAAGCAGGAAAATTCTATGAGGAAAATAATATTTTGGTATTCTCAATTTTTAAGAATTGGCTAATGGAAAAAAGACACTAGTGTGAAAAAAAGGCATACAGGACAATATATTATACACCTGCGCTTAATCTCCTGAAATTGATACCACTTACCCTCCACTCCAAATCTAATTCAACTGTAGTTCTCTACAATTCAAATTCTCAGATTGAAATTTTACTTCCATATAAATAGCTATAACTTTTACATCAAATCATCTTTCAGACAATAAATGGTTTGGTAAATTTCTTTTCTATGGTAGGGAAGAGTTTGAAGTTAGTGAATGCAATTAAAATTTTATTTTTACACGTTAGTGTTCAACTTAGGAGCACACAGGATACCTAACTGTTCAAATCCATACTAACTTTATTGTGGTTATGAATTAAAAAAAACTATTTGTTTTTGTTAATTAAATACTAATGCTCACTTATTTTAAATAATTTTTTTTATTTAGCTTACGCGTTTAAATATGATTCACTGTACTTACACCGTATCCATAATTATTGTTGAAGATTGCTTTCTTTTCTGTTAGTTCACGTGTGACACCTAACTATGTGCTTGGTGAACTTAAGTGAACGGAAGGGCTCTTGCCTATCCGATTTAAAAAGTAATTTTCGATCACTGCGCAATAGCTTGGCCGGATACATGAAAAATGGAGCAAAGGCTAAAATTATATGCATTTCTACTTGTCCCCAGTTCAAAATCCCTTCTGTAATGGAATTAAAATCTCAATCGCAATTCAATCGATAAAAATGTTATTAACATAACCAACATCCATAGTTTCTCAAAATATTTAAAATCTAAAATTCTTATTTAAGCAGTCAAAACCATTTATACCAATCCTACTTATTTTATACATTTATTTGTATTTTGATTTTTTTTATGCCTGCGGTGTCAGCAAACTCAATAGTCCAAAGAGCCAAAGATCACCAACACAACGAATAAGATTTCATTTGAAATCCAAATTTCTTTTCAAGTACCATGTTTTTAAGAGTCATATTAAATTAGCTAGAAACATTACTATAATATCTGGTTTAATTTAATCAAAAACCATCTTTCATATTTAACTAAAAATACGACAAAACACGTATTGAATGTGTATAATGACCTTACATTTCCTTTGAAAGTTTGGATCAGACAGATTTGTCGTTTTTAATTTAAAGCACGATTCCAGGTTGTTGGGGCTTAACTATAATTTCGCCCGATGTGCAGTGCCGCTAGGGAAGTAATATCTTTTATTTGTAAATTTATATTTTAACCACCAGGTGGTGGAGCGTTGTAATAGTATAAAAGACATATTTTTATGCAAGATAAGACGAAAATAAATATTTGATTTATATTGAATGTCTCATTTGATATCTCACACCTGCACTGACACAGGTTCACGTCAAAAAAGTTCTCAGTCTTCTTTTGATTTGGATAGGCTTGAAAAATATTGTTAGCACGAATACGTAGAGCCAAAGAGTGACACTACAGTAAATGCCAGTTTTGTTTAACTGATCATATGTCAGGAATACTAATAGATGTTGAAAGTTTTGTTTTCTTTCTTCCAAGTTTTTCAAAGCAGAACAACAATATTTACTTTCTTCAACTTCCGGATTAATGCGTTTTAATTTGAAGCACCATACTTTTTTTTTAACTCTAGTAATTGCGTTTCAAAATTCATTTCGATGTCATTATTAAAGGGAGAAAATAAAAAACGCTACATCTGCTATGAAAAAAAAAAAAAAAAAATGGTTTCTCTGATCATCTATTAATTCAGGATAGTTAACACCCTTCTCAAAGAAATGCTTTCATTTCAAACAACGAGGAAGCGAAAAGTTTTAAATCGTTTGCTCTCGAAAACGAACATACCCTGTTATGCTGCAGAAGATTTGCGCCATTCATTCTAAATTACAACAAGAAATTCTTGAAGAGGAAGTCCTAGTAAAGTCGCGTTTACACCAAAGTTGACAACTAAATGTTGACAAAACATTGTTTGTAGAGAACTGAAAGTTGCTCTTCTCAAATTTAGAGCAACAAGTTTAAAACTTGTTGCCAAAGAATTGGCGCGAAAGGCGGCAGTATCAAGCAATCCGTTGAGTGGTGAGCTGAGGTGCGACGGGAGTGTTAATAATTTCCCCGAGAATGACCAGTAGAGACTTTCATTGGTTGTTTTCAGATTATCTGGCGCCGTCAGCAACGCGAGGGCTATAATGCGCCGAAACATTCTTTATTAGACAAGCCAACATACATTTACAAACACCCATGCCTAACACGGGACTCGAACCCGCAACCTCGCGGTCTAGAAGCTAGCACGCTAACCACTATACCGTTTGGTCGGCGCACAAAATTTACTTTAACATGTTGTGAGTAGGGTAAGTATGGTGGTAACAACTTAACATGGTGAGGTACTACCTAACATGGTAGTAGAAAAAAGTTTCAAAATAGCTTTTTATTACTGTGTTCGGAAAATTGCGTCTTCTGATTCGAAATAATCGTGGTCTATCCCTTTTTTCAAGTCTGTACACTGAAGGTATGACGGACCTGCTTTTAACTAGGAACATTTGTCTAGCAAAGAAGTTGCTGCATCGGTAGGCATGGTTCAGGGATAGCGCCTGGGTCAAGTGTGGTTAAAAGTGAAAATTTGTGGTTCACCGGGCCGCTGTTCTCAGTGTCGTTTAGTGGTTTGCGGACGCAGTAGTGCCCGACATTAGTTGGTGCGGCAGAAATTTGTGGCGTGAGGGTGAATTCTCTTTCCCATTGCTCTTTCCCAGACGATATAGTGCTTAGAGTGCTAGCTTATAGATCACGAGGTTGCGTGTTCGAGTCCCATGTTAGGCATGGGTGTTTATAAATGTATGTTGGCTTATCTAATGAAGAATGTTTCGGCGCATTATAGCCCTCGTGTTGCTGAAGGGGCCAGATATTCTGAAAACAACCAACCAACCAAAGCTCTTTCAGCTCCATTGTGATACCTGACTAAAAGTATAAGGAACTAGTATCATGCCTGCAACATTATTGATGTCTCATAGACGCCACTGTATGATTTGTGTGTACTGTTGAGTGTTTGATTGTTTAGTATTGTTATGAATTTTCTCAGAGTAAATAATGACTACATTTTTTTTTTTTTTCGTGGGCTCACAAAACCTCTCCGATCAGTAATCTCGCTATCAAGATTTAAAAAAAAAAAAGCTATCAGTGCATATAACTTCGGATACAGCGACAATCCAGAGAAGTCGATCATGCGCTGGAAACGTCTGGGAATTTCAAGATTGACTCAGGTGTTGCTAGCCTGAGTTATGGTTAAAGTTCTTTATGGTCCGGCAAAGTTATTCTGTTATTACATTTTTAAGAACAAATTAATGACAAAAACTACTATAAACATAAATACTTACCGCAGTTTTAAAATTTAGAAATAAAGCTCTCTGTTGTATATAGACTATGAATGAAGTGTATATAGCGTAATAAAATGTACTTTTATGCACGCCCATGATAGTTGGAGTTTTCTGGTTTAGAGCCGAGTTGTACACATTTAATATCTGGAGGGGATTCGGCCTATAATACGTCAGAATAAATTGCTACATCCAAGAAAACACACTTAACGACCACAATCCATGATGTTTTTATACATTCTGGATTCTAGCCTGTATTATCACTGTTAACAATTAATTTAATAAAATGAAAAGAGAAAAAAAAATATTAAAAAATATTTTTAAAAATGATTTAAAATTTAATAATTTAAAAGAAATATGTATGCATTTGAAAAGATATCTCATTCAAAAGATGGTAAATATGCAAATGTTTGAAGCAAGAGCTGTCAGTCAAGATTCCTCACTACGGAAAATTACCAGCGGAAAAAGTTAAAAATGTGTATTTATTCTTCAATGTGAGTCAGGAGATTGCTAGACTGCTTTTATGGGTAAATGATTGACTGAAGACATCACACACATGGGACTATTCTCCATTGTGAGTGAAGAGATGATATGCAAGTTTGTTCTTTTGTGAAAATGCCTTGCCACAAGCATCACACACACTCACCTAAAGTGAGATTAAAGAAATGTGTTGTAAGGTTGCTTTTCTTTGAAAATGCCCTGCTGCAAACATCACATGCATTCGGACTTTACTCCAGTGTGAGTGAGGAGATGCAGGGATAAACTTTGTTTATGGGCATATGACTTGCCGCACATATCACACACGTGGGGCTTTTCTCCAGTGTGAATGAGCAGATGTCTTGCAAGAGTGCTCTTACTTGCAAATGGCCTGTTACAAACATCACACACATGGGGCTTTTCTCCAGTGTGTGTCAGGAGATGCGTTGTAAGATTGCACTTTAGGGAAAATGCACTGCCGCAAGCATTGCACACATGGGGCTTTTCTCCAGTGTGAGTGAGTAGATGTCTTACAAGAGCGCTCTTATCAAAAAATGCCCTTTTGCAAACATCACATATGTGAGGCCTTTCTCTTGTTTGAAGAAGGTGATGAGCCGCATGATGGTGCTTTTTGGAATGTTCCTTGCCACACAGTTCACACATATGTATCATTGCTTTATTGTGAGTGAGGCGAGGCATGATAGGTTCACTTCTTTAGAGTACACAGAAGATTAAAAGAAAATTGACTTCTTAAGTTTATTTGCTAACTTTTCTTCGTTTGTGATGGATCTATGATTCGTTATTGTTTCTCTAGAAGAGTAATTATTTTGGAAACCTTGTTGACCTGAAAACAATACGACATTATTTTTTTCAATGCATACTTGTGATGATCCACTAATGAAAACAATACAGAGTAAAACAATTTCTAGTAAGTCCTCCTTTACAGGGTTAATTCCAAACAGGAAAATTCTGCGAGGAAAATACTATTTTGGTATTCTTATTTTTTAAAAATTGGCTAATGGAAAAAAAATACACTAGTGGGAAAAAATGGCATACAGGACAATATATTATACACCTGCAGTTAATCTCCTGAAATTGACACCACCTACCCTCCTCTCTAAATCTAATCCAACTGTAGAGTTCTCTACAATTTAAATTCTCAGACTGAAATTTTAGTTCCATACAAATAACTACAGCCTTTACATCAAATCATCTTTCAGATTAAAAATGGTTTGGTAAATTTCTCTTTTTTGGTAGGACAGAGTTCGAAATTAGTGGATACAAGTAACATTTTATTGTTACAAGTAAGTGTTCAACTTAGGAGCACTCGGGGTACCCAAGCAATCATGGTTACGAAAAAACCCCTAAATTTTTGGTTTATTACATACGATTGTTCAGTTATTTTAAATGATTGCATTTCTTTACTTAAAGCATTTAAATATAAATCACTATACTTACATCCATTACGTATCCATTTTTAGTGTTGAAGTTTACTTTCTATACTTTTAGTTAACGTGTGAAACCTAACAAGGTCAAAATAATGTGCATGGTGACTTGTCCGCAATTAAAAATCTCAACAGCAATTCAACTAAAATCTCAATCGCAATTCAATTGATCAGAATGTCATTAAGGGCTCTGCTACTTTGGATGCATGAAAAAAAAAACGCCATTTTTTTTTAAAGAATACTGTTATGTTTATTGATATAAAACTTGTTAGGCTTAAGAAAAACATTAGTAAATTACAAAAAAAAAAGTTATAATAATTTTGATTTTAACCACTTTTTTAGTGTGAAAATGCCAGGTAAACAGGAGTCCTCAAATGGTAGGTAGGTGTACTTTATTGAAAAAATCTCAGAAACTATTGAACTGATCCTTATGAAATTTTAACCGCATATTCTGTACATTTATCGCTATACCCCGTACCAGAATTATTGCAAAATTTAAATTGTTACTATTTTTTGGGGTTTTGGCAAAAAACGTGTTAAAAACACGTTTTTTTTTATTTTTTTTTTTGTCTCACATTTTTTATTTTTGCATATAAAATAATATTAGAGGTACGGGATATGGCCACTGTCACACTGAACCTAAATCCATTCAATTTTTTTTTTTTTTCAGATGAGCCGCTGTTCAGATATTTTCAACAGCGCACACTTACCTACTTCTTGAGGACTCATGTTTACTTGACATTTTCGCACTAAAAAAGTGGTTAAATCCAATAATTTTTTATTTTTTTTAATTTGCGAATATTTTTGTTAAGCCTAACAATATTATTCTTTAAAAAAAAAAAAAAAAAATTATAATAAAAATAACCTTTTTTCCCCATGCATCCAATGTAGACAGAACTCTTAACATAAGTAACATCTATAGTTTCCCAAAAGATTTAAAATCTAAAATTCTGATTTAAGCGGTCGAGACCATTTATGACAATCATACTTATTTTATACAAGTATATTTTGATATTTTCATGCCTGAGATCGGCAAACCCAATAGTTCAAAGAGTCAAAGATCTCCAGCACTACGATAAATGTTTCATTTGCGAGCCAAATTTCATTTCACGTATCATGGTTTTAGGAGTCATTTTAAACTAGATAGTAACATTATTATTATACTATCTAGTTTAATTTAATCTTAACAAAAAAAAATCAAGAGCAAAAAAACAGCCTTTATATTTAACTAAAAATGACAAAACGCGTGTTTAATGTGTATAATGACTTTGCATTTCCTTCGAAAGTTTGCATAAGACGGGTACGTCATGTTTTATTTAAAGCAGGATTACAGGTTCTCGTCAAAAGAGTTCTCAATCTTCTTTTGATTTGAATGATGCTTGAACAATATTGTTCGCATTAATATGCTGAGCTAAAGATTGATACTACAGTAAATGCTAGATTTTTTTTCAACTGAACATATCATAAGTCAGAATTCTACTCTTCCAGATATTGCAAATTATGCATTCCGTCTTCCAAGTCTTTCAAAGCAGAACCACAATATTAACTTTTTTCTACTTCAGCATTAAGGTTGTTTTTTTTTTTCAGATTATCTGGCAACACGAGGGCTATAATGAGCCGAAATATTCGTCATTTGACAAGCCAACATACATTTACAAACACCCATGCCTTACACGGGACTCGAACCCGCAACCTCGCGATCTAGAAGCTAACACCCTAACCACTATACCCTTTAGTCGGCCCTTCAGTATTCAGTTTTAATTGAAGCACCATAATTCTTTGATTTTTAACTCCAGTAACTATATTTCAAAATTCATTCCGATGTCAATTTTAAAGGGAGAAAATAAAAACACCACATCTACTATGAAATAAAGTTGTTGGTTTCACTGATCATCCATTAGTTTTGGAGAGTTAACACCCTTCTCAAAGAAATGCTTTCATTTCAAGTAACAAGAAAGTGAAATTTTTTAAATCGTTTGCTCTCGAAAACCAACATACCTTGTTATGCTGCAGAAGATTTGCGCCATTCATTCTAAATTACAACTAAAAATTCATGAAGAGGATGTCCTAATAAGGATCATTCCCTATACTCGCTATGTTACAATATTCTAGTCCAGTGCATTTAGAAACTTCTATGTATAAAACTTTGAAATTTGGTAAGCAGAAACGAAAGAGATCACTTAATGAAATGACATAAATTAAAAACTAAAAAATAGCATCTAATTTATTTTATTGTATACTTGAAATCTGTACGCAAATGCATATGGAGTGGCTCCACCTAGTTTTGCTTTTTGCTAATTAAATTTTCATTTTTAATAAATAAACATTAAATTACAACACTTTATGTTATTTCATTAAGTGACATTTTTCGCATCTACTCACCAAATTTCAAGGTTTTATGGAAAGGTTTGCTGAATACTGTTTTATACTAATTAGTGCATGTTATTTTAAATTACTGTATAAATACAATCCTAATGATATAGGTATCCAAAATGCATTTCCCTGAATATAAATAGAAATTAAGACACAAACAATGTATACCTATCATATCATATTAAAGCAACAAATTATAAATATGTTTGACTACGCACTTGAAAATAAATAGAAAGGCATTAAAATAGAGTTTGTAAAAACTGAAAAGGTTTACTTAAATATTTTTTCCAAAATTTCACATATTGATAAGGTATTTGACAAAAACTTCTCTACTACTTAGATTACTCTTTAATTCCAAATCCTAGTTGTCCGATCAAATTCTTGGCTGTATTGATAATTTTCTGGTTCAAGGACAACACTAAAGTTGCAACTGCGTCCGAACAACGGGAAAAAAAGCTTTTGTGGGGGAGAATGTTGACCGGGAGGAGTTTTAAAGTGCAACTACCATGCATTTACATCTAAATAGGAGAAAACCTGGAAAACTCCTGCCAGGCAGTTCAAAAAACCACTCAAGAAGATTTGTCACGATCATCATCATGCCTAATCACTTTGAAAACATATACTACAGATCCCCGGAAAAATATATCCAAAAGGAAGTCGAATTCAATGCAATCAGAAAATTTAGCTAAATCTATCCTCACAGATAATAAGCCAATATATTTAAGTCTTAAGTTATTTTCTGATTAATGTATCAAAATAATTTGTAGTAGTCACTTAAAAACTCTGAAAATACACAATGGCGATCGTTTTGGTATAACAGATATGGTTTCGGGCCAGCATGGTGGACGCCTTGCTCGTTATTGATTCATGCGTCCAAGTAATCTCCACAAATCAATTTCTAATTACTTTTGTGTAATATATCTGTCAAAAACTTTTTAGAAACTTTGTTGCTTAGCTGAAGGCCTTTCTCGTTCTCCCCTCAAATAAATTCTTACATAACCTTGGGTATGGTTTGAAAGAAATTTCACAAAGATAGTCCATTAAAAACTTCAGAAATTTTCAAAACTCGACTTCATTTTTTAAAAATTTCATATTAAAAAATATAATAATGTTTCAATATTGTGTTTGATGCCATGCTAAAGAGCTACCATAATGTTTTTAAATTCTGGGTCAGACCTCCACTTCTAGTTGTTTGGTTGTTTTCAGATTATCTGGCACCGTCAGCAACACGAGGGCTGTAATGCGCCGATACATTCGTCATTTGACAAGCCAACATACATTTCCAAACACCAATTCATTTACACGGGATTCGAACCCCCAACCTCGCGGTCTAGAAGCTAGTATGCTAACCACTATACTGTTAGGTCGGCACCTCCACTCTTAGTAACCCCTACTTGTTTTCGTTATGCACGAATACGAAACACTTTGCAATTGCAATTACTACCCTATCACACAAAAGTAGCTGGTAAGTCCAAGAACTTTAAAATAACTAGTGGATTGGTATATCTCATTGGATATAAAAAACAGACTAAATTAGTTTTTTCCAAACAAACTGCCATTTGAAGTACGTAAAAATGGTTGTTCATTTTTTAAAAAATGTTTTGAATTCTTGCACCTTGAATATCTAATAAAATAAATTTATAATGTAGTTCGTCTGTTTGTCTAATTGAATTTAAACGAACGAAAATTTCCGATTAATTCTTTATCTAGATGTTTTGATGCGAGAATATTCCGATTCGTATGTTTAGATTCTACTCAAATATTGCTAGTTAATACATCCTTTTTTTTTGGTAAAATGCCTTCTTGTTCTGATCATTGAGAGGCAAGACACGTGTTTTGTACTCACAGATTATGGCTATAAAATCAAACTAACTGACATTTTGGTAGAGTGTGATTGTTTGAAAACCGCAACGTTCAATAGAAGAAAAAAAAAAGAAAAAAAATAAAGATTTTAATTACTAAATAATGAGTACCATGTTAAAGTATTTTATATAACTAGAAAACTGTCCAAAATTTATTAATAGTATGGCAAACTTCGCTCACAGATTAAGAAAACACCTAAAACATTGATGGAATGTGACATGATAAAAAGACGTTTTTAAACAGTTGGTTGGTTGGTTGTTTTCAGATTTTCTGGCCCCGTCAGCAACACGAGGGCTATAATGCGCCGTAACATTCGTCATTTTACAAGCCAACATACATTTACAAACACCCATGCCTAACACGGGACTCGAACCCGCAACCTCGCGGTCTAGAAGCTAGCACGCTTACCACTATACCGTTTGGTCGGAGCGTTTTTAAACAGAACAATTCCTTCCACTGAACGATTCTGGTTGCCCTTTAGAAAGGAAATATTTTTTAAAAGATTGAAATTTTACTATAATACCTTTCAAAAGGGTGGTTTCGATATAAAAGATTGGTTGGTTGTTTTCAGATTATCTGGCGCCGTCAGCAACACGAGGGCTATAATGCGCCGAAACATTTCGTCATTTAACAAACCAACATACATTTACAAACACCCATGCCAAACACGGGACTCGAACCCGCAACCTCGCGGTCTAGAAGCTAGCACGCTTACCACTATACCGTCTGGTCGGAGCGTTTTTAAACAGAACAATTCCTTCCACTGAACGATTCTGGTTGCCCTTTAGAAAGGAAATATTTTTTAAAAGATTGAAATTTTACTATAATACCTTTCAAAAGGGTGGTTTCGATATAAAAGAGGGGATTTGTTTTTAGTGATATTACAATAATACTATTTGTTATTTTCAGTCGCTACAGAACAGGCAAAAATTACATTTCGTAAGCTAATTTAAATTTCTGTATGGGCTGGCAAAGTTATTCTGTAATTATATACCTTAAGAACAAACCAATGAAAAAACTACAATAAATATAAATACTTACCCCAGTTTTAAAATTAAAAAATTAAGCTCTGTGTTGCATATATACTATGAATGAATTGTATATAGCGTAATAAAATGTACTTCTATGCACGCCCATGATAGTTGATGATTTCTGGTTTAGAGCTGAGTTGTACACATTTAATATCTAGAGGGAATTCGGCATATAATACATCAGAACAAATTGCTACATCCAAGAAAACATACTTAACGACCACAATCCATGACGTTTTCATACATTCTTCAATGAGCAACCATTTACCATTCTCAAGAAATAGTTTACTTTGATTTACAAAAAAAGTAGGTAACAGGACAAAAATTCAATAACTTTTGAAATATTTGTCGCCAAAAATTGTTAGTCAACGTGCGAAGAGACAGTACGTAAAAATACCCAAGAATATCATCACCAAGAGCTGACCAACTACAGACTTCCATTGTAGTAAATCCTTTTCAGGATTTCGTAGGCAAACCCAAACTCATCGATAGCGAATTGCTCAGTAACAAAACGAAGGCGATTCAAAGAACTTTAATAAATCTGTTTTGTCATGTTACATACAAACAATTCTGAACAAATAGTATCAATCACTAAAGTATCACAAATACGAGTAAAACCAGATTTCATTTTCAGAGGTACTTTCTGCAATCTGCACGGGGCTTGCAATTTTTTTTAACAATGTCAATAGATTTCTTGTTCGGGAACAGGCGCATAGACCATTTGGTTGATCAAAAGCAACACAATTTCATAATTTCTCAACGCAGTTCCCATAGTGCTTTTGAAATCTCACTATGTATTGCAGTCTTTACGATTTGATCAGACATATTTTGTAATTTATCACTAGACTTTAAAATGCTTCACGGTATTAAATTGAATCTGCGATTTACATAACTTGTGTTTTGGTTATAGTCAATAAGGCTAAGAATCACCCTGTTTAATAAAAGGTAAATGTCCCAATAGATCGCCTCAATAAGGCAGTTGCTTCCCTTTCCCCCAGTAATTGTTAAAATACATAAATTTTACTGCGTGAGAAAAGGTAGAGAGTTAGGGAGTAAGAAGAACTAATTTAAAAAAAAAAAAAAAAAAAAAAAAAAAAATCACAAACATCAGTTGAAAGCAGAAATAAATTGTGAGAAATTATGAAAAACTGGTAGTATCTATACTTAGTTTCTAAATCTTTTTCTAGATGGTAGCATAACAAATGCTTAATAAATGCATAATAAATACTCCACTATCGTACATAATCAATAGCAAATAAACAAGAATTTTAGGGAGAATAAGTCAAATTTGAATTTCACTTGCTTCCTTTTATTTCAAAATAGCGAACTTCAACAAGAAATCTTATTGAATTATAAAGTACTTATAAACAACAGCATCTAGTTATAATTAGGCCAAACATCACATGCATTCGGACTTTACTCCAGAGTGAGTGAGGAGATGCAGGGATAAACTTTGTTTATGGGCATATGACTTGCCGCACATATCACACACGTGGGGCTTTTCTCCAGTGTGAATGAGGAGATGAGTTTTAAGATGGCTGTTTCGGGAAAATGCCCTGCTGCAAACATCACATATGTGCGGCTTTTCTCCAGTGTGAGAGAGCTGATGTCCTGCAAGAGTGCTCTTGCTTGAAAATGCCTTGTTACAAACACCACACACATGGGGCTTTTCTCCAGTGTGAGTGAGGAGATGGCTTACAAGACGGCTCTTATTTAAAAATGGCCTGTAGCAAGCATCACATATGTGTGACTTTTCTCCAGTGTGAATGAGGAGATGAGTTTTAAGATGACTGTTTCGGGAAAATGCTGCACTGCAAACATCGCATATGTGTGGCCTTTCTCCAGTGTGAGAGAGAAGATGTCTTGTAAGAGATCTCTTTCTTGAAAATGCCTTGTTACAAACACCACACACATGGGGCTTTTCCTCAGTGTGTGTCAGGAGATGCGTTGTAAGATTGCTCTTTTGGGAAAATGCACTGCCGCAAGCATTGCACGCATGGGGCTTTTCTCCAGTATGAGTGAGGAGATGTCTTACAAGAACGCTCTTACCAAAAAATGCCCGGTTACAAACATCACATATGTGTGGCTTTTCTCCAGTGCGAAGAAGGTGATGTACTGCATTATGTTTTTTGGAATGTGCCTTGCCACACAATTCACACACATGTAGACTTGTTTTAGTGCGAGTGAGGCGAGGCATGACAGGTATGCTTCTTTACAATACACAGAAGATTAGGGAAAAATTGCTTTCTTTAGTTTATTTGCCAACTTTTCTTCATTTATGATGTATCTATAATTTGTTATGGTTTCTCTGGAAGAGTAATTGCTTAGGAAACCTTGTTGACCTGAAAGCAATACAACATAATTCTATTCAATGTACACTTGTGATGATTTACTAATGAAAACAATACAGAGTATAACAATATCTAGTAATTCCTGTATTACAGGGTCATTTCCAAGCATTAAATTTCTACGAGGAAAATAATATTTTTTTAAACTCAATTTTTAAGAATTGGCTAATGGAAAAAAAGACAATTGTGGGAAAAAATGGCATATAGGACAATATATTATACACCTGCGCTTAATCTCCTGAAATTGATACCACTTACCCTCCACTCCAAATCTAATTCAACTGTAGTTCTCTACAATTCAAATTCTCAGGTTGAAATTCCATATAAATAGCTATAACTTTTACATCAAATCATCTTTCAGACAATAAATGGTTTGGTAAATTTATTTTCTATGGTAGGGAAGAGTTTGAAGTTAGTGGATGCAATTAAAATTTTATTTTTACACGTTAGTGTTCAACTTAGGAGCACACAGGATACCTAACTGTTCAAAACCATACTATCTTTATTGTGGTTATGAATTAAAAAAAAAACTATTTTTTTTTTCATTAAATACTAATGTTCACTTATTTTAAATAATTGTTTTTATTTAGCTTACGTGTTTAAATATGATTCACTGTACTTACACCGTATCCATAATTATTGTTGAACTTTGCTTTCTATTCTGTTAGTTCACGTGTAACACCTAACTAGTGCTT
Source organism: Linyphia triangularis (assembly GCA_963978545.1). Lineage (NCBI taxonomy): Eukaryota > Metazoa > Arthropoda > Arachnida > Araneae > Linyphiidae > Linyphia > Linyphia triangularis. The sequence continues at coordinate 76,581,172 of OZ021730.1, forward strand.
GGTGCACTTAAGTGAACGAACTTGAGGGCATATTCCTATCTGATTTAAAAAGTAATTTTCGATCACTGCGGAATAGCTTGGCGGGATATATGAAAACTGGCGCAAAGGCTAAAATTATATGCATTTCGACTTGTACCCGATTCAAAATCCCTTCTGTAATGGAATTAAAATCTCAATCGCAATTCAATCGATAAAAATGTCATTAACATAACTAACATCCATAGTTTCCCAAAAGATTTAAAATCTAAAATTCTTATTTAAGGAGTCGAAACCATTTATACCAATCCTACTTATTTTATACATTTATTTGTATTTTGATTTTTTTTTTATTCCTGCGGTCAGCAAACTCAATAGTTCAAAGAACCAAAGATCACAACGAATAAGATTTCATTTGAAAGCCAAATTTCTTTTCAAGTACCATGTTTTTAAGAGTCATTTTAAATTAGCTAGAAACATTACTATAATATCTGGTTTAATTTAATCTAAAAAAAAACATCTTTCATATTTAACTAAAAATACGACAAAACACGTATTGAATGTGTATAATGACCTTACATTTCCTTTGAAAGTTTGGATCAGACAGATTTGTCGTTTTTAATTTAAAGCACGATTCCAGGTTGTTAGGGCTTAACTATAATTTCGCCCGATGTGCAGTGCCGCTAGGGAAGTAATATCTTTTATTTGTAAATTTATATTTTAACCACCAGGTGGTGGAGCGTTGTAATAGTATAAAAGACTTATATTTTTATGCAAGATGAGACGAAAATAAATATTTGATTTATATTGAATGTCTCATTTGATATCTCACACCTGCACTGACACAGGTTCACGTCAAAAAAGTTCCGTCTTCTTTTGATTTGGATAGGCTTGAAAAATATTGTTCGCACGAATACGTAGAGCCAAAGAGTGATACTAGAGTAAAGGCTAGTTTTGCTTAACTGATCATATGTCAGGAATACTACTCTTATAGATGTTGAAAGTTATGTTTTCCTTTCTTCCAAGTCTTTTCAAGTAGAACAACAATATTTACTTTCTTATACTTCCGGATTAATGCGTTTTAATTTGAAGCGCCAAATTTTTTTTAAAACTCTAGTAATTGCATTTCAAAATTCATTTCGATGTCATTATTAAAGGGAGAAAATAAAAAACGCTACATCTACTATGGGGAAAAAAATGGTATAGCTGACCACTGTTTTATACTATTTTCATGCATGTTATTTGAAATTACTGTACAAATACAATCCTAATGATATAGGTATCCAAAAATGCATTTCCCTGAATATAAAATAAAAATAAAGACAAACAAAGCATACCTATCATATCATCTTAAAGCAAGCAACAAATTACAAATATGTTTCGACTTCGCACTTGAAAATAAATAGAAATGCATTAAAAGGTAATTTGTAAATACTGAAGAGGTTTACTTAAATATTTTTTCAACAATTGCACATATAAGGTATTTGGAAAAAAAAAACTTCTCTACAACTTACATTAACTTAAATCCAAATCCCAGAGATCCGATCAAATTGTTGGCTGTGTTGGTAATTTTCTGGTTCAAGGACAGAACTAGAGTTACAACTGCGTTAGAACAACGCGAAGAGATTATATTTGTGGGGGGTTAATGTTGAACGGGAGGAGTTTTAAAGTGCAACTACCATGCATTTGCATCTAAATAGGAGAAAACCTGGAAAACTCTCATCAGGCAGATGAAATAACCTCTGAAGAAAATTTATCAAACACAGATTTGTCATGATCATCATCGTGTCTAATTACTTTGAAAACATATGCTACATGTCCCCGGGAAAGCATATCCAAAAGGAATTCGATTGGTTGTTTTCAGATTATCTGGCGCAGTCAGCAATACGAGGGCTATAATACGCCGAAACATTCTTCATTTGAAAAGCAAAAATACATTTACAAACACCCATGCCTTACACGGGACTCGAACCCGCAACTTCGCGGTCTAGAAGCTAGCACGCTAACCACTATACCGTTTGGACGGCCAAAAGGAATTCGGATTCAACGCAATCAGAAAATATAGCTAAGACTGTCCTGACAGATATTAGGCTAATATATATTAGAGTCTTACGTGATTTGCTGATGCCTGCATAAAATTAATTTGTGGCAGTCATTTCAAAACTCTTAAACTACACATCGGCGATCGCTTTGGTTTAACGGTTATGGTTTCGAGCCAGGATGATGGTGGCCATGCTTCGTAATTGATTTTTGCGTCCTAGTAACCTCTACAGATCAATTACAATTACTTTTGTGTAATATACGTGTCAAACATTTTTTAGAAACTTTGTTGCTTAACTGAAGACCTTCTTCCTCTTAAATAAATTCTTACATAACCTTGCAAACGTTTTGAAGGAAATTTAACATGGATAGTTCATGAAACCTTAACAAATAATCAGAAATTTTCAGAACCTGGATTAGTTTTTTTAAATTTCCCATTAAAAAAATAATAATCCTTTAACTTTACGTTTGATGTCATGCTAAAGCTACCATAGGGATTTTATATTTTGGGTTGGACCTCCACTCGTTGTAACCCCAACATGGTTTTGTTATGAATGAATACGAAACACATTGTAATTCTAATTACTACTCTAACACACAAAAGTAGCTTATAAGTCCAAGAACAATAAAATAACTAATGGATTTGTAAATCTGGTAGGATATAAAAAAAACCCCGATTAATTTAGTTTTATGTAAAGAAACTGCCATTTGAAGTACGTAAAAAGAAATGTTTCTATTTTCAAATGTTTTGAAGTATTTTAGTACAACATTTTTGCGACATAAATATATTATAAAATGTATCCGATTATGTTGCTTGTTTTATTGAATTTAAACAAACATAATATTCAGATTAATTCATTCTGATTCGAGATTGTTCCGATTCAACTCAAATGTTGCTTGTTTATTTATTCTTTTTGTGTATAATGCTTTCTTGTTCTAATCTTGAAGAGGCAAAACGCATGTTTTGCACTCCTAGATATGTTAATAAAATCAAACCAAATGGTATTTGAGTAGATTCAGATTGTTTTAAAACCACAGCGTTCGCTAGAAAATAAAAACAAAATTAAGATTTCAATTGCTTTATAATGAGTACCACGTTGAGTTATTTCATGTAACTGGATAACTGTCCAAAAAGCATTAAAATAGTTTGGCAAACTTGGATCATAGATTAAGAAATCACCAAAACATTGATGGCATGTGACATGAAAAAGCGAAGTGTTTAAAATAGAAAATTCAGGTGTAATTTGGGCATTTGATTGGAAACCACTTCATTAGAATGATTCCTGTTGAACTTCAGGGTAGTAATAATTTTTTAAAGTTTAAAATTTAACAATAAAACCAAAAGAAGGGTTGATTTCAAAACAGAAGAGGGTACCGAAACAGATACAGAAGATCCTCACCCGTCCCGCCCTTCTGTTGAATTTAAAGATTCTACAATATTAGTATTTGTTATTTCTAATTCCTACAAAACAGGCAAAAATTTCATTTCGAAACCTATTTTAAAGTTCTGTAGTGGCCGGCAAAGAGATTATGCTACTAAGTATCTATAAGAAAAAAACTAACGAAACAAACTACAATAAATATAAATACTTACCAATGTTTTAAAAATGAAGCTTGCTATTGTAGACCAAGAATGAATTACATTCTTCTATGCACGAGCATTCTAGTGTCTGCTTTCTGGTTAGAGCTGAGTTGCACGTATTTAATTTCTGGTGGTGATATTTCACATCAAACGTCAGAGCAAACTGCTGCATGCAAGAGAAAATAAATTTCATGACTACAATCCATGATACATTTATGCATTCTTCAATGAACAACCATTTATTATTTTCAATAAATAGAGTTTATTCCAATCTTTCACAAAAAAAAAAAAAAAAAAAAAAAAAAAAAAGGCAACAGGAAAAAATTCAATAAGAGATAATTTACTTAAAAGTACCTACTATATCCAATAAATTCACGACCAAGAGAAGACCAACTACAGACTTCCTTGTAACGGTATCTTTTCAGGATTTCAGAGGCAAGCTCAAACTTATAGATATCAAATTTCATCTTCAAAAAATGTAGGTAATTTAATGAATATTTTTTTTTTCACTTCACACACTAATAATGCCTAACAAGTAGTATAAATCACCAAGTATCACAAATACCAGTAATATAAGGCACTTTCGGCACGAGGTTTGTTATTATCTTCAACAATGTTGATGGATTTCTGGTATGGGAACAGGTGAAAAGAACATTTGGTTGATCAAATCTCCAACACCATCTTACAAATTCCCAACACATTTCGAAGTTTTTTTTTTTTTTTTTTTTTTTTTTTTTTTTTTTTTTTTTTAATCTTACTTACTACTGCAGAGTTTACGATGTGACAGTACATAATTTTTTAATTTATCACAACTACATTTTAAAATGCTTCGCGGTATTTTATTTAAATTTCATATATGTCCTAGTTGAATTCCTAAGATTGGAGATCTCCCTGTTTAATATAAGGTAAATGTCTCGGCATTGACACATAATTCAATACGGAAGTTGCTTCCCTTTCCCCCACCTACTTTTACTTAAAACCCTCTGAGCGTCAAGGGAATGGGCGAAATTATACAGTTGTTTTCCCTGCAATAATTTTTTAATTTTATTTCTGATCCAAATATATAATTTTTTAAAATTATTTTTTATTTATTTTGTTTTAAGTAGGTTTTAAACTATCATCCTAATAAAAAAATTTAAAAAATATTTTATTTTACATTTTATTTATAAATTTAAAAAGGTTGTGTATTGCTGGAAAAACTGGGGATCACATGACGGATATATACGCCCGTGACCCTCAGAAGGTTAAACCTCTTTACGCTCAAGTGGTGCATGAGGCCACAAGCATAGCCTTCCATCCCTTCTGATCTTGTGCCGCTGTACTGGCTGTTCCCCAGCCCCAGAAAATTCCGTTCTTTTTCATCATTTGAGGCCAAGTGTATTTTGGGCGTCTTCTTTTTCTTCTTTTATCAGGTGCCCAAGTTAGGGCATCGCGTGTTGGATCTGATGGAAGCATCCGTAAAACATATCCTACCCAAAGCCATCTACGTTTTTGTATTATTGTTGTTATGTGTTGACAATCAGATATTTTGTAAATATCAATATTTGGTATTTTATTTGGTCAGTATATTTCCACAATTTTTCTAATGCATTTGGTCTGAAATGCATCGAGCTTATTTTCTTGTTGTTTGGTTAGTTTCCAAGTTTCACAGGATGCTCTCACCTTAGCTTTAAAAATGCGAAATTTAAGTTTTAGTTTAATACTTCTTGAACTCCAGATTTTATGTATCATTTTGAAAGTATATTGTGCTTTTTTAACTCTTGCATCAATATCTTTAACAGTCCCTCCTTCCATATTAGCTCCAAGATACACAAAAGTTTTAGTTTCAATGATTTATTTTCATTGATACTGTTGCGTGGATGGGTTCGAAAGACTTGAAGCCAAAGCAGATAAAAACTTGAAGAAATGTATTCTGTTGCAACTCTTCGCAGATTCCTTCACAACTTCAGAACTTCTCGTTCTAATTGATTCAATACAGCTCTTTACACAACAATGGAGCTCAAACAGCAGTTAAAACACTTGATTCACAACTGCTAAAATCGCCGCCAAAGACAATGCAATACAGTTCACTTTCGCAATACAGCTCTCTGAATGCTCACTGAGAGACAACAAACTCAGTAACTCCACTCCACAAACTCAACTCACCGCCAGCCTTATATAGCAAAGTCAATCCTTCGAGAATCTTCTAGAGATAGAAATTTGGAGGATTTTTCCAGATCGTAGTTGAAAAGTCGTATACATGTACATGGGGATTGAAAATGTCACCAAAACCGTAATTTTAAATAGCCTGCCCCTTGTAAAACTCGTTTTCCAGCATGATCCCTGTATAACTCTTTTTCAAACATTAGGAGACACATTGCAGGAAAGGGAAGACAAAGAACTTTTGCACTGCCTTATGCGAAGTGTACATAAATTTTCCTTTTTACATAATTAATACTACGAAATATTTACAAATATACAGAAATTCGTAACAATACAAATGTTTTCATTTCTGTTGGTGTTGATTTTCATAATTTTAGTTTTAGTTTCCCTTTCTCCTAATAATTGTTAAAATACATTAATATTACTGTGTGAGAAAAGGTAGAGAAATAGGGAGTAAGGAGAACTAATCTGAAAAAAAGAAGAAAAAGAATGCAGAAACATCAATTGAACGCGGAAATAAATTGTGAAGTTCAACAACGGTCTATTCAAAATTAGTGGACTATGTCATTGATTCCCAAAACTATCGCATGATAACAGCACTACTGTCCTGGCTACTAATGAATTAACTTGTCACAGCTATTTATTTTTTACTTTCAATTACCCATGTGCTATGTAAGTATTGGATTTAGTAAAAAAAAAAATCGATAAAAAAAAATCAATGCACAAAGCGAATTGATTTCGCATTTCTGCATTGTGCATTGCTGAGTTATAGCGTTTTTTAGAAAATCCAAGATGGCGGACATAAATCCAAAATTTAAGAATGTTGCCCAAGGAGGATTTTTTGGGACTTTTCTGGAGAAGTTCAGGAGGGCCTAAAGAACCTATTTCAGAAGAATTCAGCTTTATAATAATTATTTCCGTCTTGACCCAATTTTGGGTCTAATTTGCCTATGCTATAAATATTATTGGAGTGTTCCAGACTTAACTCTAGGGAACTCGCAATCGATCTGAGAGGAATTTCATGTATTTTACAGCGGAAATATACTATTTTTTTTTTATTTGTGTTTGGTTAAGGAATTCCAAAACACTTGAATCGAGTATGAGGCATTTCTTTATTTCTAAGGCAGGCAAAAATGGGAGGTAAGTAGGGAGACATCTCAGGGTTAACCTGCATTCCTATATTTACAATATTGTTACGAATTTTCCTATTTACAAAATTAACACTACGAAATATTTACAAATATACAAAATATATCGCCAAATGGTAGCCAAGTTTGGTGACATTTGGCGATATTTGCGGTCCCCATGTACATGTATAGGACTTTTCGACTACGATCTGGAAAGTTCTCCAAATATCTACCTCTAGAAATTTCAAGAAGGTTTGACTCCTATATAAGGCCGGCCGTGAGTTGAGTCCGTGATTTTGAGTCACTGAAAGAGTTGACTGGAATTACTGTATTGAGATACTGAGTCTCAGTGAGCATTTAGAGAGTTCCGAAAGCGAACTGTATTGCATTGTCTTTTGCAGTGATTTTAGCAATTGTGTTGTCAAGTTTTTAACTGTTGTTTTGTGCTCTATTGTTGTGAAAAGAGCTGTATTGTCTCTACTAGAACGAGAAGTTCTGGAGTTGTAAAGGAATCTGTGAAGAGTGATATTGGAATAAATATTTGCAAGTTTTGATCCGCTTTGGCTTCAAATCTTTCGAACCCATCCACTCAACAATATTATATTTGAGTAGATAAATATTTTCCCGATATTAATTTAAATTTAGTTTCTTGTTTTACGAAAAACTTTTTGCAAAACAACGCTCAGAGACAACCTCCTGCAAATTTGTTCGAGTTATAAATTCAAGTTAAATTACTGCTGGAGGGTAGTGCAGGTTACTCACATTAATAAAAGTGATACAGAAGTTAGTCTTCATTTGTGTACGAATTAATACATAAGGTAATTTTTCGGACTTCACAAGATCAATTTCGAAAAAAGAAAATGTTTGCAACTTGCCGTTGCTGTAATAACCTAAATTATTTAAAAGCTTATATTCAGACATTTAGACATGAATGGTAGGTAATTAAAAATCTTATATGCTATTGCATTGTTGTAGCCTTTGAATACAATTTCAATAAAAACACTCTTGGTTACAGAAAATTCAGTGTTGTAACAATGGCTCATTGCTAGCTTTCAACAATGGAGTGAAATATGTATGGAGACTATTATTGCGATATAGCTCACTTCGAGGCCATTTTTTAAAAAATTGATCGCTCATATTCGGGAATAACTTTTCTTGTTTTTAAAAGTGTTTGGAAGAGATGAGAGGCATCCACTTTTATTTTGGTATGTAATTGTACTTTGATAATTTGGAATAGCTTTTTGATTTTAATTCATTGATTCTCGTTTTGTTTTAATGCATTTTTTCTTCATCATGTAACTTATATGAACTAGTCCTTTCAGGCATATCTCATTTCGATTGATATTCATAATTATATCATTTTCTTTCATAGTAATCTTATATTAATATTTAACTTCAATCAATCGAATGTCAAAATATGAAAATCCATATAAGAGTGCGAAATTAAAATTATTATTATTTTTTTTTTTTTTTTATTTTTTTTCATTTGACCTTTGTTTTCATGCATTCAAATAATGAATCATACATAAGTATTTGATATACAGGTTTCTGATGTATGAAATTGCACTTTTTGGGACCATTTTTTAACCTACTTCATATTTTTTTTAGTAATATTAAATTGTAATAGGAGATTTTACTATATACAAGCTCCAATTTCCCTGAAGGAAAAATTTTGAAAATTTCACTTTTTGAAAAAAAAAATTAATTGAACATCGTCCCCCATGTAATTTCATGAGGGAAATTGGCATTTCGTGGAGAAGTATCAACTACTTTCAAATTCTGATTATGGATAACATAAACTGTTTTTATTCCGTTTTCATACTTTGCATTATTTTGATTTTGAGTGCTAAAATATCACTTTATAAGCAAATTGATGATCAGAATGAATTCAGGCGATAATTTTTATGATCCTAGGCTCAAAAAGAAGGTTAAATTTCGATATTGTAAATTTGAAATTTCCCATAGGATTAATATTGCTAACGTACTTTTAATGTGAAGTGCAAACTTTTTTTGCATTATCAGATTTTGAGAAAAAAAAATTCACTTTAATGACGATTTGGCTGTAGAAATCGATTCGTGTGATGATTTCTATAACCATGGGAATAAAAAGATTGTAAAATTTTGAAAATTGTGAAATTTGAAATTTTCCATACGATTAACATGGGGAAAATCGAAAATGACATTTTTTGAAACTGCACGTTTTGGGATCATTTTTTGACCTACTTCACATTTTTTGAGTAATATAAAATTGGAATTGGTGATTCTACAATATACAAGCTTCAATTTATCTGAAAGAAAAAATTTTGAAAATTTTACTTTTTGAACAATAATTCATTGAGCATCGTCCATATGTATTTTCCATGGGGGAAATTGGCTTTTCGAGAAGTAGTATCAACTACTTTCAAATTCTGATTTTGGATTGAAAATATATTTAAGACTCATTATTGGTCTAAATTTTAATAAAAAAATTATTTTTCTTAAAATCTGAAATTCAATTTTTCGAAATCATGAAATTTTTCAGTTTTGTGTGCATTTGAATAGAAAATTTCACTTTGGTCAAATTGATTCAAATTGTGTTTTTATACTGTAAAACACTTCAACAATTCAACTTAGTTCAAAATTCAGCCAAAAAAACATTTTTCAATAGGAAAATGACAAGTTGAAATTTTGAGACGTATATTTTATTCCCCTTTCGTACTTTACATTATTTGGTTGGTTGGTTGATTGAGGTTTAATGGCACAAGGGCTTCACTAGGGCCATGCTGCGCCAAACAGTAGTGCGTTATCTAAAAATTAAAATTTCTGAAAATATTGAGAATTAAAAACAGTTGAGGCTAGAATTTAAATCAGACAATAAAAACCTATTTCTTGTAAAAATGAGAATAGATTTTGGTGAGGTGGTGAACTTAAAATCATTGATAATGGGGGATGATTCATTTTAAAAAGTCGTATTCTGATAGTGTTAAAACAAGGACATTCACTTAAAATGTGAAGAACAGAGAAAATGACACCACAGGCATTGCATGTGGGGGCATCTTCTGCCAGCAGAAGATGCACATGGGTATAACGAGTGTGACCAATTCTAAGGCGTGTCAGGAGCAGTTCCCTTTTCCGGGATTGCTGTACAGGGGTGAATCCGGAAATTGAGGGCTGAAGCGAACGCAGCTTGTTAACTGTCTGTGCATCCCACATGGCCTGCCAAGTGAGAGACAGAGCTGTGTCACAAGCTTTATTTGCGTCGTCAGGGTACATTATTTGGATTTTGTGTGCTAAAATATCCCTTTATAAGTAAATTGATGATAAAAATGAATTCAGGTGATAATTTATATAATTCTAAGTTCAAAAAGAAGGTTAAATTTCTAAATTGTAAATTTGAAATTTCCCATAGGATTAATATTGCTAATGTACTTTTAATGGGAAATGCAAACTTTTTTTGCCATAATCAGATTTGAAAAATAAAATGTCCCTTTAATGACGATTTGGCTGTGGAAATCGATTCGGTTTATCTGGATATATAAAGATTATGAAATTTTTAAAATTGAGGAATTTGAAATTTTATATACGATTATTATGAGGAAAATTTAAAGTAAAAATTATGAAACTGCACTTTTTGGGACCATTTTTTAACCTACATCATATTTTTTAAGTAATATAAAATTGGAATACGAGATTCTACTATATAAAAACTTATATTACCCTAAAGCAGGGTTTCTTAACCTTTTTGGCACAATGGACCACTTTAAAATTTTTAAATATGTCACGGACCCCTCTGTGAAAAAAAATTGCTTAAACATCATTTATTACAAAATATATTCTGTTTTATTATTTAATTATTTTAATATTTTTATTTCAATAGTGTAAAAAATTTGAAGAAATTAAAATTTTTAATGTGAAGGCTGTTGCTGCTTTTCCTTGATTAACAGATTGAATTGAGGGATGGTTTTCGACAAAGCAACGCGCATATCGTGTTCGACATTCAGTCGATTTCGATGTTTTGTTTTTATTGTGGCAAGTGTGGAAAATCCCGCTCCGCAAAGATATACTGTAGCAAACGGAATAATGGCTGCCATAGCTCGTTTTACAAGCAATGGGTAGGCTTCTCTTAAAGAAGACCAAAACTCTACAAGAGTTTTTGAATCGAAATCCATTTTTAACAAGGACTTTGTTTTCAAATCAATTAGCTCATCTTTGGCAAGGTTCATGTCATCGATACAGTCAATATCACAAAGAAAAGGATTGCGAATCCACAACTCATCTTTTATATTTATTCCATCCGAATTGAAATATTTTTTAAATGAAACTTGAAGTACTTCCAGGTGTTCACAGATTTCATTTTTCAAGTTATTCAATAACAAACTATCTTGCCGAGATCCATTTTCAAATAGCACTTCGTCCAACATTTGAAAGTTCGCATATATCCCATTTTGAATTCTAATTTTCCAAAGTGACATTTTCAATAAAAATGCCTGTAGTTTCTCAGTGGCATCCATAATTGTTGTATCAGGTCCTTGAATTGAAAGACATATCATTCATATGGTTAAAAATGTCTGCCAGGTAAGCCAATTTACATATAAAATCTTTTTTCTTGAAATATTCGAAGAATGAGTTATCTTTTTCTTCTAAAAAAAGTGATACTTCTGTCTTCAACATGAAAATTCGTTTCAAAACCTGCCCTCGTGACAGCCAGCTCACTTCCGTGTGGTACAGAAGTACCTCATGTTCTGCGTTCATTTCTTGACACAGTGTTTTAAAAAGACGATGATTAAGAGCTCTACTTCTAATAAAATTCACAGTTTTAATAACTATTGACAATACTTCTTTTAAGCTGGTTGGAAGAGTTTTTGTAGCCAGTGCATGTCTATGTAAAAAACAATGTGTAACAACAACATTAGGAGCCTCTTTTTTTTACCAAATGGGCAAAACCAGATTTATTGCCAAGCATCGCAGGTGCTCCATCCGTACAAAGTGAATGAAGTTTTTGTTTCCAGTCGAGGTCGTGTTTGGAAAGAAAACATTTAAAATCGCTAAAACTTCAACTGCCTTTGTAGTTTGCAAAATAGGCTCACAAAATAAGAATTCTTCTTTGATAGTATCAGCAGACACGTAACGAACAAAAACAAGAAGTTGACTACAATTCGAGATGTCTGTAGTTTCATCCAGTTGCATACTAAAGGGAAATGGCGATGCTTTCAATTCATCGATGATCTGTTTCAAGATATTGCAAGAAATTTCAACTATTCTTGAATGTATCACATCCTTGGACATTGGAATAGCCTTAAGTTTTTTTTTCTCTTTTCCAGTCCACAAACTAATTCAACCATTTCCAGCGCACATGGCTTAGTTAATGTCTCTCCAATAGTATGCGGTTTCTTACTTTTGGCAATACGATATGCAACTCTGAAAGATGCCTCAACCAAAGGTTTTTGTGGAATACCAAATCCAAGTTTGGTTAATGTTCCAGATTTCGAAAACTGGGCTTTCTTCTTTGTAAAAAATTCTAGATCTTTATATGCATTTTCAGGATGAAGAGATTTGAGATGCTCTATCAATTTTGCCGGTTTCATAATGGCGTTTGCCAAAACTTTTCCACACAGAAAGCATTGTGGCTTTTCAACACCGTCCGATTCCTTCATGCAGCAGAATCCATATTTTACATAATTTTCATCATACTTCCTTTTTTTGGACATTTTGGGCTACAAAAAATATCAAATAATCTAATGTAACATTAAGAACAAACATTAAGACACAAAAAAACACTTGAAAAAGCGGCAAGGAATCTTGTATCGATGGAGGATATACCCTTATGTCTCGGCTTCAAACTCCTTTGTGATCCAAATTTTGGACATTTATACATCGATGAAATCATTCCCTCTTTCATACATTATTCTAACAACGCATTCTTACCCATGACTGGTAAAACACTAAAATAGCCAAATGAATATTTATTTTTCGCATTCAAAACTTCAGCAAGAGCTAATTCCATAGTGAAATCAAGCATCTAGCAATAATATAAGCTAAGAAAAAACCAAAAAAATATGCTACTCACAAACAGATGAAAGACAAAAATAAATGTACGTCTTACCTCCAGGGCAGATCCAACGGAAATAAAATCGTGAATAAAGTTTAAAATTATACCGCTATTTCAAACTCAAACTAATTATCGACCAATGAAAAGGCTAAAACAAAAGAGAAATAAATGAGCATGCGCGATAAAGCGCCTCAAATTCTCTTCTCCAAGGAGGGGAAAAAGAAACAGGGTTGCCATACAGAGCGCGCTAAGGATGAAGTAGGTCCGGGCTACCACTGCTGGCTAAATATTGATGCAAACATTTTAAAAATTAGGAACAGTCGGCGGACACCCAAAATATGACCCATGGACCCCCAAGGGGTCCATGAACCACAGGTTAAGAAACCCTGCCCTAAAGGAAATAATTTGGAAAATATTCCTTTTTGAACAATAATTCATTGAGCATCTTCCCCCATGTATTTTCAATGTGGGAAATTGGCGTTTCAAGAAGTAGTATCAACTGCTTTCTAATTCTGATTTTGGATTATAACCTGGGGTTTAAAAATATTGCAAAATTTCAAAAATTGTGAAATTGGAAAATTTCCATACGATTAACATGGGGAAAATTTAAGAAGAAAAATTTAGAAACTGCACTTTTTTTTTACCAATTTTTGACCTACTTCATATTTTTTGAGTAATATAAAATTGGAATTGGAGATTCTATTATATACAAGCTTTTATTTCCTTGAAGTAAAAAATTTTGAAAATATTCCTTTTTGAACAATAATTCATTGAGCATCATTCCCAATGTATTTTTAGTGGGGGAAATTGGCTTTTCGAGAAATAGTATCAACTGATTTAAAATTCTGATTTTTAATTATAACCATTGGTGTAAAATGATTGTCAAATTTCGAAAAATGTGAAATTTGAAATTTTTCTTACGATTAACATGGGGAAAATTGAAAATGAAAAATTTAGAAAATGTGTTTATTTGGACAATTTTTGAACTACTTCATACTTTTTGAGTAATATAAAATTAGAATTGGAGATTCTATTATATAAAAGCCTTTATTTCTCTGAAGTAAAAAATTTTGAAAATATTCCTTTTTGAAAAATAATTCATTGAGCATCGTCCCCAGTGTATTTTGAATTGGGGAAATTGGCTTTTCGAGAAGAAGTACCAACTACTTTCAAATTCTGATTTTGGATTGAAAATATATATTTTAGACTCATTCTTGGTCAAAATTTTAATTAAAAAAAAAAAACAATTTTTTTTTTTTAAATCAGAAATTAAATTTTTCGAAATTCGTGAAATTTTTCAGTTTTGTGTGCATTTGAATGGAAACTTTCACTTTGGTCAAATTGATCCAAATTGTCTTTTTATTCTGTAAAACACTTCATCAATTCAAGTAAGTTCAAAATTTGGCCAAAAAGACATTTTTTATAAGGAAAATCAAAAGTTGAAACTTTTACACGAAAGCGCTAATAAACTGTTTTTTTTCCGTTTTCGTAATTTTCATTATTTTGATTGTGAGTGCTAGAATATCACTTTATGAGCAAATTGATTGTCAGAATGAATTCAGGTGATAATTTTTATGATCCTAGGTTCGAAAAAAAGGTTAAATTTCGAAATTGTGAATTTGAAATTTCAAATAAGATTAATATTGCTTATGTAATTTTAATGGGATATGCAAACTTTTTTTGACAAAATCAGATCTTGAGAAATAAAATGTGACTTTAATGACAATTTAGCCATGGAAATCGATTCGAGTGATGATTTCTATAATCCTGAGTACAAAGGGATTGTAAAATTTCGAAAATTGAGAAATTGGAAATTTTCCATACGATTAATATGGGGAAAATCGAAAACGAAAATTTTTTGAACTGCACTTTTTGCAACCATATTTTGACCGACTTCACATTTTTTGAATAATATAAAATTGGGATTGGAGATTCTATTTTATACAAGCTTCAATTTCCCTGAAAGAAAAAATTTTCAAAATTTTAATTTTTGACCAATAATTCACTGAACATCGTCCCCCATGTGTTTTCTATGGGGGAAATTGGCTTTTCGAGAAGTAATATCAACTACTTTCAAATTCTGATTTTGGATTGAAAATATATTTTAGACTCGTTCTTGTCCAAAATTTTATTTAAAAAAAAAATTTTAAATCAGAAATTATATTTTTTGAAAATCGTGAAATTTTTCAGTTTTGTGTGCTTGGAATGGAAAATTTCACTTTGGTCAAGTTGATCCAAATTGTGTTTTTATACTGTAAGCCACATCATCAATTCAACTTAGTTATATTTACATGGGGAAAATTTAAAATGAAAAACTTTTAAACGGCACTTTTTTGACCATTTTTTGACATACTTCATATTTTTTGAGTAATATAAAATTGGAATTGGAGATTCTACTATAAACAAGCTATTATTTCCATGAAGAAAAACATTTTGAAAATATTCCTTTTTGAACAATAATTCATTGAGCATCGTCCTCCATGTATTTCAATGTTTGAATTTGGCTTTTCGAGAAGTAGTATCAACTGATTTTAAATTCTGATTTTGGATTATAACCCTGGGATTAAATAGATTGTCAAATTTCGAAAATTGTGAAATTTGAAATTTTCAATACGTTTAAAATAGGCAAAATTGAAAATGAATTTTTTTTAAAACTGCACTTTTTGAGACCACTTTTTGACCATTTTCATATTTTTTGAGTAATATAAAATTGGAATTGGAGATTCTACTTTATACAAGCTTCAATTTCAATGAAGGAAAAAATGTTGAAAATATTACTTTTTGATTTTCATTGAGCATCGTCCCCCATGTATTTTCAATGGGGGGAATTGGCTTTTCAAGAAGTAGTAACAACTGCTTTCAAATTGTGATTTCAGATTATAACCCTGTGTGTAAAAATATTGAAAAATTTCGAAAATTGTGAAATTGGAAATTTTGCATATGATTAACATGGGGAAAATATAAAATGAAAAATTTGGAAACGGCACTTTTTGACGATTTTTTGACCTACTTCATATTTTTTGAGTAATATAAAATTGGAATTGGAGATTCTACTATATACAAGCTTTTATTTCCCTGAAGTAAAAAATTTTTAAAAAAATCCTTTTTGAACAACAATTCGTTGAGCATCGTCCCCCACGTATTTTCAATGGGGGAAATTGGCTTTTCGAAAAGTAGTATTAACTGATTTGAAATTCTGATTTCGGATCATAACCCTCTGTATAAAAAGATTGTGAAATTTCGAAAATTGTGACATACGAAATTTTCCATACGATTAACTTCAGGAAAATCAAAACTGAAAAATTTAGAAACTGCATTTTTTGGGACCATTTTTTGACCAACATCATATTTTTTAAGTAATATAAAATTGGAATTGGAGATTGTACTATATACAAGCTTCAATTTCCATGAAGGAAACAATTTTGAAAATTATACTTTTTGAACAATAATTCATTGAGCATCTACCCCATTTCTTTCCATGTGGGAAATTGGCTTTTCGAGAAGTAGTATTAACTGATTTAAAAAATTCTGATTTCGGATTATAACTCTGGGTGTAAAGAGATTGTGAAATTTCGAAAATTGTGATATTTGAAATTTTCCATACGATTAACATGTCGAAAATCAAAACTGAAAAATTTAGAAACTGCACTTTTTGGGACCATTTTTTGACCTACATCATATTTTTTAAGTAATATAACATTGGAATTTTAGATTCTATTATATACAAGCTTCAATTTAAGGAAAATTTTACTTTTTGAACAATAATTCATTGAGCTTTGTCCCCTACGTATTTTCAATGGGGGAAATTGGCTTTTCGAGAAGTAGTATAACTGATTTAAAATTCTGATTTTGGATTATAACCTTGTGTGTAAAAAGATTGTGAAATTTCAAAAATTGTGATATTTGTAATTTTCCATACGATTAAAATATGGAAAATCAAAACTGAAAAATTTAGAAACTGCACTTTTTGGGATCATTTTTTGACTTACATCATATTTTTTAATTAATATAAAATTGGAAGTGGAGATTCTACTATAAACAAGCTTCAAATTTCGTAAAGGAAAAAATTTTGAAAATTTTACTTTTTGAACAATAATTCATTGAACATAGTCCCCTTTGTATTTTCAATGGGGGAAATTGGCTTTTCGAGAAGTAGTATCAATTGATTTTAAATGCTGATTTTGGATTATAACCTTGAGTGTAAAAATATTATCTAATTTCAAAATTTGTGAAATTTGAAATTTTCTATATGTTTAACATGGGGAAAATTGAAAATGAAATTCTTAAAACTGCACGTTTTGGGACCACTTTTTGACCAACTTAATATTTTTTTAGTAATATAAAATTGGAATTGGAGATTCTACTATATACAAGCTTCAATTTCCCTGGTGGAAAAAATTTTGAAATTTTTTTTTTTGAACAATAATTCAATGAATATCGTTCCCCCAATGCATTTTCCATGTGGGAAATTGGCTTTTCGAGAAGTATTATCAACTGATTTAAAATTTTGATTTTGGATTATAACGCTGGGTGTATAAAGAATGTCAAATTTAAAAATTGTGAAATTTTAAATTTTTCATATGATTAACATGGTTAAAATTGAACATGAAAAATTTAGAAACTGTGTTTTTTGGACCATTTTTTGACCTACTTACTATTTTTGAAGTACTATAAAATTGGAATTGGAGATTCTACTATATACAAGCTTCAATTTCCATGAAGGAAAAAATTTTGAAAATTTTACGTTTGGAACAATAATTCATTGAGCATAGTCCCCTTTGTATTTTCAATGGGGGAAATTGGCTTTTCGAGAAGTAGTATCAACTGATTTTAAATTCTGATTTTGGATTATAACCTTGTGTGTAAAAAGATTGTGAAATTTCAAAAATTGTGAAATTTGAAATTTTCCATACGTTTAACATGGGGAAAATCAAAACTGAAAAATTTAGAAACTGCACTTTTTGGGATCATTTTTTGACTTACATCATATTTTTTAATTAATATAAAATTGGAAGTGGAGATTCTACTATAAACAAGCTTCAAATTTCCTAAAGGAAAAAATTTTGAAAATTTTAGTTTTGGAACAATAATTCATTGAACATAGTCCCCTTTGTATTTTCAATGGGGGAAATTGGCTTTTCGAGAAGTAGTATCAATTGATTTTAAATGCTGATTTTGGATTATAACCTTGGGTGTAAAAATATTATCTAATTTCGAAAATTGTGAAATTTGAAATTTTCTATATGTTTAACATGGGGAAAATTGAAAATGAAATTCTTAAAACTGCACGTTTTGGGACCACTTTTTGACCAACTTAATATTTTTTTAGTAATATAAAATTGGAATTGGAGATTCTACTATATACAAGCTTCAATTTCCCTAGTGGAAAAAATTTTGAAAATTTTATTTTTTGAACAATAATTCAATGAATATCGTTCCCCCAATGCATTTTCCATGTGGGAAATTGGCTTTTCGAGAAGTATTATCAACTGATTTAAAATTTTGATTTTGGATTATAACGCTGGGTGTATAAAGAATGTCAAATTTAAAAATTGTGAAATTTTAAATTTTTCATATGATTAACATGGTTAAAATTGAACATGAAAAATTTAGAAACTGTGTTTTTTGGACCATTTTTTGACCTACTTACTATTTTTGAAGTACTATAAAATTGGAATTGGAGATTCTACTATATACAAGCTTCAATTTCCATGAAGGAAAAAATTTTGAAAATTTTACGTTTGGAACAATAATTCATTGAGCATAGTCCCCTTTGTATTTTCAATGGGGGAAATTGGCTTTTCGAGAAGTAGTATCAACTGATTTTAAATTCTGATTTTGGATTATAACCTTGTGTGTAAAAAGATTGTGAAATTTCAAAAATTGTGAAATTTGAAATTTTCCATACGTTTAACATGGGGAAAATCAAAACTGAAAAATTTAGAAACTGCACTTTTTGGGATCATTTTTTGACTTACATCATATTTTTTAATTAATATAAAATTGGAAGTGGAGATTCTACTATAAACAAGCTTCAAATTTCCTAAAGGAAAAAATTTTGAAAATTTTAGTTTTGGAACAATAATTCATTGAACATAGTCCCCTTTGTATTTTCAATGGGGGAAATTGGCTTTTCGAGAAGTAGTATCAATTGATTTTAAATGCTGATTTTGGATTATAACCTTGGGTGTAAAAATATTATCTAATTTCGAAAATTGTGAAATTTGAAATTTTCTATATGTTTAACATGGGGAAAATTGAAAATGAAATTCTTAAAACTGCACGTTTTGGGACCACTTTTTGACCAACTTAATATTTTTTTAGTAATATAAAATTGGAATTGGAGATTCTACTATATACAAGCTTCAATTTCCCTAGTGGAAAAAATTTTGAAAATTTTATTTTTTGAACAATAATTCAATGAATATCGTTCCTCTCATGCATTTTCCATGTGGGAAATTGGCTTTTCGAGAAGTATTATCAACTGATTTAAAATTTTGATTTTGGATTATAACGCTGGGTGTATAAAGATTGTCAAATTTCGAAAATTGTGAAATTTTAAATTTTTCATATGATTAACATGGTTAAAATTGAACATGAAAAATTTAGAAACTGTGTTTTTTGGACCATTTTTTGACCTACCTACTATTTTTGAAGTACTATAAAATTGGAATTGGAGATTATACTATATACAAGCTTCAATTTCCATGAAGGAAAAAATTTTGAAAATTTTACGTTTGGAACAATAATTCATTGAGAATAGTCCCCTTTGTATTTTCAATGGGGGAAATTGGCTTTTCGAGAAGTAGTATCAATTGATTTTAAATGCTGATTTTGGATTATAACCTTGGGTGTAAAAATACTATCTAATTTCGAAAATTGTGAAATTTGAAATTTTCTATATGTTTAACATGGGGAAAATTGAAAATGAAATTCGTAAAACTGCACGTTTTGGGAACACTTTTTGACCAACTTAATATTTTTTTAGTAATATAAAATTGGAATTGGAGATTCTACTATATACAAGCTTCAATTTCCCTAGTGGAAAAAATTTTGAAAATTTTATTTTTTGAACAATAATTCAATGAATATCGTTCCCCCCATGCATTTTCCATGTGGGAAATTGGCTTTTCGAGAAGTATTATCAACTGATTTAAAATTTTGATTTTGGATTATAACGCTGGGTGTATAAAGATTGTCAAATTTCGAAAATTGTGAAATTTTAAATTTTTCATATGATTAACATGGTTAAAATTGAACATGAAAAATTTAGAAACTGTGTTTTTTGGACCATTTTTTGACCTACCTACTATTTTTGAAGTACTATAAAATTGGAATTGGAGATTCTACTATATACAAGCTTCAATTTCCATGAAGGAAAAAATTTTGAAAATTTTACGTTTGGAACAATAATTCATTGAGCATAGTCCCCTTTGTATTTTCAATGGGTGAAATTGGCTTTTCGAGAAGTAGTATCAACTGATTTTAAATTCTGATTTTGGATTATAACCTTGGGTGTAAAAAGATAATCTAATTTCAAAAATTGTGAAATTGGACATTTTCATTACGATTAACATGGGGAAAATTGAAAATTAAATATTTAGAAACTGAACTTTTTGGGTCAACTTTTTTACCAACTTCATATTTTTTGAGTAATATAAAATTGGAATTGGAGATTTTACTTTATAAAAGCTTCAATTTCCCTGAAGGAAAAATTTTTGAAAATTTTACTTTTTGAACAATAATTCATTGAGCATCGTCCCCCATTTACTTCCATTGGGGAAATTGGCTTTTCGAGAAGTAGTATAACTGATTTAAAATTCTGATTTTGGATTATAACCTTGTGTGTAAAAAGATTGTGAAATTTCAAAAATTGTGATATTTGTAATTTTCTATACGATTAAAATATGGAAAATCAAAACTGAAAAATTTAGAAACTGCACTTTTTGGGATCATTTTTTGACTTACATCATATTTTTTAATTAATATAAAATTGGAAGTGGAGATTCTACTATAAACAAGCTTCAAATTTCGTAAAGGAAAAAATTTTGAAAATTTTACTTTTTGAACAATAATTCATTGAACATAGTCCCCTTTGTATTTTCAATGGGGGAAATTGGCTTTTCGAGAAGTAGTATCAATTGATTTTAAATGCTGATTTTGGATTATAACCTTGAGTGTAAAAATATTATCTAATTTCAAAATTTGTGAAATTTGAAATTTTCTATATGTTTAACATGGGGAAAATTGAAAATGAAATTCTTAAAACTGCACGTTTTGGGACCACTTTTTGACCAACTTAATATTTTTTTAGTAATATAAAATTGGAATTGGAGATTCTACTATATACAAGCTTCAATTTCCCTGGTGGAAAAAATTTTGAAATTTTTTTTTTTGAACAATAATTCAATGAATATCGTTCCCCCAATGCATTTTCCATGTGGGAAATTGGCTTTTCGAGAAGTATTATCAACTGATTTAAAATTTTGATTTTGGATTATAACGCTGGGTGTATAAAGAATGTCAAATTTAAAAATTGTGAAATTTTAAATTTTTCATATGATTAACATGGTTAAAATTGAACATGAAAAATTTAGAAACTGTGTTTTTTGGACCATTTTTTGACCTACTTACTATTTTTGAAGTACTATAAAATTGGAATTGGAGATTCTACTATATACAAGCTTCAATTTCCATGAAGGAAAAAATTTTGAAAATTTTACGTTTGGAACAATAATTCATTGAGCATAGTCCCCTTTGTATTTTCAATGGGGGAAATTGGCTTTTCGAGAAGTAGTATCAACTGATTTTAAATTCTGATTTTGGATTATAACCTTGGGTGTAAAAAGATAATCTAACTTCAAAAATTGTGAAATTGGACATTTTCATTACGATTAACATGGGGAAAATTGAAAATTAAATATTTAGAAACTGAACTTTTTGGGGCAACTTTTTTACCAACTTCATATTTTTTGAGTAATATAAAATTGGAATTGGAGATTTTACTTTATAAAAGCTTCAATTTCCCTGAAGGAAAAAATTTTGAAAATTTTACTTTTTGAACAATAATTCATTGAGCATCGTCCCCCATTTACTTACATTGGGGAAATTGGCTTTTCGAGAAGTAGTATAACTGATTTAAAATTCTGATTTTGGATTATAACCTTGTGTGTAAAAAGATTGTGAAATTTCAAAAATTGTGATATTTGTAATTTTCCATACGATTAAAATATGGAAAATCAAAATTGAAAAATTTAGAAACTGCACTTTTTGGGATCATTTTTTGACTTACATCATATTTTTTAATTTATATAAAATTGGAAGTGGAGATTCTACTATAAACAAGCTTCAAATTTCCTAAAGGAAAAAATTTTGAAAATTTTACTTTTTGAACAATAATTCATTGAACATAGTCCCCTTTGTATTTTCAATGGGGGAAATTGGCTTTTCGAGAAGTAGTATCAATTGATTTTAAATGCTGATTTTGGATTATAACCTTGGGTGTAAAAATATTATCTAATTTCGAAAATTGTGAAATTTGAAATTTTCTATATGTTTAACATGGGGAAAATTGAAAATGAAATTATTAAAACTGCACGTTTTGGGACCACTTTTTGACCAACTTAATATTTTTTTTAGTAATATAAAATTGGAATTGGAGATTCTACTATATACAAGCTTCAATTTCCATGAAGGAAAAAATTTTGAAAATTTTACGTTTGGAACAATAATTCATTGAGCATAGTCCCCTTTGTATTTTCAATGGGTGAAATTGGCTTTTCGAGAAGTAGTATCAACTGATTTTAAATTCTGATTTTGGATTATAACCTTGGGTGTAAAAAGATAATCTAATTTCAAAAATTGTGAAATTGGACATTTTCATTACGATTAACATGGGGAAAATTGAAAATTAAATATTTAGAAACTGAACTTTTTGGGGCAACTTTTTTACCAACTTCATATTTTTTGAGTAATATAAAATTGGAATTTGAGATTTTACTTTATAAAAGCTTCAATTTCCCTGAAGGAAAAAATTTTGAAAATTTTACTTTTTGAACAATAATTCATTGAGCATCGTCCCCCATTTACTTCCATTGGGGAAATTGGCTTTTCGAGAAGTAGTATAACTGATTTAAAATTCTGATTTTGGATTATAACCTTGTGTGTAAAAAGATTGTGAAATTTCAAAAATTGTGATATTTGTAATTTTCCATACGATTAAAATATGGAAAATCAAAACTGAAAAATTTAGAAACTGCACTTTTTGGGATCATTTTTTGACTTACATCATATTTTTTAATTAATATAAAATTGGAAGTGGAGATTCTACTATAAACAAGCTTCAAATTTCCTAAAGGAAAAAATTTTGAAAATTTTACTTTTTGAACAATAATTCATTGAACATAGTCCCCTTTGTATTTTCCATGGGGGAAATTGGCTTTTCGAGAAGTTGTATCAACTGATTTTAAATGCTGATTTTGGATTATAACCTTGGGTGTAAAAATATTATCTAATTTCGAAAATTTTGAAATTTGAAATTTTCTATATGTTTAACATGGGGAAAATTGAAAATTAAATATTTAGAAACTGAACTTTTTGGGGCAACTTTTTGACACACTTCATATTTTTTGAGTAATATAAAATTGGAATTGGAGATTTTAATTTATACAAGCTTCAATTTTCATGAAGGAAAATATTTTGAAAATTTTACTTTTTGAACAATAATTTATTGCATATCGTACTTATATGATATGTATTTTCCATGGGGGAAATTGGCTTTTCGAGAAGTTGTGTCAACTGATTTTAAATTCTGATTTTGGATTATAACCTTGGGTGTATAAAGATTGTCAAATTTCGAAAATTGTGAAATTTTAAATTTTTCATATGATTAACATGGTTAAAATTGAACATGAAAAATTTAGAAACTGTGTTTTTTGGACCATTTTTTGACCTACTTACTATTTTTGAAGTACTATAAAATTGGAATTGGAGATTCTACTATATACAAGCTTCAATTTCCATGAAGGAAAAAATTTTGAAAATTTTACGTTTGGAACAATAATTCATTGAGCATAGTTCCCTTTGTATTTTCAATGGGTGAAATTGGCTTTTCGAGAAGTAGTATCAACTGATTTTAAATTCTGATTTTGGATTATAACCTTGGGTGTAAAAAGATAATCTAATTTCAAAAATTGTGAAATTGGACATTTTCATTACGATTAACATGGGGAAAATTGAAAATTAAATATTTAGAAACTGAACTTTTTGGGGCAACTTTTTTACCAACTTCATATTTTTTGAGTAATATAAAATTGGAATTGGAGATTTTACTTTATAAAAGCTTCAATTTCCCTGAAGGAAAAAATTTTGAAAATTTTACTTTTTGAACAATAATTCATTGAGCATCGTCCCCCATTTACTTCCATTGGGGAAATTGGCTTTTCGAGAAGTAGTATAACTGATTTAAAATTCAGATTTCGGATTATAACCTTGTGTGTAAAAAGATTGTGAAATTTCAAAAATTGTGATATTTGTAATTTTCCATACGATTAAAATATGGAAAATCAAAACTGAAAAATTTAGAAACTGCACTTTTTGGGATCATTTTTTGACTTACATCATATTTTTTAATTAATATAAAATTGGAATTGGAGATTCTACTATAAACAAGCTTCATATTTCCTAAAGGAAAAAATTTTGAAAATTTTACTTTTTGAACAATAATTCATTGAACATAGTCCCCTTTGTATTTTCAATGGGGGAAATTGGCTTTTCGAGAAGTAGTATCAATTGATTTTAAATGCTGATTTTGGATTATAACCTTGGGTGTAAAAATATTATCTAATTTCGAAAATTTTGAAATTTGAAATTTTCTATATGTTTAACATGGGGAAAATTGAAAATTAAATATTTAGAAACTGAACTTTTTGGGGCAACTTTTTGACCCACTTCATATTTTTTGAGTAATATAAAATTGGAATTGGAGATTTTAATTTATACAAGCTTCAATTTTCATGAAGGAAAATATTTTGAAAATTTTACTTTTTGAACAATAATTTATTGCATATCGTACTTATATGATATGTATTTTCCATGGGGGAAATTGGCTTTTCGAGAAGTTGTATCAACTGATTTTAAATTCTGATTTTGGATTATAACCTTGGGTGTAAAAATATTATCTAATTTCGAAAATTGTGAATTTTGAAATTTTCTATATGTTTAACATGGGGAAAATTGAAAATGAAATTCTTAAAACTGCACGTTTTGGGACTACTTTTTGAAAAACTTAATATTTTTTTAGTAATATAAAATTGGAATTGGAGATTCTACTATATACAAGCTTCAATTTCCCTAGTGGAAAAAATTTTGAAAATTTTATTTTTTGAACAATAATTCATTGAGCATCGTCCCCCATTTACTTCCATTGGGGAAATTGGCTTTTCGAGAAGTAGTATAACTGATTTAAAATTCTGATTTTGGATTATAACCTTGTGTGTAAAAAGATTGTGAAATTTCAAAAATTGTGATATTTGTAATTTTCCATACGATTAAAATATGGAAAATCAAAACTGAAAAATTTAGAAACTGCACTTTTTGGGATCATTTTTTGACTTACATCATATTTTTTAATTAATATAAAATTGGAAGTGGAGATTCTACTATAAACAAGCTTCAAATTTCCTAAAGGAAAAAATTTTGAAAATTTTACTTTTTGAACAATAATTCTTTGAACATAGTGCCCTTTGTATTTTCCATGGGGGAAATTGGCTTTTCGAGAAGTTGTATCAACTGATTTTAAATTCTGATTTTGGATTATAACCTTGGGTGTAAAAATATTATCTAATTTCGAAAATTGTGAATTTTGAAATTTTCTATATGTTTAACATGGGGAAAATTGAAAATGAAATTCTTAAAACTGCACGTTTTGGGACCACTTTTTGACCAACTTAATATTTTTTTAGTAATATAAAATTGGAATTGGAGATTCTACTATATACAAGCTTCAATTTCCCTGGTGGAAAAAATTTTGAAAATTTTATTTTTTGAACAATAATTCAATGAATATCGTTCCCCCCATGCATTTTAAATGTGGGAAATTGGCTTTTCGAGAAGTATTATCAACTGATTTAAAATTTTGATTTTGGATTATAACCCTGGGTGTATAAAGATTGTCAAATTTCGAAAATTGTGAAATTTTAAATTTTTCATATGATTAACATGGTTAAAATTGAACATGAAAAATTTAGAAACTGTGTTTTTTGGACCATTTTTTGACCTACTTACTATTTTTGAAGTACTATAAAATTGGAATTGGAGATTCTACTATATACAAGCTTCAATTTCCATGAAGGAAAAAATTTTGAAAATTTTACGTTTGGAACAATAATTCATTGAGCATAGTCCCCTTTGTATTTTCAATGGGTGAAATTGGCTTTTCGAGAAGTAGTATCAACTGATTTTAAATTCTGATTTTGGATTATAACCTTGGGTGTAAAAAGATAATCTAATTTCAAAAATTGTGAAATTGGACATTTTCATTACGATTAACATGGGGAAAATTGAAAATTAAATATTTAGAAACTGAACTTTTTGGGGCAACTTTTTTACCAACTTCATATTTTTTGAGTAATATAAAATTGGAATTTGAGATTTTACTTTATAAAAGCTTCAATTTCCCTGAAGGAAAAAATTTTGAAAATTTTACTTTTTGAACAATAATTCATTGAGCATCGTCCCCCATTTACTTCCATTGGGGAAATTGGCTTTTCGAGAAGTAGTATAACTGATTTAAAATTCTGATTTTGGATTATAACCTTGTGTGTAAAAAGATTGTGAAATTTCAAAAATTGTGATATTTGTAATTTTCCATACGATTAAAATATGGAAAATCAAAACTGAAAAATTTAGAAACTGCACTTTTTGGGATCATTTTTTGACTTACATCATATTTTTTAATTAATATAAAATTGGAAGTGGAGATTCTACTATAAACAAGCTTCAAATTTCCTAAAGGAAAAAATTTTGAAAATTTTACTTTTTGAACAATAATTCATTGAACATAGTCCCCTTTGTATTTTCCATGGGGGAAATTGGCTTTTCGAGAAGTTGTATCAACTGATTTTAAATGCTGATTTTGGATTATAACCTTGGGTGTAAAAATATTATCTAATTTCGAAAATTTTGAAATTTGAAATTTTCTATATATTTAACATGGGGAAAATTGAAAATTAAATATTTAGAAACTGAACTTTTTGGGGCAACTTTTTGACACACTTCATATTTTTTGAGTAATATAAAATTGGAATTGGAGATTTTAATTTATACAAGCTTCAATTTTCATGAAGGAAAATATTTTGAAAATTTTACTTTTTGAACAATAATTTATTGCATATCGTACTTATATGATATGTATTTTCCATGGGGGAAATTGGCTTTTCGAGAAGTTGTGTCAACTGATTTTAAATTCTGATTTTGGATTATAACCTTGGGTGTATAAAGATTGTCAAATTTCGAAAATTGTGAAATTTTAAATTTTTCATATGATTAACATGGTTAAAATTGAACATGAAAAATTTAGAAACTGTGTTTTTTGGACCATTTTTTGACCTACTTACTATTTTTGAAGTACTATAAAATTGGAATTGGAGATTCTACTATATACAAGCTTCAATTTCCATGAAGGAAAAAATTTTGAAAATTTTACGTTTGGAACAATAATTCATTGAGCATAGTCCCCTTTGTATTTTCAATGGGTGAAATTGGCTTTTCGAGAAGTAGTATCAACTGATTTTAAATTCTGATTTTGGATTATAACCTTGGGTGTAAAAAGATAATCTAATTTCAAAAATTGTGAAATTGGACATTTTCATTACGATTAACATGGGGAAAATTGAAAATTAAATATTTAGAAACTGAACTTTTTGGGGCAACTTTTTTACCAACTTCATATTTTTTGAGTAATATAAAATTGGAATTGGAGATTTTACTTTATAAAAGCTTCAATTTCCCTGAAGGAAAAAATTTTGAAAATTTTACTTTTTGAACAATAATTCATTGAGCATCGTCCCCCATTTACTTCCATTGGGGAAATTGGCTTTTCGAGAAGTAGTATAACTGATTTAAAATTCTGATTTTGGATTATAACCTTGTGTGTAAAAAGATTGTGAAATTTCAAAAATTGTGATATTTGTAATTTTCCATACGATTAAAATATGGAAAATCAAAACTGAAAAATTTAGAAACTGCACTTTTTGGGATCATTTTTTGACTTACATCATATTTTTTAATTAATATAAAATTGGAAGTGGAGATTCTACTATAAACAAGCTTCAAATTTCCTAAAGGAAAAAATTTTGAAAATTTTACTTTTTGAACAATAATTCATTGAACATAGTCCCCTTTGTATTTTCAATGGGGGAAATTGGCTTTTCAAGAAGTAGTATCAATTGATTTTAAATGCTGATTTTGGATTATAAACTTGGGTGTAAAAATATTATCTAATTTCGAAAATTGTGAAATTTGAAATTTTCCATATGTTTAACATGGGGAAAATTGAAAATGAAATTCTTAAAACTGCACGTTTTGGGACCACTTTTTGACCAACTTAATATTTTTTTAGTAATATAAAATTGGAATTGGAGATTCTACTATATACAAGCTTCAATTTCCCTGGTGGAAAAAATTTTGAAAATTTTATTTTTTGAACTATAATTCAATGAATATCGTTCCCCCCATGCATTTTCCATGTGAGAAATTGGCTTTTCGAGAAGTATTATCAACTGATTTAAAATTTTGATTTTGGATTATAACGCTGGGTGTATAAAGATTGTCAAATTTCGAAAATTGTGAAATTTTAAATTTTTCATATGATTAACATGGTTAAAATTGAACATGAAAAATTTAGAAACTGTGTTTTTTGGACCATTTTTTGACCTACTTACTATTTTTGAAGTACTATAAAATTGGAATTGGAGATTCTACTATATACAAGCTTCAATTTCCATGAAGGAAAAAATTTTGAAAATTTTACTTTTGGAACAATAATTTATTGCATATCGTCCCCCTATGTATTTTCCATGGGGGAAATTGGCTTTTCGAGAAGTAGTATCAATTGATTTTAAATTCTGATTTTGGATTATAACCTTGGGTGTAAAAATATTATCTAATTTCGAAAATTGTGAAATTTGAAATTTTCCATATGTTTAACATGGGGAAAATTGAAAATGAAATTCTTAAAACTGCACGTTTTGGGACCACTTTTTGACCAACTTAATATTTTTTTAGTAATATAAAATTGGAATTGGAGATTCTACTATATACAAGCTTCAATTTCCCTGGTGGAAAAAATTTTGAAAATTTTATTTTTTGAACAATAATTCAATGAATATCGTTCCCCCCATGCATTTTCCATGTGAGAAATTGGCTTTTCGAGAAGTATTATCAACTGATTTAAAATTTTGATTTTGGATTATAACGCTGGGTGTATAAAGATTGTCAAATTTCGAAAATTGTGAAATTTTAAATTTTTCATATGATTGACATGGTTAAAATTGAACATGAAAAATTTAGAAACTGTGTTTTTTGGACCATTTTTTGACCTACTTACTATTTTTGAAGTACTATAAAATTGGAATTGGAGATTCTACTATATACAAGCTTCAATTTCCATGAAGGAAAAAATTTTGAAAATTTTACGTTTGGAACAATAATTCATTGAGCATAGTCCCCTTTGTATTTTCAATGGGTGAAATTGGCTTTTCGAGAAGTAGTATCAACTGATTTTAAATTCTGATTTTGGATTATAACCTTGGGTGTAAAAAGATAATCTAATTTCAAAAATTGTGAAATTGGACATTTTCATTACGATTAACATGGGGAAAATTGAAAATTAAATATTTAGAAACTGAACTTTTTGGGGCAACTTTTTTACCAACTTCATATTTTTTGAGTAATATAAAATTGGAATTGGAGATTTTACTTTATAAAAGCTTCAATTTCCCTGAAGGAAAAAATTTTGAAAATTTTACTTTTTGAACAATAATTCATTGAGCATCGTCCCCCATTTACTTCCATTGGGGAAATTGTCTTTTCGAGAAGTAGTATAACTGATTTAAAATTCTGATTGTGGATTATAACCTTGTGTGTAAAAAGATTGTGAAATTTCAAAAATTGTGATATTTGTAATTTTCCATACGATTAAAATATGGAAAATCAAAACTGAAAAATTTAGAAACTGCACTTTTTGGGATCATTTTTTGACTTACATCATATTTTTTAATTAATATAAAATTGGAAGTGGAGATTCTACTATAAACAAGCTTCAAATTTCCTAAAGGAAAAAATTTTGAAAATTTTACTTTTTGAACAATAATTCATTGAACATAGTCCCCTTTGTATTTTCAATGGGGGAAATTGGCTTTTCGAGAAGTAGTATCAATTGATTTTAAATGCTGATTTTGGATTATAACCTTGGGTGTAAAAATATTATCTAATTTCGAAAATTTTGAAATTTGAAATTTTCTATATGTTTAACATGGGGAAAATTGAAAATTAAATATTTAGAAACTGAACTTTTTGGGGCAACTTTTTGACCCACTTCATATTTTTTAAGTAATATAAAATTGGAATTGGAGATTTTAATTTATACAAGCTTCAATTTTCATGAAGGAAAATATTTTGAAAATTTTACTTTTTGAACAATAATTTATTGCATATCGTACTTATATGATATGTGTTTTCCATGGGGGAAATTGGCTTTTCGAGAAGTTGTATCAACTGATTTTAAATTCTGATTTTGAATTATAACCTTGGGTGTAAAAATATTATCTAATTTCGAAAATTGTGAATTTTGAAATTTTCTATATGTTTAACATGGGGAAAATTGAAAATGAAATTCTTAAAACTGCACGTTTTGGGACCACTTTTTGACCAACTTAATATTTTTTTAGTAATATAAAATTGGAATTGGAGATTCTACTATATACAAGCTTCAATTTCCCTGGTGGAAAAAATTTTGAAAATTTTATTTTTTGAATAATAATTCAATGAATATCGTTCCCCCCATGCATTTTAAATGTGGGAAATTGGCTTTTCGAGAAGTATTATCAACTGATTTAAAATTTTGATTTTGGATTATAACCCTGGGTGTATAAAGATTGTCAAATTTCGAAAATTGTGAAATTTTAAATTTTTCATATGATTAACATGGTTAAAATTGAACATGAAAAATTTAGAAACTGTGTTTTTTGGACCATTTTTTGACCTACTTACTATTTTTGAAGTACTATAAAATTGGAATTGGAGATTCTACTATATACAAGCTTCAATTTCCATGAAGGAAAAAATTTTGAAAATTTTACTTTTGGAACAATAATTCATTGAGCATAGTCCCCTTTGTATTTTCAATGGGGGAAATTGGCTTTTCGAGAAGTAGTATCAACTGATTTTAAATTCTGATTTTTTATTATAACCTTGGGTGTAAAAAGATAATCTAATTTCAAAAATTGTGAAATTGGACATTTTCATTACGATTAACATGGGGAAAATTGAAAATTAAATATTTAGAAACTGAACTTTTTGGGGCAACTTTTTGACCCACTTCATATTTTTTGAGTAATATAAAATTGGAATTGGAGATTTTAATTTATACAAGCTTCAATTTTCATGAAGGAAAATATTTTGAAAATTTTACTTTTTGAACAATAATTTATTGCATATCGTACTTATATGATATGTATTTTCCATGGGGGAAATTGGCTTTTCGAGAAGTTGTATCAACTGATTTTAAATTCTGATTTTGGATTATAACCTTGGGTGTAAAAATATTATCTAATTTCGAAAATTGTGAATTTTGAAATTTTCTATATGTTTAACATGGGGAAAATTGAAAATGAAATTCTTAAAACTGCACGTTTTGGGACTACTTTTTGAAAAACTTAATATTTTTTTAGTAATATAAAATTGGAATTGGAGATTCTACTATATACAAGCTTCAATTTCCCTAGTGGAAAAAATTTTGAAAATTTTATTTTTTGAACAATAATTCATTGAGCATCGTCCCCCATTTACTTCCATTGGGGAAATTGGCTTTTCGAGAAGTAGTATAACTGATTTAAAATTCTGATTTTGGATTATAACCTTGTGTGTAAAAAGATTGTGAAATTTCAAAAATTGTGATATTTGTAATTTTCCATACGATTAAAATATGGAAAATCAAAACTGAAAAATTTAGAAACTGCACTTTTTGGGATCATTTTTTGACTTACATCATATTTTTTAATTAATATAAAATTGGAAGTGGAGATTCTACTATAAACAAGCTTCAAATTTCCTAAAGGAAAAAATTTTGAAAATTTTATTTTTTAAACAATAATTCTTTGAACATAGTGCCCTTTGTATTTTCCATGGGGGAAATTGGCTTTTCGAGAAGTTGTATCAACTGATTTTAAATTCTGATTTTGGATTATAACCTTGGGTGTAAAAATATTATCTAATTTCGAAAATTCTGAATTTTGAAATTTTCTATATGTTTAACATGGGGAAAATTGAAAATGAAATTCTTAAAACTGCACGTTTTGGGACCACTTTTTGACCAACTTAATATTTTTTTAGTAATATAAAATTGGAATTGGAGATTCTACTATATACAAGCTTCAATTTCCCTGGTGGAAAAAATTTTGAAAATTTTATTTTTTGAACAATAATTCAATGAATATCGTTCCCCCCATGCATTTTAAATGTGGGAAATTGGCTTTTCGAGAAGTATTATCAACTGATTTAAAATTTTGATTTTGGATTATAACCCTGGGTGTATAAAGATTGTCAAATTTCGAAAATTGTGAAATTTTAAATTTTTCATATGATTAACATGGTTAAAATTGAACATGAAAAATTTAGAAACTGTGTTTTTTGGACCATTTTTTGACCTACTTACTATTTTTGAAGTACTATAAAATTGGAATTGGAGATTCTACTATATAAAAGCTTCAATTTCCATGAAGGAAAAAATTTTGAAAATTTTACGTTTGGAACAATAATTCATTGAGCATAGTCCCCTTTGTATTTTCAATGGGTGAAATTGGCTTTTCGAGAAGTAGTATCAACTGATTTTAAATTCTGATTTTGGATTATAACCTTGGGTGTAAAAAGATAATCTAATTTCAAAAATTGTGAAATTGGACATTTTCATTACGATTAACATGGGGAAAATTGAAAATTAAATATTTAGAAACTGAACTTTTTGGGGCAACTTTTTTACCAACTTCATATTTTTTGAGTAATATAAAATTGGAATTGGAGATTTTACTTTATAAAAGCTTCAATTTCCCTGGAGGAAAAAATTTTGAAAATTTTACTTTTTGAACAATAATTCATTGAGCATCGTCCCCCATTTACTTCCATTGGGGAAATTGGCTTTTCGAGAAGTAGTATAACTGATTTAAAATTCTGATTTTGGATTATAACCTTGTGTGTAAAAAGATTGTGAAATTTCAAAAATTGTGTTATTTGTAATTTTCCATACGATTAAAATATGGAAAATCAAAACTGAAAAATTTAGAAACTGCACTTTTTGGGATCATTTTTTGACTTACATCATATTTTTTAATTAATATAAAATTGGAAGTGGAGATTCTACTATAAACAAGCTTCAAATATCCTAAAGGAAAAAATTTTGAAAATTTTACTTTTTGAACAATAATTCTTTGAACATAGTGCCCTTTGTATTTTCCATGGGGGAAATTGGCTTTTCGAGAAGTTGTATCAACTGATTTTAAATTCTGATTTTGGATTATAACCTTGGGTGTAAAAATATTATCTAATTTCGAAAATTGTGAATTTTGAAATTTTCTATATGTTTAACATGGGGAAAATTGAAAATGAAATTCTTAAAACTGCACGTTTTGGGACCACTTTTTGACCAACTTAATATTTTTTTAGTAATATAAAATTGGAATTGGAGATTCTACTATATACAAGCTTCAATTTCCCTGGTGGAAAAAATTTTGAAAATTTTATTTTTTGAACAATAATTCAATGAATATCGTTCCCCCCATGCATTTTAAATGTGGGAAATTGGCTTTTCGAGAAGTATTATCAACTGATTTAAAATTTTGATTTTGGATTATAACCCTGGGTGTATAAAGATTGTCAAATTTCGAAAATTGTGAAATTTTAAATTTTTCATATGATTAACATGGTTAAAATTGAACATGAAAAATTTAGAAACTGTGTTTTTTGGACCATTTTTTGACCTACTTACTATTTTTGAAGTACTATAAAATTGGAATTGGAGATTCTGCTATATAAAAGCTTCAATTTCCATGAAGGAAAAAATTTTGAAAATTTTACGTTTGGAACAATAATTCATTGAGCATAGTCCCCTTTGTATTTTCAATGGGTGAAATTGGCTTTTCGAGAAGTAGTATCAACTGATTTTAAATTCTGATTTTGGATTATAACCTTGGGTGTAAAAAGATAATCTAATTTCAAAAATTGTGAAATTGGACATTTTCATTACGATTAACATGGGGAAAATTGAAAATTAAATATTTAGAAACTGAACTTTTTGGGGCAACTTTTTTACCAACTTCATATTTTTTGAGTAATATAAAATTGGAATTGGAGATTTTACTTTATAAAAGCTTCAATTTCCCTGAAGGAAAAAATTTTGAAAATTTTACTTTTTGAACAATAAATCAATGAATATCGTTCGCCCCATGCATTTTCCATGTGGGAAATTTGCTTTTCGAGAAGTATTATCAACTGATTTAAAATTTTGATTTTGGATTATAACGCTGGGTGTATAAAGATTGTCAAATTTCGAAAATTGTGAAATTTTAAATTTTTCATATGATTAACATGGTTAAAATTGAACATGAAAAATTTAGAAACTGTGTTTTTTGGACCATTTTTTGACCTACTTACTATTTTTGAAGTACTATAAAATTGGAATTGGAGATTCTACTATATACAAGCTTCAATTTCCATGAAGGAAAAAATTTTGAAAATTTTACGTTTGGAACAATAATTCATTGAGCATAGTCCCCTTTGTATTTTCAATGGGTGAAATTGGCTTTTCGAGAAGTAGTATCAACTGATTTTAAATTCTGATTTTGGATTATAACCTTGGGTGTAAAAAGATAATCTAATTTCAAAAATTGTGAAATTGGACATTTTCATTACGATTAACATGGGGAAAATTGAAAATTAAATATTTAGAAACTGAACTTTTTGGGGCAACTTTTTTACCAACTTCATATTTTTTGAGTAATATAAAATTGGAATTGGAGATTTTACTTTATAAAAGCTTCAATTTCCCTGAAGGAAAAAATTTTGAAAATTTTACTTTTTGAACAATAATTCAATGAATATCGTTCCCCCCATGCATTTTCCATGTGGGAAATTGGCTTTTCGAGAAGTATTATCAACTGATTTAAAATTTTGATTTTGGATTATAACGCTGGGTGTATAAAGATTGTCAAATTTCGAAAATTGTGAAATTTTAAATTTTTCATATGATTAACATGGTTAAAATTGAACATGAAAAATTTAGAAACTGTGTTTTTTGGACCATTTTTTGACCTACTTACTATTTTTGAAGTACTATAAAATTGGAATTGGAGATTCTACTATATACAAGCTTCAATTTCCATGAAGGAAAAAATTTTGAAAATTTTACTTTTGGAACAATAATTTATTGCATATCGTCCCCCTATGTATTTTCCATGGGGGAAATTGGCTTTTCGAGAAGTAGTATCAATTGATTTTAAATTCTGATTTTGGATTATAACCTTGGGTGTAAAAATATTATCTAATTTCGAAAATTGTGAAATTTGAAATTTTCCATATGTTTAACATGGGGAAAATTGAAAATGAAATTCTTAAAACTGCACGTTTTGGGACCACTTTTTGACCAACTTAATATTTTTTTAGTAATATAAAATTGGAATTGGAGATTCTACTATATACAAGCTTCAATTTCCCTGGTGGAAAAAATTTTGAAAATTTTATTTTTTGAACAATAATTCAATGAATATCGTTCCCCCCATGCATTTTCCATGTGAGAAATTGGCTTTTCGAGAAGTATTATCAACTGATTTAAAATTTTGATTTTGGATTATAACGCTGGGTGTATAAAGATTGTCAAATTTCGAAAATTGTGAAATTTTAAATTTTTCATATGATTGACATGGTTAAAATTGAACATGAAAAATTTAGAAACTGTGTTTTTTGGACCATTTTTTGACCTACTTACTATTTTTGAAGTACTATAAAATTGGAATTGGAGATTCTACTATATACAAGCTTCAATTTCCGTGAAGGAAAAAATTTTGAAAATTTTACGTTTGGAACAATAATTCTTTGAGCATAGTCCCCTTTGTATTTTCAATGGGTGAAATTGGCTTTTCGAGAAGTAGTATCAACTGATTTTAAATTCTGATTTTGGATTATAACCTTGGGTGTAAAAAGATAATCTAATTTCAAAAATTGTGAAATTGGACATTTTCATTACGATTAACATGGGGAAAATTGAAAATTAAATATTTAGAAACTGAACTTTTTGGGGCAACTTTTTTACCAACTTCATATTTTTTGAGTAATATAAAATTGGAATTGGAGATTTTACTTTATAAAAGCTTCAATTTCCCTGAAGGAAAAAATTTTGAAAATTTTACTTTTTGAACAATAATTCAATGAATATCGTTCCCCCCATGCATTTTCCATGTGGGAAATTGGCTTTTCGAGAAGTATTATCAACTGATTTAAAATTTTGATTTTGGATTATAACGCTGGGTGTATAAAGATTGTCAAATTTCGAAAATTGTGAAATTTTAAATTTTTCATATGATTAACATGGTTAAAATTGAACATGAAAAATTCAGAAACTGTGTTTTTTGGACCATTTTTTGACCTACTTACTATTTTTGAAGTACTATAAAATTGGAATTGGAGATTCTACTATATACAAGCTTCAATTTCCATGAAGGAAAAAATTTTGAAAATTTTACTTTTGGAACAATAATTTATTGCATATCGTCCCCCTATGTATTTTCCATGGGGGAAATTGGCTTTTCGAGAAGTAGTATCAATTGATTTTAAATTCTGATTTTGGATTATAACCTTGGGTGTAAAAATATTATCTAATTTCGAAAATTGTGAAATTTGAAATTTTCATTACGATTAACATGGGGAAAATTGAAAATTAAATATTTAGAAACTGAACTTTTTGGGGCAACTTTTTTACCAACTTCATATTTTTTGAGTAATATAAAATTGGAATTGGAGATTTTACTTTATAAAAGCTTCAATTTCCCTGAAGGAAAAAATTTTGAAAATTTTACTTTTTGAACAATAATTCATTGAGCATCGTCCCCCATTTACTTCCATTGGGGAAATTGGCTTTTCGAGAAGTAGTATAACTGATTTAAAATTCTGATTTTGGATTATAACCTTGTGTGTAAAAAGATTGTGAAATTTCAAAAATTGTGATATTTGTAATTTTCCATACGATTAAAATATGGAAAATCAAAATTGAAAAATTTAGAAACTGCACTTTTTGGGATCATTTTTTGACTTACATCATATTTTTTAATTAATATAAAATTGGAAGTGGAGATTCTACTATAAACAAGCTTCAAATTTCCTAAAGGAAAAAATTTTGAAAATTTTACTTTTTGAACAATAATTCATTGAACATAGTCCCCTTTGTATTTTCAATGGGGGAAATTGGCTTTTCGAGAAGTAGTATCAATTGATTTTAAATGCTGATTTTGGATTATAACCTTGGGTGTAAAAATATTATCTAATTTCGAAAATTGTGAAATTTGAAATTTTCTATATGTTTAACATGGGGAAAATTGAAAATGAAATTCTTAAAACTGCACGTTTTGGGACCACTTTTTGACCAACTTAATATTTTTTTAGTAATATAAAATTGGAATTGGAGATTCTACTATATACAAGCTTCAATTTCCCTGGTGGAAAAAATTTTGAAAATTTTATTTTTTGAACAATAATTCAATGAATATCGTTCCCCCCATGCATTTTCCATGTGGGAAATTGGCTTTTCGAGAAGTATTATCAACTGATTTAAAATTTTGATTTTGGATTATAACGCTGGGTGTATAAAGATTGTCAAATTTCGAAAATTGTGAAATTTTAAATTTTTCATATGATTAACATGGTTAAAATTGAACATGAAAAATTTAGAAACTCTGTTTTTTGGACCATTTTTTGACCTACTTACTATTTTTGAAGTACTATAAAATTGGAATTGGAGATTCTACTATATACAAGCTTCAATTTCCATGAAGGAAAAAATTTTGAAAATTTTACGTTTGGAAATATAATTCATTGAGCATAGTCCCCTTTGTATTTTCAATGGGTGAAATTGGCTTTTCGAGAAGTAGTATCAACTGATTTTAAATTCTGATTTTGGATTATAACCTTGGGTGTAAAAAGATAATCTAATTTCAAAAATTGTGAAATTGGACATTTTCATTACGATTAACATGGGGAAAATTGAAAATTAAATATTTAGAAACTGAACTTTTTGGGGCAACTTTTTTACCAACTTCATATTTTTTGAGTAATATAAAATTGGAATTGGAGATTTTACTTTATAAAAGCTTCAATTTCCCTGAAGGAAAAATTTTGAAAATTTTACTTTTTGAACAATAATTCATTGAGCATCGTCCCCCATTTACTTCCATTGGGGAAATTGGCTTTTCGAGAAGTAGTATAACTGATTTAAAATTCTGATTTTGGATTATAACCTTGTGTGTAAAAAGATTGTGAAATTTCAAAAATTGTGATATTTGTAATTTTCCATACGATTAATTGGAAGTGGAGATTCTACTATAAACAAGCTTCAAATTTCCTAAAGAAAAAAATTTTGAAAATTTTACTTTTTGAACAATAATTCATTGAACATAGTCCCCTTTGTATTTTCAATGGGGGAAATTGGCTTTTCGAGAAGTAGTATCAATTGATTTTAAATGCTGATTTTGGATTATAATCTTGGGTGTAAAAATATTATCTAATTTCGAAAATTGTGAAATTTGAAATTTTCTATATGTTTAACATGGGGAAAATTGAAAATGAAATTCTTAAAACTGCACGTTTTGGGACCACTTTTTGACCAACTTAATATTTTTTTAGTAATATAAAATTGGAATTGGAGATTCTACTATATACAAGCTTCAATTTCCCTGGTGGAAAAAATTTTGAAAATTTTATTTTTTGAATAATAATTCAATGAATATCGTTCCCCCCATGCATTTTAAATGTGGGAAATTGGCTTTT
The DNA here is from genome assembly GCA_963978545.1 of Linyphia triangularis. NCBI lineage: Eukaryota > Metazoa > Arthropoda > Arachnida > Araneae > Linyphiidae > Linyphia > Linyphia triangularis. Next base: position 76,620,371 of record OZ021730.1, read on the forward strand.
CGAGAAGTATTATCAACTGATTTAAAATTTTGATTTTGGATTATAACCCTGGGTGTATAAAGATTGTCAAATTTCGAAAATTGTGAAATTTTAAATTTTTCATATGATTAACATGGTTAAAATTGAACATGAAAAATTTAGAAACTGTGTTTTTTGGACCATTTTTTGACCTACTTACTATTTTTGAAGTACTATAAAATTGGAATTGGAGATTCTACTATATACAAGCTTCAATTTCCATAAAGGAAAAAATTTTGAAAATTTTACTTTTGGAACAATAATTCATTGAGCATAGTCCCCTTTGTATTTTCAATGGGGGAAATTGGCTTTTCGAGAAGTAGTATCAACTGATTTTAAATTCTGATTTTGGATTATAACCTTGGGTGTAAAAAGATAATCTAATTTCAAAAATTGTGAAATTGGACATTTTCATTACGATTAACATGGGGAAAATTGAAAATTAAATATTTAGAAACTGAACTTTTTGGGGCAACTTTTTTACCAACTTCATATTTTTTGAGTAATATAAAATTGGAATTGGAGATTTTACTTTATAAAAGCTTCAATTTCCCTGAAGGAAAAAATTTTGAAAATTTTACTTTTTTAACAATAATTCATTGAGTATCGTCCCCCATTTACTTCCATTGGGGAAATTGGCTTTTCGAGAAGTAGTATAACTGATTTAAAATTCAGATTTCGGATTATAACCTTATGTGTAAAAAGATTGTGAAATTTCAAAAATTGTGATATTTGTAATTTTCCATACGATTAAAATATGGAAAATCAAAACTGAAAAATTTAGAAACTGCACTTTTTGGGATCATTTTTTGACTTACATCATATTTTTTAATTAATATAAAATTGGAATTGGAGATTCTACTATAAACAAGCTTCATATTTCCTAAAGGAAAAAATTTTGAAAATTTTACTTTTTGAACAATAATTCATTGAACATAGTCCCCTTTGTATTTTCAATGGGGGAAAATGGCTTTTCGAGAAGTAGTATCAATTGATTTTAAATGCTGATTTTGGATTATAACCTTGGGTGAAAAAATATTATCTAATTTCGAAAATTTTGAAATTTGAAATTTTCTATATGTTTAACATGGGGAAAATTGAAAATTAAATATTTAGAAACTGAACTTTTTGGGGCAAATTTTTGACCCACTTCATATTTTTTGAGTAATATAAAATTGGAATTGGAGATTTTAATTTATACAAGCTTCCATTTTCATGAAGGAAAATATTTTGAAAATTTTACTTTTTGAACAATAATTTATTGCATATCGTACTTATATGATATGTATTTTCCATGGGGGAAATTGGCTTTTCGAGAAGTTGTATCAACTGATTTTAAATTCTGATTTTGGATTATAACCTTGGGTGTAAAAATATTATCTAATTTCGAAAATTGTGAATTTTGAAATTTTCTATATGTTTAACATGGGGAAAATTGAAAATGAAATTCTTAAAACTGCACGTTTTGGGACTACTTTTTGACCAACTTAATATTTTTTTAGTAATATAAAATTGGAATTGGAGATTCTACTATATACAAGCTTCAATTTCCCTAGTGGAAAAAATTTTGAAAATTTTATTTTTTGAACAATAATTCATTGAGCATCGTCCCCCATTTACTTCCATTGGGGAAATTGGCTTTTCGAGAAGTAGTATAACTGATTTAAAATTCTGATTTTGGATTATAACCTTGTGTGTAAAAAGATTGTGAAATTTCAAAAATTGTGATATTTGTAATTTTCCATACGATTAAAATATGGAAAATCAAAACTGAAAAATTTAGAAACTGCACTTTTTGGGATCATTTTTTGACTTACATCATATTTTTTAATTAATATAAAATTGGAAGTGGAGATTCTACTATAAACAAGCTTCAAATTTCCTAAAGGAAAAAATTTTGAAAATTTTACTTTTTGAACAATAATTCTTTGAACATAGTGCCCTTTGTATTTTCCATGGGGGAAATTGGCTTTTCGAGAAGTTGTATCAACTGATTTTAAATTCTGATTTTGGATTATAACCTTGGGTGTAAAAATATTATCTAATTTCGAAAATTGTGAATTTTGAAATTTTCTATATGTTTAACATGGGGAAAATTGAAAATGAAATTCTTAAAACTGCACGTTTTGGGACCACTTTTTGACCAACTTAATATTTTTTTAGTAATATAAAATTGGAATTGGAGATTGTACTATATACAAGCTTCAATTTCCCTTCTGGAAAAAATTTTGAAAATTTTATTTTTTGAACAATAATTCAATGAATATCGTTCCCCCCATGCATTTTAAATGTGGGAAATTGGCTTTTCGAGAAGTATTATCAACTGATTTAAAATTTTTATTTTGGATTATATCCCTGGGTGTATAAAGATTGTCAAATTTCGAAAATTGTGAAATTTTAAATTTTTCTTATGATTAACATGGTTAAAATTGAACATGAAAAATTTAGAAACTGTGTTTTTTGGACCATTTTTTGACCTACTTACTATTTTTGAAGTACTATAAAATTGGAATTGGAGATTCTACTATATACAAGCTTCAATTTCCATGAAGGAAAAAATTTTGAAAATTTTACGTTTGGAAAAATAATTCATTGAGCATAGTCCCCTTTGTATTTTCAATGGGTGAAATTGGCTTTTCGAGAAGTAGTATCAACTGATTTTAAATTCTGTTTTTGGATTATAACCTTGGGTGTAAAAAGATAATCTAATTTCAAAAATTGTGAAATTGGACATTTTCATTACGATTAACATGGGGAAAATTGAAAATTAAATATTTAGAAACTGAACTTTTTGGGGCAACTTTTTGACCAACTTCATATTTTTTGAGTAATATAAAATTGGAATTGGAGATTTTACTTTATAAAAGCTTCAATTTCCCTGAAGGAAAAAATTTTGAAAATTTTACTTTTTGAACAATAATTCATTGAGCATCGTCCCCCATTTACTTCCATTGGGGAAATTGGCTTTTCGAGAAGTAGTATAACTGATTTAAAATTCTGATTTTGGATTATAACCTTGTGTGTAAAAAGATTGTGAAATTTCAAAAATTGTGATATTTGTAATTTTCCATACGATTAAAATATGGAAAATCAAAACTGAAAAATTTAGAAACTGCACTTTTATGGATCATTTTTTGACTTACATCATATTTTTTAATTAATATAAAATTGGAAGTGGAGATTCTACTATAAACAAGCTTCAAATTTCCTAAAGGAAAAAATTTTGAAAATTTTACTTTTTGAACAATAATTCATTGAACATAGTCCCCTTTGTATTTTCAATGGGGGAAATTGGCTTTTCGAGAAGTAGTATCAATTGATTTTAAATGCTGATTTTGGATTATAACCTTGGGTGTAAAAATATTATCTAATTTCGAAAATTGTGAAATTTGAAATTTTCTATATGTTTAACATGAAGGAAAATTGAAAATGAAATTCTTAAAACTGCACGTTTTGGGACCACTTTTTGACCAACTTAATATTTTTTTACTAATATAAAATTGGAATTGGAGATTCTACTATATACAAGCTTCAATTTCCCTGGTGGAAAAAATTTTGAAAATTTTATTTTTTGAACAATAATTCAATGAATATCGTTCCCCACATGCATTTTCCATGTGGGAAATTGGCTTTTCGAGAAGTATTATCAACTGATTTAAAATTTTGATTTTGGATTATAACGCTGGGTGTATAAAGATTGTCAAATTTCGAAAATTGTGAAATTTTAAATTTTTCATATGATTAACATGGTTAAAATTGAACATGAAAAATTTAGAAACTGTGTTTTTTGGACCATTTTTTGACCTACTTACTATTTTTGAAGTACTATAAAATTGGAATTGGAGATTCTACTATATACAAGCTTCAATTTCCATGAAGGAAAAATTTTTGAAAATTTTACGTTTCGATTTGGTTGGTTGTATTCAGATTATCTGGCGCCGTCAGCAACACGAGGGCTATAATGCGCCGAAACATTTCGTCATTAGACAAGCCAACATACATTTACAAACACCCATGCCAACACGGGACTCGAACCCGCAACCTCGCGGTCTAGAAGCTTGCACGCTAACCACTATACCGTTTGGTCGGCTTTTTTTTACGTTTGGAACAATAATTCATTGAGCATAGTCCCCTTTGTATTTTCAATGGGTGAAATTGGCTTTTCGAGAAGTAGTATCAACTGATTTTAAATTCTGATTTTGGATTATAACCTTGGGTGTAAAAAGATAATCTAATTTCAAAAATTGTGAAATTGGACATTTTCATTACGATTAACATGGGGAAAATTGAAAATTAAATATTTAGAAACTGAACTTTTTGGGGCAACTTTTTTACCAACTTCATATTTTTTGAGTAATATAAAATTGGAATTGGAGATTTTACTTTATAAAAGCTTCAATTTCCCTGGTGGAAAAAATTTTGAAAATTTTATTTTTTGAACAATAATTCAATTTTTGACTTACATCATATTTTTTAATTAATATAAAATATTTATTAATAAAATAATATTATCAGCCCATGCATTTTCCATGTGGGAAATTGGCTTTTCGAGAAGTATTATCAACTGATTTAAAATTTTGATTTTGGATTATAACGCTGGGTGTATAAAGATTGTCAAATTTAAAAATTGTGAAATTTTAAATTTTTCATATGATTAACATTGTTAAAATTGAACATGAAAAATTTAGAAACTGTGTTTTTTGGACCATTTTTTGACCTACTTACTATTTTTGAAGTACTATAAAATTGGAATTGGAGATTCTACTATATACAAGCTTCAATTTCCATGAAGGAAAAAATTTTGAAAATTTTAAGTTTGGAACAATAATTCATTGAGCATAGTCCCCTTTGTATTTTCAATGGGGGAAATTGGCTTTTCGAGAAGTAGTATCAACTGATTTTAAATTCTGATTTTGGATTATAACCTTGGGTGTAAAAAGATAATCTAATTTCAAAAATTGTGAAATTGGACATTTTCATTACGATTAACATGGGGAAAATTGAAAATTAAATATTTAGAAACTGAACTTTTTGGGGCAACTTTTTTACCAACTTCATATTTTTTGAGTAATATAAAATTGGAATTGGAGATTTTACTTTATAAAAGCTTCAATTTCCCTGAAGGAAAAAATTTTGAAAATTTTACTTTTTGAACAATAATTCATTGAGCATCGTCCCCCATTTACTTCCATTGGGGAAATTGGCTTTTCGAGAAGTAGTATAACTGATTTAAAATTCTGATTTTGGATTATAACCTTGTGTGTAAAAAGATTGTGAAATTTCAAAAATTGTGATATTTGTAATTTTCCATACGATTAAAATATGGAAAATCAAAACTGAAAAATTTAGAAACTGCACTTTTTGGGATCATTTTTTGACTTACATCATATTTTTTAATTAATATAAAATTGGAAGTGGAGATTCTACTATAAACAAGCTTCAAATTTCCTAAAGGAAAAAGTTTTGAAAATTTTACTTTTTGAACAATAATTCATTGAACATAGTCCCCTTTGTATTTTCAATGGGGGAAATTGGCTTTTCGAGAAGTAGTATCAATTGATTTTAAATGCTGATTTTGGATTATAACCTTGGGTGTAAAAATATTATCTAATTTCGAAAATTGTGAAATTTGAAATTTTCCATATGTTTAACATGGGGAAAATTGAAAATGAAATTCTTAAAACTGCACGTTTTGGGACCACTTTTTGACCAACTTAATATTTTTTTAGTAATATAAAATTGGAATTGGAGATTCTACTATATACAAGCTTCAATTTCCCTAGTGGAAAAAATTTTGAAAATTTTATTTTTTGAACAATAATTCAATGAATATCGTTCCCCCCATGCATTTTCCATGTGGGAAATTGGCTTTTCGAGAAGTATTATCAACTGATTTAAAATTTTTATTTTGGATTATAACGCTGGGTGTATAAAGATTGTCAAATTTCGAAAATTGTGAAATTTTAAATTTTTCATATGATTAACATGGTTAAAATTGAACATGAAAAATTTAGAAACTGTGTTTTTTGGACCATTTTTTGACCTACTTACTATTTTTGAAGTACTATAAAATTTGGAATTGGAAATTCTACTATATACAAGCTTCAATTTCCATGAAGGAAAAAATTTTGAAAATTTTACGTTTGGAACAATAATTTATTGAGCATAGTCCCCTTTGTATTTTCAATGGGTGAAATTGGCTTTTCGAGAAGTAGTATCAACTGATTTTAAATTCTGATTTTGGATTATAACCTTGGGTGTAAAAAGATAATCTAATTTCAAAAATTGTGAAATTGGACATTTTCATTACGATTAACATGGGGAAAATTGAAAATTAAATATTTAGAAACTGAACTTTTTGGGGCAACTTTTTTACCAACTTCATATTTTTTGAGTAATATAAAATTGGAATTGGAGATTTTACTTTATAAAAGCTTCAATTTCCCTGAAGGAAAAAATTTTGAAAATTTTACTTTTTGAACAATAATTCATTGAGCATCGTCCCCCATTTACTTCCATTGGGGAAATTGGCTTTTCGAGAAGTAGTATAACTGATTTAAAATTCTGATTTTGGATTATAACCTTGTGTGTAAAAAGATTGTGAAATTTCAAAAATTGTGATATTTGTAATTTTCCATACGATTAAAATATGGAAAATCAAAACTGAAAAATTTAGAAACTGCACTTTTTGGGATCATTTTTTGACTTACATCATATTTTTTAATTAATATAAAATTGGAAGTGGAGATTCTACTATAAACAAGCTTCAAATTTCCTAAAGGAAAAAATTTTGAAAATTTTCCTTTTTGAACAATAATTCATTGAACATAGTCCCCTTTGTATTTTCCATGGGGGAAATTGGCTTTTCGAGAAGTTGTATCAACTGATTTTAAATGCTGATTTTGGATTATAACCTTGGGTGTAAAAATATTATCTAATTTCGAAAATTTTGAAATTTGAAATTTTCTATATGTTTAACATGGGGAAAATTGAAAATTAAATATTTAGAAACTGAACTTTTTGGGGCAACTTTTTTACCAACTTCATATTTTTTGAGTAATATAAAATTGGAATTGGAGATTTTACTTTATAAAAGCTTCAATTTCCCTGAAGGAAAAAATTTTGAAAATTTTACTTTTTGAACAATAATTCATTGAGCATCGTCCCCCATTTACTTCCATTGGGGAAATTGGCTTTTCGAGAAGTAGTATAACTGATTTAAAATTCTGATTTTGGATTATAACCTTGTGTGTAAAAAGATTGTGAAATTTCAAAAATTGTGATATTTGTAATTTTCCATACGATTAAAATATGGAAAATCAAAACTGAAAAATTTAGAAACTGCACTTTTTGGGATCATTTTTTGACTTACATCATATTTTTTAATTAATATAAAATTGGAAGTGGAGATTCTACTATAAACAAGCTTCAAATTTCCTAAAGGAAAAAATTTTGAAAATTTTACTTTTTGAACAATAATTCATTGAACATAGTCCCCTTTGTATTTTCAATGGGGGAAATTGGCTTTTCGAGAAGTAGTATCAATTGATTTTAAATGCTGATTTTGGATTATAACCTTGGGTGTAAAAATATTATCTAATTTCGAAAATTGTGAAATTTGAAATTTTCTATATGTTTAACATGGGGAAAATTGAAAATGAAATTCTTAAAACTGCACGTTTTGGGACCACTTTTTGACCAACTTAATATTTTTTTTAGTAATATAAAATTGGAATTGGAGATTCTACTATATACAAGCTTCAATTTCCATGAAGGAAAAAATTTTGAAAATTTTACGTTTGGAACAATAATTCATTGAGCATAGTCCCCTTTGTATTTTCAATGGGTGAAATTGGCTTTTCGAGAAGTAGTATCAACTGATTTTAAATTCTGATTTTGGATTATAACCTTGGGTGTAAAAAGATAATCTAATTTCAAAAATTGTGAAATTGGAAATTTTCATTACTATTAACATGGGGAAAATTGAAAATGAAATTTTTTTAAAACTGCACATTTTGGGACCACTTTTTGACCCACTTCATATTTTTTGATTAATATAAAATTGGAATTGGAGATTCTACCTTTTACAAGCTTCAATTTTCATTAAGGAAAAAATTTTGAAAATTTTACTTTTTGAATAATAATTCATTGCATATCGTCCCCCTATTGTCCATTGGGGAAATTGGCTTTTCAAGAAGCATTATCAAATTATTTAAAATTCTGATTTCGGATTATAACCCTGGATGTGTAAAGATTGTGAAATTTCGAAAATTGTGATATTTGAAATTTTCCATACGATTAACATTTGGAAAATTGAAAATGAAAAATTTGGAACCTATGTTTTTTGACCATTTTTTGACCTACTTCCTATTTTTGAAGTATTATAAAATTGGAATTAGAGATTCTACTATATACAAGCTTCAATTTCCGTGAAGGAAAAAATTTTGAAAATTTTACTTTTTGAACTATAATTCATTGAGCATAGTCCCCTTTGTATTTTCAATGGGGGAAATTGGCTTTTCGAGAAGTAGTATCAACTGATTTTAAATTCTGATTTTGGATTATAACCTTGGGTGTAAAAAGATTGTGAAATTTCAAAAATTGTGATATTTGTAATTTTCTATACGATTAAAATATGAAAAATCAAAAGTGAAAAATTTAGAAACTGCACTTTTTGGGATCTTTTTTTGACTTACATCATATATTCTAATTAATATAAAATATGAATTGGTGATTCTACTATAAACAAGCTTCAAAGTTCCTAAAGGAAAAAATTTTGAAAATTTTACTTTTTGAACAATAATTCATTGAGCATAGTCCCCTTTGTATTTTCAATGAGGGAAATTGGCTTTTCGAGAAGTAGTATCAATTGATTTTAAATTCTGTGTTTGGATTATCACCTTGGATGTAAAATTATTATCTAATTTCGAAAATTGTGAAATTTGAAATTTTCCATATGTTTAACATGGGGAAAATTGAAAATGAAATTCTTAAAACTGCACGTTTTGGGACCACTTTTTGACCAACTTAATATATTTTTAGTAATATAAAATTGGAATTGGAGATTCTACTATATACAAGCTTCAATTTCCCTGGTGGAAAAAATTTTGAAAATTTTATTTTTTGAACAATAATTCAATGAATATCGTTCCCCCCATGCATTTTCCATGTGGGAAATTGGCTTTTCGAGAAGTATTATCAACTGATTTAAAATTTTGATTTTGGATTGTAACCCTGGGTGTATAAAGATTGTCAAATTTCGAAAATTGTGAAATATTAAATTTTTCATATGATTAACATGGTTAAAATTGAACATGAAAAATTTAAAAACTGTGTTTTTTGGACCATTTTTTGACCTACTTACTATTTTTGAAGTACTATAAAATTGGAATTGGAGATTCTACTATATACAAGCTTCAATTTCCACGAAGGAAAAAATTTTGAAAATTTTACTTTTGAAACAATAATTCATTGAGCATAGTCCCCAATGTAATTTCATTGGGGGAAATTGGCCTTTCGAGAAGTAGTATCAAGATTTAAAATTCTTATTTTGAATTATAACCTTGGGTAAAAAAATATTGTCAAATTTCGAAAATTGTGAAATTTGAAATATTCCATACGTTTAACATAGGAAAAATTGAAAATGAAATTTTTTTAAAACTGCACATTTTGGGACCACTTTTTTACCAACTTCATATTTTTTGAGTAATATAAAATTGGAATGGGATATTCTACTTTATACAAGCTTCATTTCCATGAAAGAAAAACTTTTGAAAATTTTAATTTTTGAACAATAATTCATTGAGCATAGTCCCCTATGTATTTTCATTAGGGGAAAGCATTATCAAATTATTTAAAATTCTGATTTCGGATTATAACCTTGGGTGTGTAAAGATTATCAAATTTCGAAAATTGTGAAATTGGACATTTTCATTACGATTAACATGGGGAAAATCGAAAATTAAATATTTAGAAACTGAACTTTTTGGGGCAACTTTTTGACCAACTTCATATTTTTTGAGTAATATAAAATTGGAATTGGAGATTTTACTTTATACATGCTTCAATTTTCATGAAGGAAAATATTTTGAAAATTTTACTTTTTGAACAATAATTTATTGCATATCGTCCCCCTATGCATTTTCCATGGGGGAAATTGGCTTTTCAAGAAGCATTTTCAAATTATTTAAAATTCGGATTTCGGATTATAACCCTGGATGTGTAAAGATTATCAAATTTCGAAAATTGTGAAATTGGACATTTTCATTACGATTAACATGGGGAAAATTGAAAATTAAATATTTAGAAACTGAACTTTTTGGGGCAACTTTTTGACCAACTTCATATTTTTTGAGTAATATAAAATTGGAATTGGAGATTTTACTTTATACAAGCTTCAATTTTCATAAAGGAAAATATTTTGAAAATTTTATTTTTTGAAGAATAATTCAGTGAATATCGTTCCTCCCATGCATTTTCCATGTGGGAAATTGGCTTTTCGAGAAGTAGTATCAACTGATTTTAAATTCTTATTTTGGATTATAACCTTGGGTGTAAAAAGATAATCTAATTTCAAAAATTGTGAAATTGGACATTTTCATTACGATTAACATGGGGAAAAATGAAAATTAAATATTTAGAAACTGAACTTTTTGGGGCAACTTTTTGACCAACTTCATATTTTTTGATTAATATAAAATTGGAATTGGAGATTTTATTTAATAAAAGCTTCAATTTCCCTGAAGGAAAAAATTTTGAAAATTTTACTTTTTGAACAATAATTCATTGAGCATCGTCCCCCATTTACTTCCATTGGGGAAATTGTCTTTTCGAGAAGTAGTATAACTGATTTAAAATTCTGATTTTGGATTATAACCTTGTGTGTAAAAAGATTGTGAAATTTCAAAAATTGTGATATTTGTAATTTTCCATACGATTAAAATATGGAAAATCAAAACTGAAAAATTTTGAAACTGCACTTTTTGGGATCATTTTTTGACTTACATCATATTTTTTAATTAATATAAAATTGGAAGTGGATATTCTACTATAAACAAGCTTCAAATTTCCTAAAGAAAAAAATTTTGAAAATTTTACTTTTTGAACAATAATTCATTGAACATAGTCCCCTTTGTATTTTAAATGGGGGAAATTGGCTTTTCGAGAAGTTGTATCAACTGATTTTAAATGCTGATTTTGGATTATAACCTTGGGTGTAAAAATATTATCTAATTTCGAAAATTTTGAAATTTGAAATTTTCTATATGTTTAACATGGGGAAAATTGAAAATTAAATATTTAGAAACTGAACTTTTTGGGGCAACTTTTTGACACACTTCATATTTTTTGAGTAATATAAAATTGGAATTGGAGATTTTAATTTATACAAGCTTCAATTTTCATGAAGGAAAATATTTTGAAAATTTTACTTTTTGAACAATAATTTATTGCATATCGTACTTATATGATATGTATTTTCCATGGGGGAAATTGGCTTTTCGAGAAGTTGTATCAACTGATTTTAAATTCTGATTTTGGATTATAGCCTTGGGTGTAAAAATATTATCTAATTTCGAAAATTGTGAATTTTGAAATTTTCTATATGTTTAACATGGGGAAAATTGAAAATGAAATTCTTAAAACTGCACGTTTTGGGACCACTTTTTGACCAACTTAATATTTTTTTAGTAATATAAAATTGGAATTGGAGATTGTACTATATACAAGCTTCAATTTCCCTGGTGGAAAAAATTTTGAAAATTTTATTTTTTGAACAATAATTCAATGAATATCGTTCCCCCCATGCATTTTAAATGTGGGAAATTGGCTTTTCGAGAAGTATTATCAACTGATTTAAAATTTTGATTTTGGATTATATCCCTGGGTGTATAAAGATTGTCAAATTTCGAAAATTGTGAAATTTTAAATTTTTCATATGATTAACATGGTTAAAATTGAACATGAAAAATTTAGAAACTGTGTTTTTTGGACCATTTTTTGACCTACTTACTATTTTTGAAGTACTATAAAATTGGAATTGGAGATTCTACTATATACAAGCTTCAATTTCCATGAAGGAAAAAATTTTGAAAATTTTACTTTTGGAACAATAATTCATTGAGCATAGTCCCCTTTGTATTTTCAATGGGGGAAATTGGCTTTTCGAGAAGTAGTATCAACTGATTTTAAATTCTGATTTTGGATTATAACCTTGGGTGTAAAAAGATAATCTAATTTCAAAAATTGTGAAATTGGACATTTTCATTACGATTAACATGGGGAAAATTGAAAATTAAATATTTAGAAACTGAACTTTTTGGGGCAACTTTTTTACCAACTTCATATTTTTTGAGTAATATAAAATTGGAATTGGAGATTTTACTTTATAAAAGCTTCAATTTCCCTGAAGGAAAAATTTTTGAAAATTTTACTTTTTGAACAATAATTCATTGAGCATCGTCCCCCATTTACTTCCATTGGGGAAATTGGCTTTTCGAGAAGTAGTATAACTGATTTAAAATTCTGATTTTGGATTATAACCTTGTGTGTAAAAATATTGTGAAATTTCAAAAATTGTGATATTTGTAATTTTCCATACGATTAAAATATGGAAAATCAAAACTGAAAAATTTAGAAACTGCACTTTTTGGGATCATTTTTTGACTTACATCATATTTTTTAATTAATATAAAATTGGAAGTGGAGATTCTACTATAAACAAGCTTCAAATTTCCTAAAGGAAAAAAATTTGAAAATTTTACTTTTTGAACAATAATTCTTTGAACATAGTCCCCTTTGTATTTTCAATGGGGGAAATTGGCTTTTCGAGAAGTAGTATCAATTGATTTTAAATGCTGATTTTGGATTATAACCTTGGGTGTAAAAATATTATCTAATTCGAAAATTGTGAAATTTGAAATTTTCTATATGTTTAACATGGGGAAAATTGAAAATGAAATTCTTAAAACTGCACGTTTTGGGACCACTTTTTGACCAACTTAATATTTTTTTAGTAATATAAAATTGGAATTGGAGATTCTACTATATACAAGCTTCAATTTCCCTAGTGGAAAAAATTTTGAAAATTTTATTTTTTGAACAATAATTCAATGAATATCGTTCCCCCCATGCATTTTCCATGTGGGAAATTGGCTTTTCGAGAAGTATTATCAACTGATTTAAAATTTTGATTTTGGATTATAACGCTGGGTGTATAAAGATTGTCAAATTTCAAAAATTGTGAAATTTTAAATTTTTCATATGATTAACATGGTTAAAATTGAACATGAAAAATTTAGAAACTGTGTTTTTGGACCATTTTTTGACCTACTTACTATTTTTGAAGTACAATAAAATTGGAATTGGAGATTCTACTATATACAAGCTTCAATTTCCATGAAGGAAAAATTTTTGAAAATTTTAAGTTTGGAACAATAATTCATTGAGCATAGTCCCCTTTGTATTTTCAATGGGTGAAATTGGCTTTTCGAGAAGTAGTATCAACTGATTTTAAATTCTGATTTTGGATTATAACCTTGGGTGTAAAAAGATAATCTAATTTCAAAAATTGTGAAATTGGACATTTTCATTACGATTAACATGGGGAAAATTGAAAATTAAATATTTAGAAACTGAACTTTTTGGGGCAACTTTTTTACCAACTTCATATTTTTTGAGTAATATAAAATTGGAATTGGAGATTTTACTTTATAAAAGCTTCAATTTCCCTGAAGGAAAAATTTTTGAAAATTTTACTTTTTGAACAATAATTCATTGAGCATCGTCCCCCATTTACTTCCATTGGGGAAATTGGCTTTTCGAGAAGTAGTATAACTGATTTAAAATTCTGATTTTGGATTATAACCTTGTGTGTAAAAAGATTGTGAAATTTCAAAAATTGTGATATTTGTAATTTTCCATACGATTAAAATATGGAAAATCAAAACTGAAAAATTTTGAAACTGCACTTTTTGGGATCATTTTTTGACTTACATCATATTTTTTAATTAATATAAAATTGGAAGTGGATATTCTACTATAAACAAGCTTCAAATTTCCTAAAGAAAAAAATTTTGAAAATTTTACTTTTTGAACAATAATTCATTGAACATAGTCCCCTTTGTATTTTAAATGGGGGAAATTGGCTTTTCGAGAAGTTGTATCAACTGATTTTAAATGCTGATTTTGGATTATAACCTTGGGTGTAAAAATATTATCTAATTTCGAAAATTTTGAAATTTGAAATTTTCTATATGTTTAACATGGGGAAAATTGAAAATTAAATATTTAGAAACTGAACTTTTTGGGGCAACTTTTTGACACACTTCATATTTTTTGAGTAATATAAAATTGGAATTGGAGATTTTAATTTATACAAGCTTCAATTTTCATGAAGGAAAATATTTTGAAAATTTTACTTTTTGAACAATAATTTATTGCATATCGTACTTATATGATATGTATTTTCCATGGGGGAAATTGGCTTTTCGAGAAGTTGTATCAACTGATTTTAAATTCTGATTTTGGATTATAGCCTTGGGTGTAAAAATATTATCTAATTTCGAAAATTGTGAATTTTGAAATTTTCTATATGTTTAACATGGGGAAAATTGAAAATGAAATTCTTAAAACTGCACGTTTTGGGACCACTTTTTGACCAACTTAATATTTTTTTAGTAATATAAAATTGGAATTGGAGATTGTACTATATACAAGCTTCAATTTCCCTGGTGGAAAAAATTTTGAAAATTTTATTTTTTGAACAATAATTCAATGAATATCGTTCCCCCCATGCATTTTAAATGTGGGAAATTGGCTTTTCGAGAAGTATTATCAACTGATTTAAAATTTTGATTTTGGATTATATCCCTGGGTGTATAAAGATTGTCAAATTTCGAAAATTGTGAAATTTTAAATTTTTCATATGATTAACATGGTTAAAATTGAACATGAAAAATTTAGAAACTGTGTTTTTTGGACCATTTTTTGACCTACTTACTATTTTTGAAGTACTATAAAATTGGAATTGGAGATTCTACTATATACAAGCTTCAATTTCCATGAAGGAAAAAATTTTGAAAATTTTACTTTTGGAACAATAATTCATTGAGCATAGTCCCCTTTGTATTTTCAATGGGGGAAATTGGCTTTTCGAGAAGTAGTATCAACTGATTTTAAATTCTGATTTTGGATTATAACCTTGGGTGTAAAAAGATAATCTAATTTCAAAAATTGTGAAATTGGACATTTTCATTACGATTAACATGGGGAAAATTGAAAATTAAATATTTAGAAACTGAACTTTTTGGGGCAACTTTTTTACCAACTTCATATTTTTTGAGTAATATAAAATTGGAATTGGAGATTTTACTTTATAAAAGCTTCAATTTCCCTGAAGGAAAAATTTTTGAAAATTTTACTTTTTGAACAATAATTCATTGAGCATCGTCCCCCATTTACTTCCATTGGGGAAATTGGCTTTTCGAGAAGTAGTATAACTGATTTAAAATTCTGATTTTGGATTATAACCTTGTGTGTAAAAATATTGTGAAATTTCAAAAATTGTGATATTTGTAATTTTCCATACGATTAAAATATGGAAAATCAAAACTGAAAAATTTAGAAACTGCACTTTTTGGGATCATTTTTTGACTTACATCATATTTTTTAATTAATATAAAATTGGAAGTGGAGATTCTACTATAAACAAGCTTCAAATTTCCTAAAGGAAAAAATTTTGAAAATTTTACTTTTTGAACAATAATTCTTTGAACATAGTCCCCTTTGTATTTTCAATGGGGGAAATTGGCTTTTCGAGAAGTAGTATCAATTGATTTTAAATGCTGATTTTGGATTATAACCTTGGGTGTAAAAATATTATCTAATTCGAAAATTGTGAAATTTGAAATTTTCTATATGTTTAACATGGGGAAAATTGAAAATGAAATTCTTAAAACTGCACGTTTTGGGACCACTTTTTGACCAACTTAATATTTTTTTAGTAATATAAAATTGGAATTGGAGATTCTACTATATACAAGCTTCAATTTCCCTAGTGGAAAAAATTTTGAAAATTTTATTTTTTGAACAATAATTCAATGAATGTCGTTCCCCCCATGCATTTTCCATGTGGGAAATTGGCTTTTCGAGAAGTATTATCAACTGATTTAAAATTTTGATTTTGGATTATAACGCTGGGTGTATAAAGATTGTCAAATTTCGAAAATTGTGAAATTTTAAATTTTTCATATGATTAACATGGTTAAAATTGAACATGAAAAATTTAGAAACTGTGTTTTTTGGACCATTTTTTGACCTACTTACTATTTTTGAAGTACTATAAAATTGGAATTGGAGATTCTACTATATACAAGCTTCAATTTCCATGAAGGAAAAATTTTTGAAAATTTTACGTTTGGAACAATTATTCATTGAGCATAGTCCCCTTTGTATTTTCAATGGGTGAAATTGGCTTTTCGAGAAGTAGTATCAACTGATTTTAAATTCTGATTTTGGATTATAACCTTGGGTGTAAAAAGATAATCTAATTTCAAAAATTGTGAAATTGGACATTTTCATTACGATTAACATGGGGAAAATTGAAAATTAAATATTTAGAAACTGAACTTTTTGGGGCAACTTTTTTACCAACTTCATATTTTTTGAGTAATATAAAATTGGAATTGGATATTTTACTTTATAAAAGCTTCAATTTCCCTGAAGGAAAAATTTTTGAAAATTTTACTTTTTGAACAATAATTCATTGAGCATCGTCCCCCATTTACTTCCATTGGGGAAATTGGCTTTTCGAGAAGTAGTATAACTGATTTAAAATTCTGATTTTGGATTATAACCTTGTGTGTAAAAAGATTGTGAAATTTCAAAAATTGTGATATTTGTAATTTTCCATACGATTAAAATATGGAAAATCAAAACTGAAAAATTTAGAAACTGCACTTTTTGGGATCATTTTTTGACTTACATCATATTTTTTAATTAATATAAAATTGGAAGTGGAGATTCTACTATAAACAAGCTTCAAATTTCCTAAAGGAAAAAATTTTGAAAATTATACTTTTTGAACAATAATTCATTGAACATAGTCCCCTTTGTATTTTCCATGGGGGAAATTGGCTTTTCGAGAAGTTGTATCAACTGATTTTAAATGCTGATTTTGGATTATAACCTTGGGTGTAAAAATATTATCTAATTTTGAAAATTTTGAAATTTGAAATTTTCTATATGTTTAACATGGGGAAAATTGAAAATTAAATATTTAGAAACTGAACTTTTTGGGGCAACTTTTTGACACACTTCATATTTTTTGAGTAATATAAAATTGGAATTGGAGATTTTAATTTATACAAGCTTCAATTTTCATGAAGGAAAATATTTTGAAAATTTTACTTTTTGAACAATAATTTATTGCATATCGTACTTATATGATATGTATTTTCCATGGGGGAAATTGGCTTTTCGAGAAGTTGTATCAACTGATTTTAAATTCTGATTTTGGATTATAACCTTGGGTGTAAAAATATTATCTAATTTCGAAAATTGTGAATTTTGAAATTTTCTATATGTTTAACATGGGGAAAATTGAAAATGAAATTCTTAAAACTGCACGTTTTGGGACCACTTTTTGATCAACTTAATATTTTTTTAGTAATATAAAATTGGAATTGGAGATTGTACTATATACAAGCTTCAATTTCCCTGGTGGAAAAAATTTTGAAAATTTTATTTTTTGAACAATAATTCAATGAATATCGTTCCCCCCATGCATTTTAAATGTGGGAAATTGGCTTTTCGAGAAGTATTATCAACTGATTTAAAATTTTGATTTTGGATTATATCCCTGGGTGTATAAAGATTGTCAAATTTCGAAAATTGTGAAATTTTAAATTTTTCATATGATTAACATGGTTAAAATTGAACATGAAAAATTTAGAAACTGTGTTTTTTGGACCATTTTTTGACCTACTTACTATTTTTGAAGTACTATAAAATTGGAATTGGAGATTCTACTATATACAAGCTTCAATTTCCATGAAGGAAAAAATTTTGAAAATTTTACTTTTGGAACAATAATTCATTGAGCATAGTCCCCTTTGTATTTTCAATGGGGGAAATTGGCTTTTCGAGAAGTAGTATCAACTGATTTTAAATTCTGATTTTGGATTATAACCTTGGGTGTAAAAAGATAATCTAATTTCAAAAATTGTGAAATTGGACATTTTCATTACGATTAACATGGGGAAAATTGAAAATTAAATATTTAGAAACTGAACTTTTTGGGGCAACTTTTTTACCAACTTCATATTTTTTGAGTAATATAAAATTGGAATTGGAGATTTTACTTTATAAAAGCTTCAATTTCCCTGAAGGAAAAATTTTTGAAAATTTTACTTTTTGAACAATAATTCATTGAGCATCGTCCCCCATTTACTTCCATTGGGGAAATTGGCTTTTCGAGAAGAAGTATAACTGATTTAAAATTCTGATTTTGGATTATAACCTTGTGTGTAAAAATATTGTGAAATTTCAAAAATTGTGATACTTGTAATTTTCCATACGATTAAAATATGGAAAATCAAAACTGAAAAATTTAGAAACTGCACTTTTTGGGATCATTTTTTGACTTACATCATATTTTTTAATTAATATAAAATTGGAAGTGGAGATTCTACTATAAACAAGCTTCAAATTTCCTAAAGGAAAAAATTTTGAAAATTTTACTTTTTGAACAATAATTCTTTGAACATAGTCCCCTTTGTATTTTCAATGGGGGAAATTGGCTTTTCGAGAAGTAGTATCAATTGATTTTAAATGCTGATTTTGGATTATAACCTTGGGTGTAAAAATATTATCTAATTCGAAAATTGTGAAATTTGAAATTTTCTATATGTTTAACATGGGGAAAATTGAAAATGAAATTCTTAAAACTGCACGTTTTGGGACCACTTTTTGACCAACTTAATATTTTTTTAGTAATATAAAATTGGAATTGGAGATTCTACTATATACAAGCTTCAATTTCCCTAGTGGAAAAAATTTTGAAAATTTTATTTTTTGAACAATAATTCAATGAATATCGTTCCCCCCATGCATTTTCCATGTGGGAAATTGGCTTTTCGAGAAGTATTATCAACTGATTTAAAATTTTGATTTTGGATTATAACGCTGGGTGTATAAAGATTGTCAAATTTCGAAAATTGTGAAATTTTAAATTTTTCATATGATTAACATGGTTAAAATTGAACATGAAAAATTTAGAAACTGTGTTTTTTGGACCATTTTTTGACCTACTTACTATTTTTGAAGTACTATAAAATTGGAATTGGAGATTCTACTATATACAAGCTTCAATTTCCATGAAGGAAAAAATTTTGAAAATTTTACTTTTGGAACAATAATTCATTGAGCATAGTCCCCTTTGTATTTTCAATGGGGGAAATTGGCTTTTCGAGAAGCAGTATCAACTGATTTTAAATTCTGATTTTGGATTATAACCTTGGGTGTAAAAAGATAATCTAATTTCAAAAATTGTGAAATTGGACATTTTCATTACGATTAACATGGGGAAAATTGAAAATTAAATATTTAGAAACTGAACTTTTTGGGGCAACTTTTTTACCAACTTCATATTTTTTGAGTAATATAAAATTGGAATTGGAGATTTTACTTTATAAAAGCTTCAATTTCCCTGAAGGAAAAATTTTTGAAAATTTTACTTTTTGAACAATAATTCATTGAGCATCGTCCCCCATTTACTTCCATTGGGGAAATTGGCTTTTCGAGAAGTAGTATAACTGATTTAAAATTCTGATTTTGGATTATAACCTTGTGTGTAAAAAGATTGTGAAATTTCAAAAATTGTGATATTTGTAATTTTCCATACGATTAAAATATGGAAAATCAAAACTGAAAAATTTAGAAACTGCACTTTTTGGGATCATTTTTTGACTTACATCATATTTTTTAATTAATATAAAATTGGAAGTGGAGATTCTACTATAAACAAGCTTCAAATTTCCTAAAGGAAAAAATTTTGAAAATTTTACTTTTTGAACAATAATTCATTGAACATAGTCCCCTTTGTATTTTCAATGGGGGAAATTGGCTTTTCGAGAAGTAGTATCAATTGATTTTAAATGCTGATTTTGGATTATAACCTTGGGTGTAAAAATATTATCTAATTTCGAAAATTGTGAAATTTGAAATTTTCTATATGTTTAACATGGGGAAAATTGAAAATGAAATTCTTAAAACTGCACGTTTTGGGACCACTTTTTGACCAACTTAATATTTTTTTAGTAATATAAAATTGGAATTGGAGATTCTACTATATACAAGCTTCAATTTCCCTGGTGGAAAAAATTTTGAAAATTTTATTTTTTGAACAATAATTCAATGAATATCGTTCCCCCCATGCATTTTCCATGTGGGAAATTGGCTTTTCGAGAAGTATTATCAACTGATTTAAAATTTTGATTTTGGATTATAACGCTGGGTGTATAAAGATTGTCAAATTTAAAAATTGTGAAATTTTAAATTTTTCATATGATTAACATGGTTAAAATTGAACATGAAAAATTAGAAACTGTGTTTTTTGGACCATTTTTTGACCTACTTACTATTTTTGACATACTATAAAATTGGAATTGGAGATTCTACTATATACAAGCTTCAATTTCCATGAAGGAAAAAATTTTGAAAATTTTACGTTTGGAACAATAATTCATTGAGCATAGTCCCCTTTGTATTTTCAATGGGGGAAATTGGCTTTTCGAGAAGTAGTATCAACTGATTTTAAATTCTGATTTTGGATTATAACCTTGGGTGTAAAAAGATAATCTAATTTCAAAAGTTGTGAAATTGGACATTTTCATTACGATTAACATGGGGAAAATTGAAAATTAAATATTTAGAAACTGAACTTTTTGGGGCAACTTTTTTACCAACTTCATATTTTTTGAGTAATATAAAATTGGAATTGGAGATTTTACTTTATAAAAGCTTCAATTTCCCTGAAGGAAAAAATTTTGAAAATTTTACTTTTTGAACAATAATTCATTGAGCATCGTCCCCCATTTACTTCCATTGGGGAAATTGGCTTTTCGAGAAGTAGTATAACTGATTTAAAATTCTGATTTTGGATTATAACCTTGTGTGTAAAAAGATTGTGAAATTTCAAAAATTGTGATATTTGTAATTTTCCATACGATTAAAATATGGAAAATCAAAACTGAAAAATTTAGAAACTGCACTTTTTGGGATCATTTTTTGACTTACATCATATTTTTTAATTAATATAAAATTGGAAGTGGAGATTCTACTATAAACAAGCTTCAAATTTCCTAAAGGAAGAAGTTTTGAAAATTTTACTTTTTGAACAATAATTCATTGAACATAGTCCCCTTTGTATTTTCAATGGGGGAAATTGGCTTTTCGAGAAGTAGTATCAATTGATTTTAAATGCTGATTTTGGATTATAACCTTGGGTGTAAAAATATTATCTAATTTCGAAAATTGTGAAATTTTCTATATGTTTAACATGGGGAAAATTGAAAATGAAATTCTTAAAACTGCACGTTTTGGGACCACTTTTTGACCAACTTAATATTTTTTTAGTAATATAAAATTGGAATTGAAGATTCTACTATATACAAGCTTCAATTTCCCTGGTGGAAAAAATTTTGAAAATTTTATTTTTTGAACAATAATTCAATGAATATCGTTCCCCCCATGCATTTTCCATGTGGGAAATTGGCTTTTCGAGAAGTATTATCAACTGATTTAAAATTTTGATTTTGGATTATAACGCTGGGTGTATAAAGATTGTCAAATTTAAAAATTGTGAAATTTTAAATTTTTCATATGATTAACATGGTTAAAATTGAACATGAAAAATTTAGAAACTGTGTTTTTTGGACCATTTTTTGACCTACTTACTATTTTTGAAGTACTATAAAATTGGAATTGGAGATTCTACTATATACAAGCTTCAATTTCCATGAAGGAAAAAATTTTGAAAATTTTACGTTTGGAACAATAATTCATTGAGCATAGTCCCCTTTGTATTTTCAATGGGGGAAATTGGCTTTTCGAGAAGTAGTATCAACTGATTTTAAATTCTGATTTTGGATTATAACCTTGGGTGTAAAAAGATAATCTAATTTCAAAAATTGTGAAATTGGACATTTTCATTACGATTAACATGGGGAAAATTGAAAATTAAATATTTAGAAACTGAACTTTTTGGGGCAACTTTTTTACCAACTTCATATTTTTTGAGTAATATAAAATAGGAATTGGAGATTTTACTTTATAAAAGCTTCAATTTCCCTGAAGGAAAAAATTTTGAAAATTTTACTTTTTGAACAATAATTCATTGAGCATCGTCCCCCATTTACTTCCATTGGGGAAATTGTCTTTTCGAGAAGTAGTATAACTGATTTAAAATTCTGATTTTGGATTATAACCTTGTGTGTAAAAAGATTGTGAAATTTCAAAAATTGTGATATTTGTAATTTTCCATACGATTAAAATATGGAAAATCAAAACTGAAAAATTTAGAAACTGCACTTTTTGGGATCATTTTTTGACTTACATCATATTTTTTAATTAATATAAAATTGGAAGTGGAGATTCTACTATAAACAAGCTTCAAATTTCCTAAAGGAAAAAATTTTGAAAATTTTACTTTTTGAACAATAATTCATTGAGCATAGACCCCTTTGTATTTTCAATGGGGGAAATTGGCTTTTCGAGAAGTAGTATCAATTGATTTTAAATGCTGATTTTGGATTATAACCTTGGGTGTAAAAATATTATCTAATTCGAAAATTGTGAAATTTGAAATTTTCTATATGTTTAACATGGGGAAAATTGAAAATGAAATTCTTAAAACTGCACGTTTTGAGACCACTTTTTGAATAACTTAATATTTTTTTAGTAATATAAAATTGGAATTGGAGATTCTACTATATACAAGCTTCAATTTCCCTAGTGGAAAAAATTTTGAAAATTTTATTTTTTGAACAATAATTCAATGAATATCGTTCCCCCCATGCATTTTCCATGTGGGAAATTGGCTTTTCGAGAAGTATTATCAACTGATTTAAAATTTTGATTTTGGATTATAACGCTGGGTGTATAAAGATTGTCAAATTTCGAAAATTGTGAAATTTTAAATTTTTCATATGATTAACATGGTTAAAATTGAACATGAAAAATTTAGAAACTGTGTTTTTTGGACCATTTTTTGACCTACTTACTATTTTTGAAGTACTATAAAATTGGAATTGGAGATTCTACTATATACAAGCTTCAATTTCCATGAAGGAAAAAATTTTGAAAATTTTACGTTTGGAACAATAATTCATTGAGCATAGTCCCCTTTGTATTTTCAATGGGTGAAATTGGCTTTTCGAGAAGTAGTATCAACTGATTTTAAATTCTGATTTTGGATTATAACCTTGGGTGTAAAAAGATAATCTAATTTCAAAAATTGTGAAATTGGACATTTTCATTACGATTAACATGGGGAAAATTGAAAATTAAATATTTAGAAACTGAACTTTTTGGGGCAACTTTTTTACCAACTTCATATTTTTTGAGTAATATAAAATTGGAATTGGAGATTTTACTTTATAAAAGCTTCAATTTCCCTGAAGGAAAAAATTTTGAAAATTTTACTTTTTGAACAATAATTCATTGAGCATCGTCCCCCATTTACTTCCATTGGGGAAATTGGCTTTTCGAGAAGTAGTATAACTGATTTAAAATTCTGATTTTGGATTATAACCTTGTGTGTAAAAAGATTGTGAAATTTCAAAAATTGTGATATTTGTAATTTTCCATACGATTAAAATATGGAAAATCAAAACTGAAAAATTTAGAAACTGCACTTTTTGGGATCATTTTTTGACTTACATCATATTTTTTAATTAATATAAAATTGGAAGTGGAGATTCTACTATAAACAAGCTTCAAATTTCCTAAAGGAAAAAATTTTGAAAATTTAACTTTTTGAACAATAATTCATTGAACATAGTCCCCTTTGTATTTTCAGTGGGGGAAATTGGCTTTTCGAGAAGTAGTATCAATTGATTTTAAATGCTGATTTTGGATTATAACCTTGGGTGTAAAAATATTATCTAATTTCGAAAATTGTGAAATTTGAAATTTTCTATATGTTTAACATGGGGAAAATTGAAAATGAAATTCTTAAAACTGCACGTTTTGGGACCACTTTTTGACCAACTTAATATTTTTTTAGTAATATAAAATTGGAATTGGAGATTCTACTATATAAAAGCTTCAATTTCCATGAAGGAAAAAATTTTGAAAATTTTACGTTTGGAACAATAATTCATTGAGCATAGTCCCCTTTGTATTTTCAATGGGGGAAATTGGCTTTTCGAGAAGTAGTATCAACTGATTTTAAATTCTGATTTTGGATTATAACCTTGGGTGTAAAAAGATAATCTAATTTCAAAAATTGTGAAATTGGACATTTTCATTACGATTAACATGGGGAAAATTGAAAATTAAATATTTAGAAACTGAACTTTTTGGGGCAACTTTTTGACCAACTTCATATTTTTTGAGTAATATAAAATTGGAATTGGAGATTTTACTTTATACAAGCTTCAATTTTCATGAAGGAAAATATTTTGAAAATTTTACTTTTTGAACAATAATTTATTGCATATCGTCCCCCTATGTATTTTCCATTGGGGAAATTGGCTTTTCGAGAAGTAGTATCAATTGATTTTAAATTCTGATTTTGGATTATAACCTTGGGTGTAAAAATATTATCTAATTTCGAAAATTGTGAAATTGGACATTTTCATTACGATTAACATGGGGAAAATTGAAAATTAAATATTTAGAAACTGAACTTTTTGGGGCAACTTTTTTACCAACTTCATATTTTTTGAGTAATATAAAATTGGAATTGGAGAGTTTACTTAATAAAAGCTTCAATTTCCCTGAAGGAAAAAATTTTGAAAATTTTACTTTTTGAACAATAATTCATTGAGCATCGTCCCCCATTTACTTACATTGGGGAAATTGGCTTTTCGAGAAGTAGTAAAACTGATTTAAAATTCTGATTTTGGATTATAACCTTGTGTGTAAAAAGATTGTGAAATTTCAAAAATTGTGATATTTGTAATTTTCCATATGATTAAAATATGGAAAATCAAAATTGAAAAATTTAGAAACTGCACTTTTTGGGATCATTTTTTGACTTACATCATATTTTTTAATTAATATAAAATTGGAAGTGGAGATTCTACTATAAACAAGCTTCAAATTTCCTAAAGGAAAAAATTTTGAAAATTTTACTTTTTGAACAATAATTCATTGAACATAGTCCCCTTTGTATTTTCAATGGGGGAAATTGGCTTTTCGAGAAGTAGTATCAATTGATTTTAAATACTGATTTTGGATTATAACCTTGGGTGTAAAAATATTATCTAATTTCGAAAATTGTGAAATTTTCTATATGTTTAACATGGGGAAAATTGAAAATGAAATTCTTAAAACTGCACGTTTTGGGACCACTTTTTGACCAACTTAATATTTTTTTAGTAATATAAAATTGGAATTGGAGATTCTACTATATACAAGCTTCAATTTCCCTGGTGGAAAAAATTTTGAAAATTTTATTTTTTGAACAATAATTCAATGAATATCGTTCCCCCCATGCATTTTCCATGTGGGAAATTGGCTTTTCGAGAAGTATTATCAACTGATTTAAAATTTTGATTTTGGATTATAACGCTGGGTGTATAAAGATTGTCAAATTTTGAAAATTGTGAAATTTTAAATTTTTTATATGATTAACATGGTTAAAATTGAACATGAAAAATTTAGAAACTGTGTTTTTTGGACCATTTTTTGACCTACTTACTATTTTTGAAGTACTATAAAATTGGAATTGGAGATTCTACTATATACAAGCTTCAATTTCCATGAAGGAAAAAAATTTGAAAATTTTACGTTTGGAACAATAATTCATTGAGCATAGTCCCCTTTGTATTTTCAATGGGGGAAATTGGCTTTTCGAGAAGTAGTATCAACTGATTTTAAATTCTGATTTTGGATTATAACCTTGGGTGTAAAAAGATAATCTAATTTCAAAAATTGTGAAATTGGACATTTTCATTACGATTAACATGGGGAAAATTGAAAATTAAATATTTAGAAACTGAACTTTTTGGGGCAACTTTTTTACCAACTTCATATTTTTTGAGTAATATAAAATTGGAATTGGAGATTTTACTTTATAAAAGCTTCAATTTCCCTGAAGGAAAAAATTTTGAAAATTTTACTTTTTGAACAATAATTCATTGAGCATCGTCCCCCATTTACTTCCATTGGGGAAATTGGCTTTTCGAGAAGTAGTATAACTGATTTAAAATTCTGATTTTGGATTATAACCTTGTGTGTAAAAAGATTGTGAAATTTCAAAAATTGTGATATTTGTAATTTTCCATACGATTAAAATATGGAAAATCAAAATTGAAAAATTTAGAAACTGCACTTTTTGGGATCATTTTTTGACTTACATCATATTTTTTAATTAATATAAAATTGGAAGTGGAGATTCTACTATAAACAAGCTTCAAATTTCCTAAAGGAAAAAATTTTGAAAATTTTACTTTTTGAACAATAATTCATTGAACATAGTCCCCTTTGTATTTTCAATGGGGGAAATTGGCTTTTCGAGAAGTAGTATCAATTGATTTTAAATGCTGATTTTGGATTATAACCTTGGGTGTAAAAATATTATCTAATTCGAAAATTGTGAAATTTGAAATTTTCTATATGTTTAACATGGGGAAAATTGAAAATGAAATTCTTAAAACTGCACGTTTTGGGACCACTTTTTGAATAACTTAATATTTTTTTAGTAATATAAAATTGGAATTGGAGATTCTACTATATACAAGCTTCAATTTCCCTAGTGGAAAAAATTTTGAAAATTTTATTTTTTGAACAATAATTCAATGAATATCGTTCCCCCCATGCATTTTCCATCTGGGAAATTGGCTTTTCGAGAAGTATTATCAACTGATTTAAAATTTTGATTTTGGATTATAACGCTGGGTGTATAAAGATTGTCAAATTTCGAAAATTGTGAAATTTTAAATTTTTCATATGATTAACATGGTTAAAATTGAACATGAAAAATTTAGAAACTGTGTTTTTTGGACCATTTTTTGACCTACTTACTATTTTTGAAGTACTATAAAATTGGAATTGGAGATTCTACTATATACAAGCTTCAATTTCCATGAAGGAAAAAATTTTGAAAATTTTACGTTTGGAACAATAATTCATTGAGCATAGTCCCCTTTGTATTTTCAATGGGTGAAATTGGCTTTTCGAGAAGTAGTATCAACTGATTTTAAATTCTGATTTTGGATTATAACCTTGGGTGTAAAAAGATAATCTAATTTCAAAAATTTGTGAAATTGGACATTTTCATTACGATTAACATGGGGAAAATTGAAAATTAAATATTTAGAAACTGAACTTTTTGGGGCAACTTTTTTACCAACTTCATATTTTTTGAGTAATATAAAATTGGAATTGGAGATTTTACTTTATAAAAGCTTCAATTTCCCTGAAGGAAAAAATTTTGAAAATTTTACTTTTTGAACAATAATTCATTGAGCATCGTCCCCCATTTACTTCCATTGGGGAAATTGGCTTTTCGAGAAGTAGTATAACTGATTTAAAATTCTGATTTTGGATTATAACCTTGTGTGTAAAAAGATTGTGAAATTTCAAAAATTGTGATATTTGTAATTTTCCATACGATTAATTGGAAGTGGAGATTCTACTATAAACAAGCTTCAAATTTCCTAAAGGAAAAAATTTTGAAAATTTTACTTTTTGAACAATAATTCATTGAGCATCGTCCCCCATTTACTTCCATTGGGGAAATTGGCTTTTCGAGAAGTAGTATAACTGATTTAAAATCCTGATTTTGGATTATAACCGTGTGTGTAAAAAGATTGTGAAATTTCAAAAATTGTGATATTTGTAATTTTCCATACGATTAAAATATGGAAAATCAAAATTGAAAAATTTAGAAACTGCACTTTTTGGGATCATTTTTTGACTTACATCATATTTTTTAATTAATATAAAATTGGAAGTGGAGATTCTACTATAAACAAGGTTCAAATTTCCTAAAGGAAAAAATTTTGAAAATTTTACTTTTTGAACAATAATTCATTGAACATAGTCCCCTTTGTATTTTCAATGGGGGAAATTGGCTTTTCGAGAAGTAGTATCAATTGATTTTAAATGCTGATTTTGGATTATAACCTTGGGTGTAAAAATATTATCTAATTTCGAAAATTGTGAAATTTGAAATTTTCTATATGTTTAACATGGGAAAAATTGAAAATTAAATATTTAGAAACTGAACTTTTTGGGGCAACTTTTTGACCCACTTCATATTTTTTGAGTAATATAAAATTGGAATTGGAGATTTTAATTTATACAAGCTTCAATTTTCATGAAGGAAAATATTTTGAAAATTTTACTTTTTGAACAATAATTTATTGCATATCGTACTTATATGATATGTATTTTCCATGGGGGAAATTGGCTTTTCGAGAAGTTGTATCAACTGATTTTAAATTCTGATTTTGGATTATAACCTTGGGTGTAAAAATATTATCTAATTTCGAAAATTGTGAATTTTGAAATTTTCTATATGTTTAACATGGGGAAAATTGAAAATTAAATATTTAGAAACTGAACTTTTTGGGGCAACTTTTTTACCAACTTCATATTTTTTGAGTAATATAAAATTGGAATTGGAGATTTTACTTTATAAAAGCTTCAATTTCCCTGAAGGAAAAAATTTTGAAAATTTTACTTTTTGAACAATAATTCATTGAGCATCGTCCCCCATTTACTTCCATTGGGGAAATTGGCTTTTCGAGAAGTAGTATAACTGATTTAAAATTCTGATTTTGGATTATAACCTTGTGTGTAAAAAGATTGTGAAATTTCAAAAATTGTGATATTTGTAATTTTCCATACGATTAAAATATGGAAAATCAAAACTGAAAAATTTAGAAACTGCACTTTTTGGGATCATTTTTTGACTTACATCATATTTTTTAATTAATATAAAATTGGAAGTGGAGATTCTACTATAAACAAGGTTCAAATTTCCTAAAGGAAAAAATTTTGAAAATTTTACTTTTTGAACAATAATTCATTGAACATAGTCCCCTTTGTATTTTCAATGGGGGAAATTGGCTTTTCGAGAAGTAGTATCAATTGATTTTAAATGCTGATTTTGGATTATAACCTTGGGTGTAAAAATATTATCTAATTTCGAAAATTGTGAAATTTGAAATTTTCTATATGTTTAACATGGGGAAAATTGAAAATGAAATTCTTAAAACTGCACGTTTTGGGACCACTTTTTGACCAACTTAATATTTTTTTAGTAATATAAAATTGGAATTGGAGATTCTACTATATACAAGCTTCAATTTCCCTGGTGGAAAAAATTTTGAAAATTTTATTTTTTGAACAATAATTCAATGAATATCGTTCCCCCCATGCATTTTACATGTGGGAAATTGGCTTTTCGAGAAGTATTATCAACTGATTTAGAATTTTGATTTTGGATTATAACGCTGGGTGTATAAAGATTGTCAAATTTAAAAATTGTGAAATTTTAAATTTTTCATATGATTAACATGGTTAAAATTGAACATGAAAAATTTAGAAACTGTGTTTTTTGGACCATTTTTTGACCTACTTACTATTTTTGAAGTACTATAAAATTGGAATTGGAGATTCTACTATATACAAGCTTCAATTTCCATGAAGGAAAAAATTTTGAAAATTTTACTTTTGGAACAATAATTTATTGCATATCGTCCCCCTATGTATTTTCCATGGGGGAAATTGGCTTTTCGAGAAGTAGTATCAATTGATTTTAAATTCTGATTTTGGATTATAACCTTGGGTGTAAAAATATTATCTAATTTCGAAAATTGTGAAATTTGAAGTTTTCCATATGTTTAACATGGGGAAAATTGAAAATGAAATTCTTAAAACTGCACGTTTTGGGACCACTTTTTGACCAACTTAATATTTTTTTAGTAATATAAAATTGGAATTGGAGATTCTACTATATACAAGTTTCAATTTCCCTGGTGGAAAAAATTTTGAAAATTTTACTTTTTGAACAATAATTCTTTGAACATAGTCCCCTTTGTATTTTCCATGGGGGAAATTGGCTTTTCGAGAAGTTGTATCAACTGATTTTAAATTCTGATTTTGGATTATAACCTTGGGTGTAAAAATATTATCTAATTTCGAAAATTGTGAATTTTGAAATTTTCTATATGTTTAACATGGAGAAAATTGAAAATGAAATTCTTAAAACTGCACGTTTTGGGACCACTTTTTGACCAACTTAATATTTTTTTAGTAATATAAAATTGGAATTGGAGATTCTACTATATACAAGCTTCAATTTCCCTGGTGGAAAAAATTTTGAAAATTTTATTTTTTGAACAATAATTCAATGAATATCGTTCCCCCCATGCATTTTAAATGTGGGAAATTGGCTTTTCGAGAAGTATTATCAACTGATTTAAAATTTTGATTTTGGATTATAACCCTGGGTGTATAAAGATTGTCAAATTTCGAAAATTGTGAAATTTTAAATTTTTCATATGATTAACATGGTTAAAATTGAACATGAAAAATTTAGAAACTGTGTTTTTTGGACCATTTTTTGACCTACTTACTATTTTTGAAGTACTATAAAATTGGAATTGGAGATTCTACTATATACAAGCTCCAATTTCCATGAAGGAAAAAATTTTGAAAATTTTACGTTTGGAACAATAATTCATTGAGCATAGTCCCCTTTGTATTTTCAATGGGTGAAATTGGCTTTTCGAGAAGTAGTATCAACTGATTTTAAATTCTGATTTTGGATTATAACCTTGGGTGTAAAAAGATAATATAATTTCAAAAATTGTGAAATTGGACATTTTCATTACGATTAACATGGGGAAAATTGAAAATTAAATATTTAGAAACTGAACTTTTTGGGGCATTTTTTTTACCAACTTCATATTTTTTGAGTAATATAAAATTGGAATTGGAGATTTTACTTTATAAAAGCTTCAATTTCCCTGAAGGAAAAAATTTTGAAAATTTTACTTTTTGAACAATAATTCATTAAGCATCGTCCCCCATTTACTTCCATTGGGGAAATTGGCTTTTCGAGAAGTAGTATAACTGATTTAAAATTCTGATTTTGGATTATAACCTTGTGTGTAAAAAGATTGTGAAATTTCAAAAATTGTGTTATTTGTAATTTTCCATACGATTAAAATATGGAAAATCAAAACTGAAAAATTTAGAAACTGCACTTTTTGGGATCATTTTTTGACTTACATCATATTTTTTAATTAATATAAAATTGGAAGTGGAGATTCTACTATAAACAAGCTTCAAATTTCCTAAAGGAAAAAATTTTGAAAATTTTACTTTTTGAACAATAATTCATTGAACATAGTCCCCTTTGTATTTTCCATGGGGGAAATTGGCTTTTCGAGAAGTTGTATCAACTGATTTTAAATGCTGATTTTGGATTATAACCTTGGGTGTAAAAATATTATCTAATTTCGAAAATTTTGAAATTTGAAATTTTCTATATGTTTAACATGGGGAAAATTGAAAATTAAATATTTAGAAACTGAACTTTTTGGGGCAACTTTTTGACACACTTCATATTTTTTGAGTAATATAAAATTGGAATTGGAGATTTTAATTTATACAAGCTTCAATTTTCATGAAGGAAAATATTTTGAAAATTTTACTTTTTGAACAATAATTTATTGCATATCGTACTTATATGATATGTATTTTCCATGGGGGAAATTGGCTTTTCGAGAAGTTGTATCAACTGATTTTAAATTCTGATTTTGGATTATAGCCTTGGGTGTAAAAATATTATCTAATTTCGAAAATTGTGAATTTTGAAATTTTCTATATGTTTAACATGGGGAAAATTGAAAATGAAATTCTTAAAACTGCACGTTTTGGGACCACTTTTTGACCAACTTAATATTTTTTTAGTAATATAAAATTGGAATTGGAGATTGTACTATATACAAGCTTCAATTTCCCTGGTGGAAAAAATTTTGAAAATTTTATTTTTTGAACAATAATTCAATGAATATCGTTCCCCCCATGCATTTTAAATGTGGGAAATTGGCTTTTCGAGAAGTATTATCAACTGATTTAAAATTTTGATTTTGGATTATATCCCTGGGTGTATAAAGATTGTCAAATTTCGAAAATTGTGAAATTTTAAATTTTTCATATGATTAACATGGTTAAAATTGAACATGAAAAATTTAGAAACTGTGTTTTTTGGACCATTTTTTGACCTACTTACTATTTTTGAAGTACTATAAAATTGGAATTGGAGATTCTACTATATACAAGCTTCAATTTCCATGAAGGAAAAAATTTTGAAAATTTTACTTTTGGAACAATAATTCATTGAGCATAGTCCCCTTTGTATTTTCAATGGGGGAAATTGGCTTTTCGAGAAGTAGTATCAACTGATTTTAAATTCTGATTTTGGATTATAACCTTGGGTGTAAAAAGATAATCTAATTTCAAAAATTGTGAAATTGGACATTTTCATTACGATTAACATGGGGAAAATTGAAAATTAAATATTTAGAAACTGAACTTTTTGGGGCAACTTTTTTACCAACTTCATATTTTTTGAGTAATATAAAATTGGAATTGGAGATTTTACTTTATAAAAGCTTCAATTTCCCTGAAGGAAAAATTTTTGAAAATTTTACTTTTTGAACAATAATTCATTGAGCATCGTCCCCCATTTACTTCCATTGGGGAAATTGGCTTTTCGAGAAGTAGTATAACTGATTTAAAATTCTGATTTTGGATTATAACCTTGTGTGTAAAAATATTGTGAAATTTCAAAAATTGTGATATTTGTAATTTTCCATACGATTAAAATATGGAAAATCAAAACTGAAAAATTTAGAAACTGCACTTTTTGGGATCATTTTTTGACTTACATCATATTTTTTAATTAATATAAAATTGGAAGTGGAGATTCTACTATAAACAAGCTTCAAATTTCCTAAAGGAAAAAAATTTGAAAATTTTACTTTTTGAACAATAATTCTTTGAACATAGTCCCCTTTGTATTTTCAATGGGGGAAATTGGCTTTTCGAGAAGTAGTATCAATTGATTTTAAATGCTGATTTTGGATTATAACCTTGGGTGTAAAAATATTATCTAATTCGAAAATTGTGAAATTTGAAATTTTCTATATGTTTAACATGGGGAAAATTGAAAATGAAATTCTTAAAACTGCACGTTTTGGGACCACTTTTTGACCAACTTAATATTTTTTTAGTAATATAAAATTGGAATTGGAGATTCTACTATATACAAGCTTCAATTTCCCTAGTGGAAAAAATTTTGAAAATTTTATTTTTTGAACAATAATTCAATGAATATCGTTCCCCCCATGCATTTTCCATGTGGGAAATTGGCTTTTCGAGAAGTATTATCAACTGATTTAAAATTTTGATTTTGGATTATAACGCTGGGTGTATAAAGATTGTCAAATTTCAAAAATTGTGAAATTTTAAATTTTTCATATGATTAACATGGTTAAAATTGAACATGAAAAATTTAGAAACTGTGTTTTTGGACCATTTTTTGACCTACTTACTATTTTTGAAGTACAATAAAATTGGAATTGGAGATTCTACTATATACAAGCTTCAATTTCCA
Organism: Linyphia triangularis; assembly: GCA_963978545.1. Classification (NCBI taxonomy): domain Eukaryota; kingdom Metazoa; phylum Arthropoda; class Arachnida; order Araneae; family Linyphiidae; genus Linyphia; species Linyphia triangularis. Next base: position 76,654,251 of record OZ021730.1, read on the forward strand.
TGAAGGAAAAATTTTTGAAAATTTTAAGTTTGGAACAATAATTCATTGAGCATAGTCCCCTTTGTATTTTCAATGGGTGAAATTGGCTTTTCGAGAAGTAGTATCAACTGATTTTAAATTCTGATTTTGGATTATAACCTTGGGTGTAAAAAGATAATCTAATTTCAAAAATTGTGAAATTGGACATTTTCATTACGATTAACATGGGGAAAATTGAAAATTAAATATTTAGAAACTGAACTTTTTGGGGCAACTTTTTTACCAACTTCATATTTTTTGAGTAATATAAAATTGGAATTGGAGATTTTACTTTATAAAAGCTTCAATTTCCCTGAAGGAAAAATTTTTGAAAATTTTACTTTTTGAACAATAATTCATTGAGCATCGTCCCCCATTTACTTCCATTGGGGAAATTGGCTTTTCGAGAAGTAGTATAACTGATTTAAAATTCTGATTTTGGATTATAACCTTGTGTGTAAAAAGATTGTGAAATTTCAAAAATTGTGATATTTGTAATTTTCCATACGATTAAAATATGGAAAATCAAAACTGAAAAATTTTGAAACTGCACTTTTTGGGATCATTTTTTGACTTACATCATATTTTTTAATTAATATAAAATTGGAAGTGGATATTCTACTATAAACAAGCTTCAAATTTCCTAAAGAAAAAAATTTTGAAAATTTTACTTTTTGAACAATAATTCATTGAACATAGTCCCCTTTGTATTTTAAATGGGGGAAATTGGCTTTTCGAGAAGTTGTATCAACTGATTTTAAATGCTGATTTTGGATTATAACCTTGGGTGTAAAAATATTATCTAATTTCGAAAATTTTGAAATTTGAAATTTTCTATATGTTTAACATGGGGAAAATTGAAAATTAAATATTTAGAAACTGAACTTTTTGGGGCAACTTTTTGACACACTTCATATTTTTTGAGTAATATAAAATTGGAATTGGAGATTTTAATTTATACAAGCTTCAATTTTCATGAAGGAAAATATTTTGAAAATTTTACTTTTTGAACAATAATTTATTGCATATCGTACTTATATGATATGTATTTTCCATGGGGGAAATTGGCTTTTCGAGAAGTTGTATCAACTGATTTTAAATTCTGATTTTGGATTATAGCCTTGGGTGTAAAAATATTATCTAATTTCGAAAATTGTGAATTTTGAAATTTTCTATATGTTTAACATGGGGAAAATTGAAAATGAAATTCTTAAAACTGCACGTTTTGGGACCACTTTTTGACCAACTTAATATTTTTTTAGTAATATAAAATTGGAATTGGAGATTGTACTATATACAAGCTTCAATTTCCCTGGTGGAAAAAATTTTGAAAATTTTATTTTTTGAACAATAATTCAATGAATATCGTTCCCCCCATGCATTTTAAATGTGGGAAATTGGCTTTTCGAGAAGTATTATCAACTGATTTAAAATTTTGATTTTGGATTATATCCCTGGGTGTATAAAGATTGTCAAATTTCGAAAATTGTGAAATTTTAAATTTTTCATATGATTAACATGGTTAAAATTGAACATGAAAAATTTAGAAACTGTGTTTTTTGGACCATTTTTTGACCTACTTACTATTTTTGAAGTACTATAAAATTGGAATTGGAGATTCTACTATATACAAGCTTCAATTTCCATGAAGGAAAAAATTTTGAAAATTTTACTTTTGGAACAATAATTCATTGAGCATAGTCCCCTTTGTATTTTCAATGGGGGAAATTGGCTTTTCGAGAAGTAGTATCAACTGATTTTAAATTCTGATTTTGGATTATAACCTTGGGTGTAAAAAGATAATCTAATTTCAAAAATTGTGAAATTGGACATTTTCATTACGATTAACATGGGGAAAATTGAAAATTAAATATTTAGAAACTGAACTTTTTGGGGCAACTTTTTTACCAACTTCATATTTTTTGAGTAATATAAAATTGGAATTGGAGATTTTACTTTATAAAAGCTTCAATTTCCCTGAAGGAAAAATTTTTGAAAATTTTACTTTTTGAACAATAATTCATTGAGCATCGTCCCCCATTTACTTCCATTGGGGAAATTGGCTTTTCGAGAAGTAGTATAACTGATTTAAAATTCTGATTTTGGATTATAACCTTGTGTGTAAAAATATTGTGAAATTTCAAAAATTGTGATATTTGTAATTTTCCATACGATTAAAATATGGAAAATCAAAACTGAAAAATTTAGAAACTGCACTTTTTGGGATCATTTTTTGACTTACATCATATTTTTTAATTAATATAAAATTGGAAGTGGAGATTCTACTATAAACAAGCTTCAAATTTCCTAAAGGAAAAAATTTTGAAAATTTTACTTTTTGAACAATAATTCTTTGAACATAGTCCCCTTTGTATTTTCAATGGGGGAAATTGGCTTTTCGAGAAGTAGTATCAATTGATTTTAAATGCTGATTTTGGATTATAACCTTGGGTGTAAAAATATTATCTAATTCGAAAATTGTGAAATTTGAAATTTTCTATATGTTTAACATGGGGAAAATTGAAAATGAAATTCTTAAAACTGCACGTTTTGGGACCACTTTTTGACCAACTTAATATTTTTTTAGTAATATAAAATTGGAATTGGAGATTCTACTATATACAAGCTTCAATTTCCCTAGTGGAAAAAATTTTGAAAATTTTATTTTTTGAACAATAATTCAATGAATGTCGTTCCCCCCATGCATTTTCCATGTGGGAAATTGGCTTTTCGAGAAGTATTATCAACTGATTTAAAATTTTGATTTTGGATTATAACGCTGGGTGTATAAAGATTGTCAAATTTCGAAAATTGTGAAATTTTAAATTTTTCATATGATTAACATGGTTAAAATTGAACATGAAAAATTTAGAAACTGTGTTTTTTGGACCATTTTTTGACCTACTTACTATTTTTGAAGTACTATAAAATTGGAATTGGAGATTCTACTATATACAAGCTTCAATTTCCATGAAGGAAAAATTTTTGAAAATTTTACGTTTGGAACAATTATTCATTGAGCATAGTCCCCTTTGTATTTTCAATGGGTGAAATTGGCTTTTCGAGAAGTAGTATCAACTGATTTTAAATTCTGATTTTGGATTATAACCTTGGGTGTAAAAAGATAATCTAATTTCAAAAATTGTGAAATTGGACATTTTCATTACGATTAACATGGGGAAAATTGAAAATTAAATATTTAGAAACTGAACTTTTTGGGGCAACTTTTTTACCAACTTCATATTTTTTGAGTAATATAAAATTGGAATTGGATATTTTACTTTATAAAAGCTTCAATTTCCCTGAAGGAAAAATTTTTGAAAATTTTACTTTTTGAACAATAATTCATTGAGCATCGTCCCCCATTTACTTCCATTGGGGAAATTGGCTTTTCGAGAAGTAGTATAACTGATTTAAAATTCTGATTTTGGATTATAACCTTGTGTGTAAAAAGATTGTGAAATTTCAAAAATTGTGATATTTGTAATTTTCCATACGATTAAAATATGGAAAATCAAAACTGAAAAATTTAGAAACTGCACTTTTTGGGATCATTTTTTGACTTACATCATATTTTTTAATTAATATAAAATTGGAAGTGGAGATTCTACTATAAACAAGCTTCAAATTTCCTAAAGGAAAAAATTTTGAAAATTATACTTTTTGAACAATAATTCATTGAACATAGTCCCCTTTGTATTTTCCATGGGGGAAATTGGCTTTTCGAGAAGTTGTATCAACTGATTTTAAATGCTGATTTTGGATTATAACCTTGGGTGTAAAAATATTATCTAATTTTGAAAATTTTGAAATTTGAAATTTTCTATATGTTTAACATGGGGAAAATTGAAAATTAAATATTTAGAAACTGAACTTTTTGGGGCAACTTTTTGACACACTTCATATTTTTTGAGTAATATAAAATTGGAATTGGAGATTTTAATTTATACAAGCTTCAATTTTCATGAAGGAAAATATTTTGAAAATTTTACTTTTTGAACAATAATTTATTGCATATCGTACTTATATGATATGTATTTTCCATGGGGGAAATTGGCTTTTCGAGAAGTTGTATCAACTGATTTTAAATTCTGATTTTGGATTATAACCTTGGGTGTAAAAATATTATCTAATTTCGAAAATTGTGAATTTTGAAATTTTCTATATGTTTAACATGGGGAAAATTGAAAATGAAATTCTTAAAACTGCACGTTTTGGGACCACTTTTTGATCAACTTAATATTTTTTTAGTAATATAAAATTGGAATTGGAGATTGTACTATATACAAGCTTCAATTTCCCTGGTGGAAAAAATTTTGAAAATTTTATTTTTTGAACAATAATTCAATGAATATCGTTCCCCCCATGCATTTTAAATGTGGGAAATTGGCTTTTCGAGAAGTATTATCAACTGATTTAAAATTTTGATTTTGGATTATATCCCTGGGTGTATAAAGATTGTCAAATTTCGAAAATTGTGAAATTTTAAATTTTTCATATGATTAACATGGTTAAAATTGAACATGAAAAATTTAGAAACTGTGTTTTTTGGACCATTTTTTGACCTACTTACTATTTTTGAAGTACTATAAAATTGGAATTGGAGATTCTACTATATACAAGCTTCAATTTCCATGAAGGAAAAAATTTTGAAAATTTTACTTTTGGAACAATAATTCATTGAGCATAGTCCCCTTTGTATTTTCAATGGGGGAAATTGGCTTTTCGAGAAGTAGTATCAACTGATTTTAAATTCTGATTTTGGATTATAACCTTGGGTGTAAAAAGATAATCTAATTTCAAAAATTGTGAAATTGGACATTTTCATTACGATTAACATGGGGAAAATTGAAAATTAAATATTTAGAAACTGAACTTTTTGGGGCAACTTTTTTACCAACTTCATATTTTTTGAGTAATATAAAATTGGAATTGGAGATTTTACTTTATAAAAGCTTCAATTTCCCTGAAGGAAAAATTTTTGAAAATTTTACTTTTTGAACAATAATTCATTGAGCATCGTCCCCCATTTACTTCCATTGGGGAAATTGGCTTTTCGAGAAGAAGTATAACTGATTTAAAATTCTGATTTTGGATTATAACCTTGTGTGTAAAAATATTGTGAAATTTCAAAAATTGTGATACTTGTAATTTTCCATACGATTAAAATATGGAAAATCAAAACTGAAAAATTTAGAAACTGCACTTTTTGGGATCATTTTTTGACTTACATCATATTTTTTAATTAATATAAAATTGGAAGTGGAGATTCTACTATAAACAAGCTTCAAATTTCCTAAAGGAAAAAATTTTGAAAATTTTACTTTTTGAACAATAATTCTTTGAACATAGTCCCCTTTGTATTTTCAATGGGGGAAATTGGCTTTTCGAGAAGTAGTATCAATTGATTTTAAATGCTGATTTTGGATTATAACCTTGGGTGTAAAAATATTATCTAATTCGAAAATTGTGAAATTTGAAATTTTCTATATGTTTAACATGGGGAAAATTGAAAATGAAATTCTTAAAACTGCACGTTTTGGGACCACTTTTTGACCAACTTAATATTTTTTTAGTAATATAAAATTGGAATTGGAGATTCTACTATATACAAGCTTCAATTTCCCTAGTGGAAAAAATTTTGAAAATTTTATTTTTTGAACAATAATTCAATGAATATCGTTCCCCCCATGCATTTTCCATGTGGGAAATTGGCTTTTCGAGAAGTATTATCAACTGATTTAAAATTTTGATTTTGGATTATAACGCTGGGTGTATAAAGATTGTCAAATTTCGAAAATTGTGAAATTTTAAATTTTTCATATGATTAACATGGTTAAAATTGAACATGAAAAATTTAGAAACTGTGTTTTTTGGACCATTTTTTGACCTACTTACTATTTTTGAAGTACTATAAAATTGGAATTGGAGATTCTACTATATACAAGCTTCAATTTCCATGAAGGAAAAAATTTTGAAAATTTTACTTTTGGAACAATAATTCATTGAGCATAGTCCCCTTTGTATTTTCAATGGGGGAAATTGGCTTTTCGAGAAGCAGTATCAACTGATTTTAAATTCTGATTTTGGATTATAACCTTGGGTGTAAAAAGATAATCTAATTTCAAAAATTGTGAAATTGGACATTTTCATTACGATTAACATGGGGAAAATTGAAAATTAAATATTTAGAAACTGAACTTTTTGGGGCAACTTTTTTACCAACTTCATATTTTTTGAGTAATATAAAATTGGAATTGGAGATTTTACTTTATAAAAGCTTCAATTTCCCTGAAGGAAAAATTTTTGAAAATTTTACTTTTTGAACAATAATTCATTGAGCATCGTCCCCCATTTACTTCCATTGGGGAAATTGGCTTTTCGAGAAGTAGTATAACTGATTTAAAATTCTGATTTTGGATTATAACCTTGTGTGTAAAAAGATTGTGAAATTTCAAAAATTGTGATATTTGTAATTTTCCATACGATTAAAATATGGAAAATCAAAACTGAAAAATTTAGAAACTGCACTTTTTGGGATCATTTTTTGACTTACATCATATTTTTTAATTAATATAAAATTGGAAGTGGAGATTCTACTATAAACAAGCTTCAAATTTCCTAAAGGAAAAAATTTTGAAAATTTTACTTTTTGAACAATAATTCATTGAACATAGTCCCCTTTGTATTTTCAATGGGGGAAATTGGCTTTTCGAGAAGTAGTATCAATTGATTTTAAATGCTGATTTTGGATTATAACCTTGGGTGTAAAAATATTATCTAATTTCGAAAATTGTGAAATTTGAAATTTTCTATATGTTTAACATGGGGAAAATTGAAAATGAAATTCTTAAAACTGCACGTTTTGGGACCACTTTTTGACCAACTTAATATTTTTTTAGTAATATAAAATTGGAATTGGAGATTCTACTATATACAAGCTTCAATTTCCCTGGTGGAAAAAATTTTGAAAATTTTATTTTTTGAACAATAATTCAATGAATATCGTTCCCCCCATGCATTTTCCATGTGGGAAATTGGCTTTTCGAGAAGTATTATCAACTGATTTAAAATTTTGATTTTGGATTATAACGCTGGGTGTATAAAGATTGTCAAATTTAAAAATTGTGAAATTTTAAATTTTTCATATGATTAACATGGTTAAAATTGAACATGAAAAATTAGAAACTGTGTTTTTTGGACCATTTTTTGACCTACTTACTATTTTTGACATACTATAAAATTGGAATTGGAGATTCTACTATATACAAGCTTCAATTTCCATGAAGGAAAAAATTTTGAAAATTTTACGTTTGGAACAATAATTCATTGAGCATAGTCCCCTTTGTATTTTCAATGGGGGAAATTGGCTTTTCGAGAAGTAGTATCAACTGATTTTAAATTCTGATTTTGGATTATAACCTTGGGTGTAAAAAGATAATCTAATTTCAAAAGTTGTGAAATTGGACATTTTCATTACGATTAACATGGGGAAAATTGAAAATTAAATATTTAGAAACTGAACTTTTTGGGGCAACTTTTTTACCAACTTCATATTTTTTGAGTAATATAAAATTGGAATTGGAGATTTTACTTTATAAAAGCTTCAATTTCCCTGAAGGAAAAAATTTTGAAAATTTTACTTTTTGAACAATAATTCATTGAGCATCGTCCCCCATTTACTTCCATTGGGGAAATTGGCTTTTCGAGAAGTAGTATAACTGATTTAAAATTCTGATTTTGGATTATAACCTTGTGTGTAAAAAGATTGTGAAATTTCAAAAATTGTGATATTTGTAATTTTCCATACGATTAAAATATGGAAAATCAAAACTGAAAAATTTAGAAACTGCACTTTTTGGGATCATTTTTTGACTTACATCATATTTTTTAATTAATATAAAATTGGAAGTGGAGATTCTACTATAAACAAGCTTCAAATTTCCTAAAGGAAGAAGTTTTGAAAATTTTACTTTTTGAACAATAATTCATTGAACATAGTCCCCTTTGTATTTTCAATGGGGGAAATTGGCTTTTCGAGAAGTAGTATCAATTGATTTTAAATGCTGATTTTGGATTATAACCTTGGGTGTAAAAATATTATCTAATTTCGAAAATTGTGAAATTTTCTATATGTTTAACATGGGGAAAATTGAAAATGAAATTCTTAAAACTGCACGTTTTGGGACCACTTTTTGACCAACTTAATATTTTTTTAGTAATATAAAATTGGAATTGAAGATTCTACTATATACAAGCTTCAATTTCCCTGGTGGAAAAAATTTTGAAAATTTTATTTTTTGAACAATAATTCAATGAATATCGTTCCCCCCATGCATTTTCCATGTGGGAAATTGGCTTTTCGAGAAGTATTATCAACTGATTTAAAATTTTGATTTTGGATTATAACGCTGGGTGTATAAAGATTGTCAAATTTAAAAATTGTGAAATTTTAAATTTTTCATATGATTAACATGGTTAAAATTGAACATGAAAAATTTAGAAACTGTGTTTTTTGGACCATTTTTTGACGTACTTACTATTTTTGAAGTACTATAAAATTGGAATTGGAGATTCTACTATATACAAGCTTCAATTTCCATGAAGGAAAAAATTTTGAAAATTTTACGTTTGGAACAATAATTCATTGAGCATAGTCCCCTTTGTATTTTCAATGGGGGAAATTGGCTTTTCGAGAAGTAGTATCAACTGATTTTAAATTCTGATTTTGGATTATAACCTTGGGTGTAAAAAGATAATCTAATTTCAAAAATTGTGAAATTGGACATTTTCATTACGATTAACATGGGGAAAATTGAAAATTAAATATTTAGAAACTGAACTTTTTGGGGCAACTTTTTTACCAACTTCATATTTTTTGAGTAATATAAAATAGGAATTGGAGATTTTACTTTATAAAAGCTTCAATTTCCCTGAAGGAAAAAATTTTGAAAATTTTACTTTTTGAACAATAATTCATTGAGCATCGTCCCCCATTTACTTCCATTGGGGAAATTGTCTTTTCGAGAAGTAGTATAACTGATTTAAAATTCTGATTTTGGATTATAACCTTGTGTGTAAAAAGATTGTGAAATTTCAAAAATTGTGATATTTGTAATTTTCCATACGATTAAAATATGGAAAATCAAAACTGAAAAATTTAGAAACTGCACTTTTTGGGATCATTTTTTGACTTACATCATATTTTTTAATTAATATAAAATTGGAAGTGGAGATTCTACTATAAACAAGCTTCAAATTTCCTAAAGGAAAAAATTTTGAAAATTTTACTTTTTGAACAATAATTCATTGAGCATAGACCCCTTTGTATTTTCAATGGGGGAAATTGGCTTTTCGAGAAGTAGTATCAATTGATTTTAAATGCTGATTTTGGATTATAACCTTGGGTGTAAAAATATTATCTAATTCGAAAATTGTGAAATTTGAAATTTTCTATATGTTTAACATGGGGAAAATTGAAAATGAAATTCTTAAAACTGCACGTTTTGAGACCACTTTTTGAATAACTTAATATTTTTTTAGTAATATAAAATTGGAATTGGAGATTCTACTATATACAAGCTTCAATTTCCCTAGTGGAAAAAATTTTGAAAATTTTATTTTTTGAACAATAATTCAATGAATATCGTTCCCCCCATGCATTTTCCATGTGGGAAATTGGCTTTTCGAGAAGTATTATCAACTGATTTAAAATTTTGATTTTGGATTATAACGCTGGGTGTATAAAGATTGTCAAATTTCGAAAATTGTGAAATTTTAAATTTTTCATATGATTAACATGGTTAAAATTGAACATGAAAAATTTAGAAACTGTGTTTTTTGGACCATTTTTTGACCTACTTACTATTTTTGAAGTACTATAAAATTGGAATTGGAGATTCTACTATATACAAGCTTCAATTTCCATGAAGGAAAAAATTTTGAAAATTTTACGTTTGGAACAATAATTCATTGAGCATAGTCCCCTTTGTATTTTCAATGGGTGAAATTGGCTTTTCGAGAAGTAGTATCAACTGATTTTAAATTCTGATTTTGGATTATAACCTTGGGTGTAAAAAGATAATCTAATTTCAAAAATTGTGAAATTGGACATTTTCATTACGATTAACATGGGGAAAATTGAAAATTAAATATTTAGAAACTGAACTTTTTGGGGCAACTTTTTTACCAACTTCATATTTTTTGAGTAATATAAAATTGGAATTGGAGATTTTACTTTATAAAAGCTTCAATTTCCCTGAAGGAAAAAATTTTGAAAATTTTACTTTTTGAACAATAATTCATTGAGCATCGTCCCCCATTTACTTCCATTGGGGAAATTGGCTTTTCGAGAAGTAGTATAACTGATTTAAAATTCTGATTTTGGATTATAACCTTGTGTGTAAAAAGATTGTGAAATTTCAAAAATTGTGATATTTGTAATTTTCCATACGATTAAAATATGGAAAATCAAAACTGAAAAATTTAGAAACTGCACTTTTTGGGATCATTTTTTGACTTACATCATATTTTTTAATTAATATAAAATTGGAAGTGGAGATTCTACTATAAACAAGCTTCAAATTTCCTAAAGGAAAAAATTTTGAAAATTTAACTTTTTGAACAATAATTCATTGAACATAGTCCCCTTTGTATTTTCAGTGGGGGAAATTGGCTTTTCGAGAAGTAGTATCAATTGATTTTAAATGCTGATTTTGGATTATAACCTTGGGTGTAAAAATATTATCTAATTTCGAAAATTGTGAAATTTGAAATTTTCTATATGTTTAACATGGGGAAAATTGAAAATGAAATTCTTAAAACTGCACGTTTTGGGACCACTTTTTGACCAACTTAATATTTTTTTAGTAATATAAAATTGGAATTGGAGATTCTACTATATAAAAGCTTCAATTTCCATGAAGGAAAAAATTTTGAAAATTTTACGTTTGGAACAATAATTCATTGAGCATAGTCCCCTTTGTATTTTCAATGGGGGAAATTGGCTTTTCGAGAAGTAGTATCAACTGATTTTAAATTCTGATTTTGGATTATAACCTTGGGTGTAAAAAGATAATCTAATTTCAAAAATTGTGAAATTGGACATTTTCATTACGATTAACATGGGGAAAATTGAAAATTAAATATTTAGAAACTGAACTTTTTGGGGCAACTTTTTGACCAACTTCATATTTTTTGAGTAATATAAAATTGGAATTGGAGATTTTACTTTATACAAGCTTCAATTTTCATGAAGGAAAATATTTTGAAAATTTTACTTTTTGAACAATAATTTATTGCATATCGTCCCCCTATGTATTTTCCATTGGGGAAATTGGCTTTTCGAGAAGTAGTATCAATTGATTTTAAATTCTGATTTTGGATTATAACCTTGGGTGTAAAAATATTATCTAATTTCGAAAATTGTGAAATTGGACATTTTCATTACGATTAACATGGGGAAAATTGAAAATTAAATATTTAGAAACTGAACTTTTTGGGGCAACTTTTTTACCAACTTCATATTTTTTGAGTAATATAAAATTGGAATTGGAGAGTTTACTTAATAAAAGCTTCAATTTCCCTGAAGGAAAAAATTTTGAAAATTTTACTTTTTGAACAATAATTCATTGAGCATCGTCCCCCATTTACTTACATTGGGGAAATTGGCTTTTCGAGAAGTAGTAAAACTGATTTAAAATTCTGATTTTGGATTATAACCTTGTGTGTAAAAAGATTGTGAAATTTCAAAAATTGTGATATTTGTAATTTTCCATATGATTAAAATATGGAAAATCAAAATTGAAAAATTTAGAAACTGCACTTTTTGGGATCATTTTTTGACTTACATCATATTTTTTAATTAATATAAAATTGGAAGTGGAGATTCTACTATAAACAAGCTTCAAATTTCCTAAAGGAAAAAATTTTGAAAATTTTACTTTTTGAACAATAATTCATTGAACATAGTCCCCTTTGTATTTTCAATGGGGGAAATTGGCTTTTCGAGAAGTAGTATCAATTGATTTTAAATACTGATTTTGGATTATAACCTTGGGTGTAAAAATATTATCTAATTTCGAAAATTGTGAAATTTTCTATATGTTTAACATGGGGAAAATTGAAAATGAAATTCTTAAAACTGCACGTTTTGGGACCACTTTTTGACCAACTTAATATTTTTTTAGTAATATAAAATTGGAATTGGAGATTCTACTATATACAAGCTTCAATTTCCCTGGTGGAAAAAATTTTGAAAATTTTATTTTTTGAACAATAATTCAATGAATATCGTTCCCCCCATGCATTTTCCATGTGGGAAATTGGCTTTTCGAGAAGTATTATCAACTGATTTAAAATTTTGATTTTGGATTATAACGCTGGGTGTATAAAGATTGTCAAATTTTGAAAATTGTGAAATTTTAAATTTTTTATATGATTAACATGGTTAAAATTGAACATGAAAAATTTAGAAACTGTGTTTTTTGGACCATTTTTTGACCTACTTACTATTTTTGAAGTACTATAAAATTGGAATTGGAGATTCTACTATATACAAGCTTCAATTTCCATGAAGGAAAAAAATTTGAAAATTTTACGTTTGGAACAATAATTCATTGAGCATAGTCCCCTTTGTATTTTCAATGGGGGAAATTGGCTTTTCGAGAAGTAGTATCAACTGATTTTAAATTCTGATTTTGGATTATAACCTTGGGTGTAAAAAGATAATCTAATTTCAAAAATTGTGAAATTGGACATTTTCATTACGATTAACATGGGGAAAATTGAAAATTAAATATTTAGAAACTGAACTTTTTGGGGCAACTTTTTTACCAACTTCATATTTTTTGAGTAATATAAAATTGGAATTGGAGATTTTACTTTATAAAAGCTTCAATTTCCCTGAAGGAAAAAATTTTGAAAATTTTACTTTTTGAACAATAATTCATTGAGCATCGTCCCCCATTTACTTCCATTGGGGAAATTGGCTTTTCGAGAAGTAGTATAACTGATTTAAAATTCTGATTTTGGATTATAACCTTGTGTGTAAAAAGATTGTGAAATTTCAAAAATTGTGATATTTGTAATTTTCCATACGATTAAAATATGGAAAATCAAAATTGAAAAATTTAGAAACTGCACTTTTTGGGATCATTTTTTGACTTACATCATATTTTTTAATTAATATAAAATTGGAAGTGGAGATTCTACTATAAACAAGCTTCAAATTTCCTAAAGGAAAAAATTTTGAAAATTTTACTTTTTGAACAATAATTCATTGAACATAGTCCCCTTTGTATTTTCAATGGGGGAAATTGGCTTTTCGAGAAGTAGTATCAATTGATTTTAAATGCTGATTTTGGATTATAACCTTGGGTGTAAAAATATTATCTAATTCGAAAATTGTGAAATTTGAAATTTTCTATATGTTTAACATGGGGAAAATTGAAAATGAAATTCTTAAAACTGCACGTTTTGGGACCACTTTTTGAATAACTTAATATTTTTTTAGTAATATAAAATTGGAATTGGAGATTCTACTATATACAAGCTTCAATTTCCCTAGTGGAAAAAATTTTGAAAATTTTATTTTTTGAACAATAATTCAATGAATATCGTTCCCCCCATGCATTTTCCATCTGGGAAATTGGCTTTTCGAGAAGTATTATCAACTGATTTAAAATTTTGATTTTGGATTATAACGCTGGGTGTATAAAGATTGTCAAATTTCGAAAATTGTGAAATTTTAAATTTTTCATATGATTAACATGGTTAAAATTGAACATGAAAAATTTAGAAACTGTGTTTTTTGGACCATTTTTTGACCTACTTACTATTTTTGAAGTACTATAAAATTGGAATTGGAGATTCTACTATATACAAGCTTCAATTTCCATGAAGGAAAAAATTTTGAAAATTTTACGTTTGGAACAATAATTCATTGAGCATAGTCCCCTTTGTATTTTCAATGGGTGAAATTGGCTTTTCGAGAAGTAGTATCAACTGATTTTAAATTCTGATTTTGGATTATAACCTTGGGTGTAAAAAGATAATCTAATTTCAAAAATTTGTGAAATTGGACATTTTCATTACGATTAACATGGGGAAAATTGAAAATTAAATATTTAGAAACTGAACTTTTTGGGGCAACTTTTTTACCAACTTCATATTTTTTGAGTAATATAAAATTGGAATTGGAGATTTTACTTTATAAAAGCTTCAATTTCCCTGAAGGAAAAAATTTTGAAAATTTTACTTTTTGAACAATAATTCATTGAGCATCGTCCCCCATTTACTTCCATTGGGGAAATTGGCTTTTCGAGAAGTAGTATAACTGATTTAAAATTCTGATTTTGGATTATAACCTTGTGTGTAAAAAGATTGTGAAATTTCAAAAATTGTGATATTTGTAATTTTCCATACGATTAATTGGAAGTGGAGATTCTACTATAAACAAGCTTCAAATTTCCTAAAGGAAAAAATTTTGAAAATTTTACTTTTTGAACAATAATTCATTGAGCATCGTCCCCCATTTACTTCCATTGGGGAAATTGGCTTTTCGAGAAGTAGTATAACTGATTTAAAATCCTGATTTTGGATTATAACCGTGTGTGTAAAAAGATTGTGAAATTTCAAAAATTGTGATATTTGTAATTTTCCATACGATTAAAATATGGAAAATCAAAATTGAAAAATTTAGAAACTGCACTTTTTGGGATCATTTTTTGACTTACATCATATTTTTTAATTAATATAAAATTGGAAGTGGAGATTCTACTATAAACAAGGTTCAAATTTCCTAAAGGAAAAAATTTTGAAAATTTTACTTTTTGAACAATAATTCATTGAACATAGTCCCCTTTGTATTTTCAATGGGGGAAATTGGCTTTTCGAGAAGTAGTATCAATTGATTTTAAATGCTGATTTTGGATTATAACCTTGGGTGTAAAAATATTATCTAATTTCGAAAATTGTGAAATTTGAAATTTTCTATATGTTTAACATGGGAAAAATTGAAAATTAAATATTTAGAAACTGAACTTTTTGGGGCAACTTTTTGACCCACTTCATATTTTTTGAGTAATATAAAATTGGAATTGGAGATTTTAATTTATACAAGCTTCAATTTTCATGAAGGAAAATATTTTGAAAATTTTACTTTTTGAACAATAATTTATTGCATATCGTACTTATATGATATGTATTTTCCATGGGGGAAATTGGCTTTTCGAGAAGTTGTATCAACTGATTTTAAATTCTGATTTTGGATTATAACCTTGGGTGTAAAAATATTATCTAATTTCGAAAATTGTGAATTTTGAAATTTTCTATATGTTTAACATGGGGAAAATTGAAAATTAAATATTTAGAAACTGAACTTTTTGGGGCAACTTTTTTACCAACTTCATATTTTTTGAGTAATATAAAATTGGAATTGGAGATTTTACTTTATAAAAGCTTCAATTTCCCTGAAGGAAAAAATTTTGAAAATTTTACTTTTTGAACAATAATTCATTGAGCATCGTCCCCCATTTACTTCCATTGGGGAAATTGGCTTTTCGAGAAGTAGTATAACTGATTTAAAATTCTGATTTTGGATTATAACCTTGTGTGTAAAAAGATTGTGAAATTTCAAAAATTGTGATATTTGTAATTTTCCATACGATTAAAATATGGAAAATCAAAACTGAAAAATTTAGAAACTGCACTTTTTGGGATCATTTTTTGACTTACATCATATTTTTTAATTAATATAAAATTGGAAGTGGAGATTCTACTATAAACAAGGTTCAAATTTCCTAAAGGAAAAAATTTTGAAAATTTTACTTTTTGAACAATAATTCATTGAACATAGTCCCCTTTGTATTTTCAATGGGGGAAATTGGCTTTTCGAGAAGTAGTATCAATTGATTTTAAATGCTGATTTTGGATTATAACCTTGGGTGTAAAAATATTATCTAATTTCGAAAATTGTGAAATTTGAAATTTTCTATATGTTTAACATGGGGAAAATTGAAAATGAAATTCTTAAAACTGCACGTTTTGGGACCACTTTTTGACCAACTTAATATTTTTTTAGTAATATAAAATTGGAATTGGAGATTCTACTATATACAAGCTTCAATTTCCCTGGTGGAAAAAATTTTGAAAATTTTATTTTTTGAACAATAATTCAATGAATATCGTTCCCCCCATGCATTTTACATGTGGGAAATTGGCTTTTCGAGAAGTATTATCAACTGATTTAGAATTTTGATTTTGGATTATAACGCTGGGTGTATAAAGATTGTCAAATTTAAAAATTGTGAAATTTTAAATTTTTCATATGATTAACATGGTTAAAATTGAACATGAAAAATTTAGAAACTGTGTTTTTTGGACCATTTTTTGACCTACTTACTATTTTTGAAGTACTATAAAATTGGAATTGGAGATTCTACTATATACAAGCTTCAATTTCCATGAAGGAAAAAATTTTGAAAATTTTACTTTTGGAACAATAATTTATTGCATATCGTCCCCCTATGTATTTTCCATGGGGGAAATTGGCTTTTCGAGAAGTAGTATCAATTGATTTTAAATTCTGATTTTGGATTATAACCTTGGGTGTAAAAATATTATCTAATTTCGAAAATTGTGAAATTTGAAGTTTTCCATATGTTTAACATGGGGAAAATTGAAAATGAAATTCTTAAAACTGCACGTTTTGGGACCACTTTTTGACCAACTTAATATTTTTTTAGTAATATAAAATTGGAATTGGAGATTCTACTATATACAAGTTTCAATTTCCCTGGTGGAAAAAATTTTGAAAATTTTACTTTTTGAACAATAATTCTTTGAACATAGTCCCCTTTGTATTTTCCATGGGGGAAATTGGCTTTTCGAGAAGTTGTATCAACTGATTTTAAATTCTGATTTTGGATTATAACCTTGGGTGTAAAAATATTATCTAATTTCGAAAATTGTGAATTTTGAAATTTTCTATATGTTTAACATGGAGAAAATTGAAAATGAAATTCTTAAAACTGCACGTTTTGGGACCACTTTTTGACCAACTTAATATTTTTTTAGTAATATAAAATTGGAATTGGAGATTCTACTATATACAAGCTTCAATTTCCCTGGTGGAAAAAATTTTGAAAATTTTATTTTTTGAACAATAATTCAATGAATATCGTTCCCCCCATGCATTTTAAATGTGGGAAATTGGCTTTTCGAGAAGTATTATCAACTGATTTAAAATTTTGATTTTGGATTATAACCCTGGGTGTATAAAGATTGTCAAATTTCGAAAATTGTGAAATTTTAAATTTTTCATATGATTAACATGGTTAAAATTGAACATGAAAAATTTAGAAACTGTGTTTTTTGGACCATTTTTTGACCTACTTACTATTTTTGAAGTACTATAAAATTGGAATTGGAGATTCTACTATATACAAGCTCCAATTTCCATGAAGGAAAAAATTTTGAAAATTTTACGTTTGGAACAATAATTCATTGAGCATAGTCCCCTTTGTATTTTCAATGGGTGAAATTGGCTTTTCGAGAAGTAGTATCAACTGATTTTAAATTCTGATTTTGGATTATAACCTTGGGTGTAAAAAGATAATATAATTTCAAAAATTGTGAAATTGGACATTTTCATTACGATTAACATGGGGAAAATTGAAAATTAAATATTTAGAAACTGAACTTTTTGGGGCATTTTTTTTACCAACTTCATATTTTTTGAGTAATATAAAATTGGAATTGGAGATTTTACTTTATAAAAGCTTCAATTTCCCTGAAGGAAAAAATTTTGAAAATTTTACTTTTTGAACAATAATTCATTAAGCATCGTCCCCCATTTACTTCCATTGGGGAAATTGGCTTTTCGAGAAGTAGTATAACTGATTTAAAATTCTGATTTTGGATTATAACCTTGTGTGTAAAAAGATTGTGAAATTTCAAAAATTGTGTTATTTGTAATTTTCCATACGATTAAAATATGGAAAATCAAAACTGAAAAATTTAGAAACTGCACTTTTTGGGATCATTTTTTGACTTACATCATATTTTTTAATTAATATAAAATTGGAAGTGGAGATTCTACTATAAACAAGCTTCAAATTTCCTAAAGGAAAAAATTTTGAAAATTTTACTTTTTGAACAATAATTCATTGAACATAGTCCCCTTTGTATTTTCCATGGGGGAAATTGGCTTTTCGAGAAGTTGTATCAACTGATTTTAAATGCTGATTTTGGATTATAACCTTGGGTGTAAAAATATTATCTAATTTCGAAAATTTTGAAATTTGAAATTTTCTATATGTTTAACATGGGGAAAATTGAAAATTAAATATTTAGAAACTGAACTTTTTGGGGCAACTTTTTGACACACTTCATATTTTTTGAGTAATATAAAATTGGAATTGGAGATTTTAATTTATACAAGCTTCAATTTTCATGAAGGAAAATATTTTGAAAATTTTACTTTTTGAACAATAATTTATTGCATATCGTACTTATATGATATGTATTTTCCATGGGGGAAATTGGCTTTTCGAGAAGTTGTATCAACTGATTTTAAATTCTGATTTTGGATTATAGCCTTGGGTGTAAAAATATTATCTAATTTCGAAAATTGTGAAATTTGAAATTTTCCGTATGTTTAACATGGGGAAAATGGAAAATGAAATTCTTAAAACTGCACGTTTTGGGACCACTTTTTGACCAACTTAATATTTTTTTAGTAATATAAAATTGGAATTGGAGATTCTACTATATACAAGCTTCAATTTCCCTGGTGGAAAAAATTTTGAAAATTTTATTTTTTGAAGAATAATTCAGTGAATATCGTTCCCAACATGCATTTTCCATGTGGGAAATTGGCTTTTCGAGAAGTATTATCAACTGATTTAAAATTTTGATTTTGTATTATAACCCTGGATGTATAAAGATTGTCAAATTTCGAAAATTGTGAAATTTTAAATTTTTCATATGATTAACATGGTAAAAATTGAACATGAAAAATTTAGAAACTGTGTTTTTTGGACCATTTTTTGACCTACTTACTATTTTTGAAGTACTATAAAATTGGAATTGGAGATTCTACTATATACAAGCTTCAATTTCCATGAAGGAAAAAATTTTGAAAATTTTACTTTTGGAACAATAATTCATTGAGCATAGTCCCCTTTGTATTTTCAATGGGGGAAATTGGCTTTTCGAGAAGTAGTATCAATTGATTTTAAATGCTGATTTTGGATTATAACCTTGGGTGTAAAAATATTATCTAATTTCGAAAATTTTGAAATTTGAAATTTTCTATATGTTTAACATGTGGAAAATTGAAAATGAAATTCTTAAAACTGCACGTTTTGGGACCACTTTTTGACCATCTTAATATTTTTTTAGTAATATAAAATTGGAATTGGAGATTCTACTATATACAAACTTCAATTTCCCTAGTGGAAAAAATTTTGAAAATTTTATTTTTTGAACAATAATTCAATGAATATCGTTCCCCCCATGCATTTTCCATGTGGGAAATTGGCTTTTCGAGAAGTATTATCAACTGATTTAAAATTTTGATTTTGGATTATAACGCTGGGTGTATAAAGATTGTCAAATTTAAAAATTGTGAAATTTTAAATTTTTCATATGATTAACATGGTTAAAATTGAACATGAAAAATTAGAAACTGTGTTTTTTGGACCATTTTTTGACCTACTTACTATTTTTGACATACTATAAAATTGGAATTGGAGATTCTACTATATACAAGCTTCAATTTCCATGAAGGAAAAAATTTTGAAAATTTTACGTTTGGAACAATAATTCATTGAGCATAGTCCCCTTTGTATTTTCAATGGGGGAAATTGGCTTTTCGAGAAGTAGTATCAACTGATTTTAAATTCTGATTTTGGATTATAACCTTGGGTGTAAAAAGATAATCTAATTTCAAAAGTTGTGAAATTGGACATTTTCATTACGATTAACATGGGGAAAATTGAAAATTAAATATTTAGAAACTGAACTTTTTGGGGCAACTTTTTTACCAACTTCATATTTTTTGAGTAATATAAAATTGGAATTGGAGATTTTACTTTATAAAAGCTTCAATTTCCCTGAAGGAAAAAATTTTGAAAATTTTACTTTTTGAACAATAATTCATTGAGCATCGTCCCCCATTTACTTCCATTGGGGAAATTGGCTTTTCGAGAAGTAGTATAACTGATTTAAAATTCTGATTTTGGATTATAACCTTGTGTGTAAAAAGATTGTGAAATTTCAAAAATTGTGATATTTGTAATTTTCCATACGATTAAAATATGGAAAATCAAAACTGAAAAATTTAGAAACTGCACTTTTTGGGATCATTTTTTGACTTACATCATATTTTTTAATTAATATAAAATTGGAAGTGGAGATTCTACTATAAACAAGCTTCAAATTTCCTAAAGGAAGAAGTTTTGAAAATTTTACTTTTTGAACAATAATTCATTGAACATAGTCCCCTTTGTATTTTCAATGGGGGAAATTGGCTTTTCGAGAAGTAGTATCAATTGATTTTAAATGCTGATTTTGGATTATAACCTTGGGTGTAAAAATATTATCTAATTTCGAAAATTGTGAAATTTTCTATATGTTTAACATGGGGAAAATTGAAAATGAAATTCTTAAAACTGCACGTTTTGGGACCACTTTTTGACCAACTTAATATTTTTTTAGTAATATAAAATTGGAATTGAAGATTCTACTATATACAAGCTTCAATTTCCCTGGTGGAAAAAATTTTGAAAATTTTATTTTTTGAACAATAATTCAATGAATATCGTTCCCCCCATGCATTTTCCATGTGGGAAATTGGCTTTTCGAGAAGTATTATCAACTGATTTAAAATTTTGATTTTGGATTATAACGCTGGGTGTATAAAGATTGTCAAATTTAAAAATTGTGAAATTTTAAATTTTTCATATGATTAACATGGTTAAAATTGAACATGAAAAATTTAGAAACTGTGTTTTTTGGACCATTTTTTGACCTACTTACTATTTTTGAAGTACTATAAAATTGGAATTGGAGATTCTACTATATACAAGCTTCAATTTCCATGAAGGAAAAAATTTTGAAAATTTTACGTTTGGAACAATAATTCATTGAGCATAGTCCCCTTTGTATTTTCAATGGGGGAAATTGGCTTTTCGAGAAGTAGTATCAACTGATTTTAAATTCTGATTTTGGATTATAACCTTGGGTGTAAAAAGATAATCTAATTTCAAAAATTGTGAAATTGGACATTTTCATTACGATTAACATGGGGAAAATTGAAAATTAAATATTTAGAAACTGAACTTTTTGGGGCAACTTTTTTACCAACTTCATATTTTTTGAGTAATATAAAATAGGAATTGGAGATTTTACTTTATAAAAGCTTCAATTTCCCTGAAGGAAAAAATTTTGAAAATTTTACTTTTTGAACAATAATTCATTGAGCATCGTCCCCCATTTACTTCCATTGGGGAAATTGTCTTTTCGAGAAGTAGTATAACTGATTTAAAATTCTGATTTTGGATTATAACCTTGTGTGTAAAAAGATTGTGAAATTTCAAAAATTGTGATATTTGTAATTTTCCATACGATTAAAATATGGAAAATCAAAACTGAAAAATTTAGAAACTGCACTTTTTGGGATCATTTTTTGACTTACATCATATTTTTTAATTAATATAAAATTGGAAGTGGAGATTCTACTATAAACAAGCTTCAAATTTCCTAAAGGAAAAAATTTTGAAAATTTTACTTTTTGAACAATAATTCATTGAGCATAGACCCCTTTGTATTTTCAATGGGGGAAATTGGCTTTTCGAGAAGTAGTATCAATTGATTTTAAATGCTGATTTTGGATTATAACCTTGGGTGTAAAAATATTATCTAATTCGAAAATTGTGAAATTTGAAATTTTCTATATGTTTAACATGGGGAAAATTGAAAATGAAATTCTTAAAACTGCACGTTTTGAGACCACTTTTTGAATAACTTAATATTTTTTTAGTAATATAAAATTGGAATTGGAGATTCTACTATATACAAGCTTCAATTTCCCTAGTGGAAAAAATTTTGAAAATTTTATTTTTTGAACAATAATTCAATGAATATCGTTCCCCCCATGTATTCCATGTGGGAAATTGGCTTTTCGAGAAGTATTATCAACTGATTTAAAATTTTGATTTTGGATTATAACGCTGGGTGTATAAAGATTGTCAAATTTCGAAAATTGTGAAATTTTAAATTTTTCATATGATTAACATGGTTAAAATTGAACATGAAAAATTTAGAAACTGTGTTTTTTGGACCATTTTTTGACCTACTTACTATTTTTGAAGTACTATAAAATTGGAATTGGAGATTCTACTATATACAAGCTTCAATTTCCATGAAGGAAAAAATTTTGAAAATTTTACGTTTGGAACAATAATTCATTGAGCATAGTCCCCTTTGTATTTTCAATGGGTGAAATTGGCTTTTCGAGAAGTAGTATCAACTGATTTTAAATTCTGATTTTGGATTATAACCTTGGGTGTAAAAAGATAATCTAATTTCAAAAATTGTGAAATTGGACATTTTCATTACGATTAACATGGGGAAAATTGAAAATTAAATATTTAGAAACTGAACTTTTTGGGGCAACTTTTTTACCAACTTCATATTTTTTGAGTAATATAAAATTGGAATTGGAGATTTTACTTTATAAAAGCTTCAATTTCCCTGAAGGAAAAAATTTTGAAAATTTTACTTTTTGAACAATAATTCATTGAGCATCGTCCCCCATTTACTTCCATTGGGGAAATTGGCTTTTCGAGAAGTAGTATAACTGATTTAAAATTCTGATTTTGGATTATAACCTTGTGTGTAAAAAGATTGTGAAATTTCAAAAATTGTGATATTTGTAATTTTCCATACGATTAAAATATGGAAAATCAAAACTGAAAAATTTAGAAACTGCACTTTTTGGGATCATTTTTTGACTTACATCATATTTTTTAATTAATATAAAATTGGAAGTGGAGATTCTACTATAAACAAGCTTCAAATTTCCTAAAGGAAAAAATTTTGAAAATTTAACTTTTTGAACAATAATTCATTGAACATAGTCCCCTTTGTATTTTCAGTGGGGGAAATTGGCTTTTCGAGAAGTAGTATCAATTGATTTTAAATGCTGATTTTGGATTATAACCTTGGGTGTAAAAATATTATCTAATTTCGAAAATTGTGAAATTTGAAATTTTCTATATGTTTAACATGGGGAAAATTGAAAATGAAATTCTTAAAACTGCACGTTTTGGGACCACTTTTTGACCAACTTAATATTTTTTTAGTAATATAAAATTGGAATTGGAGATTCTACTATATAAAAGCTTCAATTTCCATGAAGGAAAAAATTTTGAAAATTTTACGTTTGGAACAATAATTCATTGAGCATAGTCCCCTTTGTATTTTCAATGGGGGAAATTGGCTTTTCGAGAAGTAGTATCAACTGATTTTAAATTCTGATTTTGGATTATAACCTTGGGTGTAAAAAGATAATCTAATTTCAAAAATTGTGAAATTGGACATTTTCATTACGATTAACATGGGGAAAATTGAAAATTAAATATTTAGAAACTGAACTTTTTGGGGCAACTTTTTGACCAACTTCATATTTTTTGAGTAATATAAAATTGGAATTGGAGATTTTACTTTATACAAGCTTCAATTTTCATGAAGGAAAATATTTTGAAAATTTTACTTTTTGAACAATAATTTATTGCATATCGTCCCCCTATGTATTTTCCATTGGGGAAATTGGCTTTTCGAGAAGTAGTATCAATTGATTTTAAATTCTGATTTTGGATTATAACCTTGGGTGTAAAAATATTATCTAATTTCGAAAATTGTGAAATTGGACATTTTCATTACGATTAACATGGGGAAAATTGAAAATTAAATATTTAGAAACTGAACTTTTTGGGGCAACTTTTTTACCAACTTCATATTTTTTGAGTAATATAAAATTGGAATTGGAGAGTTTACTTAATAAAAGCTTCAATTTCCCTGAAGGAAAAAATTTTGAAAATTTTACTTTTTGAACAATAATTCATTGAGCATCGTCCCCCATTTACTTACATTGGGGAAATTGGCTTTTCGAGAAGTAGTAAAACTGATTTAAAATTCTGATTTTGGATTATAACCTTGTGTGTAAAAAGATTGTGAAATTTCAAAAATTGTGATATTTGTAATTTTCCATACGATTAAAATATGGAAAATCAAAATTGAAAAATTTAGAAACTGCACTTTTTGGGATCATTTTTTGACTTACATCATATTTTTTAATTAATATAAAATTGGAAGTGGAGATTCTACTATAAACAAGCTTTAAATTTCCTAAAGGAAAAAATTTTGAAAATTTTACTTTTTGAACAATAATTCATTGAACATAGTCCCCTTTGTATTTTCAATGGGGGAAATTGGCTTTTCGAGAAGTAGTATCAATTGATTTTAAATACTGATTTTGGATTATAACCTTGGGTGTAAAAATATTATCTAATTTCGAAAATTGTGAAATTTTCTATATGTTTAACATGGGGAAAATTGAAAATGAAATTCTTAAAACTGCACGTTTTGGGACCACTTTTTGACCAACTTAATATTTTTTTAGTAATATAAAATTGGAATTGGAGATTCTACTATATACAAGCTTCAATTTCCCTGGTGGAAAAAATTTTGAAAATTTTATTTTTTGAACAATAATTCAATGAATATCGTTCCCCCCATGCATTTTCCATGTGGGAAATTGGCTTTTCGAGAAGTATTATCAACTGATTTAAAATTTTGATTTTGGATTATAACGCTGGGTGTATAAAGATTGTCAAATTTTGAAAATTGTGAAATTTTAAATTTTTTATATGATTAACATGGTTAAAATTGAACATGAAAAATTTAGAAACTGTGTTTTTTGGACCATTTTTTGACCTACTTACTATTTTTGAAGTACTATAAAATTGGAATTGGAGATTCTACTATATACAAGCTTCAATTTCCATGAAGGAAAAAAATTTGAAAATTTTACGTTTGGAACAATAATTCATTGAGCATAGTCCCCTTTGTATTTTCAATGGGGGAAATTGGCTTTTCGAGAAGTAGTATCAACTGATTTTAAATTCTGATTTTGGATTATAACCTTGGGTGTAAAAAGATAATCTAATTTCAAAAATTGTGAAATTGGACATTTTCATTACGATTAACATGGGGAAAATTGAAAATTAAATATTTAGAAACTGAACTTTTTGGGGCAACTTTTTTACCAACTTCATATTTTTTGAGTAATATAAAATTGGAATTGGAGATTTTACTTTATAAAAGCTTCAATTTCCCTGAAGGAAAAAATTTTGAAAATTTTACTTTTTGAACAATAATTCATTGAGCATCGTCCCCCATTTACTTCCATTGGGGAAATTGGCTTTTCGAGAAGTAGTATAACTGATTTAAAATTCTGATTTTGGATTATAACCTTGTGTGTAAAAAGATTGTGAAATTTCAAAAATTGTGATATTTGTAATTTTCCATACGATTAAAATATGGAAAATCAAAATTGAAAAATTTAGAAACTGCACTTTTTGGGATCATTTTTTGACTTACATCATATTTTTTAATTAATATAAAATTGGAAGTGGAGATTCTACTATAAACAAGCTTCAAATTTCCTAAAGGAAAAAATTTTGAAAATTTTACTTTTTGAACAATAATTCATTGAACATAGTCCCCTTTGTATTTTCAATGGGGGAAATTGGCTTTTCGAGAAGTAGTATCAATTGATTTTAAATGCTGATTTTGGATTATAACCTTGGGTGTAAAAATATTATCTAATTCGAAAATTGTGAAATTTGAAATTTTCTATATGTTTAACATGGGGAAAATTGAAAATGAAATTCTTAAAACTGCACGTTTTGGGACCACTTTTTGAATAACTTAATATTTTTTTAGTAATATAAAATTGGAATTGGAGATTCTACTATATACAAGCTTCAATTTCCCTAGTGGAAAAAATTTTGAAAATTTTATTTTTTGAACAATAATTCAATGAATATCGTTCCCCCCATGCATTTTCCATCTGGGAAATTGGCTTTTCGAGAAGTATTATCAACTGATTTAAAATTTTGATTTTGGATTATAACGCTGGGTGTATAAAGATTGTCAAATTTCGAAAATTGTGAAATTTTAAATTTTTCATATGATTAACATGGTTAAAATTGAACATGAAAAATTTAGAAACTGTGTTTTTTGGACCATTTTTTGACCTACTTACTATTTTTGAAGTACTATAAAATTGGAATTGGAGATTCTACTATATACAAGCTTCAATTTCCATGAAGGAAAAAATTTTGAAAATTTTACGTTTGGAACAATAATTCATTGAGCATAGTCCCCTTTGTATTTTCAATGGGTGAAATTGGCTTTTCGAGAAGTAGTATCAACTGATTTTGGATTATAACCTTGGGTGTAAAAAGATAATCTAATTTCAAAAATTGTGAAATTGGACATTTTCATTACGATTAACATGGGGAAAATTGAAAATTAAATATTTAGAAACTGAACTTTTTGGGGCAACTTTTTTACCAACTTCATATTTTTTGAGTAATATAAAATTGGAATTGGAGATTTTACTTTATAAAAGCTTCAATTTCCCTGAAGGAAAAAATTTTGAAAATTTTACTTTTTGAACAATAATTCATTGAGCATCGTCCCCCATTTACTTCCATTGGGGAAATTGGCTTTTCGAGAAGTAGTATAACTGATTTAAAATTCTGATTTTGGATTATAACCTTGTGTGTAAAAAGATTGTGAAATTTCAAAAATTGTGATATTTGTAATTTTCCATACGATTAATTGGAAGTGGAGATTCTACTATAAACAAGCTTCAAATTTCCTAAAGGAAAAAATTTTGAAAATTTTACTTTTTGAACAATAATTCATTGAGCATCGTCCCCCATTTACTTCCATTGGGGAAATTGGCTTTTCGAGAAGTAGTATAACTGATTTAAAATCCTGATTTTGGATTATAACCGTGTGTGTAAAAAGATTGTGAAATTTCAAAAATTGTGATATTTGTAATTTTCCATACGATTAAAATATGGAAAATCAAAATTGAAAAATTTAGAAACTGCACTTTTTGGGATCATTTTTTGACTTACATCATATTTTTTAATTAATATAAAATTGGAAGTGGAGATTCTACTATAAACAAGGTTCAAATTTCCTAAAGGAAAAAATTTTGAAAATTTTACTTTTTGAACAATAATTCATTGAACATAGTCCCCTTTGTATTTTCAATGGGGGAAATTGGCTTTTCGAGAAGTAGTATCAATTGATTTTAAATGCTGATTTTGGATTATAACCTTGGGTGTAAAAATATTATCTAATTTCGAAAATTGTGAAATTTGAAATTTTCTATATGTTTAACATGGGAAAAATTGAAAATTAAATATTTAGAAACTGAACTTTTTGGGGCAACTTTTTGACCCACTTCATATTTTTTGAGTAATATAAAATTGGAATTGGAGATTTTAATTTATACAAGCTTCAATTTTCATGAAGGAAAATATTTTGAAAATTTTACTTTTTGAACAATAATTTATTGCATATCGTACTTATATGATATGTATTTTCCATGGGGGAAATTGGCTTTTCGAGAAGTTGTATCAACTGATTTTAAATTCTGATTTTGGATTATAACCTTGGGTGTAAAAATATTATCTAATTTCGAAAATTGTGAATTTTGAAATTTTCTATATGTTTAACATGGGGAAAATTGAAAATTAAATATTTAGAAACTGAACTTTTTGGGGCAACTTTTTTACCAACTTCATATTTTTTGAGTAATATAAAATTGGAATTGGAGATTTTACTTTATAAAAGCTTCAATTTCCCTGAAGGAAAAAATTTTGAAAATTTTACTTTTTGAACAATAATTCATTGAGCATCGTCCCCCATTTACTTCCATTGGGGAAATTGGCTTTTCGAGAAGTAGTATAACTGATTTAAAATTCTGATTTTGGATTATAACCTTGTGTGTAAAAAGATTGTGAAATTTCAAAAATTGTGATATTTGTAATTTTCCATACGATTAAAATATGGAAAATCAAAACTGAAAAATTTAGAAACTGCACTTTTTGGGATCATTTTTTGACTTACATCATATTTTTTAATTAATATAAAATTGGAAGTGGAGATTCTACTATAAACAAGGTTCAAATTTCCTAAAGGAAAAAATTTTGAAAATTTTACTTTTTGAACAATAATTCATTGAACATAGTCCCCTTTGTATTTTCAATGGGGGAAATTGGCTTTTCGAGAAGTAGTATCAATTGATTTTAAATGCTGATTTTGGATTATAACCTTGGGTGTAAAAATATTATCTAATTTCGAAAATTGTGAAATTTGAAATTTTCTATATGTTTAACATGGGGAAAATTGAAAATGAAATTCTTAAAACTGCACGTTTTGGGACCACTTTTTGACCAACTTAATATTTTTTTAGTAATATAAAATTGGAATTGGAGATTCTACTATATACAAGCTTCAATTTCCCTGGTGGAAAAAATTTTGAAAATTTTATTTTTTGAACAATAATTCAATGAATATCGTTCCCCCCATGCATTTTACATGTGGGAAATTGGCTTTTCGAGAAGTATTATCAACTGATTTAGAATTTTGATTTTGGATTATAACGCTGGGTGTATAAAGATTGTCAAATTTAAAAATTGTGAAATTTTAAATTTTTCATATGATTAACATGGTTAAAATTGAACATGAAAAATTTAGAAACTGTGTTTTTTGGACCATTTTTTGACCTACTTACTATTTTTGAAGTACTATAAAATTGGAATTGGAGATTCTACTATATACAAGCTTCAATTTCCATGAAGGAAAAAATTTTGAAAATTTTACTTTTGGAACAATAATTTATTGCATATCGTCCCCCTATGTATTTTCCATGGGGGAAATTGGCTTTTCGAGAAGTAGTATCAATTGATTTTAAATTCTGATTTTGGATTATAACCTTGGGTGTAAAAATATTATCTAATTTCGAAAATTGTGAAATTTGAAATTTTCCATATGTTTAACATGGGGAAAATTGAAAATGAAATTCTTAAAACTGCACGTTTTGGGACCACTTTTTGACCAACTTAATATTTTTTTAGTAATATAAAATTGGAATTGGAGATTCTACTATATACAAGTTTCAATTTCCCTGGTGGAAAAAATTTTGAAAATTTTACTTTTTGAACAATAATTCTTTGAACATAGTCCCCTTTGTATTTTCCATGGGGGAAATTGGCTTTTCGAGAAGTTGTATCAACTGATTTTAAATTCTGATTTTGGATTATAACCTTGGGTGTAAAAATATTATCTAATTTCGAAAATTGTGAATTTTGAAATTTTCTATATGTTTAACATGGAGAAAATTGAAAATGAAATTCTTAAAACTGCACGTTTTGGGACCACTTTTTGACCAACTTAATATTTTTTTAGTAATATAAAATTGGAATTGGAGATTCTACTATATACAAGCTTCAATTTCCCTGGTGGAAAAAATTTTGAAAATTTTATTTTTTGAACAATAATTCAATGAATATCGTTCCCCCCATGCATTTTAAATGTGGGAAATTGGCTTTTCGAGAAGTTGTATCAACTGATTTTAAATGCTGAATTTGGATTATAACCTTGGGTGTAAAAATATTATCTAATTTCGAAAATTTTGAAATTTGAAATTTTCTATATGTTTAACATGGGGAAAATTGAAAATTAAATATTTAGAAACTGAACTTTTTGGGGCAACTTTTTGACACACTTCATATTTTTTGAGTAATATAAAATTGGAATTGGAGATTTTAATTTATACAAGCTTCAATTTTCATGAAGGAAAATATTTTGAAAATTTTACTTTTTGAACAATAATTTATTGCATATCGTACTTATATGATATGTATTTTCCATGGGGGAAATTGGCTTTTCGAGAAGTTGTATCAACTGATTTTAAATTCTGATTTTGGATTATAGCCTTGGGTGTAAAAATATTATCTAATTTCGAAAATTGTGAAATTTGAAATTTTCCGTATGTTTAACATGGGGAAAATGGAAAATGAAATTCTTAAAACTGCACGTTTTGGGACCACTTTTTGACCAACTTAATATTTTTTTAGTAATATAAAATTGGAATTGGAGATTCTACTATATACAAGCTTCAATTTCCCTGGTGGAAAAAATTTTGAAAATTTTATTTTTTGAAGAATAATTCAGTGAATATCGTTCCCAACATGCATTTTCCATGTGGGAAATTGGCTTTTCGAGAAGTATTATCAACTGATTTAAAATTTTGATTTTGTATTATAACCCTGGATGTATAAAGATTGTCAAATTTCGAAAATTGTGAAATTTTAAATTTTTCATATGATTAACATGGTAAAAATTGAACATGAAAAATTTAGAAACTGTGTTTTTTGGACCATTTTTTGACCTACTTACTATTTTTGAAGTACTATAAAATTGGAATTGGAGATTCTACTATATACAAGCTTCAATTTCCATGAAGGAAAAAATTTTGAAAATTTTACTTTTGGAACAATAATTCATTGAGCATAGTCCCCTTTGTATTTTCAATGGGGGAAATTGGCTTTTCGAGAAGTAGTATCAACTGATTTTAAATTCTGATTTTGGATTATAACCTTGGGTGTAAAAAGATAATCTAATTTCAAAAATTGTGAAATTGGACATTTTCATTACGATTAACATGGGGAAAATTGAAAATTAAATATTTAGAAACTGAACTTTTTGGGGCAACTTTTTGACCAACTTCATATTTTTTGAGTAATATAAAATTGGAATTGGAGATTTTACTTTATAAAAGCTTCAATTTCCCTGAAGGAAAAAATTTTGAAAATTTTACTTTTTGAACAATAATTCATTGAGCATCGTCCCCCATTTACTTCCATTGGGGAAATTGGCTTTTCGAGAAGTAGTATAACTGATTTAAAATTCAGATTTTGGATTATAACCTTGTGTGTAAAAAGATTGTGAAATTTCAAAAATTGTGATATTTGTAATTTTCCATACGATTAAAATATGGAAAATCAAAACTGAAAAATTTAGAAACTGCACTTTTTGGGATCATTTTTTGACTTACATCATATTTTTTAATTAATATAAAATTGGAATTGGAGATTCTACTATAAACAAGCTTCAAATTTCCTAAAGGAAAAAATTTTGAAAATTTTACTTTTTGAACAATAATTCAATAAACATAGTCCCCTTTGTATTTTCAATGGGGGAAATTGGCTTTTCGAGAAGTAGTATCAATTGATTTTAAATGCTGATTTTGGATTATAACCTTGGGTGTAAAAATATTATCTAATTTCGAAAATTTTGAAATTTGAAATTTTCTATATGTTTAACATGTGGAAAATTGAAAATGAAATTCTTAAAACTGCACGTTTTGGGACCACTTTTTGACCATCTTAATATTTTTTTAGTAATATAAAATTGGAATTGGAGATTCTACTATATACAAACTTCAATTTCCCTAGTGGAAAAAATTTTGAAAATTTTATTTTTTGAACAATAATTCAATGAATATCGTTCCCCCCATGCATTTTCCATGTGGGAAATTGGCTTTTCGAGAAGTATTATCAACTGATTTAAAATTTTGATTTTGGATTATAACGCTGGGTGTATAAAGATTGTCTAATTTCGAAAATTGTGAAATTTTAAATTTTTCATATGATTAACATGGTTAAAATTGAACATGAAAAATTTAGAAACTGTGTTTTTTGGACCATTTTTTGACCTACTTACTATTTTTGAAGTACTATAAAATTGGAATTGGAGATTCTACTATATACAAGCTTCAATTTCCATGAAGGAAAAAATTTTGAAAATTTTACGTTTGGAACAATAATTCATTGAGCATAGTCCCCTTTGTATTTTCAATGGGGGAAATTGGCTTTTCGAGAAGTAGTATCAACTGATTTTAAATTCTGATTTTGGATTATAACCTTGGGTGTAAAAAGATAATCTAATTTCAAAAATTGTGAAATTGGACATTTTCATTACGATTAACATGGGGAAAATTGAAAATTAAATATTTAGAAACTGAACTTTTTGGGGCAACTTTTTTACAAACTTCATATTTTTTGAGTAATATAAAATTGGAATTGGAGATTTTACTTTATAAAAGCTTCAATTTCCCTATAGGACAAAATTTTGAAAATTTTACTTTTTGAACAATAATTCATTGAGCATCGTCCCCCATTTACTTCAATTGGGGAAATTGTCTTTTCGAGAAGTAGTATAACTGATTTAAAATTCTGATTTTGGATTATAACCTTGTGTGTAAAAAGATTGTGAAATTTCAAAAATTGTGATATTTGTAATTTTCCATACGATTAAAATATGGAAAATCAAAACTGAAAAATTTAGAAACTGCACTTTTTGGGATCATTTTTTGACTTACATCATATTTTTTAATTAATATAAAATTGGAAGTGGAGATTCTACTATAAACAAGCTTCAAATTTCCTAAAGGAAAAAATTTTGAAAATTTTACTTTTTGAACAATAATTCATTGAGCATAGACCCCTTTGTATTTTCAATGGGGGAAATTGGCTTTTCGAGAAGTAGTATCAATTGATTTTAAATGCTGATTTTGGATTATAACCTTGGGTGTAAAAATATTATCTAATTCGAAAATTGTGAAATTTGAAATTTTCTATATGTTTAACATGGGGAAAATTGAAAATGAAATTCTTAAAACTGCACGTTTTGGGACCACTTTTTGACCAACTTAATATTTTTTTAGTAATATAAAATTGGAATTGGAGATTCTACTATATACAAGCTTCAATTTCCCTGGTGGAAAAAATTTTGAAAATTTTATTTTTTGAACAATAATTCAATGAATATCGTTCCCCCCATGCATTTTCCATGTGTGAAATTGGCTTTTCGAGAAGTATTATCAACTGATTTAAAATTTTGATTTTGGATTATAACTCTGGGTGTATAAAGATTGTCAAATTTAAAAATTGTGAAATTTTAAATTTTTCATATGATTAACATGGTTAAAATTGAGCATGAAAAATTTAGAAACTGTGTTTTTTGGACCATTTTTTGACCTACTTACTATTTTTGAAGTACTATAAAATTGGAATTGGAGATTCTACTATATACAAGCTTCAATTTCCATGAAGGAAAAAATTTTGAAAATTTTACTTTTGGAACAATAATTTATTGCATATCGTCCCCCTATGTATTTTCCATGGGGGAAATTGGCTTTTCGAGAAGTAGTATCAATTGATTTTAAATTCTGATTTTGGATTATAACCTTGGGTGTAAAAATATAATCTAATTTCGAAAATTGTGAAATTTGAAATTTTCTATATGTTTAACATGGGGAAAATTGAAAATGAAATTCTTAAAACTGCACGTTTTGGGACCACTTTTTTACCAACTTAATATTTTTTTAGTAATATAAAATTGGAATTGGAGATTCTACTATATACAAGCTTCAATTTCCCTGGTGGAAAAAATTTTGAAAATTTTATTTTTTGAACAATAATTCAATGAATATCGTTCCCCCCATGCATTTTCCATGTGGGAAATTGGCTTTTCGAGAAGTATTATCAACTGATTTAAAATTTTGATTTTGGATTATAACGCTGGGTGTATAAAGATTGTCAAATTTCGAAAATTGTGAAATTTTAAATTTTTCATATGATTAACATGGTTAAAATTGAACATGAAAAATTTAGAAACTGTGTTTTTTGGACCATTTTTTGACCTACTTACTATTTTTGAAGTACTATAAAATTGGAATTGGAGATTCTACTATATACAAGCTTCAATTTCCATGAAGGAAAAAATATTGAAAATTTTACGTTTGGAACAATAATTCATTGAGCATAGTCCCCTTTGTATTTTCAATGGGTGAAATTGGCTTTTCGAGAAGTAGTATCAACTGATTTTAAATTCTGATTTTGGATTATAACCTTGGGTGTAAAAAGATAATCTAATTTCAAAAATTGTGAAATTGGACATTTTCATTACGATTAACATGGGGAAAATTGAAAATTAAATATTTAGAAACTGAACTTTTTGGGGCAACTTTTTTACCAACTTCATATTTTTTGAGTAATATAAAATTGGAATTGGAGATTTTACTTTATAAAAGCTTCAATTTCTCTGAAGGAAAAAATTTTGAAAATTTTACTTTTTGAACAATAATTCATTGAGCATCGTCCCCCATTTACTTCCATTGGGGAAATTGGCTTTTCGAGAAGTAGTATAACTGATTTAAAATTCTGATTTTGGATTATAACCTTGTGTGTAAAAAGATTGTGAAATTTCAAAAATTGTGATATTTGTAATTTTCCATACGATTAAAATATGGAAAATCAAAACTGAAAAATTTAGAAACTGCACTTTTTGGGATCATTTTTTGACTTACATCATATTTTTTAATTAATATAAAATTGGAAGTGGAGATTCTACTATAAACAAGCTTCAAATTTCCTAAAGGAAAAATTTTTGAAAATTTTACTTTTTGAACAATAATTCATTGAACATAGTCCCCTTTGTATTTTCAATGGGGGAAATTGGCTTTTCGAGAAGTAGTATCAATTGATTTTAAATGCTGATTTTGGATTATAAACTTGGGTGTAAAAATATTATCTAATTTCGAAAATTGTGAAATTTGAAATTTTCTATATGTTTAACATGGGGAAAATTGAAAATGAAATTCTTAAAACTGCACGTTTTGGGACCACTTTTTGACCATCTTAATATTTTTTTAGTAATATAAAATTGGAATTGGAGATTCTACTATATACAAACTTCAATTTCCCTAGTGGAAAAAATTTTGAAAATTTTATTTTTTGAACAATAATTCAATGAATATCGTTCCCCCCATGCATTTTCCATGTGGGAAATTGGCTTTTCGAGAAGTATTATCAACTGATTTAAAATTTTGATTTTGGATTATAACGCTGGGTGTATAAAGATTGTCTAATTTCGAAAATTGTGAAATTTTAAATTTTTCATATGATTAACATGGTTAAAATTGAACATGAAAAATTTAGAAACTGTGTTTTTTGGACCATTTTTTGACCTACTTACTATTTTTGAAGTACTATAAAATTGGAATTGGAGATTCTACTATATACAAGCTTCAATTTCCATGAAGGAAAAAATTTTGAAAATTTTACGTTTGGAACAATAATTCATTGAGCATAGTCCCCTTTGTATTTTCAATGGGGGAAATTGGCTTTTCGAGAAGTAGTATCAACTGATTTTAAATTCTGATTTTGGATTATAACCTTGGGTGTAAAAAGATAATCTAATTTCAAAAATTGTGAAATTGGACATTTTCATTACGATTAACATGGGGAAAATTGAAAATTAAATATTTAGAAACTGAACTTTTTGGGGCAACTTTTTTACCAACTTCATATTTTTTGAGTAATATAAAATTGGAATTGGAGATTTTACTTTATAAAAGCTTCAATTTCCCTATAGGACAAAATTTTGAAAATTTTACTTTTTGAACAATAATTCATTGAGCATCGTCCCCCATTTACTTCCATTGGGGAAATTGTCTTTTCGAGAAGTAGTATAACTGATTTAAAATTCTGATTTTGGATTATAACCTTGTGTGTAAAAAGATTGTGAAATTTCAAAAATTGTGATATTTGTAATTTTCCATACGATTAAAATATGGAAAATCAAAACTGAAAAATTTAGAAACTGCACTTTTTGGGATCATTTTTTGACTTACATCATATTTTTTAATTAATATAAAATTGGAAGTGGAGATTCTACTATAAACAAGCTTCAAATTTCCTAAAGGAAAAAATTTTGAAAATTTTACTTTTTGAACAATAATTCATTGAGCATAGACCCCTTTGTATTTTCAATGGGGGAAATTGGCTTTTCGAGAAGTAGTATCAATTGATTTTAAATGCTGATTTTGGATTATAACCTTGGGTGTAAAAATATTATCTAATTCGAAAATTGTGAAATTTGAAATTTTCTATATGTTTAACATGGGGAAAATTGAAAATGAAATTCTTAAAACTGCACGTTTTGGGACCACTTTTTGACCAACTTAATATTTTTTTAGTAATATAAAATTGGAATTGGAGATTCTACTATATACAAGCTTCAATTTCCCTGGTGGAAAAAATTTTGAAAATTTTATTTTTTGAACAATAATTCAATGAATATCGTTCCCCCCATGCATTTTCCATGTGTGAAATTGGCTTTTCGAGAAGTATTATCAACTGATTTAAAATTTTGATTTTGGATTATAACTCTGGGTGTATAAAGATTGTCAAATTTAAAAATTGTGAAATTTTAAATTTTTCATATGATTAACATGGTTAAAATTGAGCATGAAAAATTTAGAAACTGTGTTTTTTGGACCATTTTTTGACCTACTTACTATTTTTGAAGTACTATAAAATTGGAATTGGAGATTCTACTATATACAAGCTTCAATTTCCATGAAGGAAAAAATTTTGAAAATTTTACTTTTGGAACAATAATTTATTGCATATCGTCCCCCTATGTATTTTCCATGGGGGAAATTGGCTTTTCGAGAAGTAGTATCAATTGATTTTAAATTCTGATTTTGGATTATAACCTTGGGTGTAAAAATATAATCTAATTTCGAAAATTGTGAAATTTGAAATTTTCTATATGTTTAACATGGGGAAAATTGAAAATGAAATTCTTAAAACTGCACGTTTTGGGACCACTTTTTTACCAACTTAATATTTTTTTAGTAATATAAAATTGGAATTGGAGATTCTACTATATACAAGCTTCAATTTCCCTGGTGGAAAAAATTTTGAAAATTTTATTTTTTGAACAATAATTCAATGAATATCGTTCCCCCCATGCATTTTCCATGTGGGAAATTGGCTTTTCGAGAAGTATTATCAACTGATTTAAAATTTTGATTTTGGATTATAACGCTGGGTGTATAAAGATTGTCAAATTTCGAAAATTGTGAAATTTTAAATTTTTCATATGATTAACATGGTTAAAATTGAACATGAAAAATTTAGAAACTGTGTTTTTTGGACCATTTTTTGACCTACTTACTATTTTTGAAGTACTATAAAATTGGAATTGGAGATTCTACTATATACAAGCTTCAATTTCCATGAAGGAAAAAATATTGAAAATTTTACGTTTGGAACAATAATTCATTGAGCATAGTCCCCTTTGTATTTTCAATGGGTGAAATTGGCTTTTCGAGAAGTAGTATCAACTGATTTTAAATTCTGATTTTGGATTATAACCTTGGGTGTAAAAAGATAATCTAATTTCAAAAATTGTGAAATTGGACATTTTCATTACGATTAACATGGGGAAAATTGAAAATTAAATATTTAGAAACTGAACTTTTTGGGGCAACTTTTTTACCAACTTCATATTTTTTGAGTAATATAAAATTGGAATTGGAGATTTTACTTTATAAAAGCTTCAATTTCCCTATAGGACAAAATTTTGAAAATTTTACTTTTTGAACAATAATTCATTGAGCATCGTCCCCCATTTACTTCCATTGGGGAAATTGTCTTTTCGAGAAGTAGTATAACTGATTTAAAATTCTGATTTTGGATTATAACCTTGTGTGTAAAAAGATTGTGAAATTTCAAAAATTGTGATATTTGTAATTTTCCATACGATTAAAATATGGAAAATCAAAACTGAAAAATTTAGAAACTGCACTTTTTGGGATCATTTTTTGACTTACATCATATTTTTTAATTAATATAAAATTGGAAGTGGAGATTCTACTATAAACAAGCTTCAAATTTCCTAAAGGAAAAAATTTTGAAAATTTTACTTTTTGAACAATAATTCATTGAGCATAGACCCCTTTGTATTTTCAATGGGGGAAATTGGCTTTTCGAGAAGTAGTATCAATTGATTTTAAATGCTGATTTTGGATTATAACCTTGGGTGTAAAAATATTATCTAATTCGAAAATTGTGAAATTTGAAATTTTCTATATGTTTAACATGGGGAAAATTGAAAATGAAATTCTTAAAACTGCACGTTTTGGGACCACTTTTTGACCAACTTAATATTTTTTTAGTAATATAAAATTGGAATTGGAGATTCTACTATATACAAGCTTCAATTTCCCTGGTGGAAAAAATTTTGAAAATTTTATTTTTTGAACAATAATTCAATGAATATCGTTCCCCCCATGCATTTTCCATGTGTGAAATTGGCTTTTCGAGAAGTATTATCAACTGATTTAAAATTTTGATTTTGGATTATAACTCTGGGTGTATAAAGATTGTCAAATTTAAAAATTGTGAAATTTTAAATTTTTCATATGATTAACATGGTTAAAATTGAGCATGAAAAATTTAGAAACTGTGTTTTTTGGACCATTTTTTGACCTACTTACTATTTTTGAAGTACTATAAAATTGGAATTGGAGATTCTACTATATACAAGCTTCAATTTCCATGAAGGAAAAAATTTTGAAAATTTTACTTTTGGAACAATAATTTATTGCATATCGTCCCCCTATGTATTTTCCATGGGGGAAATTGGCTTTTCGAGAAGTAGTATCAATTGATTTTAAATTCTGATTTTGGATTATAACCTTGGGTGTAAAAATATAATCTAATTTCGAAAATTGTGAAATTTGAAATTTTCTATATGTTTAACATGGGGAAAATTGAAAATGAAATTCTTAAAACTGCACGTTTTGGGACCACTTTTTTACCAACTTAATATTTTTTTAGTAATATAAAATTGGAATTGGAGATTCTACTATATACAAGCTTCAATTTCCCTGGTGGAAAAAATTTTGAAAATTTTATTTTTTGAACAATAATTCAATGAATATCGTTCCCCCCATGCATTTTCCATGTGGGAAATTGGCTTTTCGAGAAGTATTATCAACTGATTTAAAATTTTGATTTTGGATTATAACGCTGGGTGTATAAAGATTGTCAAATTTCGAAAATTGTGAAATTTTAAATTTTTCATATGATTAACATGGTTAAAATTGAACATGAAAAATTTAGAAACTGTGTTTTTTGGACCATTTTTTGACCTACTTACTATTTTTGAAGTACTATAAAATTGGAATTGGAGATTCTACTATATACAAGCTTCAATTTCCATGAAGGAAAAAATATTGAAAATTTTACGTTTGGAACAATAATTCATTGAGCATAGTCCCCTTTGTATTTTCAATGGGGGAAATTGGCTTTTCGAGAAGTAGTATCAACTGATTTTAAATTCTGATTTTGGATTATAACCTTGGGTGTAAAAAGATAATCTAATTTCAAAAATTGTGAAATTGGACATTTTCATTACGATTAACATGGGGAAAATTGAAAATTAAATATTTAGAAACTGAACTTTTTGGGGCAACTTTTTTACCAACTTCATATTTTTTGAGTAATATAAAATAGGAATTGGAGATTTTACTTTATAAAAGCTTCAATTTCCCTGAAGGAAAAAATTTTGAAAATTTTACTTTTTGAACAATAATTCATTGAGCATCGTCCCCCATTTACTTCCATTGGGGAAATTGTCTTTTCGAGAAGTAGTATAACTGATTTAAAATTCTGATTTTGGATTATAACCTTGTGTGTAAAAAGATTGTGAAATTTCAAAAATTGTGATATTTGTAATTTTCCATACGATTAAAATATGGAAAATCAAAACTGAAAAATTTAGAAACTGCACTTTTTGGGATCATTTTTTGACTTACATCATATTTTTTAATTAATATAAAATTGGAAGTGGAGATTCTACTATAAACAAGCTTCAAATTTCCTAAAGGAAAAAATTTTGAAAATTTTACTTTTTGAACAATAATTCATTGAGCATAGACCCCTTTGTATTTTCAATGGGGGAAATTGGCTTTTCGAGAAGTAGTATCAATTGATTTTAAATGCTGATTTTGGATTATAACCTTGGGTGTAAAAATATTATCTAATTCGAAAATTGTGAAATTTGAAATTTTCTATATGTTTAACATGGGGAAAATTGAAAATGAAATTCTTAAAACTGCACGTTTTGGGACCACTTTTTGAATAACTTAATATTTTTTTAGTAATATAAAATTGGAATTGGAGATTCTACTATATACAAGCTTCAATTTCCCTAGTGGAAAAAATTTTGAAAATTTTATTTTTTGAACAATAATTCAATGAATATCGTTCCCCCCATGCATTTTCCATGTGGGAAATTGGCTTTTCGAGAAGTATTATCAACTGATTTAAAATTTTGATTTTGGATTATAACGCTGGGTGTATAAAGATTGTCAAATTTCGAAAATTGTGAAATTTTAAATTTTTCATATGATTAACATGGTTAAAATTGAACATGAAAAATTTAGAAACTGTGTTTTTTGGACCATTTTTTGACCTACTTACTATTTTTGAAGTACTATAAAATTGGAATTGGAGATTCTACTATATACAAGCTTCAATTTCCATGAAGAAAAAAATTTTGAAAATTTTACGTTTGGAACAATAATTCATTGAGCATAGTCCCCTTTGTATTTTCAATGGGTGAAATTGGCTTTTCGAGAAGTAGTATCAACTGATTTTAAATTCTGATTTTGGATTATAACCTTGGGTGTAAAAAGATAATCTAATTTCAAAAATTGTGAAATTGGACATTTTCATTACGATTAACATGGGGAAAATTGAAAATTAAATATTTAGAAACTGAACTTTTTGGGGCAACTTTTTTACCAACTTCATATTTTTTGAGTAATATAAAATTGGAATTGGAGATTTTACTTTATAAAAGCTTCAATTTCCCTGAAGGAAAAAATTTTGAAAATTTTACTTTTTGAACAATAATTCATTGAGCATCGTCCCCCATTTACTTCCATTGGGGAAATTGGCTTTTCGAGAAGTAGTATAACTGATTTAAAATTCTGATTTTGGATTATAACCTTGTGTGTAAAAAGATTGTGGAATTTCAAAAATTGTGATATTTGTAATTTTCCATACGATTAAAATATGGAAAATCAAAACTGAAAAATTTAGAAACTGCACTTTTTGGGATCATTTTTTGACTTACATCATATTTTTTAATTAATATAAAATTGGAAGTGGAGATTCTACTATAAACAAGCTTCAAATTTCCTAAAGGAAAAAATTTTGAAAATTTAACTTTTTGAACAATAATTCATTCAACATAGTCCCCTTTGTATTTTCAGTGGGGGAAATTGGCTTTTCGAGAAGTAGTATCAATTGATTTTAAATGCTGATTTTGGATTATAACCTTGGGTGTAAAAATATTATCTAATTTCGAAAATTGTGAAATTTGAAATTTTCTATATGTTTAACATGGGGAAAATTGAAAATGAAATTCTTAAAACTGCACGTTTTGGGACCACTTTTTGACCAACTTAATATTTTTTTAGTAATATAAAATTGGAATTGGAGATTCTACTATATAAAAGCTTCAATTTCCATGAAGGAAAAAATTTTGAAAATTTTACGTTTGGAACAATAATTCATTGAGCATAGTCCCCTTTGTATTTTCAATGGGGGAAATTGGCTTTTCGAGAAGTAGTATCAACTGATTTTAAATTCTGATTTTGGATTATAACCTTGGGTGTAAAAATATTATCTAATTTCGAAAATTGTGAAATTTTCTATATGTTTAACATGGGGAAAATTGAAAATGAAATTCTTAAAACTGCACGTTTTGGGACCACTTTTTGACCAACTTAATATTTTTTTAGTAATATAAAATTGGAATTGGAGATTCTACTATATACAAGCTTCAATTTCCCTGGTGGAAAAAATTTTGAAAATTTTATTTTTTGAACAATAATTCAATGAATATCGTTCCCCCCATGCATTTTCCATGTGGGAAATTGGCTTTTCGAGAAGTATTATCAACTGATTTAAAATTTTGATTTTGGATTATAACGCTGGGTGTATAAAGATTGTCAAATTTTGAAAATTGTGAAATTTTAAATTTTTTATATGATTAACATGGTTAAAATTGAACATGAAAAATTTAGAAACTGTGTTTTTTGGACCATTTTTTGACCTACTTACTATTTTTGAAGTACTATAAAATTGGAATTGGAGATTCTACTATATACAAGCTTCAATTTCCATGAAGGAAAAAATTTTGAAAATTTTACGTTTGGAACAATAATTCATTGAGCATAGTCCCCTTTGTATTTTCAATGGGTGAAATTGGCTTTTCGAGAAGTAGTATCAACTGATTTTAAATTCTGATTTTGGATTATAACCTTGGGTGTAAAAAGATAATCTAATTTCAAAAATTGTGAAATTGGACATTTTCATTACGATTAACATGGGGAAAATTGAAAATTAAATATTTAGAAACTGAACTTTTTGGGGCAACTTTTTTACCAACTTCATATTTTTTGAGTAATATAAAATTGGAATTGGAGATTTTACTTTATAAAAGCTTCAATTTCCCTGAAGGAAAAAATTTTGAAAATTTTACTTTTTGAACAATAATTCATTGAGCATCGTCCCCCATTTACTTCCATTGGGGA
Source organism: Linyphia triangularis (assembly GCA_963978545.1). Lineage (NCBI taxonomy): Eukaryota > Metazoa > Arthropoda > Arachnida > Araneae > Linyphiidae > Linyphia > Linyphia triangularis. The sequence goes on from OZ021730.1 coordinate 76,696,891, forward strand.
AATTGGCTTTTCGAGAAGTAGTATAACTGATTTAAAATTCTGATTTTGGATTATAACCTTGTGTGTAAAAAGATTGTGAAATTTCAAAAATTGTGATATTTGTAATTTTCCGTACGATTAATTGGAAGTGGAGATTCTACTATAAACAAGCTTCAAATTTCCTAAAGGAAAAAATTTTGAAAATTTTACTTTTTGAACAATAATTCATTGAGCATCGTCCCCCATTTACTTCCATTGGGGAAATTGGCTTTTCGAGAAGTAGTATAACTGATTTAAAATCCTGATTTTGGATTATAACCGTGTGTGTAAAAAGATTGTGAAATTTCAAAAATTGTGATATTTGTAATTTTCCATACGATTAAAATATGGAAAATCAAAATTGAAAAATTTAGAAACTGCACTTTTTGGGATAATTTTTTGACTTACATCATATTTTTTAATTAATATAAAATTGGAAGTGGAGATTCTACTATAAACAAGGTTCAAATTTCCTAAAGGAAAAAATTTTGAAAATTTTACTTTTTGAACAATAATTCATTGAACATAGTCCCCTTTGTATTTTCAATGGGGGAAATTGGCTTTTCGAGAAGTAGTATCAATTGATTTTAAATGCTGATTTTGGATTATAACCTTGGGTGTAAAAATATTATCTAATTTCGAAAATTGTGAAATTTGAAATTTTCTATATGTTTAACATGGGAAAAATTGAAAATTAAATATTTAGAAACTGAACTTTTTGGGGCAACTTTTTGACCCACTTCATATTTTTTGAGTAATATAAAATTGGAATTGGAGATTTTAATTTATACAAGCTTCAATTTTCATGAAGGAAAATATTTTGAAAATTTTACTTTTTGAACAATAATTTATTGCATATCGTACTTATATGATATGTATTTTCCATGGGGGAAATTGGCTTTTCGAGAAGTTGTATCAACTGATTTTAAATTCTGATTTTGGATTATAACCTTGGGTGTAAAAATATTATCTAATTTCGAAAATTGTGAATTTTGAAATTTTCTATATGTTTAACATGGGGAAAATTGAAAATTAAATATTTAGAAACTGAACTTTTTGGGGCAACTTTTTTACCAACTTCATATTTTTTGAGTAATATAAAATTGGAATTGGAGATTTTACTTTATAAAAGCTTCAATTTCCCTGAAGGAAAAAATTTTGAAAATTTTACTTTTTGAACAATAATTCATTGAGCATCGTCCCCCATTTACTTCCATTGGGGAAATTGGCTTTTCGAGAAGTAGTATAACTGATTTAAAATTCTGATTTTGGATTATAACCTTGTGTGTAAAAAGATTGTGAAATTTCAAAAATTGTGATATTTGTAATTTTCCATACGATTAAAATATGGAAAATCAAAACTGAAAAATTTAGAAACTGCACTTTTTGGGATCATTTTTTGACTTACATCATATTTTTTAATTAATATAAAATTGGAAGTGGAGATTCTACTATAAACAAGGTTCAAATTTCCTAAAGGAAAAAATTTTGAAAATTTTACTTTTTGAACAATAATTCATTGAACATAGTCCCCTTTGTATTTTCAATGGGGGAAATTGGCTTTTCGAGAAGTAGTATCAATTGATTTTAAATGCTGATTTTGGATTATAACCTTGGGTGTAAAAATATTATCTAATTTCGAAAATTGTGAAATTTGAAATTTTCTATATGTTTAACATGGGGAAAATTGAAAATGAAATTCTTAAAACTGCACGTTTTGGGACCACTTTTTGACCAACTTAATATTTTTTTAGTAATATAAAATTGGAATTGGAGATTCTACTATATACAAGCTTCAATTTCCCTGGTGGAAAAAATTTTGAAAATTTTACTTTTTGAACAATAATTCATTGAACATAGTCCCCTTTGTATTTTCAATGGGGGAAATTGGCTTTTCGAGAAGTAGTATCAATTGATTTTAAATGCTGATTTTGGATTATAACCTTGGGTGTAAAAATATTATCTAATTTCGAAAATTGTGAAATTTTCTATATGTTTAACATGGGGAAAATTGAAAATGAAATTCTTAAAACTGCACGTTTTGGGACCACTTTTTGACCAACTTAATATTTTTTTAGTAATATAAAATTGGAATTGAAGATTCTACTATATACAAGCTTCAATTTCCCTGGTGGAAAAAATTTTGAAAATTTTATTTTTTGAACAATAATTCAATGAATATCGTTCCCCCCATGCATTTTCCATGTGGGAAATTGGCTTTTCGAGAAGTATTATCAACTGATTTAAAATTTTGATTTTGGATTATAACGCTGGGTGTATAAAGATTGTCAAATTTAAAAATTGTGAAATTTTAAATTTTTCATATGATTAACATGGTTAAAATTGAACATGAAAAATTTAGAAACTGTGTTTTTTGGACCATTTTTTGACCTACTTACTATTTTTGAAGTACTATAAAATTGGAATTGGAGATTCTACTATATACAAGCTTCAATTTCCATGAAGGAAAAAATTTTGAAAATTTTACGTTTGGAACAATAATTCATTGAGCATAGTCCCCTTTGTATTTTCAATGGGGGAAATTGGCTTTTCGAGAAGTAGTATCAACTGATTTTAAATTCTGATTTTGGATTATAACCTTGGGTGTAAAAAGATAATCTAATTTCAAAAATTGTGAAATTGGACATTTTCATTACGATTAACATGGGGAAAATTGAAAATTAAATATTTAGAAACTGAACTTTTTGGGGCAACTTTTTTACCAACTTCATATTTTTTGAGTAATATAAAATAGGAATTGGAGATTTTACTTTATAAAAGCTTCAATTTCCCTGAAGGAAAAAATTTTGAAAATTTTACTTTTTGAACAATAATTCATTGAGCATCGTCCCCCATTTACTTCCATTGGGGAAATTGTCTTTTCGAGAAGTAGTATAACTGATTTAAAATTCTGATTTTGGATTATAACCTTGTGTGTAAAAAGATTGTGAAATTTCAAAAATTGTGATATTTGTAATTTTCCATACGATTAAAATATGGAAAATCAAAACTGAAAAATTTAGAAACTGCACTTTTTGGGATCATTTTTTGACTTACATCATATTTTTTAATTAATATAAAATTGGAAGTGGAGATTTTACTATAAACAAGCTTCAAATTTCCTAAAGGAAAAAATTTTGAAAATTTTACTTTTTGAACAATAATTCATTGAGCATAGACCCCTTTGTATTTTCAATGGGGGAAATTGGCTTTTCGAGAAGTAGTATCAATTGATTTTAAATGCTGATTTTGGATTATAACCTTGGGTGTAAAAATATTATCTAATTCGAAAATTGTGAAATTTGAAATTTTCTATATGTTTAACATGGGGAAAATTGAAAATGAAATTCTTAAAACTGCACGTTTTGGGACCACTTTTTGAATAACTTAATATTTTTTTAGTAATATAAAATTGGAATTGGAGATTCTACTATATAAAAGCTTCAATTTCCATGAAGGAAAAAATTTTGAAAATTTTACGTTTGGAACAATAATTCATTGAGCATAGTCCCCTTTGTATTTTCAATGGGGGAAATTGGCTTTTCGAGAAGTAGTATCAACTGATTTTAAATTCTGATTTTGGATTATAACCTTGGGTGTAAAAAGATAATCTAATTTCAAAAATTGTGAAATTGGACATTTTCATTACGATTAACATGGGGAAAATTGAAAATTAAATATTTAGAAACTGAACTTTTTGGGGCAACTTTTTGACCAACTTCATATTTTTTGAGTAATATAAAATTGGAATTGGAGATTTTACTTTATACAAGCTTCAATTTTCATGAAGGAAAATATTTTGAAAATTTTACTTTTTGAACAATAATTTATTGCATATCGTCCCCCTATGTATTTTCCATTGGGGAAATTGGCTTTTCGAGAAGTAGTATCAATTGATTTTAAATTCTGATTTTGGATTATAACCTTGGGTGTAAAAATATTATCTAATTTCGAAAATTGTGAAATTGGACATTTTCATTACGATTAACATGGGGAAAATTGAAAATTAAATATTTAGAAACTGAACTTTTTGGGGCAACTTTTTTACCAACTTCATATTTTTTGAGTAATATAAAATTGGAATTGGAGATTTTACTTAATAAAAGCTTCAATTTCCCTGAAGGAAAAAATTTTGAAAATTTTACTTTTTGAACAATAATTCATTGAGCATCGTCCCCCATTTACTTACATTGGGGAAATTGGCTTTTCGAGAAGTAGTAAAACTGATTTAAAATTCTGATTTTGGATTATAACCTTGTGTGTAAAAAGATTGTGAAATTTCAAAAATTGTGATATTTGTAATTTTCCATACGATTAAAATATGGAAAATCAAAATTGAAAAATTTAGAAACTGCACTTTTTGGGATCATTTTTTGACTTACATCATATTTTTTAATTAATATAAAATTGGAAGTGGAGATTCTACTATAAACAAGGTTCAAATTTCCTAAAGGAAAAAATTTTGAAAATTTTACTTTTTGAACAATAATTCATTGAACATAGTCCCCTTTGTATTTTCAATGGGGGAAATTGGCTTTTCGAGAAGTAGTATCAATTGATTTTAAATACTGATTTTGGATTATAACCTTGGGTGTAAAAATATTATCTAATTTCGAAAATTGTGAAATTTTCTATATGTTTAACATGGGGAAAATTGAAAATGAAATTCTTAAAACTGCACGTTTTGGGACCACTTTTTGACCAACTTAATATTTTTTTAGTAATATAAAATTGGAATTGGAGATTCTACTATATACAAGCTTCAATTTCCCTAGTGGAAAAAATTTTGAAAATTTTATTTTTTGAACAATAATTCAATGAATATCGTTCCCCCCATGCATTTTCCATCTGGGAAATTGGCTTTTCGAGAAGTATTATCAACTGATTTAAAATTTTGATTTTGGATTATAACGCTGGGTGTATAAAGATTGTCAAATTTCGAAAATTGTGAAATTTTAAATTTTTCATATGATTAACATGGTTAAAATTGAACATGAAAAATTTAGAAACTGTGTTTTTTGGACCATTTTTTGACCTACTTACTATTTTTGAAGTACTATAAAATTGGAATTGGAGATTCTACTATATACAAGCTTCAATTTCCATGAAGGAAAAAATTTTGAAAATTTTACGTTTGGAACAATAATTCATTGAGCATAGTCCCCTTTGTATTTTCAATGGGTGAAATTGGCTTTTCGAGAAGTAGTATCAACTGATTTTAAATTCTGATTTTGGATTATAACCTTGGGTGTAAAAAGATAATCTAATTTCAAAAATTGTGAAATTGGACATTTTCATTACGATTAACATGGGGAAAATTGAAAATTAAATATTTAGAAACTGAACTTTTTGGGGCAACTTTTTTACCAACTTCATATTTTTTGAGTAATATAAAATTGGAATTGGAGATTTTACTTTATAAAAGCTTCAATTTCCCTGAAGGAAAAAATTTTGAAAATTTTACTTTTTGAACAATAATTCATTGAGCATCGTCCCCCATTTACTTCCATTGGGGAAATTGGCTTTTCGAGAAGTAGTATAACTGATTTAAAATTCTGATTTTGGATTATAACCTTGTGTGTAAAAAGATTGTGAAATTTCAAAAATTGTGATATTTGTAATTTTCCATACGATTAATTGGAAGTGGAGATTCTACTATAAACAAGCTTCAAATTTCCTAAAGGAAAAAATTTTGAAAATTTTACTTTTTGAACAATAATTCATTGAGCATCGTCCCCCATTTACTTCCATTGGGGAAATTGGCTTTTCGAGAAGTAGTATAACTGATTTAAAATCCTGATTTTGGATTATAACCGTGTGTGTAAAAAGATTGTGAAATTTCAAAAATTGTGATATTTGTAATTTTCCATACGATTAAAATATGGAAAATCAAAATTGAAAAATTTAGAAACTGCACTTTTTGGGATCATTTTTTGACTTACATCATATTTTTTAATTAATATAAAATTGGAAGTGGAGATTCTACTATAAACAAGGTTCAAATTTCCTAAAGGAAAAAATTTTGAAAATTTTACTTTTTGAACAATAATTCATTGAACATAGTCCCCTTTGTATTTTCAATGGGGGAAATTGGCTTTTCGAGAAGTAGTATCAATTGATTTTAAATGCTGATTTTGGATTATAACCTTGGGTGTAAAAATATTATCTAATTTCGAAAATTGTGAAATTTGAAATTTTCTATATGTTTAACATGGGAAAAATTGAAAATTAAATATTTAGAAACTGAACTTTTTGGGGCAACTTTTTGACCCACTTCATATTTTTTGAGTAATATAAAATTGGAATTGGAGATTTTAATTTATACAAGCTTCAATTTTCATGAAGGAAAATATTTTGAAAATTTTACTTTTTGAACAATAATTTATTGCATATCGTACTTATATGATATGTATTTTCCATGGGGGAAATTGGCTTTTCGAGAAGTTGTATCAACTGATTTTAAATTCTGATTTTGGATTATAACCTTGGGTGTAAAAATATTATCTAATTTCGAAAATTGTGAATTTTGAAATTTTCTATATGTTTAACATGGGGAAAATTGAAAATTAAATATTTAGAAACTGAACTTTTTGGGGCAACTTTTTTACCAACTTCATATTTTTTGAGTAATATAAAATTGGAATTGGAGATTTTACTTTATAAAAGCTTCAATTTCCCTGAAGGAAAAAATTTTGAAAATTTTACTTTTTGAACAATAATTCATTGAGCATCGTCCCCCATTTACTTCCATTGGGGAAATTGGCTTTTCGAGAAGTAGTATAACTGATTTAAAATTCTGATTTTGGATTATAACCTTGTGTGTAAAAAGATTGTGAAATTTCAAAAATTGTGATATTTGTAATTTTCCATACGATTAAAATATGGAAAATCAAAACTGAAAAAGTTAGAAACTGCACTTTATGGGATCATTTTTTGACTTACATCATATTTTTTAATTAATATAAAATTGGAAGTGGAGATTCTACTATAAACAAGGTTCAAATTTCCTAAAGGAAAAAATTTTGAAAATTTTACTTTTTGAACAATAATTCATTGAACATAGTCCCCTTTGTATTTTCAATGGGGGAAATTGGCTTTTCGAGAAGTAGTATCAATTGATTTTAAATGCTGATTTTGGATTATAACCTTGGGTGTAAAAATATTATCTAATTTCGAAAATTGTGAAATTTGAAATTTTCTATATGTTTAACATGGGGAAAATTGAAAATGAAATTCTTAAAACTGCACGTTTTGGGACCACTTTTTGACCAACTTAATATTTTTTTAGTAATATAAAATTGGAATTGGAGATTCTACTATATACAAGCTTCAATTTCCCTGGTGGAAAAAATTTTGAAAATTTTATTTTTTGAACAATAATTCAATGAATATCGTTCCCCCCATGCATTTTACATGTGGGAAATTGGCTTTTCGAGAAGTATTATCAACTGATTTAGAATTTTGATTTTGGATTATAACGCTGGGTGTATAAAGATTGTCAAATTTAAAAATTGTGAAATTTTAAATTTTTCATATGATTAACATGGTTAAAATTGAACATGAAAAATTTAGAAACTGTGTTTTTTGGACCATTTTTTGACCTACTTACTATTTTTGAAGTACTATAAAATTGGAATTGGAGATTCTACTATATACAAGCTTCAATTTCCATGAAGGAAAAAATTTTGAAAATTTTACTTTTGGAACAATAATTTATTGCATATCGTCCCCCTATGTATTTTCCATGGGGGAAATTGGCTTTTCGAGAAGTAGTATCAATTGATTTTAAATTCTGATTTTGGATTATAACCTTGGGTGTAAAAATATTATCTAATTTCGAAAATTGTGAAATTTGAAATTTTCCATATGTTTAACATGGGGAAAATTGAAAATGAAATTCTTAAAACTGCACGTTTTGGGACCACTTTTTGACCAACTTAATATTTTTTTAGTAATATAAAATTGGAATTGGAGATTCTACTATATACAAGCTTCAATTTCCCTGGTGGAAAAAATTTTGAAAATTTTATTTTTTGAACAATAATTCAATGAATATCGTTCCCCCCATGCATTTTAAATGTGGGAAATTGGCTTTTCGAGAAGTATTATCAACTGATTTAAAATTTTGATTTTGGATTATAACCCTGGGTGTATAAAGATTGTCAAATTTCGAAAATTGTGAAATTTTAAATTTTTCATATGATTAACATGGTTAAAATTGAACATGAAAAATTTAGAAACTGTGTTTTTTGGACCATTTTTTGACCTACTTACTATTTTTGAAGTACTATAAAATTGGAATTGGAGATTCTACTATATACAAGCTCCAATTTCCATGAAGGAAAAAATTTTGAAAATTTTACGTTTGGAACAATAATTCATTGAGCATAGTCCCCTTTGTATTTTCAATGGGTGAAATTGGCTTTTCGAGAAGTAGTATCAACTGATTTTAAATTCTGATTTTGGATTATAACCTTGGGTGTAAAAAGATAATATAATTTCAAAAATTGTGAAATTGGACATTTTCATTACGATTAACATGGGGAAAATTGAAAATTAAATATTTAGAAACTGAACTTTTTGGGGCATTTTTTTTACCAACTTCATATTTTTTGAGTAATATAAAATTGGAATTGGAGATTTTACTTTATAAAAGCTTCAATTTCCCTGAAGGAAAAAATTTTGAAAATTTTACTTTTTGAACAATAATTCATTAAGCATCGTCCCCCATTTACTTCCATTGGGGAAATTGGCTTTTCGAGAAGTAGTATAACTGATTTAAAATTCTGATTTTGGATTATAACCTTGTGTGTAAAAAGATTGTGAAATTTCAAAAATTGTGTTATTTGTAATTTTCCATACGATTAAAATATGGAAAATCAAAACTGAAAAATTTAGAAACTGCACTTTTTGGGATCATTTTTTGACTTACATCATATTTTTTAATTAATATAAAATTGGAAGTGGAGATTCTACTATAAACAAGCTTCAAATTTCCTAAAGGAAAAAATTTTGAAAATTTTACTTTTTGAACAATAATTCATTGAACATAGTCCCCTTTGTATTTTCCATGGGGGAAATTGGCTTTTCGAGAAGTTGTATCAACTGATTTTAAATGCTGATTTTGGATTATAACCTTGGGTGTAAAAATATTATCTAATTTCGAAAATTTTGAAATTTGAAATTTTCTATATGTTTAACATGGGGAAAATTGAAAATTAAATATTTAGAAACTGAACTTTTTGGGGCAACTTTTTGACACACTTCATATTTTTTGAGTAATATAAAATTGGAATTGGAGATTTTAATTTATACAAGCTTCAATTTTCATGAAGGAAAATATTTTGAAAATTTTACTTTTTGAACAATAATTTATTGCATATCGTACTTATATGATATGTATTTTCCATGGGGGAAATTGGCTTTTCGAGAAGTTGTATCAACTGATTTTAAATTCTGATTTTGGATTATAGCCTTGGGTGTAAAAATATTATCTAATTTCGAAAATTGTGAAATTTGAAATTTTCCGTATGTTTAACATGGGGAAAATGGAAAATGAAATTCTTAAAACTGCACGTTTTGGGACCACTTTTTGACCAACTTAATATTTTTTTAGTAATATAAAATTGGAATTGGAGATTCTACTATATACAAGCTTCAATTTCCCTGGTGGAAAAAATTTTGAAAATTTTATTTTTTGAAGAATAATTCAGTGAATATCGTTCCCAACATGCATTTTCCATGTGGGAAATTGGCTTTTCGAGAAGTATTATCAACTGATTTAAAATTTTGATTTTGTATTATAACCCTGGATGTATAAAGATTGTCAAATTTCGAAAATTGTGAAATTTTAAATTTTTCATATGATTAACATGGTAAAAATTGAACATGAAAAATTTAGAAACTGTGTTTTTTGGACCATTTTTTGACCTACTTACTATTTTTGAAGTACTATAAAATTGGAATTGGAGATTCTACTATATACAAGCTTCAAGTTCCATGAAGGAAAAAATTTTGAAAATTTTACTTTTGGAACAATAATTCATTGAGCATAGTCCCCTTTGTATTTTCAATGGGGGAAATTGGCTTTTCGAGAAGTAGTATCAACTGATTTTAAATTCTGATTTTGGATTATAACCTTGGGTGTAAAAAGATAATCTAATTTCAAAAATTGTGAAATTGGACATTTTCATTACGATTAACATGGGGAAAATTGAAAATTAAATATTTAGAAACTGAACTTTTTGGGGCAACTTTTTGACCAACTTCATATTTTTTGAGTAATATAAAATTGGAATTGGAGATTTTACTTTATAAAAGCTTCAATTTCCCTGAAGGAAAAAATTTTGAAAAGTTTACTTTTTGAACAATAATTCATTGAGCATCGTCCCCCATTTACTTCCATTGGGGAAATTGGCTTTTCGAGAAGTAGTATAACTGATTTAAAATTCAGATTTTGGATTATAACCTTGTGTGTAAAAAGATTGTGAAATTTCAAAAATTGTGATATTTGTAATTTTCCATACGATTAAAATATGGAAAATCAAAACTGAAAAATTTAGAAACTGCACTTTTTGGGATCATTTTTTGACTTACATCATATTTTTTAATTAATATAAAATTGGAATTGGAGATTCTACTATAAACAAGCTTCAAATTTCCTAAAGGAAAAAATTTTGAAAATTTTACTTTTTGAACAATAATTCAATAAACATAGTCCCCTTTGTATTTTCAATGGGGGAAATTGGCTTTTCGAGAAGTAGTATCAATTGATTTTAAATGCTGATTTTGGATTATAACCTTGGGTGTAAAAATATTATCTAATTTCGAAAATTTTGAAATTTGAAATTTTCTATATGTTTAACATGTGGAAAATTGAAAATGAAATTCTTAAAACTGCACGTTTTGGGACCACTTTTTGACCATCTTAATATTTTTTTAGTAATATAAAATTGGAATTGGAGATTCTACTATATACAAACTTCAATTTCCCTAGTGGAAAAAATTTTGAAAATTTTATTTTTTGAACAATAATTCAATGAATATCGTTCCCCCCATGCATTTTCCATGTGGGAAATTGGCTTTTCGAGAAGTATTATCAACTGATTTAAAATTTTGATTTTGGATTATAACGCTGGGTGTATAAAGATTGTCTAATTTCGAAAATTGTGAAATTTTAAATTTTTCATATGATTAACATGGTTAAAATTGAACATGAAAAATTTAGAAACTGTGTTTTTTGGACCATTTTTTGACCTACTTACTATTTTTGAAGTACTATAAAATTGGAATTGGAGATTCTACTATATACAAGCTTCAATTTAAATGAAGGAAAAAATTTTGAAAATTTTACGTTTGGAACAATAATTCATTGAGCATAGTCCCCTTTGTATTTTCAATGGGGGAAATTGGCTTTTCGAGAAGTAGTATCAATTGATTTTAAATGCTGATTTTGGATTATAACCTTGGGTGTAAAAATATTATCTAATTTCGAAAATTGTGAAATTTGAAATTTTCTATATGTTTAACATGGGAAAAATTGAAAATTAAATATTTAGAAACTGAACTTTTTGGGGCAACTTTTTGACACACTTCATATTTTTTGAGTAATATAAAATTGGAATTGGAGATTTTAATTTATACAAGCTTCAATTTTCATGAAGGAAAATATTTTGAAAATTTTACTTTTTGAACAATAATTTATTGCATATCGTACTTATATGATATGTATTTTCCATGGGGGAAATTGGCTTTTCGAGAAGTTGTATCAACTGATTTTAAATTCTGATTTTGGATTATAACCTTGGGTGTAAAAATATTATCTAATTTCGAAAATTGTGAATTTTGAAATTTTCTATATGTTTAACATGGGGAAAATTGAAAATTAAATATTTAGAAACTGAACTTTTTGGGGCAACTTTTTTACCAACTTCATATTTTTTGAGTAATATAAAATTGGAATTGGAGATTTTACTTTATAAAAGCTTCAATTTCCCTGAAGGAAAAAATTTTGAAAATTTTACTTTTTGAACAATAATTCATTGAGCATCGTCCCCCATTTACTTCCATTGGGGAAATTGGCTTTTCGAGAAGTAGTATAACTGATTTAAAATTCTGATTTTGGATTATAACCTTGTGTGTAAAAAGATTGTGAAATTTCAAAAATTGTGATATTTGTAATTTTCCATACGATTAAAATATGGAAAATCAAAACTGAAAAATTTAGAAACTGCACTTTTTGGGATCATTTTTTGACTTACATCATATTTTTTAATTAATATAAAATTGGAAGTGGAGATTCTACTATAAACAAGGTTCAAATTTCCTAAAGGAAAAAATTTTGAAAATTTTACTTTTTGAACAATAATTCATTGAACATAGTCCCCTTTGTATTTTCAATGGGGGAAATTGGCTTTTCGAGAAGTAGTATCAATTGATTTTAAATGCTGATTTTGGATTATAACCTTGGGTGTAAAAATATTATCTAATTTCGAAAATTGTGAAATTTGAAATTTTCTATATGTTTAACATGGGGAAAATTGAAAATGAAATTCTTAAAACTGCACGTTTTGGGACCACTTTTTGACCAACTTAATATTTTTTTAGTAATATAAAATTGGAATTGGAGATTCTACTATATACAAGCTTCAATTTCCCTGGTGGAAAAAATTTTGAAAATTTTATTTTTTGAACAATAATTCAATGAATATCGTTCCCCCCATGCATTTTACATGTGGGAAATTGGCTTTTCGAGAAGTATTATCAACTGATTTAGAATTTTGATTTTGGATTATAACCTTGGGTGTATAAAGATTGTCAAATTTAAAAATTGTGAAATTTTAAATTTTTCATATGATTAACATGGTTAAAATTGAACATGAAAAATTTAGAAACTGTGTTTTTTGGACCATTTTTTGACCTACTTACTATTTTTGAAGTACTATAAAATTGGAATTGGAGATTCTACTATATACAAGCTTCAATTTCCATGAAGGAAAAAATTTTGAAAATTTTACTTTTGGAACAATAATTTATTGCATATCGTCCCCCTATGTATTTTCCATGGGGGAAATTGGCTTTTCGAGAAGTAGTATCAATTGATTTTAAATTCTGATTTTGGATTATAACCTTGGGTGTAAAAATATTATCTAATTTCGAAAATTGTGAAATTTGAAATTTTCCATATGTTTAACATGGGGAAAATTGAAAATGAAATTCTTAAAACTGCACGTTTTGGGACCACTTTTTGACCAACTTAATATTTTTTTAGTAATATAAAATTGGAATTGGAGATTCTACTATATACAAGCTTCAATTTCCCTGGTGGAAAAAATTTTGAAAATTTTACTTTTTGAACAATAATTCTTTGAACATAGTCCCCTTTGTATTTTCCATGGGGGAAATTGGCTTTTCGAGAAGTTGTATCAACTGATTTTAAATTCTGATTTTGGATTATAACCTTGGGTGTAAAAATATTATCTAATTTCGAAAATTGTGAATTTTGAAATTTTCTATATGTTTAACATGGAGAAAATTGAAAATGAAATTCTTAAAACTGCACGTTTTGGGACCACTTTTTGACCAACTTAATATTTTTTTAGTAATATAAAATTGGAATTGGAGATTCTACTATATACAAGCTTCAATTTCCCTGGTGGAAAAAATTTTGAAAATTTTATTTTTTGAACAATAATTCAATGAATATCGTTCCCCCCATGCATTTTAAATGTGGGAAATTGGCTTTTCGAGAAGTATTATCAACTGATTTAAAATTTTGATTTTGGATTATAACCCTGGGTGTATAAAGATTGTCAAATTTCGAAAATTGTGAAATTTTAAATTTTTCATATGATTAACATGGTTAAAATTGAACATGAAAAATTTAGAAACTGTGTTTTTTGGACCATTTTTTGACCTACTTACTATTTTTGAAGTACTATAAAATTGGAATTGGAGATTCTACTATATACAAGCTCCAATTTCCATGAAGGAAAAAATTTTGAAAATTTTACGTTTGGAACAATAATTCATTGAGCATAGTCCCCTTTGTATTTTCAATGGGTGAAATTGGCTTTTCGAGAAGTAGTATCAACTGATTTTAAATTCTGATTTTGGATTATAACCTTGGGTGTAAAAAGATAATATAATTTCAAAAATTGTGAAATTGGACATTTTCATTACGATTAACATGGGGAAAATTGAAAATTAAATATTTAGAAACTGAACTTTTTGGGGCATTTTTTTTACCAACTTCATATTTTTTGAGTAATATAAAATTGGAATTGGAGATTTTACTTTATAAAAGCTTCAATTTCCCTGAAGGAAAAAATTTTGAAAATTTTACTTTTTGAACAATAATTCATTAAGCATCGTCCCCCATTTACTTCCATTGGGGAAATTGGCTTTTCGAGAAGTAGTATAACTGATTTAAAATTCTGATTTTGGATTATAACCTTGTGTGTAAAAAGATTGTGAAATTTCAAAAATTGTGTTATTTGTAATTTTCCATACGATTAAAATATGGAAAATCAAAACTGAAAAATTTAGAAACTGCACTTTTTGGGATCATTTTTTGACTTACATCATATTTTTTAATTAATATAAAATTGGAAGTGGAGATTCTACTATAAACAAGCTTCAAATTTCCTAAAGGAAAAAATTTTGAAAATTTTACTTTTTGAACAATAATTCATTGAACATAGTCCCCTTTGTATTTTCCATGGGGGAAATTGGCTTTTCGAGAAGTTGTATCAACTGATTTTAAATGCTGATTTTGGATTATAACCTTGGGTGTAAAAATATTATCTAATTTCGAAAATTTTGAAATTTGAAATTTTCTATATGTTTAACATGGGGAAAATTGAAAATTAAATATTTAGAAACTGAACTTTTTGGGGCAACTTTTTGACACACTTCATATTTTTTGAGTAATATAAAATTGGAATTGGAGATTTTAATTTATACAAGCTTCAATTTTCATGAAGGAAAATATTTTGAAAATTTTACTTTTTGAACAATAATTTATTGCATATCGTACTTATATGATATGTATTTTCCATGGGGGAAATTGGCTTTTCGAGAAGTTGTATCAACTGATTTTAAATTCTGATTTTGGATTATAGCCTTGGGTGTAAAAATATTATCTAATTTCGAAAATTGTGAAATTTGAAATTTTCCGTATGTTTAACATGGGGAAAATGGAAAATGAAATTCTTAAAACTGCACGTTTTGGGACCACTTTTTGACCAACTTAATATTTTTTTAGTAATATAAAATTGGAATTGGAGATTCTACTATATACAAGCTTCAATTTCCCTGGTGGAAAAAATTTTGAAAATTTTATTTTTTGAAGAATAATTCAGTGAATATCGTTCCCAACATGCATTTTCCATGTGGGAAATTGGCTTTTCGAGAAGTATTATCAACTGATTTAAAATTTTGATTTTGTATTATAACCCTGGATGTATAAAGATTGTCAAATTTCGAAAATTGTGAAATTTTAAATTTTTCATATGATTAACATGGTAAAAATTGAACATGAAAAATTTAGAAACTGTGTTTTTTGGACCATTTTTTGACCTACTTACTATTTTTGAAGTACTATAAAATTGGAATTGGAGATTCTACTATATACAAGCTTCAATTTCCATGAAGGAAAAAATTTTGAAAATTTTACTTTTGGAACAATAATTCATTGAGCATAGTCCCCTTTGTATTTTCAATGGGGGAAATTGGCTTTTCGAGAAGTAGTATCAACTGATTTTAAATTCTGATTTTGGATTATAACCTTGGGTGTAAAAAGATAATCTAATTTCAAAAATTGTGAAATTGGACATTTTCATTACGATTAACATGGGGAAAATTGAAAATTAAATATTTAGAAACTGAACTTTTTGGGGCAACTTTTTGACCAACTTCATATTTTTTGAGTAATATAAAATTGGAATTGGAGATTTTACTTTATAAAAGCTTCAATTTCCCTGAAGGAAAAAATTTTGAAAATTTTACTTTTTGAACAATAATTCATTGAGCATCGTCCCCCATTTACTTCCATTGGGGAAATTGGCTTTTCGAGAAGTAGTATAACTGATTTAAAATTCAGATTTTGGATTATAACCTTGTGTGTAAAAAGATTGTGAAATTTCAAAAATTGTGATATTTGTAATTTTCCATACGATTAAAATATGGAAAATCAAAACTGAAAAATTTAGAAACTGCACTTTTTGGGATCATTTTTTGAC